>OX439127.1:34619311-34839311 GCA_949318235.1 Ecdyonurus torrentis
CTGTTTCCGCGCGCATGGACCAGGCGAGCTGTGCGAGGTAGTAAACCCGCAACTGACATTTTGTAAATGGAAAATAAATTAGAAATCAATGACTACAGCCAAAATAATGTTGATATTTGGGTATGTTAGGATATTAGGCAAGTTTTTTGTTCAAGGTGTTCTACGCCTTTAAGTAAATGGGATGGGTAGCAAGAAATGTAAATTAGAGCTCCACAATAAAATAAAACACACCTCTAAGAAATAAAATGTAACAGTTTTAATGGTCCTAAATTAATTTTGATTTCCTAAAAAAAATGTTGATTTGTTATTTATTTTAATGTTATTTATAACAAATTTTACACCAGAGAACACATACTCGACGTTTGTTTCTTGAGATGGTAGAACGTCCAGGAATAGAGCAAAAAGAAGGGAGTGTTCAACATTTATTGGAAAGTTCAACGTAAGTTCTAATTCATCATTCTCTTCACCTACAACGACTTGCTGTGAAAGAAATTTATGTTTTTAAAAATATGCATGCATGCAACTTGATTGAAAATACTACTCTATATTGTATATAGAAATGAAAAAAACCTATTGCCGCTGATATATAGGGCTGTCAAGCCCTCACAATGCTTTAATAAAGTTACTTATTATATTATTATTATATGTTAAAATATTAAAAATAATAATAGCTAATAATAGAAAATAGTAGGTAAAAGAGATTCAAGCATATGAAATTGAAAATTAATTAAACCTGATTTATATAATAAAGTGGGACTTTAGGATCATATATTCTAGCATAGATAAGTGCTAGATATTATTTGATAAAATGTATGTTAAGAGGATTGGGATACTGTGTCAATAAAATACATTTTTCAACATACACGTGTTTAGTACTTTTATATAAATAATGCTTAAAAAATGCTATTGCAATTTACAAATATTTGAAAAAGTTCCATTTAATAAAACTTTAAAAATAAAGTATCATGGCTTTTAAGATAAAAATATTTTTCTTTTTGGTGTATAATGTCTCTTCAAATTGTGTAAATAGTGTTTATTTAATCTTATATCAATAAAATTTTGATTGTGTATTGTTATTATGATCATTTTAGAGAGTCTCTACAAATTCTGGATGCTAGAACATTGGCATATCGAGCTTCCTACCAAATACCTGCAACACGATCTTCAACGCCAGGCAGTTTTTTAGAACTGGAGTGGGAACTTGAAGGTAAGGAAAGTTTATCTGCATTATTTTTATTGTGAAATTGAGCTGTTCAATTCAATATGATGTAAAATATAGGCCTATAATAAGTTTGAAAGAAAATTAGAGGAGAAAAAACAGTAAGTGCCTTACCGCATACTGAAGAAAGTCTCATAGTTACGTGAAAATCTTGCTAGCACAGAGATAAAAAAAAAAAAAAAAAAAAAAGAAGAAACTAACACTGGCATGATTCATACTATAGACAGACTATAGTAAGCATATTTTCACCAAAATGTGTGGGTTTCTCCACAATGGTAAACCCCTTAACTGGTTTAAATGTTAATGTATTTTAAGACAAGGTCGGTCTACTGCCTTCTTGGACTGTAAACCATATTGGTATGCTAGTTCCCACTGTCATAGTACTGCATTTTTAGAATGGCCAGGGAGATGTTTTGGAGTTTTTACAGTGGAACATTCATAGAATTGTTTGTTGTGAGAGTTGGCATGCTCAGCTGTTGACTTGTCCATCATAGTGTTGTTTTTGTCACTGACTGACTGCCGGTGGCCGGTCATGCATCCGGTCACTGTTTGACTAGTAAGTCCAATATAGAATGCTGGGCATTTTCCTAGCAACCTTCTGTTATATTGATATAAAGACATTTTCATTCTAACAATAAATAAATTAGAAAATTTAAATAATAATTAAAAGATTTGATAGAAAAACATATAGATAGATTAAGAAAAATTGGGGAATAGAAGATAGCATGAGCTTACACTAACAGGAATGCCGTGGTAGAGAATATATATATATATATATATATATATATATATATATATATATATATATATATATATATATATATATATATATATATATATATATATATATATAAATTTATTGCATAGATGATTTTTTCTAATATTTATTAAATATAAATATATAAATAATACATATAATATTTAAATGAGATAACCATAAAACAATAACCATTGCCATTACAATTACATAAAGGGTAATTAATCTTGATATTCATCCTGTGGTTTGGGACCTGGTCAGTGCATCAATCCAGCTCCACGTGGTATATATAAAGCAGGAGAACATATTCTGCTGTTTCTCTACCGCGTGAAAGCCTGTGACAAACTGACTGATCCCTTACTAACACGTGTCCTCTGCCCTCCCAACAGTGCTTGCTTTCCCAAGCAAGTGGCAGCAGGAGGCGAGAGGAGAACCAGTGGGGTTTCTTTTCCATAGAGGAAGCTAAGTGAATCATCACTGAGGAGAACACACATTAGTGAGCGAATGCAGATACATACGTTGAGAGCATTCCATTCATGGCAAAAAGTGGATATGAGTTTAAAGAAAAAAGATGATATTTTATAATTTAATTAATTTCTTAATTAAATATTTTCATGTTATATAATTTTCCATATTACGTGCTTTAATTGTTCAACTAATTACTTTCCTTTGACTTATACGCGAATTATGTTTTATTAAGTCAGTTATGGTAGTTATTTGACAGTTTAGATTTTAGTGCTTCACTCTTTTGAGCAAACTTTTTCTAAACAATATTTCAACAATACAGATAAAAGTCAATTACATTTGCTTGCAATTTTGAGCCATTGTTTTAATATTTTTTTTATATTTTCTTATGTCTGTATAATTTATGTGCTCAATAAATCTATAATTATTATTATTAAATTATCATTTTTAATAGTGGCAGCATGTATAAGTCTGCTTTCTGCTTTCCAAGATAGAAAATAAACAAATAAAATGCTTAAAGTTTTATACATTTTGTATCCAGGGTGTGGTACAAAATTACATTAGTATTAAGGTTCTATTAAATTATTAGTGATTTGTAAAAAAGATTATAATGCAACTCTGGATTGTAATAAATGGTGAGGAAAAAAATTCTTGACATTTAGATGATTTAGAACACCTAAAACATCGTAGAACACCTTGAACAAAAAACTTGTCTAATATCCTAAACATACCTAAATTTCAACATTGATTTGGCAGAAGTCATAGATTTCTAATTTATTTTCCATTCACGAAATGGCAGATACAGTTTTATGACGTCACAGCTTGCTGGTCCACACGCTCGGAAACAAGCAGGGTTTGTCATCATAAAACCACATCTGCCATTTCATGAATGGAAAATAAATTAGAAATCAACCTGCCAAATTGAACAATGACATTTAGGTATGTTAGGATATTAGACAAGCTTTTTGTTCAAGTTTTTTTTTTTTTTTTTTTTTTTTTTATCCTTTAATAAACCTGGATGTATTTTAATATGAAATTTTTATACAGGTTTGTCACCTCCACAAATCCCACGAGCAGAATCTCCTGAACATCAGGCAAGTTTTGTTCAATGTTCAAGGGTTTCATCTCCGCCATCATTGGAATGGGATTTAGTAGACTGTGAAGTTGATTGTGTGGCTCATGAAGAAGATGAAACTGAACAACTCATTAATGAAATTGACAGGTTAACTCAACAAGCTTTACAGGAGACTGGATTATCTCTTAACAATACTGCCCCAGTGTAAATTGCTTTTATGCTCACAATTTTTAACTGTATGTGGTAGATAAGTCAATAAAGAAGAAAAAGAAGGAAAAAAGATATAAGAAAAGAAAAGAATAGAAAAGAAAAGAAAAGAAAAGAAAAGAAAAGAAAAGAAAAAAAAAATGAAGATGACATATGCGTAACCTAAATCAGGTTAAGTTTGGCTCAATGGTAAAATAAACGGCTCCTTAGTAAGTTCTGTAAAATGTTATACTTAGCGGCACGAGGTTGTTGCCATGGTGTTTCTGAGGCCATTAAGAATGTCTCTCCCACTCTCCATCTCCACCTAACATGGTGTCAGTTGAGTGAGAGGGGTGACTTTGAGCACTAATATTTTGTTAATTTTTAATACTACACTTTATGTATTTTTGCAATATGCAGGAGATCTTGCTGGGTGTACAGTATTCATTGTATGCTGTGTACAATGTGTACATTGTACACTCTCCCTTGAGATAAATCTGACCGGTCGCGTTAAAGTCTCCTCATATAATTACCATTTGGAGACATGAACGCTGCGGTCAGATTTATCTGGGGGGGGGGGAGTGTACAATGCCTTGTAACATCAAAACAAGGGGTTGCGGCTTTTTACAACTTATAAACCTGATTTATGGACAAAACTTGGAAAGTTAAACTATATTTTTTAGCTATCAGTTCCTAATAAAGGTTATTGTACAGTATTGGGTAATTATGTAGCATAATATGTCACAGTTTTTTGGCCAACCTGCTCTATGTTCTAGAAAAATAATTAAAAAATAGTGTGTATTTTTATTTAAAAAGTCAAAATTATGTGCCCTGCAGATTATATCACAGACCAATTTATTATTGATTTGAACTATATGTTTAGTGGAAATGCTACACAGTTACCTATGTTTCTAATATAATCCCAAAAAGTCACTTGTTTATTTAGTATTGAATAGTATAAAGTATTGACACATTTTAAATCATTTTGTTTTTCTGTTAGTAAATATTAGTTAAAATGCTTCCATTTTCTTATTGTTTCGTTATGAGGTATGCAATTGAATAAGAGAGGTTATGTAGTTAAAGTAGAAGGCTCTAATTCTGATATAGGCCTAAAGTTATTCATTGTCAATAATTTTTTTTAATTTAAAAATGTTAATGATTTTATAAATAGCACACACACACACACACGTATGAATGTATGTATGTATGTATGTATGTATGTGTGTCTGTGTGTGTGTGTGTGTGTGTGTATGTGTGTGTGTGTGTGTGTGTGTGTGTGTGTGTGTGTGTGTGTGTGTGTGTGTGTGTGTATGTATGTATGTATGTATGTATGTATGTATGTATGTATGTATGTATGTATGTATGTATGTATGTATGTATGTATCAGTGGCGGCTATAGCTTGGTACTGCAGTACCCCCAAAATTTTTAAAACAACATTTTCAAAAATTTAATATTATTTAAAAAAAAAATAGTAATAAAAAGAATTATTTTATTATGACTTTCTAGTACAAAAAGTTACAGCCTCGCGTAAATAAGCAGTTTAAAATCCTTCCCTCTTTCTACATCCTCCCCTCACTTGCTTCTAGGTACAGCAAACCTTTGCAGTTCTTGGCTTTAACATTGAGACTATACGGCAATTTGAGTAAAAATCTCACATTTTTCAGCTTCCCCTACTTTCCCTTAAAAATATCATGCGAGATAGAGATGAGCGAGAGAACTGCATTTACTTGCAGATCTACTCCCACCCCTATGCCATCTATGCATGTGTCTAATATGAACTATGCTCATTCAGGAGCACTAAAGTTGATGCTCATTACAGGGCACTTGATTTTCGTGAATGCAAATTGTAAGGTGTTATGCACATGAAGTCATATACTGAATGCGCTTCTACGCCATACTATAGAGTAATGAATGTCATTGATTAGTTTAGTTTTTTTTTTTTTTTTTTTTTTCTTCATTGGAGAATTAGTTAGTTTTTAATCGTTTTTATTTTTCGCATATTTGAAAACCTCATTCAACTTATTAACTGCATAAATACAGCAAACATATTATGCTCGTATTTTTAAACTGGCAAAATGTGCTACTTTTCTATACCGGCCCATGTTTAGTGCTCACATATGGCGTCGACTTTTATATGAATGCAACCAATTAACCTTACTAATCAAAGTGCTGCCTGTGGTTATCTTTGCTAAAAAGCAGTCGCCACTGTGACCATTATCCATTACTATCAACCCCCCCCCCCCCCCAAAAAAAAAGTATTTTTTTGGGGAAATAATAATGAGTTTTTAAAGGTATGAATTTGAAAAGATTTCGCCTGCGGCGCAGGTCGGGGGGCGCGAATCCCCAAACCCCCCAATATATATTGCATGTCTGCTTGTTACACAGTATATCCCCACTTTTGCAAGCTCAGCGCCACCACTGGTATGTACTATGTATGTATATTATTGTTAAGGTGTATGTTTTATTGTTGCAACAATAAAATAAGCAATGTAACATGGTGTTTAACTTGATGCAACTTACTGACGGCAAGTGTTTTGTATTTTCTGTAAACATTAGAAGGTACCACCTTCTTCCTAAAAATCACTGAAACTCATAATTTTTCACAAATGTTTTACAAAAATAATGACCATTGTTTTGCACCAGTGCAAAACCTGTGAATACAAATACACCAAAAAAGTTTAACTTAAGTTGATTTGCTACATTGTCTTAAAAATATATGTATGTGTCTTTGTGTTTTTAAAGAAAAAAAATCTATAATTTTGAAAAAGCCTTGAGGAGAAAGCAATATTTAAGAAACATATTACAAGCTGCAAGAGAATATTATTTTATGCAGTATAATTTTATGTTAAATTGTTCACACTTATAGGCTTTTTCATTTGTGTGTGTGTGAGTGTGAGTGAGTGAGTGAGAGATTGTGTATCAATTATATATATTGGCTATGTCATCATGTATAAGATATTAAGGGAAATAAACCATCGTGGTTAGGTTGATAAATTTGAAAGAAAGGGATAGAGGACACCAGCAAGGGTCATACCATAGTGATGATTGTCCCATAGCTCACAGTGAGAATCTTATTGCTAGCACAGATTCAAAAAAAAAAAAAAAAAAAAAAAAAAAAAAAAAAACTTTGGAAATATTTTGGCCATAAACTTCAAGGGAGATGAAATGTGTTATGCTTTTGTCAGTCCTTACAGACTTGGAGATCACTCATAGTTTCTCACCGAGTCTGTAAGGACTGACAAAGGCATAACACACTCCATCTCTCTTAAAGTTTATTGTCAAAATATTTCCAATGTGTTAGTTTTTTTATTTTTTATTATATATATATATATATATATATATATATATATATATATATATATATATATATATATATATATATATATATATATATATATATTAATTTAAGGAAAAAAACATCGCCATTAGGATCAATATTAAAGAAAAGGATAGAATAACCAGCAAGGGCCTTACCACAGTAGAAGTTCTATGGAGAGGTCAAAGTCTCGCATGGCACAGTGTTTTGTTATAAAAAAGTTCATTTTATAACAGCTTTCGTCATATATTAATGACATTATCAATCAAAGAAGAAAATTACTCGAGCACATCACTAAGCAGTGTCTTGTCTTGTACTGCCGAGTTATGCTCTTGCTGGTTAGGAGTTGGTATGGAGGGGTGGGAGTGGAGTCATAGGAATTAGGTAAAGAGTGTGAATGAAGGAGTAAGGGAAAAGGTGGGGAGGGAGCGGGAATATTTTTAAAAGGATTTTTATTAGCGAATATTAAGTCCAGGCAGCTCTTGGGCTTTTCTGGATCTTATATAATACATGTTGGTATGCCAATTCATATTGTCGTAAAGTTGCATAGTTAGCTGGACCCGGTATTTTAAGAAGTATTGTGGATTTATAGCACACTTGAAAATTTGATAAGCCATGAGAGGCCGCATGTTCAGCCACAGGTTTTTCCATCTCATTGTTTTTTACGGATTGCCTGTGGCCATTCATGTGGTCTCTCGCTTTTTGTGTGGTTAAACCTATGTAAAATACTTGACATTTTTCCGGTTGGCCTGTCATGGGGTTGGTGGTGTGTTGGGTACAATCAAGTTTGCACATCAGAAAATGTCATTTACAAACTTGATTGTACCCAACACACCACCAACCCCATGACAGGCCAACCGGAAAAATGTCAAGTATTTTACATAGGTTTAACCACACAAAAAGCAAGAGACCGCATGAATGGCCACAGGCAATCCGTAAAAAACAATGAGATGGAAAAACCTGTGGCTGAACATGCGGCCTCTCATGGCTTATCAAATTTTCAAATGTGCTATAAATCCACAATACTTCGTAAAATTACCGGGTCCAGCTAACTATGCAACTTTACGACAATATGAATTGGCATACCAACATATGTATTAAGATCCAGAAAAGTCCAAGGGCTGCCTGGACTTAATATTCGCTAATAAAAATCCTTTTAAAAATAATCCCGCTCTCTCCCCACCTTTTCCCTTACTCTTTAATTCACACTCTTTCCCTAATTCCTAGGACTCCACTCCCACCCCTCCACCCCTCCATACCAACTCCTAACCAGCAAGAGCATACCTCGGCAGTACAAGACAAGACACTGCTTAGTGATGTGCTCGAGTAATTTTCTTCTTTGATTGATAATGTCATTACATTAATATATGACGAAAGCTCTGTTATAAAATAAACTTTTTTATAACAAAACACTGTGCCATGTGAGACTTCGACCTCTCCATAGAACTTCTACTGTGGTAAGGCCCTTGCTGGTTATTCTATCCTTTTCTTTAATATTGTGTGTATATATATATATATATATATATATATATCTGTGCTAACAAGATTCTCACGGAGCTTTAGGACAATCTTCGCTATGGTAAGGCTCTTGCTGGTTTCAAATTTATCAGTCATTATATTATACTATATAGTCATTATTATTTTATCCTTGGCCTACAGACTTAAGTATTGCATAATTAATTGGCAAATCAAGCTTGGATTTAAACTTGTAGTGCCTGACAAGTAACTTGATTTTTGTAACAAGAAATGCCAGGAATAATTTAAATGCACATATTTTTAATAAAAGTGGTATTAGCTGATTTTACTAAGTTTCAGTGTATGTTCCTACTGAAATTAAATTAAAGTGCATTTTATAGCATATCAGTATGATGTTTGATACATGAATACAATAATACATATTGTAAGTGACTGCTCAATATGTCAGCTATTTATATTTATAAAATGACAAACAATACTCTTCAGATACTCATAAACACAGTTGTAGTTCAATGAAGCTTTGCTTAATGTACAGTATTGGAAACCTTAAATAAAGCGATTACACACTATGTTTCGCTAGGCTTGAGGGTGCTGCCATCAAGACAGTGTTTCTACCACCCCACACTTCTCCATTTTACAAGTGGGTATGTGAGATGGGTGAGAAGGCTATGTCTTATTTGCATACTGATATCTTGTTAACTATTAATGCTACAAAAATGGCAACATTTTTAAAATGATGCAGGAGGTTATGTTGCACATTGCTTACTTTGTTATATAGGTACATTGATTTTTTTCTTTGTGTGTGTGTGTGTGTGTGTGTGTGTGTGTGTGTGTGTGTGTGTGTGTGTGTGTGTGTGTGTGTGTGTGTGTGTATATATATATATATATATATATATATATATATTTATATATATATATATTTATATATATATATATTTATATATATATATATATATGCGTATATATCAGGGCTTAAAGTAGAAAAATTCTTTTACTGGAGCCCTCGATGCTAAAAAAAAAAACGCAATATCAGAGCTCCCATAAGTGCAATGTTAAATTTCAGCTCCGGCTTACTTTAAGCCCTGATATATGTACCTATTTATCGTCACCTCCGAGCGATAACCTCGTATAGCACATTTTTGAAAAAATGGAGTAAGACACGGATTACTAATGCCTTGTATATATTAATTAAGGTTCTAAAATTAGAAACACCAAATTCGCCCTGAAAGTACCTGAATTTTTACCTGAAAGGTCAGAAAACATGAATTACTAAAAAAATAGTCTGTTTTTAAACATTTTCAGAACTTAACGAAATTTTTGTTTAGAGCCTTTTGCTAACCCTTCTTTTCAATAAAATTTTCAAAAAATTCTAGGTACCTTTTTTGACCCTGAAACTGACCTTAAACTTTTTATTTGTCATTGTAGATGCAAACTAATGTCATTTTCGGGTTCTAAGACCCCGAAAACATATAAAAACATACCCAATAAGACATGGTACAAATAAATCAAGTCAACCCTGACTTACCCTGAGAAGTACCTTTTTACCCTGCTAATTTTTCTTAAAAATTAACAAAGGTATATTGTCTATAGTATGGATTTATAGGTTTTCTAGGTCAAGGAGTAAGAATTTTGAATAAAAAATGAAGTATATATGAAATTGTACGTTTTCAGGGTAAATCAGGGTAAATAATTAAACCTTAACGGTCTTAACATATGACCTATAAAGAAAGGATAATTAGTGATACATTCTGAGATTTTCATAAATCTAGGAATTTTTTATGCAGATTTATAAAGCTTTAAAATTTATTCACAATTTAATTGTTATTTTTTATTTAAATTTAATTGTTAATTAACTATTACATACCTGGTTAATTAAAAACTTTGAATTTCATCAACATTGATTATTAAGGGTACAAGGAACCGGCCCAGAAATTTTTAAAACTTTATACATGGTTAACTATTTTTAATTGCTAATTAAACTGTATTTTGCATATACGAGGTTTACACTCTAAACCGATGTTTAGCTTCTCTGTGCTTTACGATAAAAGGCAATTTTTCAACCCTTAATTAAAATTCTAAGGGTAAGTAGTAAAACTTTCAAACTTACGGCAAAAGTTGCGCATTGAACCTACATTTAAAGAAAATTAATTTCCCGTAGCTGCCATAACAAGTAGAATCAGTACACAAATTTTAACTTTAACTTTAAATATCTCAAAACTACACTTGTGTGCTATACGAGGTTATCGCTCGGAGGTGACGATATTTAAAAAAGAAAAAAAAGAAAGAAAGAAAGAAAAAGTGTGAATTTGATGTTTATTACTAAACATATATATGTGTGAACTTATGATAACTCAAAGTTATCACCTTTCATGAAATATCCTTGAACCACATATTATATATTAATTCATAGAGATGACTCTTAAGTATGACCTGTATGTAATAGTAGAGGTCATATATATTTATATAGTCCTATTAATACACTTTTCCAGCTACCCCCCCCCCCCCCCCCTCTCTCTCTCTGAATTGAAAGATAATCTGGAGAAGTGTATTTTCTGGTTGTGTTATCTATCTTTATAGTGTTTATTGCATTATTGGAATTGACTGATAAAGGAACAATTGTTTTGAGGCCGACTATAAGCAATTTTGCTCATATCCGCTTCCGTTTCGTCTTACTGCGCATGTGTAGTAAGGAGAAACGGAAGCGGATGTGACCGAAATCGCTTATAGTCGGCCTCAAAACCGTTGTTCCTTTACTAGTCAATTGTACTTATAAGAAGCGACACTGTTGAAATATTAGAATGAGCTTGTGGAAATTAAGTATAATTGCATTCAAACATGTTATTTGCTATAGAAAATATTTTCAATGCACAGTTAATATACATATCAGTCAAATAATGTTAATTTATGCTGCAATTCTATATGTAGGAAAGAATTAAGAATTCATGAATTGCAATGTGTGTCAAATGTATTTGTATTGATTACAAATTCATATATAACGTAGGATGCCGAGTTTGTTTGTTTGTTTTTTCCCCACATATACACATAACTGTTGGCATTTATTAATATTTTTTCAAAAGTAAATATATTTTATGTTAAAAACATATATATATAAAATAAAAATGCCGTTTAATTTTTTTATTGCGTAATAAAGGAACAACTGTTTGAAGGCCAACTTTAAGCAATTTCGATCACATCTGCTTATGTTTCTAAGTACTATGCTTTTGCGCAGTACAATGAAACGGAAGCAGATGTGAGCGAAATTGCTTAAAGTCGGCCTCAAAACAGTTGTTCCATTATCATTAGTGTTGTTTGTAAACCCTGTTCTCTTGCACCAAAAAATGCGCATCCTATTTGAATAACCAAAGTTGATCGTCATTTTAGGAGCAGAGAACAGGGTTTACGAACAGCATTATTATAGGTCAATAGAAAATAGTTGAAGAGAGATTATAGAGCATGTGTTGCATTAAAAATTAATCAAATGCAAAGATTCTCTAATTGATATAGTTAATTGGGACCTCTTGGATCAACTATGTAAATTAGAGAATCTCTGCATTTTAATAACTTTCATTTTAACCTTCTCTATAGTCTTACTTTCAACTATTATCTATTAACACTTTTTTTTTTTTTTAAATCATATATTTCAAACGCAATGGTTTTTTTCTCATTTTTTTTTCTTCAGTGAAGTTATTTTTTTCCATTGTAATATAAAAATATTATTATGGCTGGAAAAAATTATATTTTGTTGTTGTTTTATTATCATGCTGTGCCATAGTTCGATCCTTTGTGTATTTTTTTTTATTACGCCGGGTAATGTACCTATAAATTAAACTGGAGAAAAATTATACTTATTTATTATTTTTACATCACACACACTACTGTGTATAGCGTATACTGAATTCTATGTAATACGAGGTTTACAGCGCTATATCTGGGTGTTATTTTAATGAATGCAAGGGCACTTTGTATATATACACAAATAAAATGAGAACATCTAGTTGTGGTGCTGTAACACCTTTGCCTAATACATACTTAACTCAGCTGTATAATAAGACATATGTCGGGGGACCAAATGAATTGTACTTAGTAGGAGGTATAGTCTTCTATTTTATAAGGCAGCTTAAAAATAATACTGAAAGGTTGACTTATGGAGTAGATGACTATAGTTATGTGTATAGTAATTGACGTAAGACAATATATCTAAACTGCTTTCATTATTTAAATTTCTAGTTTAATTTTTGTTACCATTGTTTGCAACTTTTGTTTTGAAGGAAATAGATTGATTATATTGCTCAGTCAAAAAATGTAATTTAAATTCCTTATATTATTTGCATAGTGCATGAATTAAATTCCCCATTCTCCTAACACCTATGAGTTTAACCTACCCATTGAACTTGGATAAGAGGCCCTACCTTTTACAAATTTAAATGAGTGGTGAGAGGCACCCTATTAATCATGATGATGGATATCTTTAGTTGCATGATGTTATGATATTGGGTGTTTTAAAAGGTGTATACGCATATAATATCATATCGAGGGTGCTCCGCTATAATGTCCTAAGTCCACTTGACCTTGAAAAATAAAAAATCGTCGGATCAACCCCAAATTTTGGATTTACCCATTTCAGGTCATTTGCAGCAAAAAATATTTTTCAAGGTCAAATGGACTTAGGACATTATAGCGGAGCACCCTCGATATATATATATATATATATATATATATATATATATATATATATATATATATATATATATATATATATATATATATATATATATATACACACACACTTTATATGTACACTTTACAAATTTCCGAAGAATGAACGATCTACACTTTACAAATTCGCGGCTACCTGAAGCTTCTGCTATATAAAACAGGTAGACGCAAATTTGTAAAGTGTAGATCGTTCATTCTTCGGAAATTTGTAAAGTGTTTAGTAGCTTCATCTTGACGCGAGAAGATCAATATATATATCATCACGATATTACATCAAGATATAAGGATTCAAACAAAATTATCTAGCAATAAAAAGTTGCGCCGAAGGCGCAAAATTTATTTTGTATGGTCTAATTTTTTTTTCAATTTTGGCTCATTTTTTCCACCCATTGGCCGTTTGGGGGGGGGGGGGCGGTCGCCCCCCGCCCCCCCCCCCCCCCTGGACATGTGAGAGACATTACTGCTGTTCGTAAACCCTGTTTTCTGCACCAAAAATGACGATCGCCTATGGTTAATCAAATGGAATGCGCATTTTTTGGTGCAAGAAAACAGGGTTTACAAACCATTACAAACATCACTAACAATAATGCTGTTCGTAAACCCTGTTCTTTGCACCAAAAATGACGATCGCCTTTGGTTATTCAAATGGAATGCGCATTTTTTAGTGCAAGAAAACAGGGTTTACGAACAACACTATTAATGCTGTTCGTAAACCCTGTTCTCTTGCACCAAAAAATGCGCATTCCATTTGAATAACCATAGGCGATCGTCATTTTTGGTGCAGAGAACAGGGTTTACGAACAGCATTACTGATTTGTGTCGATTTTACTGTAATGGTGTTCGTAAACCTGTTTGGGGCATGCTCAAAAAATGCGCAGTTGCATTTAAAAAGCATTGGCTGATTGTCATTTTTTTGTGTTCTGGAACACGAAGAACAGGGTTTACGAACACCAACTGTGTGTCGATTTGTGTTTTTGTTTATAATATTTAAATTTTTACCGGCAATACATAAACATCTGTTTTCGAGCGTTCAAAAAATCGCAAATCGCAAAAGAGGCACGAAATTCACTTTGCTCTGCCATGTGGTTTGGATTTTGAAGTGTAAACATGGTGTAAACTTAGCGAAGCACTAAAAAAAAAAAAAAAAAACGTGTGTTTCTTTGGCCTTATACTGATAAATTATTGACAGTATCAAACAGGCTTTTTTTTTACCCTCAAATGTACGCGAATGAATAAATTATATGGGCACACCCTAAAATAGCATTCTTTTGAAATAATTATTTTGAAACGAAATAAAAAAAAATATATAAAAAAATAAAACTATAGAGTGAAATATTGAATTTGCATTATATATGTTTAATGTTAATATATTTATATAATTTATATTATAAAACAATAAAAAAAAATATATTTTAATTCTTTTGTGGGGGAAAAAATGTAATTATGTATATTAATATTATTTATAACATAAAATATATTTTGTATTTTTCTTCTCATTTATTAAATTTTAAAAATTTGAAAAATATATATATCTTAAAAATCACATAATTTTATAATAGCTTCTTTAAATATACGTTTTTTATATAAAATAATATTTATATTGTATATATAAAAAAAAATCCTTAAAAAACTTGCAAGGACTTTTTTGTTTTATTGAAAATAAATTATATAAGTATAAAATATTCTCTGGTATATAGAGGGTGCATGTGTACGCATGACGTCATTCTGAATGCTTTTCGATGCTCTTCATTGCAGCAATGAATATTGCTCGCATGCAAAGGACAACCGTAGTTTTTGGCTATATATTTTCTTTTGAAAATTAGTTATTTTTTGGTCATTATTATTTTTCTTGCACTTGAGGTACTAATTCAACCTGTTATCAGCATCAAAATACTCTCAAAAAAATTGCAAAGTATTTTTAAAAAAGTGTGGCAAAATGTGTCATTTTCCTATACTGGCCAATGTTATTTAGTACTCACTTATGACGTATCGACTTTAACATGAACGAATCCACCCTATATATATAGCATAATTATATAAACAACTTTTTGTTTTTTATTAAAATGATTATAATATGTTATTTGATAAATTAAAATGAGAAAAAAAATGCAATGCGCAATTAAGGACATTTTTTGGAGAAAAATATTTTTCTATTTTTTTCTCCACCCATGAATAAAAGCAAAGCATATATATTATAAAAAATAGCCACAAGAAAAATGCAGCTTATATTTTTTAATTCTTAAATTATATTTATATAGTTGCAATTAAAAGTACTTTATGTTTACGGATTATTTTGCAAGGCGACGCATTGTCACACTATATATCTTTTTCTTCATAATTATATAATATATACTATATTATAATATATATTTAATTTTAAAATATATAAAATATTATATTCAAATATATATCAAAAACATACATTTTAATACATAATTAAAAAATATATAAACTATAAATATATAGCTTTATATTTTACAATGTGCAAAAAAAAAAATTAAAAACTTATGAGCAAATTTTTTTTCCTTCAACAATAATTTGCAAATACATTTTTTAATAGCAGAACGCATAAGTATTTTTCTTTTAACTGTTTAAAGGCTAAAAATTGAGTAATATGTATATATGTGGTTTATTTACTAAAATTATATTATTCTGATAACAGATAATTATAATTACAAGAATATTCTTTTCTACTTTTCTACTTTTTTTTTTTTTTTTTTTTAGTCCTTGTAAAAAAAATTGTAAGGATTTTTTTTTTAAATATATGGCGAAATTGTAATTTCTTCTTAACTAGATTTTTCTTAATACAATATTATATTAATAATAGCATATAATACACATTACATCTTTGTATTATTTTAATTTTTTTTTTTTTTACTATTATAATTTATTATTATTATATATATTTATATTATTTTTGTCCTTGCCAAAAAAATTTGCAATGACATTTTTTAACAGCGCATAGCAATTTTTCTATTAACTGTTAAGGCTAAAAATTAAGTACTGTACTGTGGTTTATTGATTAAAATTCTGTTATTCTGCTAACGGATAATTATGATAAACTCTAATAATTATGCTTTTATAAGAATATTTTCTGTATTTTCTTCTTTTTTTAAAGAGTCCTTGTAAAAAAAAATTGTAAGGACATTTTTATACTATATCTTTTTCTTCATATGTAGATTATATATAATATAATATTTAAGATATTATATAACATAATATAAATATTATATTATTTTATTTAATATTATTATTAAAAACAAAATTTTGTCCTTGTAAAAAAATTTACAATGACATTTTTTTAACAGCGCATAACAAATTTTCTTTGTAATTAAGGCAAAAAATTAAGTACTGTAGTTTATTGATTACAATTCTGTTATTCTGATAACGGATAATTATGTTGAATTCTAATATGCTTTGAGAAGAACATTTTCTTTTTTTCTTCTTTTTTTTTAACGAGTCCTTGTAAAAAAAATTGCAAGGACAATTTTTTAAAATATATAGAAAATTGTAATTTCTTCTTAACTAGATTTTTTTTATTAAAATATCATTTAATAGCATAATATATATAATACATGATATCTTTGTCTTTTAAACATATATTTTTTAATTTTTATATTAAATATAAGTTTGTTTTTTTTAGTCCTTGTAAATTTTTTTTTGCAAGGACATTTTTTTAACAACGCATAACACTTTTTCTTTTAATTCTTAAGGTTTAAAATTAAGTACGGAGGTTTATTGAATAAAATTCTGTTATTCTAATAACAGAGATAAACTCTAAGTTTTCTTTTACATTTTCTTTTCAAGGTCACCTTGTAAAAAAAAATACTGTATAAGGACATTTTTTTAAAAATAGCAAAAATTGCAATTTCCTCTTAACTATAGATTTTTTTCTAATAAAATATTATTTAATAGCATAATATAATACATGATTTATATCTTTTGTCCTTTTTTTTTTTTTTTTTTTACTTTTAAATTAAATAAAAGATTTTTTTTTAGTCCTTGTGAAAAAAATTACAAGGACATTTGTTTTAGTATAGCAATCATGCATATGCGCGTTATATTATTGTGTTATTTGTGGAAGGAAAAAAAAAAATATATATATATATATATATAAAATTAATATTATTTTAATAAATATACATGCATGTATACCTTTAACTTTTTAAATACAATATAATATAATTAAAAAACAATTTTAAATTGTACACTCCCAGGCATAAAGATTTTTTTTTTTTTTTTTTTTTTTTTTTTTGCTTTTAAAATTTGCAAGGATTTTTTTTTTGAGCGAGAGCATAACAATTTTTCCATTATAATTTTTAAGGCTAAAAATAAAGTAAGGAGGTTATGTTCATTGATTAAAATTAAGTTGTGTTAGTAAAATAATAAGATATCTTATTATATATATAATAAAAATAAATAATATATTTTGCACATATAGTGATAATTGTGATCCCGATAAACCAAATTAAATTATGAATGTAAAAAAAATTATTAATAATAAAAATGAATCAACTATGCAAAATATAGTAAACGAATAATTTTTATACATTTAAATTCCATAAGCAGGACACACTATCAATTATTTAAAAATTTCACTTTCTGCGATACAAAAATATGGTGATTTTTTATTACGTATAATAATTTAAATTTTCAAAATTAAGGGAATCAAAGTAAATCTCAGTTCCGGGGGTTGTCAGAGCCCGCGCGCGCCAGCCCACTTTCTCGTCATCAATTTTCTGAAAATGTCAAACCGTTCCAGGGGACCGCGCGCGGGAACCCAAGTTTTCGTTTATCTATTAGATTTTTTTTTAAACTCCTAAAACTGACACGATGCAACCCGCATGATAGAAAAGTGCAACGGGTTGCATAGCTTCTAACTGTGCAGGCGCCTAACTAAAAAACTATTTGAATTGTTTGTTTGTTTATTTACTTATTTAAACAATTTGATTTCCCAAATTTCTCTGCAATGATAAATGCATTTTAAAGTTGAAATTGTACTAGACAACTTCACATAATCAGCCCTTGTCACTGGCAATTGCCCGATTTAAAGGTCATTAGATCGATCACTGACAAATTAAGGGTCTTCATTCTGAATCATAGCTTTACGTTAATTTTGGCCTGCTAGGGAGTAAACATGTGAAAACTGTGCTCAAAGTCGATTCCCAACGAGAGTCTGGGTTCCACCAGAAATTTCAGTTTCAAAGCTTAATTATTTTTAAAATGTGGATCAAAATGAGATTTTCAAAAATTAAAACCCTGAATTTAAATATGGTAAGCCGGCTTACCATATTTAAATTCAGGGTTTTAATTTTTGAAAATCTCATTTTGATCCACATTTTAAAAATAATTAAGCTTTGAAACTGAAATTTCTGGTGGAACCCAGACTCTCGTTGGGAATCGACTTTGAGCACAGTTTTCACATGTTTACTGGGGCTCGTTTCAACGTTCTATACTTCTTGAGACGGCCGATGGTTTAATTACTGTGCCTTACAATATGTATTATGTATGAATTTAAACAATAAAACCATTTGAAAAATTTGAATATAAATACTTCTTCAGTTGTGCTTTTTACTTTTTATGCGCGATGATGTACGTGATCGATTATTCTGATTACGGATAACCCGCCTTGGCGGTGCCGCGTGTTCTGATTAGGCTTATAAAGTGAAGTTGCGTCTATTGAGTTCGAATACTTTTGCTCTAAATGTATATATAATTTATATAATATATTTTATAATATTATAAGTCTCTTTTACACTGATTTTTTTCCCATTATAAATAAATAGATAGAATTATAAATAAAACAATAATGATATAATATATATAGTTTTAATTTACATAAAATATATGATATGTGAATATATGTGTGCAGTGTGACAGATTTCAATTAAATATCTTCAAAAAATTAAGGCGCCTGCAGAGTAAGAAGCTATGCAACCCGTTGCACTTTTCTATCATGCGGGTTGCTTCGTGTCAGTTTTAGGGGTTTTAAAAAAAATTATACCGTATAGATAAAACAAAAACTATTCATCCCGGTTTCCTGGAATATGTTTCGACATTTTCAGAAAATTGATGAGGAAGTGGGTTTGGCTCTGACAACTCTCGGAGACCTAAGAATTATTTTGATTCATGTTGAACTTTTAAATGATTTATAAAAAAAAAAACATATTTTCGTATCAGATAGAGAACATTTTAATTGATAGTAGTGCCTCTGTTTATGGAATTTAAATGTAAAACATTATTGATTTATTAATTCGCATAATGGTTTACTTTATTAATTGTTATTATTATTATTTTGATCACATTCATCCTTTCATTTTGGTTTATATCGCAGATCGAGTTCTGTATTTGTGCAAAACATATTAAATTTTTGTATCTTTTTTATTTTACCAACACAGCTTAATTTTAGTCAATTACCTTACTTTATCTTTAGCCTTAAAAATTATAGTGGGAAAATTGCAGGGGTTCGGACCCGTCACAAAAATTATCGGGTCCGCGGACCCGGGTCCGGGACCTGAAAAAAAATTGTCGGGTCCGCGGAGCCGTGTCCGGACCCTTTAAATTTTTTTTCGGGTCCGCGGAGCCGGGTCCGGACCCGTCAATTTTTTTTTCGGGTCCGGGACCCGGCTCCGGACCCGATCAAAATCTTCATATGGGTCCGGGTCCGGGTCCGGGTCCGAGGTTATTATATAAATTTGTAAAATTAACTTTAAAATTAATTTGAGATTGTGAATCTAAAAAAGAATGCACACTTTTTTTTAGATAGAATAACAAATAAATATTTTTTTCAGTATAATATGCTTTATTGATTCTTGTTTCCACTTAAAGCCCTTGTCAACTTACTTTTTTATCATTTAGAATACTAGACTGATAATTACCATACCTTATTATCCATGAATTAGACACCATCACGTTAATTTTGTATTTATTTTCATTTATTTTACTTGTTGCGGTTATATCACGTATCTGACGTCACAATGTACCGATGGGGCCGTGATAGGGGTAAAGAACTTGAGGGAGGGGCTTAAATTTATCACGTGACCAAAGCGGTGACTGTGATTGGCGGTGGTACAGTGTGACGTCAGATACGTGATAGAACTGCAAAAAGTAAAATAAACGAAAATAAATACAAAATCAACGTGATGGTGTCTAGTTCATGGATAATAAGGTATGGTAATAATCAGTCTAGTATTCTAAATGATAAAAAAGTAAGTTGACAAGGGCTTTAACAAAAAGTGTTATTTATTTCTGCTTAAAAACAGCTTGTCAGTCATATTCTATGCACACAAATCTATAATAGCTAATATCACAAGCATTTAGTCAGACATAATATTTAAAACAATAGTAATAAAAATATATTATAAGTCAAAATTACAATTTTGATTTACAACACGAGTCATTTTTTTATTTAATGTGTTTGTTCTGATCAACATTATGTCATTTATTTTTTCATTAGTCATTTTTTTTCAAAGTCGGGTCCGGGTTTTCGGACCCTTTTTTTTTTAAAGTTCGGGTCCGCGGAGCCGGGTCCGGACCCGTCAATTTTTTTCTCGGGTCCGCGGAGCCGGGTCCGGACCCGTTAATTTTTTTTTCTGGTCCGCGGACCCGGGTCCGAAAGACCCGTCCAAAATAAAGGGTTTTGGCCGGACCCGGGTCCGGGTCCGGATCCGGGTCCGAACCCCTGGAAAATTGTTATGCTCTAAAAAAAGTCCTTGCAAATTTTTAAAGCAAAGCAAAAAAAAAAAAAAAAAAAAAAAAAAATCTTTTTATTTGTATATACAATTTAAATTTGTTGTTTAATTATCTTATAAATTATTGTTTTTAAAAAGTTGTATTTAATATACCCATGTTTATTAATAATATTAATACGTAATAACTTCTTTTTTTTACTTCCACAAATAAAACGTAAGCAGAATTATTATAACTACGCGTATATTTAATAATGAATGATTGCTACTGTACTAAAAAAAAGTTCTTTTAATTTTTTTACAAGGACTAACAAAAAAAAAAAAAAAATAATAATAATAAAAAACAACAACAACAATAACAAACAATGTTATTAAAAGACAAAAGACATCATCATATGATTCATATATGTTATACTCTATTAAAATGATATTTTATTATAAAAAATCTAGTGAAAGAAGAAATTACAAATTGCGCGCTGCAAATTATGCCGTTGCAAATTTTCTTACAATGACTTTTAAAAAATATAAAAAAAAGAGAAAATATTCTTGTAAGCATCGAGTTTGTCATTATCTGTTATCAGAATAACACAATTTTATTCATCAATAAACCACAGTATACTTATAATTTAAATTTTTGCCTTGCATGATTTTCATTTAAATTCAACATTCGATTCATTTCTTTCATCCTGCACAAAAATATGCGTCAGTCCAGAGTTTTACAATTCACAAAACACGCAAAAAAGCAATTAGAAATTGTATATTCACAAACATACAAATAAAACAATTACACAATTTAAAAATAAACAAAGAAAAATTACTTTAAATAAATACTGTGTCGTTAATAAACTCATTGACTGAATAACTGCAAAATGTTTTTAAGCTGCAAATTAAGCTTTTTTTTTAAACATAATTTGATCTGGAAAAATTGTTTTGATCTTTGCTGTGGGATAAAAAATATATATTATCCTCGCAAAAAAAATTATGCGCATATTATGCGCAAGAAAAAGAAAAAAAAATTATAAAAACATAAAAAAAAAACTTAATTTGTGCAAGTTAAAAATTGTTGCATAAAATATACATAATTGCTTATATGAAAAATTTCCATATGCAACTTTTTTTTTTCATTGCAATAAGGGACTGATTTTATATTTGAAGTATTATTTGTTGTGTTTATCTTATTCTTGCAAGTCATAATTTGATCGTTCTGTTTCTTCCAAAAAGGAAAATTTAAATTTGAAAAAAAAAAAAAAAAAAAAAATCATTATAATAATTATATGCTGTAAAAATGTATATAATATAAAAATATGCGTTCTGCACATTTATATAAATCTCTCAACTCTCTCTCAGCCTCTTATCTATAGTAATGTAAGTAGATAACCTATGTAATCCAGAGAGGATTCCCGCTGAAAAGTACTGGTCAGCTGGAGACGTGTATTGCGGGTCAAAATTACATTGATCAAATGGGCAACAAAATATAACTTCCAGGATAAAATAAAATTAAAGGCAACAGAAAATTGAATAACGATATTCTCTTTGGATTACCTATCTATAGAAATACCTTAATCTATAGCTGTTTCATTTTTTATGATTATCCTGTTTTTGTTTTTTCCTGTTATACTATACGACGTTTAATACAAAAATAAATAATATTATAATAACAATTTAAAATACTAAATATAAATAACTATTAAGGTACTACTTTACGGTAGCAATGTTGTCGTAAAATTTGATTTAATATCACTTTTAAGGTTCATAATGAACCAAGGAACAATTCTCTATACTCCAAAAAGTTTCGGCTCAAATCAAATCTTCCGCAAATTAGCATTAAAAGTCGTTGGGATACGCCCCCTTTAACACGCAAAACATACAAAACTTCAAGCTCCCCGTGTGCAAAATTTTTCTTGACCAACTTCTAAACAAAAAATACTAGTGTGTTCTATAGATCAAGTTTTAATGAATTTGACTTTTTAAACGATTTTTACGAGACATTTATAGAGAAAAAAATTAATGAAGATTGCATATTCACATTAACTTGGGTCAATTTGCGATAATTTTTTTCTCGGCAGATTCATTCTAGAAAAATCTGAAAAATCATTTTTCATGAAAAATCAACACGAAAAACAAGCTAGTATTTTTTTTAACCGCTGAAAAAAATTTGAAGTTGTTCAAAATTAGGGTCCAAATATAGATTCATTAGCATTAGGGGGCGGGGCATTTGCGATACTTTGACGCTCTGTTGCGACGAGAGTTTTTAAGATAGAATTTTTTTGATTTCATTTTTGGGTACACCAGCCTTAACTTAATTCAAAGTCATAATAAAAAATTTCACTCCTACCCTAAAGTAGTACCTTAATATTTTATACATATATGCAATTTTTTTTAATAAATGTTCTTTGCATATGAAAATAATAATCACACAATTATTAATGCGCAACAAAATTATATGTATTTTTTAAATTTATATCGTGTTCGTATACATATCGCGTATATTATTCATATATAATCGAAAATAATATTTTTGCTGTCATATGCGTCTATAAGTATATGCATTGCGATTATTATAAATATTAAAATTATAATCAAATATTATATAAAAAAGCTGCTTATAAGTTTTTAGTTTTAATATATGATTTATAAATATATGCCTATCCTTTTTTACTTACACGCGCGGTATTCTGCGGTATTCGTCTGCGTTCGCGGGTTAAAAAAATTTTGTCCTTGTAATTTTTTATTGTAAGGACTTTTTGTGTGACGTCATTGATATAAAAACAAATGAGCATCATCAACCAAATGGATGATCAACAACGGTGACGTCATAAAAAAAAAAGTCCTTGTAATATTTTTTTGTAGGGAGTCCTTGTAAAAAGTAACCTCCTGCCATGTGGTTTGGATTTTGAAGTGTAAACATGGTGTAAACTTAGCGAAGCACTAAAAAAAAAAAAAAAAAACGTGTGTTTCTTTGGCCTTATACTGATAAATTATTGACAGTATCAAACAGGCATACACCAACGTATTTATAAATAATTATGACTTCAAATTTTAGTAGTGATCCTCTGAGTGTACTAGAGCGAGAAGCAGATGGACCAAGATGCAAACCTACTCCGGAAAACTTGTTGGACTTAGTTTATGAGTTGGATCGTTGTAAAGCTTGGATTGTCGAGTTAAATGTAACCAACGTGTGTCTGCAGTTTCCTGATAGTTTACTGGAAGACTCGGTTGCCGTCAGTCAATTACTCCAAAAATCAACTGGGAAATGCATCTATATTCTAGGCGACACGTCTTATGGGAGGTACAGTAATATTACCGCAAGGAAATGAAAAACCTGCACAACTATAGACTGAAAAGCATCACTAAAGTTGCAGGTTATTCATTTCATTTCGGTACATAGGATATATGCATATATGTATACAAAAAAATCTCTATCTACATACATATATTATGTACATATATTGTGTATCATTGTGTATATATGTTGTATCATATGTATGACATAATATAGCGGTAAATGTACATACATATGTATATACAGTATACATACATAATACTTTTAAGTACGGTGGCTCGCTTATCCGTAAGAACACAATGCCGTAAAATTATGTATGTATGTATATAATAAGAAAATAATTTAAAAAAATCATTTCAACTTTTTTATAATGTTGTGCCTTTGATGTAATGTGAGAACGTGAGATGCTAGGCTTATCATATTTTATTTTGACACTACCCTCATCCCTTAACGTCTATTTTTAACTAGCTCAAGCTAGAATATTTGGTCCCTAGTCCCAATTTACTATATGTATAAATTAGAGAAGCTTTGTGTTCAATAATTTTCAATTCAAGGTGCTCTAATCTCTATACCATAACTATTTTCTAAATATTTTTTTAAACGTTAATACAAACCGTGATGTTTTTTCCTTATATACGAGTACATATATTTCAAAGGAAGTTGAGCATTTTTATTATGGGCATGTAATGCATGGCCATAAAATTGATTATATCGGATAAAAAAAAAAAAAAAAAATGCTTTCATCATTGCAACAAAAGTCTTGTTTACTTCTATACTGTGGAAGTTATGCTGTACAGTATTTTGAAAGTGTATAGGTAAAAATATATCAAGTTCAAGCAGATTTCCTGCTTGTCATACGAGAGTAGAATTATAAAATTTCAAATATGAAGGCTACCTGGTACCTAATCAGAAATATTTGAACAAAATTTTGATCAGGGATTTATATGTTTAAGTTTTTACCAGACCCTTTGTGTATATTTTATAATACCAATCCCTTCCACCATTTACCTATTATAAAGAAGCAGTATAATAATTAACCTGAGCAAATCACCCTACTGCGAGCAGAAGTTGAATTGAAAGTAAAGAAAACCCTTGGTTTGGTTTATATATCTGCTCCTAGAATACTATTAATATATTTTTAAATTGGAAACCTTTTTGTAATAAATAAATAATAATAATAAACTATACATTTCTCATTAAATTATTCTTATTACTGTATGTTATACATTTTTTGAAACATTGTAACAAACATTGTATGCATATACACAGTATTTACTACATAAAATTAATTTTGTTTCAGTTGCTGTATCGACGTGGTAGCTGCTGAACATGTACCTGCCGATGCATTGATACATTTTGGCCCAGCATGTCTTTCAAATTCTAGTATCAAAACTTTAAAATTAAATATTCCTGTTCTGTATGTTTTTCCTAAAGACCCTTGTACAGATCCCAAAACTATTGTGAAAAGTATAAAAAATGAATTAGCTGATTCAGGACACACATTAATTATTTCCTCATGTGAATGTAGTCATGCCCAAGGTATGTATACCTATAACTAAAAAGTTTAAAGATAAACATAAATATAGATCCACATAAATATATATTTTCCCCCTCCTTTATTATTTTATTATATTCATTTATACGTCCCTCATCAATGTAAAGTGGTACCGGTAGTCAACGGTGGCTTTTTTAATAGTGATCAACGTGTTATTTAACCTCCTGAATATGTGATCTCAAAATTTTAAAGGCGTAGAATACCTTGAACAAAAAAGTTGTGTAATATCCTAACAAACCTGAAAATCAACGTTGATTTGGCCGAAGTCATTGATTTCTAATTTATTTTCCATTCACAAAATGCCACTGGCGGTCAATGACGTCACAGCTCGCTTGGCTTACGCGCGCGTAAAACAAGCAAGCTGTGACATCAGTGACCGCCAGTGGCATTTTGGGAATGGAAAATAAATTAGAAATCAATGACTTCGGCCAAATCAATATTGATTTTCAGGTTTGTTAGGATATTATACAACTTTTCTGTTCAAGGTGTTATACGCCTTTAATTATTAATGTGCTGAGAGCAAAAGTCATTACAGCGACCCCTAACCTATGACACAGCTAAAATATGCTCTCACGCTAGCTTGGCGCAAGCAGGAGTTATTCTTATTTTTATCTATCCATTATGATTATATGTAAAAACACATTTTATATACGTAAATATTACATCAAGTATCTAGTACAAAAATAAGGGTAACTCCTGCTCGTGACAAGCTAGTGTGACTTAGGTTTGAGGTCGCTGTAATGGCTTTTGCTCTCAGTGTGTTAATAATTAAGTATTTGAGATGGCGTTTTCGGGAGGTTTTATAACTTGATGATCACTATTGAAAAAGCCATCTCTGACTACCCCTTTAAATATTGTACAGCTTGTGTTATAGTACTTAAGTGTTAAATTAAATATTATTAAATCTAACTGAAATTAAAGATGAAAAAAATTTGCTTTTGCCTATATGTATAATATGCTATATATAAGATGGTATAGCTATTTTATCTTACTTTGCCTTTTCTAGATAAAATTTATGAACTACTACATGACTGGCAAGAAGGTGTGATAGTTGCTCGATTGGTAACAGGTGAAATTGGTTCTCATGCCAACCTCAGCTCTGTAAATCCATGTAGCTCACATTGCAGCACCAATACTTTGCAAGGTATGAGTTTGTGTATCATTGTCAATAATGCAGGATGTATCTCAATGGAAACGCAAATGAAAATAATAGAGATGAATGTATTCATTTTTTTTCCAGTAAACACACAGGGTGTATAACATAGCATACATATAACTTAAAGTTACAAGTAATTAATGCAAATACAATTAAATTAAAAGTAATTAATCCAAATACAAGTATTCAATGGATTTTATATTTTGATAGCAAAAATTTTAACTTTCTTTGCAAGGTTCACATAGCCTTACTTCGTTGAACACAAGTAAATAAGTACCCTTGGTAGTACAATCCAAGGAAGTACCTGTAGCTATTAGTAAGATAATTTCAGTTAAAACATATATAGCTGCCTTGGTTAATTAAAAACATTACTTGTTTCACTGTAGCAATGGTTTTAAATAATACTTTTGGTTTCCTCCTGGTAATACTGTAGCCTATTTTATCTCTAAGTTTTCATATAAAAATTGTTTCTGTACTAATATTCATGCACTTTTTTTTTTTTTTTTTTTTTTTTTTTTTTTTTTAAGGAGTTTTGCACGACACTGTTTGTCTTGGAAGAGGCTATTGCTTAGGGAAAGACAAGAGTTTGAAAGATGTAAATGTTGTGTACTTGGGAAATGAAACAGCTTTTCTTCATTCGTTATTGGCTTCTCTTTCTGCAAAGATTAAATCATTTACATGTATTTCACCAGATGGGCAAAAGTAAGTTTTAGTTCACATTTTGGAGGATCAAGATTGTCTTTATTACTATATTTAAAAGTGACAATTCATCCAAAAGAATTTAAAATAGTACTTTGTATGTCACTAAATATGTGCAAGTTAATTAAGTTTCTTAAAAAAATTGGTTGGGTTATCATTTAAACGGCTGTCCATGGCTAGAAGTGAGATGCTAAAAATTTCCTAAGTGCTATAGATTTTTGCTTATGCTGACTAACTCAATTGCAAGCCAGCCACTGGTAGCCACCGATTATGCTCACCATCTACAACTGTTTATTACATTTAATTGTAAATGAATAATTAGAAAATAGTTGGTAGAGATTAGAGCACGTTGAATTGAAAATTAATAAAACGCAAAAATTCTCTAATTTAAATAGTAAATTGGGACTAGGGATGCAAATTATTCTAGCTTGCGCTAGATAAAAATAGACGTTAAAAGGGATGAGGGGTATAGTGTCAATGTAAAATACGATATACCTAACATCTCACGTTCTCACATTACATCAAAGGCACAACATTATAAAACAGCATCAGACTTACTCTTGGCCTTAGACCGGTTTCGTTCTTTACCTAGGACTCATCAGTAAGGCTCGGCAGAGAGCTCTGTACAGCTAGAGATGGCTCACACCACATCTGCTAACTGACTGAGCTGAGGAAGCAAGTGGCAGCCGCGTTTTTATACGCGATGCCCCCGCAGCTGCTCGCGCTGATTGGTTGAACAATCGCGCGCGCAAACCCAGCTTGCTATTTAAAACCTCTCATCCTCACACTGTAATATAATATTGTGCACTAAGAGGGATGCAAGACTGGCTGCCAGTAATGTAAGTAGATAACCTATGTAATCCAGAGAGGATTCCCGCTGAAAAGTACTGGTCAGCTGGAGACGTGTATTGCGGGTCAAAATTACATTGATCAAATGGGCAACAAAATATAACTTCCAGGATAAAATAAATTGAAAGGCAACAGAAAATTGAATAACGATATTCTCTTTGGATTACCTATCTATATAGAAATACCTTAGCTGCCAGCAAGCTACATGTGCCCTCCCTCACTTCCTAGAGTTCCCCAACTCCAGAAAGTTCGCGAGAGCAATGCGCCTGCCGGCCGCCTGTATCGTGATTAAGCTAGTTACATCATTTAATATATTGACACCGGGGTTGGAAAAGTAAAAAAGATGATAGAAATAGGAGAGATAGGATAAAAATATATGTTAGGTACAGTATATCGTATTTTACATTGACACTATACCCCTCATCCCTTTTAACGTCTATTTTTATCTAGCGCAAGCTAGAATAATTTGCATCCCTAGTCCCAATTTACTATTTAAATTAGAGAATTTTCGCGTTTTATTAATTTTCAATTCAACGTGCTCTAATCTCTACCAACTATTTTCTAATTATTTTTTTAAACGTAATTAATACCAACCGCGATGGTTTTTTTCCTATATATTTTAATTGTAAATGAGCATAATATATTTTATGAGTGGCTCCACACTTACCCTTGTTATGCAACAGCTGTAATGCTATATGTGTTCAGTTTTGGTCTGGGTATTCTCTCTCACTCAAAGGTCCATGTCAGAGAAAGCTCAACTCCCTCTCCACAATTTCTTCAATATATATGTTTCCTATCCAATCAATAAGTATGTGTAAGGACATTTATTATCCTTGGTAAGTGGTAAACAATGAGTAGTGTCTTTTTATTTCATTTAACAAAACGTCATTGTTGTTTATGTTAGTTTCATTATCAAACTGTTACAGGTATATACCACAGCTTGACACTGTTAAACTTGCCAGACGTCAATTATATCAGTCACAGTGTGTTCGAGAAGCTAGTACTGTGGGCTTGATATTAGCAAGCCCAGGTGACCCATCTCTGCTAGCAGGAGCTCAGCATTGTCGCACACTTCTAGCTTTAAGACATCCTCCACCTAGAGTTTACACATTGGCTGTAGGGAAGCCCAACCCTGCAAAGCTGGCCAATTTTCAGGTATGTCTGGGGGAGGAGGGGGGGGGGGGGGATGCATTTCTAAACTATCTTTCCTCTTTACAATGAAAATAAGTCGAGGACATAGCAAAATGAAGCTGTATAATTGCATGAATCAAAATTGGATTTAATGATGGGGGGAAAAAGAAGGTGTATTTTTCTTAAGTTTTTCCATATTTAAGAGTTTAATTTGATTTGCGTTTGCATTTCAGGAATTAGATCTTTTTATTCTGCTGGCGTGTCCTCAACATCCATTACTGGCTCCTGGCAGTAGCCAAACATTAGCTAAGGAATATTATAAACCTATAGTAGGGCTGCCTGAAGTGGAACTAGCTTTGAACTTGGAAAGAACTATGTGCGGCCCTGATTATAGAGATTTATTACAAGGTATGTGGTGATGTTAGTATGTGATTGTGTATATACCAAAATGAAGCCTTAACCTAAAAAAAATTTACTAAAATTTCTGGAAAACTTTCATGTTATATAGTGATAGTCTACTTTTATTTTTAATTTCTACTACTAAATGGAAATGTGTGTTTATTTTCAGATGGGTGTGATTATATTCCACTGAAACAATGTGATAAAACACTAGAAGCAGATGTATCGTTACTGACAGGACGAATTTTAAGAATGAATGCAAATTCTATTCCATCTCAAAATGTATCCAAGGAACTTTCTGAACGAGCTCCTCACTGGGAAGTGGCAGAACTTACAGGTGCTCGATTCTTGTCTGAACGCACATGGCAAGGATTAGATTCGACTCTTGGGGACCAAGCTCCATCTCTAGTTACCAAGGGGCGTTCAGGTACAGCATCACACTACATATCTGAACCTCAGGATGACTTAAAATAATTGATTACTTACTGCTAATATAATTTATAATTGTGTCAACAGAACTTTAAACTTATAAAAATAATACAATTAAAAGAAATTTAAAAATAAAGAGTAACCACGCAGTTGAACTGTTGTATAATTGCTCCATGCCAGAAATGCTCTCTTTATGATGTAGTACAAATTTCCATCACAGCAATCTAAATATAATAAACTGCAGCTATGGTTCAACATAGTGGCCCACCCTGGACCCCTAGCAGTAGTGACATCACGTGAAAAATTAACAACATTGTTATTTTCTCTAATTGAAACTATTCACAGGACATCACTTTCACCTTGCGGGCTTATCTTATTCTACTATCTTAGTTAAGGCTGATTTAAAATTTGGCTGCAACTTGATGGTGCCATGCATTTGCATTTGTGTGGCAAAATTTGAATTACATAACTGATATTTAGGGATTTTTTTTCTTCCCCAACTAGAGTGTCTAATCCTTAATGGAGATCCATGAGTGAGTGCAACCTTAATTGAAATAATATTAAAATTTTGATTTGCTACTGTATTTGTGTGGAAAAAATTGCATCTATTCCAACATTCTACAGCTTATTATATAATCATATCTATAAAATTTAAAATGTTATTACATTATTATTTTTTTAAATCCATATTTTATTTAATACTCTGATTCAGTGTGACAAATTTATTTTGAATTGCATTCATTTGAAGCAAAAATGATTGCATGGGAATTTTTCAATACTGTAATTAAATATTATACATGTTTGCCACACTTCAAACCTATAGAATATCACACTTCCAAATTTTAAATAAAAATAAATTATTTATAAATTTGTTGAAAGGATTGAGGAACCAGGAAGGGCTTGAAGAGATGTCCTATAGTTTGGTGAAAATATAGCATGGCTTTCAGCACACAAGTCTCTTTGTGAAAAGGAGTACATGGGTGTGTGTGTGTGCTTTTGTCAGTCCTTAAAGTAAACATCCAGACCTAACAATGTGCCCTTTAAATTCATTAAATACAAAATTGTTGGAAAATAATTGTATTTTTGAAAATCTCATTTTATGTTTAATTACAATTAAAAAGGCATGTTGTTTGGTTTGGATGGTTCCTTTAAAGTCTTAACAAGACATGCGTAAGACTGACAAGTGACAATGGCATACACAATGTATATAGGTACAAAATTACTTGGTCACATGTGAAAATTTTTCAATAATGCAAAATTCTTGATTGCATTACCTCATGGTTGTGTCCCAAATTCCCCCTTGGCACAACACCCTCTACCCTAGCTAGGGACTATGCGCATGCGTCTAGCAGCAGTTAGATTTTAGGGCATATTTATGCCCTACTGTAGTATAGAGACTAAGGGGAATTTGGGACACAGCCTTAGTCACTCACCCTCATCACAAACACAGTTCTGTATGGGAAGTACTCGTCAAGCTATTTTTAATGTATGTGTCTCATAATATGATAAATACATGTATAAGAAATAAATTTAAAAATATATATATATATATATACATACATACATACATACATACATACATACATACATACATACATACATACATACATACATACATACATACATACATACATACATACATACATACATATCATGACGCTATAAATCCCTTTCGGGGTAAGCCAACAACACAGATGTTTTATCCTGACCCAGTGATAGACCTCCACAACTTCCTATCCTGACATACTTCACTTGCTTCCGCCAGTCTCATACCTTGTTTCATACATTTCCTTTTGCATTTCATACTGCGTACATTCTTATTTTTCAAACATCTTCCAACCACCTCAGACCATGATGTTTTAGGCCTGCCTCTATCTCTCCTTCCATCCACTCTACTATGAAATACCTGCTTTGCTATTCTTTCATCACCCATTCTCTCAACATGACCAAACCATCGTAATACACTGTTCTCATACTTCTCAGTCACAGTTTCTTTTACTCCACATTTCTCCAACACCCAAGTATTCCTTACCCTATCTAATCTTGTTTTACCACACATACTTCTGAGAAAACTCATACCAACAGCATTCACCCTACTCATATGCCTACTCTGACATACCCATGATTCAGAACCATATAAGATAGTTGGGAGTAAGACAGAATTGTACACTGTAAGTTTTGCTTTGTTTGATAAAGCATCACTCTTGGCCAATCCTGCCATGCTGCCAACTACTTTCCTACCTGCCGCCACTCTCCTCTCAATCTCCCCATCTATACTTCCATTCTCTTGATATAATCTTCCCAAATATACAAACTCTTTCACTCTTTCCAGCTTTTCTCCATTCAGTGTGAATTCATTTCCATCATCATTTTCTCCACCAAATACCATTACTTTCGTTTTCCCAACATTTATTCTCAGATCCATTTGTTCTGTGCTTTCTTCCAACCTATCAATCATCTCTTGCAATTCTTCCTCACTCTCAGCCACCATCAACGCATCATCAGCGTACAACAACATCAACACCATTAACAAACCTACGTTTACTCCACTTCCATACTTTTCAGCCAACTTTATACATTTATCCATGAAAATATTGAATAACCATGGCGACATCACACATCCTTGCCTAACGCCTCTACCCACTTTAAACCACTCACTCAACTTTCCGTTTACTCTCACACATGCCTTACTACCTGCATACATGGCTTTCACACCCTCAAGTAACTTCCCTCTCACCCCATATTCATCTAATACACTCCACATCATACTTCTGTTCACTCGATCATATGCTTTCTCTAGATCTACAAACACAGCAAATACTTTCTTTCTTGCGTTCATACATTTCTCAATCAACTGCTGCACAGTGAAAATCTGATCAGTGCAGCCCCTGCCGGGCATAAAACCACATTGCACATTAGCAACGTTGCAATTTTTTTTAACCCGGGAGACCTGAATGTAGGCAACCTGCAACACACGAAATCTATAAAAAATTCAAATCTTCTTAAAAAATCAAAAATTCTTACATTTTTTATTTGAGTTCTTTTACTTAGACTACTGCCTACCCTGATACTAATTTTCATCTTTATAACTTCAGCGAATCCAAGTTTACGCTTTTTGCCATTTATTTGCAAAGGGGGTGGAAAGGAGTGGTTTGCGAATTATTTTAACAATGTTACATTTACAAGTGACATTTGTTTACTCTGTTGACCAAGTAAGGAATTTTTGTCACTATTGGTTATATAGATAACTCACCTGTAAAGTCCTCGATTAAAAAAAATGAAGTGCCAAATCGGTGTTTCTTAAGACTAATTAATTATTAGCGAAGTTATCATGAGCAGTAAAAATTTGAAACTTTACACATTTACTGTCCGATATGTGCCCATTACGTGAGTGTTGGTCTTAATTTTTTTCCAAAGTCGTACTGTGGTGATATTACGATGTAAAGTTGAAAAATACAACAATCCTGGTGGCCGTTTACTATCCGTAAAAGTCGATATATCAATAATAAATTAATACCTTTATAATTTATATATATCTACATTAGTTTAAGATAATTTACAAACGCCTTATCTTTTATAGCAGTTAACAATGCTTTATGCACTCACAATTTATCAAATGTTCCAAAGAAGTACATCAATTTTTAAATTAGAATCAAAGTATTCAGATAAAATATAATATTCTTTATACTTAAAAAAAAAAAAAAAAAAAAAAAAAAATCAATAATAGTTTTTTTTTTTAATAAGTTATCAGTATTTACATTTCTACGTATCAATGGTAGACTGTCATATATCATACCGGCCCATGTTATTTGGTGCTCACGCATGGCGTCGACCTTTATGTGAATGGTGAATGCAACCACCCTATATATTTCATCAAGATTTTTTTAAACACTGCCTATATTTTATGTTAAAATTAAGTTTTTCAGGGATATATAATATATGCAAGTACGAATCTTAGTACTCGTCATGAATTCCAGGAGATTGTCGAAATGTGTGTAATTCAAGTTAAAACGGATGTTGAAATAATTGCGCAATAAATATATTTGCAAGCTCAACTTTCTTGAAGAGTTTTTATATACGCATAACATTTTAAAAGAGACGTGGCGCCGTGAGTTCGCAATCAGTTGCAATGAACATTCATAGATGTCGGGGCAGTGTAATTATTTAAAACTTTGTATTTGTCAAAAGTAATGTTTTTCCCACAATTTCCTCCCTGGGAAATGTGAATTGTGAACCCAGAAGAGTACTCTGCGCACTCTGTTTACAATCGTCCGCTCGCGGTGCTCAACTGTAGGCGAGCTGCACCTGAGCAAGACTGGTGCTTATTCAAACTCGTCTTAGGCCAGCTGCTGAATACCTATCAAATTACTTATAAATCGTACCTTCTTTGGGCTGAAAAAAGAAATAGCACGAACTGTGACACGGTTACGTGAATTATCAAAATATAACAACGAAGAAAGGTAACTTGTAAATTTTATTTGTTTGTATTCATATTTGATTCTTCAAAATATTTTTATCTCGTGTGTGTTTGAAACTCGTGCAACACACACCGCTCACGATTGACATAATATAGCTAGACTGATGTTAATAATGAAGTTTTTTTTATATTATTAAATTATCATTATTTCTTTCTATGGTATATAAATATATAAATGTAAAAAAAAAATAATAATAATTAAAAAAAAAAAAAGATCATATCAATAATATATAATATATGTATTATTATATATTCGGGCTGATATTAAACTCGCTGGTATAAACATACATACACCAAAAAACTAATAGTGATCACTTCGAAGTTGATAAATGTCTCATGATTTCCTTTAATTATTATGTTTCTCTACTGCATGGTGCTGTTTTGACAAAATATTTGAAATCTATCCACTCTTCCTATATAATCGCTTCAATTTGAATTGATGTATGTATTTGTGTATTATAAATAGACTTAATTCATGGAGAAAGAGAAAGAGAGAGAGAGAGAGAGAGAGAGAGAGAGAGAGAGAGAGAGAGAGAGAGAGAGAGAGAGAGAAAACTGAACGAATTGTATAGATCAAATATAGTCAAAGCTGTTATTTCGTAAAATTCTCCTTTTGAACAACAGCTTATCGGTTCAGCGCGCGGGGAGACGCGGTGAAAGCCAAAAGGGCGCTAAGGGTCCCCTAATTGAATATTACACGCCTATGGGGCAAAACTTTTTTTTTTTTTTTTTTTTTGTGTGTGAAAACTATAACTCCATCGATTTCGGAGAAATTTAAAGGAGAAATACAGACATACTTTTACGTGTTTTTAGGATATAGAAAATTTTTAAGAATGTTTTAAAACGATAACCTCCATTAATATTTTATATTGTGCATGGCTTTTGATTTTGGAGGGCCACATTCTGACAGTTCGTTACAAGAAATTTGAAATTTTTGGAAATTTTTTAAAATAATTATATAATGCAATACAAAAAATGATTATAAATATATTTGCTAATTTTGCTTGAAAATGACAATCTATATTATTATTTTGTTTTAATGATTATTTGAACATTTTTTTATATAACATTAATTTTTTTAAATCGAAAAGTCGGAAGAAAAATAGAATAAATATAATATAATAATATTATTATTGCAAAAATAATGAAAACGTATTAATTAACTTAAAAAAATAAAAGTGATTTTACGTTAGTCGGAAATTATATAGGAACTTGGTTAATAAAAACACGAAGCTCCCCGACCGTTTGTAATCATAAATGTAATTAACGTCTGATTGTTTTTTTATAGCAATCTGTTCTGTACACTACTCGGAATTATAACTAATAAAATCTCAGTCTTACCCGAAATGCCCTTATGCATGGCATGCAGTGTAGGGATTAAAACGTAAAATGCATTTTATATGTTTATATGTATATAATGTGACGTTTATGAAGCATATATTTAATACGAAAAATTAATTATAGATTACCGTATATATCATAATAATAATATATAATATATCCAAAACATAAAAAAACACACATACACATTGCACACACACACACACACACACACACACACACACACACACACACACACACACACACACACACACACACACACATACATACATACATACATACATACATACATACATACATACATACATACATACATACATACATACATACATACATACATACATACATGGACAAATACATGAACAATAAGATCGAAGAGAGGAAAAATTAAAATGAGTATACGTACACAATAAATTTATGGTCGATTAAAAATATTAAATTAATTAAAGGAAAAAAAATTGTCATTTCATATAAATAAGACGTATACGCGTATATACATACTAATTTAGTAGATGTTAGCGATAGTGTTACGTGACAAGGGGTACTCTAATATTGCTCGACACTTTTGATAATTACACAATTACGTTATATTATTTAATATAATTTAAAATATATGGTATTACATATTTAGTAAAAGTAAAACACAACATGCATGCTTGAGCTATACATTTGGTAATGAATTTATTTTATTAAAATAATTTAATGTTTGAACACATAATATACTGATTGATATCGCTGTAATGAAACATAGTCACGAAATTCTAATTTATATGCTGAACAAATAACATATCGCGCATTCTGATAATTTGGTGCGTTTAATTGTAATGCATGTTTTGCAGTAACGAACGTGTGCAATTTCTTGTTTCGGTAATAACATATAACACATTGTTAGCTTATCAAAAGATTATAACACGCAACATGATTAAGATAAAGAAAAAGTGTTTAATTTGTTCTCTTTCATCGGGCGCATGATTTTGAGATTGTAGGAGGGATTCGTATCAAATAATTAAATTAAATTAAATATTTTACTTCATTTTGTGATTAATAAATTTATTATTATTATCGTGTGTAACATTGTTGATGTCAAAGTATAAAAATAAATAGAATAAGTGACACACACACACACACACACACATATATATATATTATATATATATATATATAATATATATATATATATATATATATATATATATATATATATATATATATATATATATATATATAATATTATATATTATATAATATGATCGATTACGAATTCTGCAACATGATGTAGATGTAAGTTCTTATAATAATAAAAATAGATTTTTTTTTTTTTTTTTTTTTATTGTACGTGGTTGATATATTTCAACAGCAATATTATATAAAGCTATATAGTATAAAAATCAAACAGAATAATTTTGTTATTGGTGTTATTACGTATAGCAACAGTTTAGTTGTAGCTGTTGACTGTGCATATTATGCTTAAGGGAGTAGGGTACCGACCTTATATCTCAAAAACTAGATGTGTTTTGGATCCAAATTTGGTGTCATTGTGTATAGCTAAGGGTCACATCTAGTCGTGATAAAAATTTCATGATGTTTGACCGTCCTGAAAAAAAGAAAAAATTATTGAAATTAACATTGGGCCCTAAGGGCCTAAAATTATATATATATATATGTATATATATATATATATATATATATATATATATATATATATATATATATATATATATATATATATATATATATATATAATTTGTTTGCACGGTGACCCCCCAAAATTTTTATATATTTGAAATTTTCTCAAGCTGAAGTATCATTGTGCAAAATTTCAGATTTTTTTGACGAGAAAAGTTTGAGTCTAATGGCTGACGTCGGTCCCCTACTCCCTTAACTATAATATGAGCCATATAAGTAATATATAGAGTTCATAAAAGAAAATCACTGGATGTGCAGCCTAGTTGGTATAGTCTCGCTATACACAGTATACACTCTTATGTTTAATGCTAATTTATAAACTACCTCAATTGATAAGATAATTTGTTTTCCTGTTATCTATTTAATGGGTCTGTATTGTTATTTTGATTATCTTCTTTCATTTTTTTTTCCTGTTCTGCTATATAATGTAATATTTATTATACATAAATACGTATACGTTTATTATATATATATATATATATATATATATATATATATATATATATATATATATATATATATATATATATATATATATATATATATATGTAAAATTTACGAAAGCCAAACTGAAAATTATAAAGTTTTACAATCTTTTTGGAGTATTATTAATTATTATTATAGTTTATTTATTGAATTATAGAAAATAAACCTATAAGTAAGAAAGAAAAAAGTCTGATATAGTAGTTGCATAACATTAAAAAAAAAAAAAAATAATAATAATAATAAAATGAGCCTGGGACTTTCTTTCCACCATGTTTTCCAACAAATAATATTATTATATTATATTTATATACATATACAACACATAAACATACATACCATACAGAATATACATTTCTTTTCCGGACATATTTATTAGACACGGATATATTTTCCTGAGCTTAATGTATAATCACTATCATGTTTCGCTATCTATACGTTGTATTTTCTCATTAAAATTCATTATTTTAAATAAAATAAATTAGAGCTCCTATATAAACTCTATTGCATCACAAAGTCTAGTTTAGATTTTTGTTTTTGCTGCCGGAGCCAATAATCACATCTTATAAGTTCTCTGAAAGGGGAGTTCCATGATTCATAAAGACTTAAGCATTATTCACATGACGCGTAAATTTGACGCGCGTCAACGTGCGTCGACGCGCGTAACAAAGCTGGAACAATGTAAACAAATGGAGCCGTTCACATGTAATTTTCAAAAATCATGTGAACGGCTCCATTTGTTTACATTGTTCCAACTTTGTTACGATCGTCGACGCACGTTGACGCGCGTCAAATTTACGCGTCATGTGAATAATACTTTATTTGCATTTTTAATTTTTGAGCGCAATTGTCTATAATCTTGCAAAATCCCCTTTTATTTTACAGGTAAGCTGTATTGTTTATTATAAATTTACAAATATATAGTTGTGTAGGAGAACTGTAATTATTAACACCTACTGAAGTAAAGTTCGTTACAAGTAGGAACAAAAAAGACATACTTAATGGAGCTTATCGGTTTAGCGCGCGGAAAGCTAAGGGTCCTCTAATTTAACATTACGCTTATGGTGAAAAACATGTTGTTGATTTTTCCTTCTTTTGAGAAAACTACTCCACCGATTCCGGAGATATTTAAATGAGAATTACTAGACATACTTTTACGTGTTTTAATCAATAGAAATTTTTGGAGAATTTTTTAAACTGATAACCTCCATTCAGATTCAAAATAGAAAATATCGGACTATAACAACTTTATTGGTTCTACTAAAATTTATATATTCTATTTTAGTGTAATTTTTGCCCAGTAAATTATGAAATATCATTGACGAAAATGAGATTCTGCTGGTGCAAGCCATGGAGAGAAAACAACAACTGAATTTATGTGAATGAAACTAGATTAATCAACGCGCAAATATTGCTAAAAAAATTTCCAATTAAATTTAAAACTATAATATTATCATTTAAAATTCAAAATAATATGCTTATTCATTTCTATCTCCTACAATCATATACAAAACATTGTACAGTACATCAGCAGGTTCTTGTTTAATAAACAAACCAATGAGAAATGATAGTCAGACTTACACACTAAAAAAATGCACAGTATGAGTGCTAGGTAAGAAATATATCGTGCTGCCAATATTTTATGCAAGCGTTATTTATTTTATTTTTCAAATTGATATTTTATATAATAATAAAAAATTTTATTCATACATACATAATCTCTCTAGATAGCATTATATATTTATATTATAATTTAATTTTCGGTAAAAACAAATAAAATGCTTCAAATACATAAAAACAATACATAATTTTCAATACTTTTAAATTGCAATTAACGTTTGTCTCTTTCAAATTAACTTTATGTTTTTTATACATACAGTTTTTTATTATTTTTTTTAATGTTTTTTGACAGCGAAAAGGTCTTTTAAAAATAAAAGCATTTAGTGCAGGTCCGCAATATCATTGCCGAAAGTTATAGTACTACATTATACCATCTTTTTGCTAAATAATATAAATAAGGCACGTCTAGTGTGTAATAAAGTAAAGGCATTATTTAGTTTTTATTATGATGTAAAAGTAATAATATATGGTGTTGTTTATTGTTGGTGGAATAAACAAATGTTTTGAAACGGAAAATAAATTTAGTAAGAAGCACTGATTGCACGAGCTATAAAATGCAAATATTAACTTTGCATAAATATACTAGTAAGACATTTAAATACTGCGCTATAGCACGCGCTTTTTGTCTTTAAAATCAATTTGGATCTCTCTCTCTCTCTCTCTCTCTCTCTCTCTCTCTCTCTCTCTCTCTCTCTCTCTCTCTCTCTCTCTCTCTCTCTATATATATATATATATATATATATATATATATATATATATATATATATATATATATTAAAGATAAATAATTTAAAGAGTGTAAAAACTCGCCTTTTAACATTTCCATATTTGGATCATGTCAAGGCTACTTTGTCAACGTTAGCACATGCAACCAGGTATTAGTGATTTACCTTTTTTTTTTATGGTTTTTTAAGGACTTATTTTATTGATAATGAATAGTTAATATTATATAATTTTTTATTTCAGTATACGTGCCTGAATTGTAAAAAAAAAAAAAAAAAAAAAAAAAACGTGATTAAATCTCATTTTATTCCGCAGCTTGAAAACTTTTTACCGGCATCGTATACATTACACACACACACACACACACACACACACACACACACACACACACACACACACACACACACACACACACACACACACACACTACTATACTATTATCATAGTATAAATATATATATATATCGATGCCTCCGCGTCAAAAGCGAGCATCTACACTTTCCAGATTTCCGACCAAATGACTATCTACACTTTCCGAGTAGCGCTGTAACCCGACTAGCGGCCATAAGCTTAACATTGCAGATGCTCGGCGGCGGAAAGTGTAGATAGTCGTTTTGTCGGAAATCTGGAAAGTTTAGATGCTCGCTTTTGACGCGGAGGCATCGATATATTATCTATTGCTTTTTACATTTAAATTTGCTTGTCTTTGGTGCTGCTCACGCGCATGTTACGGTACTATATTGTGTACTAGATCTATGAAAAACGATCATATTATAAAATTATCTTCTAAGGTCACACGTTAGATAAGTTCATTCGTATCTAGTTTCTTTTCGAGAAGTCACTAAAATTGCTTAAATTAATAATGTTATAATATATTTTAATATATGCTTATATAAATATAACTTAACTTTCACATGCAAAGACTCAATCTTTGTCAATTACTGCACGGGGAAAATCAAGACTACTAATTTTCCTACAGACCAATTATTTATTATTAGTGATTTACCTTTTCATTGTATGCGTATGCTTAACGCACATGAAGCTTATAAGTATATTATTGTCAATAGTATATTTAAGATAATATAGTATACTACGTACGTTTCAAAATTTTTAGATACGTTTCAGATTCGGAAATTTTAAACGGAGGAAAATAGCTTTTTCTTTTTTTCTTTTGTGCAGAAGAATCGTCTTAAAAATAATAATAAATGTGAATAGAGCTTTGTCATATCCTATTTGAAATGGTTAAAAAGAAGTGCACTGTTTATACTGACGTATTCATGACGTGACATCTATAGTATAATACGTCATTTTATAAAATTATCATTTGCAATCAAATTAAATAATTTTCCGTATCATACCTTCGTTTTATATATTTATATTTTATATATATACACATATGTGTGTGTGTGTGTGTGTGTGTGTGTGTGTGTGTGTGTGTGTGTGTGTGTGTGTGTGTGTGTGTGTGTGTGTGTGTGTGTAAATTTGTTGCATTGTTGCGAGGAAAAAGTTAAGAATCATTTAAAATGACACGCGTTGTGATGGATAAATAACACAATTTTCAGACTGAAAATTCAATTCAACTTGCGAAATGATGACTGCGTGTGCTTTTAAAGAATGGGGAGGAAAAACGTTCAACTTAAAATTTATAGGGGTTTCGGGGATGAAAATTCTTTAAAATCGAAGAAGATTGCGGATGAATTAAATATGTTTTTCTGAAGAATTTGACCAAATGAATGACCGACATGTCATGTTGGTTTCATTCCGCAAAGTTATTGAATTTTCAGCCTGAAAAATGCTGCTGTTTATTCCTGACAACGCGTGTTATTTTTTAAAAATTCCTATAATTTTTTCCTAACCTCCATTCTACTTAATAATGCAAGAAATTTGATCAATTGATATTTTATAATAATAACAGTGAATCGATAATAATAATAAAACAATCTCGTTATATAAATTAGAAAACAAAGATTTCAGTTGCTCGAAACTTTACTTCTGGAAAATTTTCAATTTTCTACAATTTTTGTAGCTGTTATAACAATTAATATAACAATAGGCTTTTATTATATATGATTATGGACCATAACTCAAAATAGTGAACAATGCAGATATTATTCATTGATAATGCATCTGTTAAAATAAAAAGTTTTAATAAATCATTAATAAAATTATTTCATTAATAATATATATATATATATATATATATATATATATATATATATATATATATATATATATATATATATATATATATATATATATATATATATATATATATATATATATATATATGGTGTAGTGGAGGCAGGGCGCGCCAGGGCGCCGCCCTGGCTCGTGAACCTTTTCATGCTTTGCGCCCTGCTTCGTGAAAATTGAAAAAGGCGCTATAAGGCGCTCGCTAAGGTTTACGTACGACAAATACACTGCAAATTTCTGTAAAATTTATACTTTTGAGTGCAAATTGAAAAAAGTACAAGTAAAATTATTTTAGTAATCTGACAAGAAAATGCACATTAAATTTGTATAGAAAATCATATGAATGAAACAATAGAAAAACCGAGGTAAGTTAAGAAAATAGACAGAAACATGTTCATACATGATAACCACTTAGGTAGATATAGTGTTTTTATTTAGTAGCTATTTTAAGCATTGTCAAATTATAATTGTGCATCTGAGCGCAATTTCCTGGGACATTCAGGTGTATACGTTAATTAAACCAGGAAACGTAACTCAAATCCCTATAAAAGTGGAAAAAAATTAGGACAAGTCTGAATTTTTCAGGGTTGGTAGAGACCAGTGCCCCAAGCTTTCTACCAAAAGTTACCAAAAATTGTCCTTGAGCTTTTCCGGAAAAGCGGAAAAATCTGCTAAATCGTAACTAATGAAGATACCTTAAAAATTCAAACGGATTCTTGTTCCTCGGATCAAAATACATTGGAAACACATATTTTTCAAAAAATTATGTCAATAGTAATGGCGGTAGAATTTTCCAAAGTCGTCACTTTACCACTTCAGCTATTTTCTCCACATTTTCACAATTTGTATAAAAACTTGAAACTATAGACCATAATGATTAACACAGTTTATTGTAAAGAATGTAACAAACAAAATGAGATATGAGTTATTAAAATATCTCAATTTATAACAGAGTTATGCCCGGAAAAGCAGGAGAATCTATAGGTAAAGCATGCTGCGCAAACCATAGGTGAAAATCGGGCGATTTTCAAACTTATTCAAAAATTCTTTATTTCTTTCTATCAAAATATCCGTCAGGGATAGTTTATAACAGAAAGAAAAGGCCAAAACACATTTACATAGTTAAATGCACAACTTGGTGCTACCTTTTTTTTTTTTTACATTATATTCACAGTATTTATTACGAATAATAATAAAGCTGTGGACTCATTCTAGGACCCGGAAATTGTCAATGTGTATGTGTGTGTGTGTGTGTGTGTGTGTATGTGTATGTGTGTATTGCTGTTATTTTCTTTTTTGTTTTAAATATAATTACAGTATTTTAGAAATCATTGATTTCTCGTAAGTTGTAAAATGGATTAATAATAGTTTTTATATATTTTTAAAACATTGAATTCACTACTCGTTCTTACGTTGGTCAGTTAATAAAGTAACATAATTACAAAAATCAATATTATTTCTAAGTTCGAATGATTTGCCACAGTCACGATCATATTGCAGTATCAATAATAATACACTAATAATACAAATTGCTTTTTTTTTTTTTTTTTCTTTTTAAATAAAGTATTGGTTTACGTTGCAAAAGAGCCTTGAATTGTGTTTCATTTATTTATTCTGTTTGTATATATAAAAATATATATTCAAGCTGCTGCATGCATATTTGTAATCATAGAAAATGAAGTCAAACATTGCTTATTGGAGTGACATTAATTTCCTGAATAAACAATAACAATAAATATAACTATCTTCTTTCTCCCTCTCTCTCTCTCTCTCTCTCTCTCTCTCTCTCTCTCTCTCTCTCTCTCTCTCTCTCTCTCTCTCTCTCTCTCTACACACACACACACACACACACACACACACACACACACACACACACACACACACACACACACACACACACACACACACATACACACACACACACACACACTCACACAATAACACACACACACACACGTACGCACATGCACATAACCGCATACACTTATTCAGAAGCGCGCTCGTATTCTTCCAATTATAACATTTTATTTTATAAATTACAGGTATATAGCACTTAGGTTTTAAATTTCATCCATTTATACCGTGTTACCGTGTTAGAACATAGTAAGTACTCTCTTGTGCTTTATTTGATATCTGATATCAATTTAAAAGAAGAAATAAGGCCAAGGGGAGAGAGGCGTGGAACGTACACATATATAATATAGGAAAACATTTTGAAACATATCATATGTCACACATAAATTTAATACTACATCGTTATAATTTTCGGATATATCATACTGTGTGAGTGTGTATTATATAATATATCTGTATCTGTATGTGTATATATATATATATATATATATATATATATATATATATATATATATATATATATATATATATATATATATATATATATTATTCTTACCCGTTAAAGTGAATGAACTAAACTTTACAAATTTTGTGAAAAATGACCGTTCTACACTTTACAAATTCCAAGTTCCTCCATCTAGTTCTCATGTTAAAACACGTAGAAGTGCCAAACGCAGATCGTTCATTTTGAGTGATATTTGTAAAGTGTAGTTCATTTACTTCGACGTGTAAACATCGAATATATATATATATATATATATATATATATATATATATATATATATATATATATATATATATATATATATATTATACATATTAAAATTTTTAAAGTTCAATCTTTTTGTGTATTTTATACTGTACAATTATTCATTAAATTGTATATAAATATATTGTATATTATACAAACAGTATATTATAATACTGTATAACACTATAATTATAATTATAAAAATGTGAAAAACTGTTAAAATTTTCCAATAATATCTTACGTTTAATACAAGGCAACAATAAAATATATGTATATTAACTATAAATTCTGCATGAAATTGTAGAATAAAAAATTGCCTGGCAAAAATGACATAATCCTACACAATATTTTCGTTTCAATCAATTATGATATGCATCTTACTTAGAACGTATTGACTCTAAATGGCTAATATTCTCAAATAAATAAGATATTTAATTTATCTCCGCGATTACAGGCTATAAAATTGAAATGAATGCAATAAATTATATCTACGAATGTTGGACTAAATTAATAATATGCTATACATACAACCTGTTCTATGAAGTATTGTTATCGCAGTCTTGCGGAAGCATAAGGCTGTATTTCTAAGAATTGTACTGTGATTTTTAGTATACTTACTATTCTTATCCGGGATTAATTTATGGCACGCTATTTTACGTTAAGGCGGTGGGGGACCGACTTGGACCGGAAATCGCTAAAAGAAGAACTATATTTTCTCAATAATTTTTTGTACATGATTAATTTCCAATAAAACAAATACTATAATTTTCAAATAAAATCAAGTAAATTTAAAATATATTTTTTTATACCAAATTTTTTTTTAATAATATTTTTAATTGTAAATAAGTTCCTAATTTGACTAAAATTTCCCGCTCAAATTTGAATTTCCACATTTACATGTTATCTTTAAAGTACAATAACTTAAATATTTGATCGTGTTTTCACATATTTGACATAACTAAATTTTTAAGTAACATTTCTTCTTTACTTTGTGTTATTTATTATTATTTGCAACCGTCCTAGTTTGCGAGATATCAGTCGGTCCCCTACCCCCTTAATAGTTCTTTGCACTCGATATACATTTATGATGTATCATATGTAGACCCCTGCGCCGCCGCGCCACGCCGACTAAAATCGGCTCGCCGATCACGCCGCCGCCGAAGGGTCTAAACAACGGCGTGACCTTTCCCCTTCCTTCCCTTGATACCCTTGAAGGAAGAACCCAACGTAAACCCTCTAACACCGTCCTCTAGCTCTCAAAACGCGATCTCTGGACCCTCGAAATCGCCTTATAGTGCCCCCCTTTGTCAATCTTTCGGCACGCCGATTTCGCCGCCGCCGCTGATTGATTTTATCACGCCGATCACGCCGCCGCCGGTACCCTTATTACTGAACCTACGCCGCCGCCGCCAATAAAGGCATCGGCGCAGGGGTCTAATCATATGTTACATCAATATAGACGATAGAGATTGGAATGACAATTATACACCTGAGCGCTACATTAAGTTGCATGAAAAAGTTAAACTGCAAAGTGAGAACACAAGCTTTTCTCCTATAAAAAAATCTACAGTATTATATAATATTATATTAATTTTCAGAAATGTAAAAGAGTTGTTTACATCATTTCCATGTTATTTTAACAAGCAGCCATTAAATGAGACTTAATAAATTTAAGAGAACTTTATTAATATGAAAGAGAAATATATAAAAGTAACACTGCTAACTATTGATTTAACAAAAATATGTTATAGTGTATAGTTTGATATACCATCCATATGAGACCGCTAACTTAAATTTTTTGAAGTAAAATTTAAAAACTTGGATGCAAAAAGAGCGTTTATTATTTTCATACTTTACTAAAATGGAACTTTAATAATTTTAATATAATAAAATTTAATATACTGTATTATGTAATATAACCTTTTTTATATATAGAGTTTATTAAAATATAGAAAATGTAATAAATCATGTTAATATAATCATTACTATTTTACGTTTCTTTGACCCTTATGTTTTACTCTGCTCTCTTTTACTATATAATAAATATATTAAATTTTTTAAACTCTTTTAACCTTCAAGCTTTTATTGATTTTCTCTCGTTTTTTTTTTTTTTATTTTTTTTTTATTTTGAGCCTAAATGCCTCTTATAGTTGAATAAATTTGATTTTAAGGTGACTTATCTGATGAGAAGCTTAAATTGGTGACTTACGTTAAATCAGATTATGGCAATGTATAGTCACCAATTCAAAATTAAAGAGCATTATATTTAATATAATATAGGTAAAAAATGTTTAATTATATGCCGATTTCAAATTAAAAAATGACTTGAAAATCAAGTTTTGCATGCCTTTATCTCTTTATATTTCTTTACGCATATCTTTTATTTTTAACCGAATGAAAATATTTCTATTCAACATTATAATTAACAAGAAGTAATTTTTTTATTAACACTGGTGCAGAAATAATTCTGTGGTAATATGACAAAAACGAGTATCTGGCTTTTTTTAAAATAATTTCACAGGTAAAAGATTAAAATTAGGAAAAAAAAAAAAAAAAAAAAAAAAAAGAATATTATGCATAAAATTTGATGTTTGTACTTGAAATTTCAATAGTATATAGACCCCTTGCACATCCTTGCGCTTTGTCGCCATGTTTGTGGTGACTAATGCATTGTCCAGCATAGGGGAAACTTCGTTTTTCCTAATTTTTTACATAAAAAATTGTTTATTTCAACTCAACAAATTTTTCTCATATCCTTCGAGCTTATTAGAAGCTACAAATAAGGCTTTGATTGAGGTTTGAAGCTTCTTTTGCTATTAAAAAAATAAAAATGATGTTTTTCCTATGCTGGCCTATGTATTCCTGACCAACAAAATGGCGGCTCTTAAATATGAGTGCAAGCGGTCTATAGAAATCGTTAAGCTGCATCTTTTATTGAAAAAATAAGCCACATATCTGAATAAACAGAATTGGAAATAAAAATAAAATGTCAGATTTATTTTATGAAGAAAAAGCCACATACGCAGATTTGCCAGATTTATTATTCTCTTCAAAACCAAATACGTTATTTTGCCTGACTTCCTCACGTTCAAATTAACCACTTAACTTATTTTGACAGATTTATTTTCAGTTTCCATTTATATATTTAAAATTATAATGAATATTTTCTATAGCGCTATTATAATTCTAAATAAATTAATTTGTACGTACTATAATAATTTGTTGTTTTTTAAATTTAAAGCTAATATATAATGTTTTGTTTGCTCTTTGCATTTATTATTATTAAATTTTTTTTAAAATAATAAAAATTAAAATAACTGGCGAAAAATTACAAATGTAATGGCAAACCCAAAATCGGATACAACATGCCTTAGGAAAAGAATGGTTCAAGTTATAATATAATATTATTATAAGTTATACTTTATGGTTCAATTTTTAATTGAACACATACATATTTCTTTCTTTGTATAAAATTGAGAAAATTATAAACTCAATGTATTTTTGTAATAAACTTAAGAAACAAAAGAGAAGTTTTTCCGTTAGTGTTAGTATAAAGTTTATAATTATTATATCTTGGATCCTTATAGTAGTTGAATTTCGTAGCCAGATATTCATTTTTGTTACATTGTTTCGACACCAAAACTAATTCTTTGCATTTATGAGTATATATACAACATCAAGCAAATAAGAATAAGGCATATTATAATAATTTAATGTACAGTACAGCCGCATACTCAATTTATTTTTGAAAATTAGGGACCTCTCTAATTACTCTCCACTAATACATTTTTGCCAAATAAATATTATTGCCAGATTGTGTATGCTATACTTACACAAGTTTGCCAGATTGGCCTGCCAGATACCTATTTTTTGTCACATTGGATTGCCACATAATTGAAAGAATTGACAATAATAATTGACAGAATTGAAAAATCCAAAATAAACTCGAGTTTTTCTAATTTTTTGAATAAAAAAAATCAATTAAAGATATTATAAAGCCTTGAATGACAAAGACAACATTCAAAAATGATGCACGACATCAGTGAGTAAGTTAGTATTGTAAAAAAAAAGAAGAAGTAGGAAAAAAAAAAAAAAAAAAGGGGGGGGGGGGGGGGGGGAATCGAAAATTTTGTCAGATTACCACAAAACAATAAAATAAAAATCGACATATTTTTACTTATCATATTTAATAATATAATAATACTTGCTAATTTGAAATAGTTCTCTAATATTATACTCGCAGTATGAAACACTGTAAATCATTGTATTGTTGTGTAACATACACATCATACACTTGTCTTTAACTTTAAAATGTTTATTTCTAATAATTGTGCACCTGCTTGTATTATTTCTTGTTAAGAAATTTAAATAATATCGATAATGATTGAAACGAAAACACTTACGAATTTAATTTATGTATCTATGAGTAAATAATCCATATATAAATCTAACACCCTATCTACTTACCTATTATTATTATACCTACACGTAACTCATTATTTATTGTGTATAAAATTTAACAAGAAAATAATGGTGGACCTTACAGACAAATCAATAAATTTAGAACAAAGCTATTAGAAATCAGTTTCAGAGTTCATGATATACCCTTCAATGAAGTAACTTTTACAGACAATTCAATGCCTTTAAACTTGGTTGAATTCAATTTATTTATGCTTTACAATTATATTAATTATATTTAATATTATGTATTCTGATAATTTGTTTACGTTTTCATCTTATTAAATCGCCTATCGATTCATTTCTTTGTTTTTATAATTTTCATTAATTGTTTTAGTTTATAAATATATTTATTAATAAGTCTATTAAATTACGTGTGCATGTGTGTACGACTAATTGCAACTTACGGGCGTCAAAACAAACAAACAAACAAACAAACTAAAACGCGCATACCTAATATATTTTAATAGTTTACTCTACTGTGAATTCCATCAATATACAAATGTGTTTTTATACACACTTTTCAAATTTTAAATGCAGTACGTACTATAGTGTTTAATAAATTTTCTTAATCGGGCAAGGGCAGTACAGCAGCACCGTATTAGGACGTACTTCTATAATAGGAATATGGACTTAACATTTTATGCGTAAAAATTGGTGCAACAATGAAAATAAGTTGATATAAGCAGAATCTTATACGTCTATATTGTAAAAGTAACATAAAACACATTCTCTAAATTATTGAGTATAGCGTGCAGCACAATAATCATAATACATATTATCTTTTATTATATTTATCTATTATTCAAATGTGCAATGATACATTATGTGTTTAAATCAGGATCCTGATGAGTCAAATTGACTCGTTGAATATAGAGGAGCATAACAAACGAATAATATTAAATATGACATTTATATTTTAGAAGAACGCTATAAAATTATGGCGTAATATGCAATTTTTTTTTCTATTGTCTTATGGTGATGTTTATGCAATGCCATGTTTTTATTTGGAGAAATTAGTCAATAAAAATCTACATTTGAATTCATTGGCTGTTTGTTATAAGCAATACAGTAAATTTTGTATAGTAACATACACCATTATGTCCGTACTCCGTATGTTATAATCATAATATGAGCTTCATTATTTCATATTTATTTTTGATAAAGGATATATACTTTACATTCTTTTACTTCCAATTAAAAATGTAATTAACACCAATAAAAAAAGTTGCAAATATTTTATTTCAAATATTGTTCGGCCTAATTCATTGCTATATTTCATGCTGAACACAGTAAATATATATATTACAATTGTGAACTAAAGGTGTATCAATGAGCTTAAAGCAAAGAATAATTACAATAACATGCGGGCTTATACGAGAGAAATCGTTCTATATAGATGCCTACACGTTAAAGATGGCCTATATATAACACGAAAATATATTCATGTAAATCACCACCATTGTTTACAATCAATTTTCTTGATAACTATATTTTTACATTTGGTTCTATTTGAAGTTTCTCTTTATGTAAAGTAGTTTGACAGAGAAAATTCAAAGTATAGACTAAAGTTGTAATGCAGGTATTATTAATTTTAAAATTGTGTAAATTTTATAAACCATACAATAGGTGAGTTACTATACTAAATTTATTTCAAATTATTGTTGTATTATTATAAATTTTTTCCATGCAATTTTTATTTTGCAAAAATATAATTTCACTGTGTTGTATATTATTAAATTATCATTGTTGAAATTGTTTTAATGCAAAACAGCTTTTTGTTTGCATTTTTCCCGACCAATTAAGCTATAAGTTTTAAATAATTAGATTATTTCGTATCTCAATACAAACTTAGATAGGATTTAAAGATCATAAGTGGACCCGGCTAGGGTAAGCCCGCATATTAATCATTCATATTATGGCTGTGGAAGATTCGGGTATCGTTGGTCATGAGATTCAACGGGTTTACCATCGATCCAATCTTGATATTAAGCTTGATCATTTCACCACTATGTTACAGTAAAAAGAGTGGATATATTATATTTTACTGATTGCTCTTTTTAAATCTTATGTATGTGATTGAATATTTTCTCGTGCTTCAATTAATATAATTGGGGTGGGGAAAGTATTAAATTTTTCGTATTTAAAATTATTTTAAGCATCAACTGCTATTGCAATTTTATTAAACTAGTGATGACTTTCTAAGATATTTTTAGATATACACAGAAGAACTAAACGAAAAGTTTAAAAATACAACTTTTGTTACCTCAATCAGTAGCTTGTACAACTATTTACAATTTAAACTTTAAAACTAAAATCTTGTCAAATTTATTTGTCAAAGTTTAGTATAGATTACTAGATTATTTGTTGTCACTATTTGAAATACTAATAAAATAATAGTCACTTTTACATATTATGTAATTTTTTTTTTAAAAGTGTTTTTAAATATTAAGTACAAATTAAGTGACTATTATTTTATTAGTGTTATTTTATATAATAATTATATATATATATATATATATATATATATATATATATATAATTCTCTTTAGCACGAGCACCAGCACACTGCAATGAAAATCAAGGTAACACACTATTATAGTGAATTTTTGTTTAATCAAATTAAAAAATGAAATGTATATAGCTTTTAAATGTTACAATATGATAATCATAATTTCATAACTATATAATTATATTTAAACATAATATAGAAAACAAAGAAGAAAAGTTATAACTTAAAATCATAATATACTATTATTAGAAATTAACACAGTGGCAACAATATATTCTCATAGTATATTATATAATATTTATAAAATTAGCGCTCGTATAATTTTTCTGTTAGAATCCGAAAAATAAAAGAAAGATAAATTTTTGATTTGGTGATGAATAAATGAATATATAATGTAATACATAATGATGCTATTGATATAAATATTTGAAAATGAATGTTTTATAACGGCAAAATATATAATATTTATATCTATTTAGAGATTATTCAATGACATTTTTAGACCTTTAAATAATGAATTAAAGCAGTTGTCATACAGAAAGATAATATATGCTTTAATTAACCATATTAAATTATGTATGCATAGTAAACTGCTATAATTTTTATCCTTCTTTCTCAATAATGGAATAAGCAAGATTTCATACGTTTTTCCTTATTCAATCTTTCCTATCGCTATATAAGATGATAAAAAGTCGAAAGTCAGATTGAAAAGAGATAATGTGATGTAATGGGTATCACTAATGCTATTCAATCCATAGTAAAGGGATTTGCCTGACTTGGGTTTGGAGAGATGTTGCGTGCAATGGACACGCATAACCTTCCCTTTCGTATGTCTTCTTTGTGACTATAAACAAAAGTCAAATGTTATGGCATAATACTACTGGGAAAAAGTAACCTTTCATGTATAAGCCCTTGTGTTATTATTATTATTTTACGAAACATGAAAAATATTATTGAGGCATAAACTATTTTCTTTTTATTTAATTTGATGTTTTCATCAAATCTCTGGAGGATGTAGAGGTACTCGTGTCTAAAATTTGAACTGTTAAAGCCACGCGGAAAAAAAAAAAAAAAAAAAAAAAAAAAAGGATTCGTGATCCAAGTTTTATAAAGAAAGACAGTATATTATGTGCGTTTGTTTTCATTTTTTTACACTGAACACTAAAATAAAGAAACACTGAAGAACTTTTTGTTTTTGTTTTTTTAGCTAATTTTTTTACACATATATTTACACACACACACACCCACACCCACACACCCACACACACACACACACACACACACATTATATATATATATATATATATATATATATATATATATATATATATATATATATATATATATATATGTTGGCAACCATTGCCGAATTCGCTCATTGGCCGAAATAAGTGACCACGTCGCGGCGTGGCAATGCATTTTTGCCAAGATCCGAAATTCGGCAATTGTGCATCGTAATTTTGACCACGTCGCGGAGTGGTTTTTAACAAATGCCACTCCGCGACGTGCTCATTGTAATTTGACCAGTTCGCGGACTGGCAAATACATTTTAGCCAGTTTGCGGAGTGGCTTTTTGATAATTGCCACGCTGCAGCGAGGTCAAAATGTTTAATGTGCAGGTTACGATATTCCATATTTGTTATTAGTATGAATAATATCATATATATTTTTTATTATTATAACTTAAATCATTTTCTATTATTATATTTACAAAATGATAATGTGGTGGCAAAAAAAAACAACAAAAAAAAAAAACAAAAAAAACAACAACATAATAGAAAATGATTTAAGTTATAATAATAACAAAAATATATGATATTATTCATACTAATAACAAATATGGAATATCGTAACCTGCGCATTAAACATTTTGACCTCGCTACAGCGTGGCAATTTACAAAAAGCCACTCTGCGAACTGGCTAAAATGTATTTGCCAGTCCGCGAACTGGTCAAATTACAATGACCACGTCGCGGAGTGGCATTTGTTAAAAACCACTCCGCGACGTGGTCAAAATTACGATGCACAATTGCCGAATTTCGGATCTTGGCAAAAATGCATTGCCACGCCGCGACGTGGTCACTTATTTCGGCCAATGAGCGAATTCGGCAATGGTTGCCAACATATATATATGAAATTTACCATCCGTATATAGTAGAGGCTATTCTAAAACAAAATAATAACATAGGATGCATTGGTATCAAAAATCGATCAATGCTGCTATTATCTTGAACATACACGAATACGAATAATAAAACATATAATTTTGTTTTTATATACCTATTGCTTCAAAAAATGCGGATTTTTATTATTATTATTATATTTTTTTGTGGCGTGTTCTTTACTACTTTAAAGTATCGTCTCATTAATATATGTTGCACGAAAACGAGAAAATAATAATAAATAAATGTAAAGTTGCTATGGTAAATTATTTTGATAGTATTTTTTCAAATTGAAAGTAAAAATTTATTTAAATATCACTATAACTACGGACTTTAAATTTTCTTTAAAAGAACAATCGGAAGACCGTCGTGAACCAATTTGTGTTGTATAAACCTATATAAAATAACGTATAGTATGTTTTCTCTCTCTTTCGCTCGCTGTCTCCCGCAGTTAATTTAACATTTCCTTTTTGTTTTTTAATTTGTTTCAGTGAATGTGCAAAATAGACTATTGATTTTGCAAATCAAGCATGACGTGCATCTTGCGTTGTCTGTACGTGAAGGCAGAAAAAAAAATGTCCAAAGTTTTGAGAATGAAATATTTTAATGAAATGTTGTCATAAAATTAAGAAACATGCTATACACGTTAAGCATAATATAAATAAAAAGAAAATATTGATATTCTTATTCACTTAAGTTTTCATATTCTTAAGCGTATAAATTTTTAGTGTTAGCTAATTGTATCTTGTATATATTATCTTTTAGCAATAAAGTGCATGCAATATGATCTTAATGCGCACTACATGTATATACAGCTCCACCCTTAAGGGACCAATATATCTTATACTTATTACGTGTTAACCATTATAGTATTTTACCAAGTGAAGTGCTAATGCATGCACATTTAACACGCCACACAATGCAAAACGCGCTCTTCATTAGAATATGATTGAGGAAGTGGGCAGAAGGCCAAGGGCGTATATTTGATTTGACACACCGACATTAATTTGCTTTATCCATATACATCATTTTGACCCTACTTGCTCATTCATCGCGCAACCTAATCGGATCGCCTCAAATGTGGAGCACGTTATTATAACTTCTCAAGAAATGTATAAACATCATCAGAGCTGCTGCTGCATGTATATACGTCACACGTCCCAGCATTAAAAAAAATATAAATAATAAAAATACATCATTGGCAATCTGCGACATACTGCCATGACATATTCTCAATGTATTATACATTTATGTGCCACTTTATATTATTTTTATACGACTATGCAATGCATAATATTTAGGCCTATGCGTATGTACTTTAGTATAGGATAATTTTATCTATCGAGTGATATTTCTCATAGAAATGAAATGATGACGAAAGATCACGGAGAGTATAACGTTTGTTCAGCGACTATTTTTAGAAACGATAACCCAGTAATAATAATAATAAGATTTGCTTGGGAGAGAGGATTTTTTCTTGTAATTTTCTGCAAGTCCATGTGATGTCCTCATATTAACCAAATTAATCGGTGCAATCACAAACAAAAACGATTGTAAAAAAAAAAAAAAAAAAAAAAAAAAAAAAGTGGAAAGTGATTGAGTAGACAGGTAGAGGTAATATAGAATAAATAAATAAATAAGACGATATGAGATTGTTTTTTAGAGTTCGTTTCTTTTTTACTGCGAATAAGTTTCTAGGGTTCAGAGTAATGATCTGATTTTCAAGGGTTCCAAATATTAACTAAAAAAAAAAAAAAAAAAAAAAAAAAAAAAAAATCCACTTATATACGTGAAATATAAATTTTTGTAATTCGATCATGGTACTCATTTCTCATTTCAGCTACATCCTGCATTGCACCTCTTGTTTGATTAATGCTGTCCGTAAACCCTGTTCTTTGCTCCTAAAATGACGATCAGCTATGGTTAATCAAATGGAATGCGCATTTTTTAATGCAAAAAAAAACAGGGTTTACAAACAGCATTATTGTAAACCAAGGATACTTCTTCTTTTTTCTTTTTTTTTTTGTTATGCAATAGACGTGATTTGAATATATATTACATGTAAGTAATAATAATTTGATTTTGTTGAATTTGAATTACAATCATCTCCAGTTCAATTTGCAATATACGTGATTTCCCTATAGAGCGTACAAAATGTAATATACATACAGAATAAAATTATTGTAATCTAACTAGATATGAGATCACTGTAATACACGACGGTATCACAACTTTTTGCTTTTTTATATAAATGTATAGAAATGAAAATAAAAATATTATTGCATCATTCATGCATCATATTATATCATCATCAATATTTTACGTTCTAGAAGTATAAGTAAGTTTTATAACATTAAGAGTATGTTTTGATCCTTCCTCTCCTCAAAGACTTGAAACATTAATCTTAATATACTTTAAAAATAAAACTTTCTTTTAAAAATTGTGTATTATGGTTTGTGTGTTTCAATAATTATTTCATTGTTACTATTTTGATTTTGTATTTCATTATTATTTTAGATTTATATTATAATTTATTACTTAATTAAAATTCTTATTATTATTCTTGGTTGGTTAACATTAGAGGTTGTCATCTATGAAAACCAGAAAATTTTGCACAAGGTTCGTATGTAATGAAGGTTTAGGCGAATAGCGTGTTATAATTTCGCGTTAATTTTCAACATCACAGAATGTGCCTGTATATAAACACACGTGGTTTTACACGTGAGGCTCGCGGGTGTCTTATCTTATAGGTGTATGTAGGGGATTCCCCCCCCCCCCCTTAAACGATAATTATATTATGCTACTTTCCACTCATGCAGTAATCATGATTCGTCTGAATTTTAAGGAAAATATAATAATTTTTTATAGTTCTTATAAACCAACATCAAAATAATACTTCATAGAATTCTAGATCAGAATATATATATATATATATATATATATATATATATATATATATATATATATATATATATATATATATATATATATATATATATATATATATAATAAACATAAACTAAACACAATTGCTTGTTTATTTAATTTTTATCATTCATATTTTTTACAATATGCCCACGTGTCATTTAAACTGATATAGATAGAAACATGCAGGTGGTGTACTTAATTATAGATCCGTAAAGAACTACAACTTCTCTATAGATCCAGTGTAAAAGGTCAACCTCATCGCATGCTATCGTCGCAGAGTATTTTTCAATTTAACTTTTTAACGAAATATAATAATGTAAATATACACATGATAACAATTTGTTTAGGGTAGTTTCCACAATGAAATAAAATTATTTCATCAATTAAATCATAAATTATATACATTTGAGATTATTTATACAATAATTTTACTGTATAAACCTTATCTACATCTTAAATCAGATGTAGTGACCTGTAGTACGTAAGTTTTACACTTAAGAAAATGATTTCAAAGATGAAATATAATTTATATGATGGTATTGAACTATGAGCTATACTAATAAACACATTTCATATCTCTCTCTCTCTCTCTCTCTCTCTCTCTCTCTCTCTCTTACTGATAATTTTTATGCTAACATATTTTAATTCGTACTGTAAAAAAATAATCTTCAGTACAGGATCTATGAGTTAAAAATTTTACACGATACTTTAAGAAAAATAATAATGTACAAGTTTATGCTATACAACAGTATAATGCAATTTATTATAATTATTTTATATGAATGATTGTAAAGCTACAAGAAATTTAATTCCTTTACTCGAGTTACATAATAAATGTAAAATTACAGATATGCATGCACTTACATAAAAGAGAATTAATTACAGCTTATAAAATTAATTCACACCATTTACATTTATAAATAGTTTTGTTATTGAGTTATAATTAAGAATAATTAAAAATGCCAAAACACAATTTTGTAAGCATTTTTTTTTGTAATAAAATAATTTTGTTACACGTCATTTGAACAAGTATAGGGATAGAAAAAAACATCAAATTTCTTTATTGGGGGGGGGGGGGGGGGACTCGACAGTTAATTTGGGACACAGAAAAACAGTCATGTCATTATATTACTATTATTTAGTTATTATTATTAATATCTTTTGAGAGTTTAATAATGATTTTTTGCACATATACATGGACGATTTATGTTCTTTTGATTTGATTCGTTTATTTAACGGACTGCTATTGCATGGAAATGGGTGATAATGTAAACTAAAGTTACCTTGTATTATATTGCAGAATTTTACAAAATAATAATAATAAATAAATAACTTATTGTATACAGCGTGCTTTAATAAGATTACTCAAACCTAAGTTTGCTGACAGATTATTTCAAATCCTTAATTGATACAACACTTTTGTATAAAAACTATGTATAAATTATTATATACATGGCATAAGATAAGACTTAAGATATATTAATTAATATAATTTATACTCTTTTATTTCAATTTTGTACAACGAAGAAAAGGTCGTTGAATTTTTAATAATAATTTTAATCTATTTGTACCAAAAATTGTTAACAGATTTACGGAAAGGACTAAAGAATTCTTGTTACCTAAATTGTGGAATCAAGTTCCAACAGAGTTAAAAAAATTTAAAAATAAAAATGAAATGAAAGTTAATATGAAAAAATTCTTCTTTAATAATTTATAAATATTTAGTAATTTTGTTTCCATCATATGATCTTATTCTCTGTATTTTTGAAAAGAACTTTGTGTGTTTTTGTGTTAAGGCGGTGGGGGACTGACTTGGACCGGAAATCGTTAAAAGAAGAACTATATTTTCTCAAAAAAATTTTGTACATGATTTAATTCCAATAAAACAAATACTATAATTTTCAAATAAAACCAAGTAAATTTAAAAAATATTTTTTTATACCAAAAAAAAATTTAATGATATTTTTAATTGTAAAAAAGTTTCTAATTTGACTAAAATTTCCCCCTCAAAATTAAATTTCCACATTTACATGTTATCTTTAAAGTGTAATAACTTAAATGTTTGATCGTGTTTTCACATGTTTGACTTAACTAAATTTTTAAATAACATTAAATTTCTTCTTTACTTTGTGTTATTACTATATTATTCGCAACTGTCCTAGTTCGCGAGATATCAGTCGGTCACCTACCCCCTTAACTTTATTTTTATTTGTTTAGAAATAAAATCTTATTTCATGATTTATTTAGTAATAATTTAATACGATGACATTCTGTGTAAAAATATAATGAACCAACCGATAAGGATGCGTTGGTTGGATTTTGTATAAATTGTGTGTTTAAAAAAATAATAATAATAATAATAGATCTTTATTTAAGGCGCATAGAGGTTTTTTTCTAACCCTATATTACATGAACCTTGGCTTAAACATATATATATATATATATATGCCAATTGCCAATATAATAATACATAAACAACATTATTTAATATACAAAACAACAATTTTTAAGAATGCTGTGTATTATTTGGGCAAGTGCTTTAATAATTTTTTTTCAATTATTAATGAATTTAATTTTTCAAACTACATTGAATATGAAATGAATGAAATCATTGTATAAAAATAACGTAATGTAAAATTTTACACCAAGCAAACGATTTACTTCTTGTTTTGAATTATACTATTAATTATTATAGTACATATCTTACAGCTTGAATGATACAATAATTTCAAGCAAAATAATAATAATAATAAAAGTTCATTCATTTGGGTAAATAAGCAAAATGTATTTTATAATTGCAATTATAAGATGATCAATTTTGAAAACACATCATGCAGCTGATGAGTTTGTGTCAAGCAAAGCAGAAAATTCATGCCTCCAGGCCAGGTGTTTCTGATCGATAACACATCAATAAACTCGCGCTCTTATGTACGAACATTTTCTCTCTCCCTGTCTCTCTCTCTCTCTCTCTCTCTCTCTCTCTCTCTCTCTCTCTCTCTCTCTCTCTCTCTCTCTCTCTCTCTCTCTCTCTCTCTCTCTCGTAGAAGGGAAACCGGGGTAAAATAAGACACCGTTTCCCTGAGCCAAGATTTCATAATAATTTTTTTTTTAAATCTTCCAAATTGATAACTATGCCCAGCTAAATGCTTTTATTATGCCCAAAAACTACACCCGTTACTTCGGGTAATTGATACCATATGTATATTTATGAACTTTGTTAGATTTTCTTAATAATTTGTTTCTGTTTAATAATAATATAAGCATTTGGTTTGATTTAATAACCAAATTTAGTTTTGGACAAATTATGTAAAAAAAGCTTATTAAAAACATTTTTATTAAATAAACAGTATTATTGAGTCGATGAGTTTATTAACGACTCAGATATAAGTACATTGTGTAATTGTTTTTGTTTATATGTTTGACTATCATTTCTAATTGCTTGTGTTGTTTGTAAGCAATAACCTGGACTGATACATATTTTGGAATATTTTTGAGTATTTTGAATTTTGGGTATATACATGCGGTGGTAAATGGCAATCCAAAATTTTATTTTGACATTTTTGATTATACTCATTAGCTGCGGAAATCGTATAGTATTCCGCCTCCAGTCATTAATTGCAATCTTTTAAAATAATAAATAAAAATTGAGCTGATGTGTCAAGCGCTCTGCATGAAGACTCGACAGTCATTCTGTATCATCTTGCGTGAGACGGTTTGCGTCCAGGTGTAATTTTTATTGAGTGTGGAAAAAAGTGCGGGAGTGAATAAAAGGTTCCGCGGAGCGTGTTTCACGCATTCTATGCACGAGTATTCGCGGGTTATTAGTAGAACAAAACAAGATCGATTAGTCCGAGAAAGCTTTGTAGATAAGTTATCACGTACCTATATGTAAGGAAAACTCTAATTATTTAGTAGGCTGTTTAGGTATGGTATATAGGCCTATAGGTGGCATATTTGTTCTACAGCGCCTTATGTAAAACTCATTTAACACTATAAGAGGCTTTATATTTATTTGACCATGCGTGGGCAAGCTATTCATTCGATATACGAGACTTAATTTCATATAAACGTAAAAAATGAAGTGCTAAAAATAACCAAAAGTAATAATGCTATAATATGTAAAATCAGAAAGGAGTTGTCGTATATTGTTCTGTCAAGTTATTGCTGGTTCAACTTATTCTGATCATATAGTGATATTGATAACAAGACTAATTTCTTCAGCAAATTAATTTTAAAAGCGCACTTTGTGATTGGCAGTAATAACTAATGTCCTCACCATATACGATAGAAAAATGTGCACTTACAGACCTAAAATATAAATAAGAATAAACCAGCCTGAAATTAAATAAATTTATTCGTGGAATATACAAGATATTATATTATTTTCATTATGTATAAATAGACACTGTAATTTCTTCATTTTGTAAATAAATAAATAAGTCCCAATAATAAATAAATACTTATATACCTATTGTTCCAACTAAAAAATTTCTTTTCTGAATTTATAGAAAAAAAAAAAGAAGTTTTAATGGTGCAACATTATCAGTATTAACTAGGTTTTAATTTATAATCCTAATATTATTATTATAATGTCGATCTATATTCTTTCATTAATATTAATTTTGAAAAAGTTGGTCTAAATATTTTTTTTTAGATTGTTCAAGTACGTGATTTATTTTACTGTCATGCATATTATTATTAATATAATAATGAAAAAAAAAAGGGTATTTACCAATTCATTATTATTAATGCAAATTATAATTAAATATAGATCTATATACACAAATGTAGGATTAATTTACAAGTTAAATTAAAGGCTATATTTGTAAATCGATTTAATTATTAGAAGTACTTCCTATAACATATATAATTATAAATATATAACAACAATTTTTTTCTGTCATGTTTAAAGCCATAGACCACATAAAACAACATGTGCTTTTTAATGAATAGACACGAAATGGGATCTTCAAAACTGATGACAATTTTTACCAGAATGTTAATGTAGCCCCACGAGAGAGCGTGAAAATACTGTAAAGTATGCCATTTGCGTAAAAATTCATGTTTATGACGTCAGAAACATGCAAAAATTAGTATAAAAATGTAGTGCGGGTTGCATAAATCGACTTTTCTGATCACTGCTACGGAGCTACTGTTGGGTTTTGAGACAAACTAAAGTTATTTATGTAAATCCCATCAAGTGTTTTGTGATATAAATGCTTATGTTTTTCTCCGGCCTATTCCTTTAATTGCGGCAAATAGCAATGAAATCGCATGCGCATCATAAAATGACATGCATATTTAAAGCATTAGTATTTATATTTCCAGTTCAGCTTATTAGCATAGTGGTGGGTGTCATACCGTGACAGTACACTAAAAAAAAAAAAAAAAAAACTTTTAAATTACGTTTAGGGTATAATACCTATATTGATTATACTGCTCAACTTTTCTTATTTAATAAGAGCACATAACATACAGAGTAAAGTGATTTCCTTTTCTTTTCAGATTATATAATATTCAAAGTGAAATTAATTCATGACTTTTTTTTTTCTTTGTACAGCAATATAAAAGCTTTTACAATATGAATATTTATTTGTACATTCATTATTATTATTTTTTTTTTGTATGTGCGTGTCGGTGACAGATTTTATTAACTATACGATAGAGTTTTCATATTATTGCGATCACGTCAGTCATTATAATATTTGAATAATATATTAGAATTATATATATACACATTTTTTTTATTATTATTATTTTTAATATTGTGAAATTAAATTATATTGATTCATATCGTCCCTTGCCTTTTTGTCATCTTTATAACACACACACACATATTACTACACACATTACAGTCATTACACAATCCCCATATAGTTCAGAATATTATAATGAAATGATGATACAATATACAATACATACAGTCCTTTAATATTTATAAACTTAAAATCTGCCCGAAGAATTTAATTACAATACTATACTTCATAAATTTATACTATATAAATTTTGTCACTATATATTTTATACTATACTATGTGATTGCACTTATCGCTCGCTACATTATAAGTAACGAGAAAGATGTTCCTTAACGGAAAGAGAAACATACTGTAGACTTCGTAAATATTAATTACTATTATATATATATATATATATATATATATATATATATATATATATATATATATATATATATATATATATATATATATATATATATATATATATATATATATATATATATATATCGTAATATTTAATTAGTATTAAATTGATAAATTAAAAATAGTTGAAAATTAGTAATGAGAGAGTTAAGTTTATTTGCATATATTATATTATATCATCTAATAGTGGTATATCGGACAAACCTTCATTTTATAAGAGGCTTATTATTAGAAGTACTGTATATTAAGAGGAGGATGTTGGTGGGCAAGAAATACAGTTTAGATATAACTACATATAAATAGTCGACTTATTGTTAGTTAGTGCCATGCATACACGCCACTAGCCGATTCACATCGTCGTAGACTTTAGGCTGGCTATCTGCTTGATGCGAGGTTTGCATGACTGGCAACGCTAAACTTTTCAACCTAGCCCAGTCAGTACTTAGAACAGCAAACACACAGTCTTAGGGGCCGATCTCAAGGACTTTATAGTTAAATTGGTCAACCCAATTACGTCTATACAATTCTTCAATTTAGTTAAATAATGGTTTACCTACATTAAATAAACATAAAGTGTATTGATTTTTTTTTAATTATAATATAAACAAAAATATATTTTATGAAGCGATCGAATATCAAAAGATTATATGACATACTGTGCACATAAATCTACTATAATTTAGTTATTAATATTACAATAATATTCTATAAAGCATTAGCAAAGTTATACCCTAAATATGGGTTGATAAAATTCGTTAAATCAGTTTGCTTTCCCTTAGCAAGCACGCTACCTAAAAAGTCATTAATATATTATAATAGTGCGAATTACCGTACGTGCTTGTCAATTTGGTTATAATAATTTTTTTTTCTTCTTTTTTGAAAGCTCACTTACTATACACTATACTATATAACGTTAATACATGCGAATAAACACGTGAAGTAAAATATAACTAATATTCGTATTTTCGTACATTAAACAAAAGATATAATAAAAAAATAACTATAAATATATAAAAATTTGGAATGATTAATAATACCACAAACGTTTAAACTGATACGAAATACATATTATATGTATGATAAAATATGATCTAAAGCATTTAATTTATATTTACAAGCCGCGTTACTTGCTTTAACATGCGCTTTTGTGTTTCAGATACATTACGAGGTTTCATGGGGGCGGCGGGACTCTAAATACTCCTGAAGAGGGTATCCGCCGCCCCCTCGATATCCAGTTGTGTGTGCGACATAGGTCGCCACACAGCAGGCTGACACTTGACGTTACGCAATCACGTCGAAACCACTGTCCAGCGCCCAGATTAGAGCAGCGAGGGGTGACGAGCTGGCCATGCCAGCTGCACGTGTCCACGTGTTGCCGGAGGAGCGCGCCACGTCGCCCGTGTCGGATGCAAGTTCGTTAGCAAGTCATCTTACAACAGAATGGAGCAACTCTGCTAGACCTCGTAAGTAAATAATTATAATCATAACAATGAAAAGAATCAATGGGGAGGAATCGTGAATTGCAGCGTTTCGAAAAAAAAAAAAATAATTTGAATTTTTTTATTTTTGTCGCATCGCGCAATTTCAATTATTTGAAGGATTTGAAGTCATTATATATATATATATATATATATATATATATATATATATATATATATATATATATATTATATATATATATATATATATATATATATATATATATATATATATATATATATATATATATATATATATATATATATATATATATATATATATATATATATATATATATATATATATATATATATATATATATATATATATATATATATATATATATATATATATATATATAGTCACGCAATGTGTCTGATATGCTCTACTTGTTAAAGTTGTGGAGGGCAAAATATAAATTCTGTTATGCATTTTCTTAAAATTGCATTTTTTTTTTTTTTTTTTTTTTTAAGAATGATTTTTTAAGTAAGGTTTTTTCCAGGTGCCCCGAGCCCTGGTAGACGCTTATTATCTGATCGTCATTCATCCACCCTCTCGATCGTGGCGCGCTCAAGCCCGAGTCCCAGTCATAGCGGGGCCCCTGGCCCCGAGCTGAGCCCTTACGAACGTTTACTGCATGGCCTCCATCACGATGAACGATGGCTGAAAGAAGTGACCCTGGGGAAACGTGTAGGCCTTTACCGTTTTCGTGGCGATCTAGGCAGTGGCAATTTTTCACAAGTCAAACTAGCCATTCATCAACTCACCAGAGGTTATATTATATATTTTACTTTTTATTTATTATTATTTTACTTTCATTTTTGTATTTATTAATTGTTGCTTTAATGACGATTATCGTTTTCCTTTTAAGCCGTGAAATGCAGGCTAAGAACCTTATATAATAACATTGGAGGTGTATATATGCATTTTGTAATTTTTATTTCCATATGGAAATAAAATTTTTTGTTTATGTTTATATAAACATAAAGTTAATGATAATAGTTCTTTGTGGGGGTAAACATGGAAGTTGAACGCAGCAACACCAAATAAAGTTCAATTCTAACTTGCACATGTCTTTATTTTTAAAAATGCTGTTTCAGAACGCGTAGCTATCAAAATGATGGACAAAAATCGTTTGGATGAGAAAACTCGAAAAATGTTAGCAAGGGAAATTGCAACAATGGAATCACTGTACCATCCAAATATTATCAGGTATTTTAACATATAAAAAGTAAAAAATTATATGCCCATGATGATGATGTGTGTGTGTGTGTGTTTCTATATATATATATATATATATATATATATATATATATATATATATATATATATATATATATATATATATATATATATATAGAGAGAGAGAGAGAGAGAAATATTAACATTATTTTTTTTCATAGGCTTTACGAAGTTGTTGAAACATACACCCGAATTCATTTGGTAACTGAGTTTGCAAGTGGTGGTGAGCTCTATTCACGAGTTACTCAAGCTGGGCGACTAGCAGAGACTGAGGCGAGGCCACTTTTTGCACAGCTTGTTTCTGCAGTACAGTATATGGTAATAGATTATAAATGGCATCCTTTCAATTTTTTTCATTATTCTGTTATGTGTGGGTGTGTGTATACAGTATATATATATATATATATAAAATTTAGTTTTTTAATTTTATTTTTATGAATATCCTTTTTTCAGCATGAAAGAAACTTCATTCATCGGGATTTGAAAGCTGAAAATGTATTATTCTCTGGATTCGGATGGAATATAAAAGTTGTTGACTTTGGGTTCAGCACACAACTTTCTGCACCTGACCAACGTCTTAGTACATTTTGTGGCTCTCCACCATATGCAGCTCCAGAGTTATTTAGAGATGAGTGGTATAATGGAGCGCCAGTGGATGTTTGGGCTCTTGGTGTTCTTCTTTACTTTATGGTAAGTTCAATATAATTATAATGTTTCACTTTTTTAATTTTGAGGTATATGAAATTAAAGATATACATTTTATTAAATAATATAAGTTGTGCTTAAAATAAGCTAAAATGAAAATAGTTCCTGTAATTATGTTGATGTAGATCAAATTTATAAATTTATATTTAATAGGTGAGTGGAACAATGCCATTTCGAGCTCACACTGTGGCAGGACTGAAGCGTCATATCTTAGAAGGGGAATTTCCTGATCCCTCCCCAGCTGTATCTCCACAATGTCTAGCAGTAATTCACGGTTTGATGAGACCAGTACCATCTGAAAGAACACCTCTCAAACATCTACTTAGTAATTGTGATTGGTTGAATGGAATTTCAATTCCAGAACCTTCAGTCTTAAGTTCACCGCCTGCTAAACCAGCAGATGAATCAGTTGCACAAGAAATTTATATTGAAGCAAGAAAAAGATTAGCCCATTTAGGAATCAATAATGAATTATTAAAAGAGGCAAATGATAAAGGTGCAAGAAGTGCTGTGACAGGGTCCTATAGAATCATTGCACATAGAGTAGAGCGTGAGTTAACTGGTATCCCAGAAAGTGATGAAAGTCAAATGTTAAGCCCAACGGAGTCGTCACATTCTAAAACTAGTCCTCCCAAACAGGGTATATTTAAACGAGTTCTAAAGTCTCCATTGAAACATAAAAATAGGATGTCTAGAACATGCTCTGTGCTTTAGATTTATATAAACAAAAAAAAAATAACAAAATGTTCTAAAATCAAGTGATCTCAGTAAAATGCATCTTATTAAATTATTATGTGTGTTGATCTTCCCTCATCTCTATTTTGAATAAATCTGTCAGTTTGGTACTGCGGCAAATACTGATGGAAATGTCAAAATCCTGTTAAGCGCCCTTTTTATAGCCTTTATTATTATTTTATAATAATACTAAAAGACATTTACTATAATCAATCAAGATTAAGTACAAGAAATTTCTGTTAATTTTGTCAGTTGGCAACTGAAAATGAATTGAAATTTCTCGTACTTATTCTTGATTGATTAGTAAATGTCTGTATTTTTCTATCTGTCTGTTTGCCTGACTGTCTCTCACTCTCTCTTTATCTCTTTCTCCCTGCATTTTTATTGCAGATGTCATATGGGAATATATATTATGCACTTTTAAAATACTATACATGAAAAATGAAAGGATAGAATATTATTTTCACAATACCAAATAATAAATGTCAATAATTATTTCTTGATAAACCATGATCTGTTCAAAAAATCCTAATAGCCATATGTTTTCCATTTTATTACAAACATATATAACATATCTCTATCTTTTTACATCAAGAAAAACGGAAGTTCTTGAAAAAGCATAATATTGACAAAACAACAACAACAACAAAATTTGACAAGATTTTATTATTTTTTTTTTTGATGAGGAGGAGAGACAACAAGAAAATTTGTAGTGGATGTGCATATATACCACAGTGTTGAATTATGATTAAATTTATGTACCTTCTCCTCCCTTCCTTTCATTATTTAGAGGGAAAAGGGTAGAATGATTAATTTATAAAACTGATTAATATGTCATAGTATGTACTACAGGTTAATCAGTTCAATAATCCTATATATGGCTAATGTGTGTACGTACACACTACACCCATGCATTATTTTATATATTATATTGTATTAATGTATGTACTGTTTTGAGCCTAATTATATGATATGCATATGTTCCAAAAATGTTTAAAGTTACACAGCTGGCAACTGAAACATATACATACAAGAAAAGTGTATCTTTTGAAAGTAATTTATTTATATTTGTTGTTGTTTTTATTAAGTTCTTTCTATATATTAGTCTTTCATTGACAAAAGATACTTGTAGACCTATTGACAGTTTATGATTGTTACTGTTTTGTTATGAAGTTCATATCTTGTTGGGCTTTATTACATTTATTATTAACTCGCAATACAATCTTGCAAGTGAAATTAAATTATGGTGTATGCATGACCACTATTATATTTTGTAACTTTGTATGTAATTCCCTATCTCTCTACCCCCCCCCCCTTCCCGATATGATATAATAATTTCGTATTATATGTATAATTATAAGCATCTTTTATAGTGGCATAATATATTTAACTCCCCCCCCCCCCCCCAAAAAAAAATTCTGTATAGACCCTAAAATGACAACCTGCTCTCACATTTGCAACAAGATCACAAAATAAAATAGTGATTCAAATAATTGTTTAACCTTTATAAATAATTTAAATAAAAAAAATGCACTGTATTTTTGTAGTCTAATCAAAATGCATTTAAACTTAAGTAATTTTTATGTTACTGTGGCATACCCTAGTCAAAAAGCTTTAATTTAACTATAGTAAATATAATTAAAACATATTTATATATTTTTTTCAATATACTAATCAATAAGAAATTAAAGTATATATATATCAAATATATTCAAAATACAATATTTTATGTTACATTAATTATTAGAAATATATCCCTATGTATTTTAAGTATTTTTTAGAGTAATACAAGTATGATTATACAATTGTATATTTATTTATTTTATAATATACTGCAAGTATTTATACTTTTGATATATTTACTATATTAAATATAGGGTTCTACTTCTGCTTAAGTATAATTCTTTCTCGACTAGGGTAAATTACGCCGAAAGACCTGTTTACATATTGCAATATTTTGAATGATGTGCAATATACACACACAGTCTTTAGTAAGAATTATTCAATTTTCATCCAATCAATATTTTTACTGTGTGTGAAGAGGCCAAAGTATAGGCTCACAGGTACCAAAAAATAAAAAAATAAATAATAATAATAAAAAAATATATATATATATTTATCCGTGTAGCACAAAAACTTATAGTCAAATTTAAAAAAATAAAATAAATGAAATAATAATAAAAATATTTTATTAATTGCAAGGTTCACAGCACTGTGAACATAGATCGCATTGTTGGAGTTGCAACTTATGCCAAATTTAATCATATAGAGAATACACACAGAGACATTAAGACAGTGTTGAACTCATTTAAATTGCATTGTTATAATTTGGCGTTCTACGTTCAAAAGCAATCTATTTACTGCGCTGTGAACCTCAAAGTACAGATAAAATATTTTATTTTGTATTACATTTTGCAAGCAGTGATTCAAAGAGTTACCATTATTATATCCTATTATATAAAGCCATGAGTTAGTATAATTATATGTTATTATTTTATTTAAATCTAGTCCACAGTCCTCCATGACAGCTCAAACTATATATTTACAGATTAACTTATATAGTGTTATGAAATTGTTTAATTTGTATGTCTATATATATATATATATATATATATATATATATATATATATATATATATATATATATATATATATATATATATATATATATATATATATTATATTATATTATATTATATATATTATATTATATTATATTATATTATGAATTATTGTTATTATATTGTAAGAGTTTAGATAAGTATTGTATTATTTATTTATAGATGTTATACTTGCTAATTAGATTTTATGTTAAATAAAATAACTTTGATGTTTAATTGTTTCTTTAATCATATATAGTTAAACCTAAAGATTATATATACCCTGGTCAAAAATCTTGCCTATATTCTTGCAAGATCAACTCAAGATCTTGCAAGATGTCTTCAAGATAGCCAAGATCTTGCAAATTTGGAAAAATTAAGGCAAGATGGTTCAAGATCTTACAAAAGTTTAAAATCTTGAGTTCTTTAAAGATCAAGATCTTGTTATTCATCTTGCATAAGATATTTTCGTGTGCAAGATAAAAATAAAGTTACAAGATTAATTTTTCTTGTGCAAGATGTTAAAAATCTTACGCAAGAAGATAAAACTTGCGCAAGATCAACATCTTGGCAAGAATATATCTTGAACAAGATTTGACAGTCTTGTCAAGACGTAAATCTTGTAAAATATGTTCAAGATAAATTTTATCTTGTGCAAGAAAAAGTATCTTACTTACGCAAATATCTTGCTCAAGAATATTTTTTCCCAAGATGATATCTTGCGGACAAATTTCACAAGAAAATATCTTACAAGATATAACTAATGCAAGATTTTTTATTCTTGGGTAAGATGAATTTCATCTTGTGCAAGAAACATTATCTTATACATGCAAAATTCTTGCCCAAGATAATAAACAAAAGAAAAAATCTTACGCCAAATGTTAACAAAAGTAAATATCTTGCAAGTTTAGATTGTTGCAAGATAAATTTTATCTTTTGCAAGAAGCAGTATCTTACCTAAGTTAAAATCTTGCGCGCTATAATACCCAAGATTATATCTTACGCAAAATTTTCACAAGAAAATATCTTGCAAGATTTGATTAATTGGAGAGTTAGTGAATCTTACACAAGATTCAAGACTAAAAATGCAAGAAAAAATCTTGGCGTATTACAGCATATCGTGTACAAGAATTTTTAAAGTTTATGCTTTTATTATCCCTGTTCAAAAAAACGGGCCGATTCCGGCGCGTAAATAATCAAAATTCACGGATCGTTTTACGATCGGGATTCTAGCGTTAAACGCTCGTTAAACGCACGTTAAACGCACGTTTTACGCTCGTTAAACGCACGTTTAACGCTCGTAAAACGTACGTTTAACGCACGTTTTACGCTCGTTAAACGTACGTTTAACGCACGTTTTACGCACGGGACACGAGATATTCCTGCGCCTTAATTAAATTTTATTAATTAAAACAAAATTAATAATTAGTGGGGTTAAAAGTATATTCCCATAAAACACTGCTACAAAATATTCTAAAACGGTTATAAATAAAAAATAAATACTCATTTTAATCATTTATTGATATAATTATGGAGTAAAATTATCAACTCTTTGAACAAACATAATTATAAAATTAATATTCTACTCCCAATGTAGAGATATGCTTTTGCGTGTGCCATCAACTGTGACAAGCTCGACCTAGAACAAAAAATAGAAAAGCAAAAACAATTAGTAAACATCATATTAAACTAAATTATTATCATTTTTAATATCAATCATTTAATATGCAACAATCAATAATATGCATAATTGAGTGAGAAGGTGTTCTGCGTCCCGTTACGTTAGATCTCCACCATCATTCTTATTCATGTCCATTCCAGTATAGTAGAACCTATTGAGTAATATACGTACATACATACATACATACATACGTATATACGTGAGAGGGAGAGAGAGAGAGAGAGACGGTGATCTACGTCGAGTCACAATGGGTCTCCAATGTCGTTCTCATCCATGTGCAGCATTACAGTACCTGCAGTCATATAGATGTACACACATTCATGGGTACGTTAGAGAGATCGTCAGTTGATGTTCCTCGTCAAGCCGTATGCTAGGTCTCCCACGTTGTTGTCATCCATGTCGAGCAGTTAAGTACATGAGTAGAGTGAGTGGGTGGGTGGGTGGGTGAGTGAAAGAGGCAGTTGATATTCCGCGTCAAGCCGTAGGCTAGGTCTAACATGTCGTTGTCATAAATGTCCAGCAGTAACCTGCAGTTACTCATACATGAGTTGAGTGAGTGGGTGAGTGGATTAATGGGTGGGTGGGTGAGTGACAGCACTAGAAACGTCTACATCGTCCGGTCTCCAACGTAGTCCTTGTCAATGAACAACACACCTACATTGGCAAACATAGCAATACAGACATAGATCACTGAGTGAGTGGGTGGGTGAGAGAGAAAGAGATATATCTTGTACCTCCCAACATGGTTCATGTAGGTGTACACCACCTATATTGCCATATAATACAATACATTATACATTCATGAGTGAGTGCGTGAAGTAGAGAGAGATGTACCGTATGTGTATATATAAACGCGTCAAAAGCAAAAGCAGACATTCGGCATTGGCTGCAAGTGTCATTCTCTCTTTCTAATTTGGGCAGAAATACACCATGCAGCCAGTGTCGAATGTATGTTTTTGTACCTGACGCGTTCATATATATGCATGTACATGGTGTTTTTAAAGTCTTTGAGTAAGAAACTTAATGGTTGTATCTAAAAAGAAAACTTGCAAACTTTATGATGCCATTTGAAAGTTAACAGTAACAGCTACCTATGATAAAATTTTCAGGACCTGTGACCATCGGAAAAGAGAGAAATAATTATTGAAATTAACATGGGCTCTAGTATGGTGACCCCATTTTTTTTTTTTTTTTATAACTATGTTACATTTTTGAACATATTTGATCCTAATGTATTACTGTGCAAAATTTCAGTTTTTTCTTACTTTGCAATCTTTTAGTCAAATCCCGCAGTACCTGATTTCCCGCCTTAACTTATATAAAAATAGTCACGTTCAGTCACGTCAAGTCTGTAACGTGGTTCTCCAGCATATCCAGCACTTGAACCTATAGTAACCGAAAAACATAGTAACACACATGAGTGTGTGAGAATATCCTCTACATCCAGTCACGTTCAGTCACGTCAAGTCTCCAACATAGTTCTCCAGCATATCCATGAGCAGGTATATCTGTAGTAACCTACATACATAGAAACATACTTGAGTGTGTGAGAGAGAATGTCCTCTACGTCCAGTCATGTCAGGTCTGTATTGTGGTTCTCCTCCATGTCCAGCTAGCCCATGAACCTATAGTAACCTACACACGTGTTTGAGATGAAAGAGATGTTGATCTAAAGTCACGTCTCTAACGTGGTTCTCCTCCATGTCCATGCAGTACCTGCAGTCATATATTGTACTTACATGAGTGATTGAGTGTGTGTGTGTGTGAGAGAGAGAGAGAGAAAGAGAGAGAGAGACAGGCTGTTGATGTTCAGCGTCAACAGGTCACACGTCGAGTCATGCTTGGTCTCCAACATCGCTGTCATCCAAGTCAAGCAGTACGGTACCTGCAGTTAATTTCATACATACATAAATGGGATACATGGGTGCATGTGAGTGAGATGCAGTTGTTAGTCAGTGTCAAGTCACGCTTGGTCTCAAACGTTGTTGTCATCCATGTCCAGCACATGAACCTATAGAACCATTAAAATATACAAACAAATCTTGACACGTTCTTTTTGATCTATGTCACAATGCTGTGATCTCATAGCTTTAATTAAATCTCTGCTTCTAATTAATTGACAATCACTTTTTATATCATAATAAATTGCTATCAGTGGTGATAAAAGTTAATTTTAATAGTTTATGTCAAAGAGATTCCCACACAAAAAAAAAGCATAAATTAGAGCAACAAAGCTATTAAAGTATCACATACATAAACAAGATTTAACCATCCCAAAGAATAATTTCAAACAAATTATCTCAAAATAATTTACCCTTTACAATGTGAAATTAATAACTTTTTGACAGACCAGCTTTGATAAAAAATATTGCTGTTAAGTAACTTGCATCATTTTGGGTGAACATAAGTTCAATATAAGGTCAGGGATACATTCTAAAGCAATAATTTTTATCTGACTTAAAAAAAAAAAAAAAAAAAAAAAAAAAAAAAAAAAAAAAAACTACGTATATCTAAAAAAAACTAGAACTTTATCTTACTAAAATAATTGTATAATTTATCTAACTTTTAAAGGCGTAGAACACCTTGAACAAAAAAGTTGCGTAATATCCTAAAAAAAACTGAAAATCAACGTTGATTTGGCCGGAGTCATTGATTTCTAATTTATTTTGCATTCACAAAATGCCGCTGCCGGTCACTGACGACACAGCTCGCCTGGTCCACGAGCGCGTAAACCGAGCGAGCTGTGACGTCAATGACCGGCAGCGGCATTTTGTGAATGGAAAATAAATTAGAAATCAATGACTCCGGCCAAATCAACGTTGATTTTCAGGTTTGTTAGGATATTACGCAACTTTTTTGTTCAAGTTGTTCTACGCCTTTAAGTTTCTTTCCATTAATGCAGTTGAAGTTTCTAATGCAATAATTATTTAGAAACTTAAGATGAAATGAATGGTTAGGCATTAAAAATATTTCCAGAAATGTACAGCTCTGGCCAAAAGTTTGAAACGATTTGCATAGGCAACCCACAATCACATTATGTTATTTTTATGGGAAAACGCTGCGGCCGATGTTTCCCCGTTCTTAAAATTTAAACCAGAGTGGTACAGCTCTGGCCAAAAGTTCCAGAATCGGGCAGCAGCGACCGCTGTGTTTTCTCATAAAAATAACATATTGTGATTGTGGATTGCCTATGCAAATCGTTTGGTAACTTTCGGCCAGAGCTGTCCATAACAAAAACAGATGGAATGTCTCATACCAAACTGAAACTTCAACAGGAATAACTGTTCTGATGACCATGCATAATAAATTTTGCAAGTATTTTATATTTCACCAAAATTGCAGCTAATGCAAATTATTGTCAACAGAATATGTTGCCCTTGTTGCATCCAAGGCGTGTACTTGCATAAGGTCAGATCTGATGATGTGCACACATCTGCCATAAGCTTAACGCAAAACAAGGTGCAAGTACGCCTTTTGTGGTACTGGATAAAAATGAAAGTACACCCTTTGGACACAACAAGGGATCTGCAGGATGAAAAAGTAACCATTATAACAAGAAATCAAGTAGTGATAAGCAATTAAGTGATAGGTAACAATAAGTTCTGCTCTAGTTAATTACACATTGAGCAAGGACGTTACCTTCAAGTATAAGCTCCTCCTTGTTGACGAGGATGCGGATTGGATTGCGCATGTAGGATTTGCTCACTTCTAACACAACCTGAGGCATTGTAGCAGACAACAAGATCACCTGAACAAAAAAATTAAATAAATACCATTTGCTTGACGAGCCAAATCAAAATTTCATATAAATCCCTCATTTTATTATTTTGCAAATATTATCGAACTCTTGATTGAAAAACAAAATAAAATCTGGCGGTTTAAATAGCTACAACAAGCTAAAACAAGGTAATTATGGAAAGTTGATCAGTGAAAAATACAGACCTGCAAATCCTCACAGCGCATTCAGTGGTCGAGCCCTCGAGACATCATTTCATCAGCCTCATCCAGTACAAAGATCTTGATGTGGCTTGTACTTAGTGCTCTACGGCTGATCATGTCATACTCGGCCTGGTGTTCCCACAACAACGTGAGCTCCTGCTTCCAAGCGACGGATGTCCTCGCGAACGTTTGTTCCACCAATGCAAGCACGGCAGTTGGCCTTCATGAAGTCTCCGAGAGCAATCATAACCTTTTGAATCCATAAATACAATAAATATATATGCGAGAATATCAGAATTAAAAATATATAATATGTTTACCAATTTACACCTAAAAATTGGTATCAAATCATAAGTGTTTTTGTCTTTCATTAAATTTTATGTTACACATGACTCTTGATTTTTGTATTTATATGTACATGCATAATATTGCATACCTATTATACATATTAAATACATACATGAGAGAGAGGAAGAGAGAGAGAACATGCCGGTACAGTATGCATATGCATGCACATCTACGTATAATCAAAATTGTAACATCGTTGGGACATAAAATACTATAAATTAACCTACGATAAAATTTTCAGAACCCGTGACCATCAGATACTAGAGAATATAATTATTGAAATTAATTATTGAAACTAACACTTCAAAAAATCATGACTTAAATTCTAGCATGGTGACTCATTTTTTCTTTTTTTTTTAATTGTGTAAGTATACTACATAATATATTACATATATGTACATACATTGATACATATATTTTCTCTTGCATTTCATGAAATGCATGAAATGCAAGAGAAAATGTATGAAACAAGGTATGAGACTGGAGGAAGCAAGTGAAGTATGTCAGGATAGGAAGTTGTGGAGGTCTATCACTGGGTCAGGATAAAACATCTGTGTTGTTGTCTTTTACCCCAAAAGGGATTATAGCGTCATGATATGTATGTATGTATGATACATATATTCTATACTGTGTGTACATACCACCATGAATGTATATTGGGCACGTAAAACTGCCCGCGTTTCTTGGATGACAATTATAAAACAATAATGTATATGTATGTAATCATACACATGTATGTAAAAAAATGTATGTATGTACCAATCTGTCTCTCTTTTTTATCATGTCAAGTGATATGTATAGGCATTAATAGGTGGAATGATGATATTATCTACATATTAAAGTAATTAACTTTTAATTAGGCTCTACACGCACTTAAAACTCAAATCAAATAATTGCAAACACATAATTTTCTATCATTGAAAATTTTATGACGCCTTGTTCGATCGTAAAGTTTCACACGTTCAAAGAACATACAAAAGCTGTATAAATAGTTCCTTGTTCAAGTACGCAAATAAATTAATACATTATAGATTTTACTTACCACATATTTAGTGTACAATTTAATGTACATTTAATTAGAAGTTCCGAAATCTTCTCAGAACATCGCGGAACACTTTTCACATGACGGCCATGTTGTGAGCACGTTGTGAGTGAAGGAGGAAATGCGCATCAACAGACAATTTTTAAACCATCCAATCATGCGCAAGGAAACTTTTGCGCGCAAATTATTTCAAACACTTAAGAATGACGGACATCTCGAACACAAGTTTTTTTTTATTTATATTTACAGAGTGGTATCATTTATATTAATATCAACGGCGCCATATGTGAGCACCAAATAACATAGGCCAGTATAGGTAAATTACACATTTTGCCAGTTTTTAAATACATAGCAATATTTTGGTGAGCGCATGCTATCGCGATGAAAATGAGAAAAAGAGGTAAAATGGTATATAAAAAAAAAGTAGTCGATTTTTCGAAATCTGCACGCGGAATACTTTTTTATATACCAAAATTCATCCCATGCATTGAGGAGCTCAAAAAACTATAATTTGAGTGACTCGATTTTTACAGATTTTTTTAACTGTGAAACCATAGTCGATATTTTGGATTTTTCTTACGTCATAAATATATAATTAAATGTTTTTATACTGAAATGTATTTTAAGCACCTTAGCACACTTTCTATACAGAACAATTTTTGGCTTAAAAGTAAAACTCGTGAATATTGTAAATGACGTAAGAAAAATCCAAAATATCGTCTATGGTTTTACAGTTCAAAAAATCTGTAAAAATCGGGTCACTCAAAGTATAGTTTTTTGAGCTCCCCAATGCATGGGATGAATTTTGGTATATAAAAAAAATAGTCAATTTTTTAAAATTTGCACTCGGACTTAACCGCGATTTTCATATCTACTCTCGTCAGAGGCGAAGTCCGCGTGCAGATTTCGAAAAATCGACTACTTTTTTATATACCAAAATTCATCCCATGCATTGGGGAGCTCAAAAAACTGTACTTTGAGTGACCCGATTTTTACAGATTTTTTGAATTGTAAAACCATAGACGATATTTTGGATTTTTCTTACGTCATTATAATTCAACGTTTTTATACTGAAATATGTATTTTAAGCACCTTAGCACACTTTCTATACAGAAAAGTTGTTGGCTACAATAAACTCATGAATATATTAAACGTATAAGAAAAATCCAAAATATCGACCATGGTGCACAGTTCAAAAAATCTGTAAAAATCGGGTCACTCAAAGAAAAGTTTTTTGAGCTCCCCAATGCATGGGATGAATTTTGGTATATATATAAAAAAGTAGTCGATTTTTCGAAATCTGCACGCGGACTTATCTCTGACGAGTGTAGATATGAAAATCGCGGTTAAGTCCGAGTGCAAATTTAAAAAAATCGACTACTTTTTTTATATACCAAAATTCATCCCATGCATTGGGGAGCTCAAAAAACTATACTTTGAGTGACCCGATTTTTACAGATTTTTTGAACTTTAACCAAATAGTCGATATTTTGGATTTTTCTTACGTCATTTAAAATATTCACGAGTTTGTAGCCAACAAATTTTCTGTATAGTAAGTGTGCTAAGGTGCTTAAAATACATTTCAGTAAAAAAACATTGAATTATAAGTTGAGTGGCATAGAAAAAATCGGGACTGAAAATCGGGATTTTTGTAAAAGTTGTTAAATTTAAAAAATGATTAAAAATAAAAAATTATCAAAACTAAGGAAAATATTGTGCCAGGATGGTTACAATTAAATTAAAATCTTTATTGAAATTTAATATTTCAGTTTTAATTATTAAATTTGGACGTCATAAAGCTCGTTTCCAAATGAAAAAAAAAAAAAAAAAAAAAAAAAAACGCGGCTGTCATACAGAGAAAAAAAAATAGTTCAATATATAATTATATTATATATATATATATTAATATTTACTATTATTATTTTTTTATATTATGTTATTTCGCAAAAGAAAATATAGCAAGAGGAGAGTTTCTTTATTATAAGAAAGGTCACTCGCTTCATATTATAAGGCCACTCTACTTAAATAAGAGACTGGCCTAAATTCATAAAGCCACTCTCCTTATTTTTGAAAGCCACTCTCCTTTTTTTTTTTTTACCTGGGTTTTTACGTCGTGTGTGTGCCATTTTTTCCTTGTTATTTTTTTTATTAAACAAAATTTACTCAAAATAAAATGTTTGAAAGAATTTTATATGTATATATAATTTTGTGTACAAAACGCATTTAAAAGTGTTGTGCTGAACAGCATTTGAAAGTGTTGTGCTGAACAGAAAAAAATATACATTTTAAAAACTATTAAATTATATGCGGGAATAGTAACGGCCGTGAATTGGCTTTAACGGTCGTTAAATTGAGTGAAATTCCCGGCCGTTAACGTTCAATATGGCCCGTTAAAATTTCCCGAGTCACGTTTCCCGAGTGAAAAAAAATTCACGAGCGTAAACGCGCCGGAAATTTTAATTTTTTCCCGTGAACGGGCGTGAAAAAGTGCTCATCTCGTTTACGGGCACGTTTTTTTGAACAGGGATATTTTGGTTCAAAAATATTTTCTTGCAAAATTACATGAATCTTGAGCAAGATTTGATATCTTGCATTATATTAAACATGCAAGATATTTTCTTGTGGGTATTTTGAGTAAGATATTATCTTGTCTTGTTCAACATAAATATATCTTGTGCAAGATTATTTTGGTGCTTTACCATTGCAATGCATCATGGGAAATAATGGCCGCTGTTGATAATGACGCCGTACTTAAGCTCCGTGGTTTTATTACTTTTGTGGCGTAATTAAGAGTGATAGTGAAGTATTTGATGGACCGAGATATTATTTTGACAGGTAAGAAACATAATTAGTAATCGTTCCACATGTGTATTTAGATGTTTCGCTAATATGAGCATGTCTTTGTTTCATACATATGACGCTCGACATGAGAAACCTACAACATAGAGCAATCACTTTCATGGTTGTGAGTGGATGGTATAGCGTTGTGACATTTTGATGAGGTGAGTGTATGTTTTTTATATCGTTTTTTAACCATAAATATCATGTAAATGTGATTTTGGGGCAGCATTCAATTAAAAACATAAATCTTGAATCTTGCGAGAATCAAAGCAAGATTTTTTAACGGTTTTAATCTTGCGTTGATTGTGCAAGATGCAAAGTAAGATTTATTAACGGTCTAAATCTTGAGCTAATCTTGCAAGAATTAAAACAAGATTTTTTTACTTTTATCTTTTTAAGGTTATCTTTCAAGATTTTTGAACAGTAATATAAAAAATCTTGAGCTAATCTTTGCAAGAAAAAACTTAGATTTTTTTTAGTTCATCTTCTTTCAAATAAAGTTTTTATAATAAAAATCTTGGGCTTGAATTTGCATGAATTATATAAACTTTGCAATTATTTATAAGATACTTTATTTTAATATATTTTATTATTTAATAAAATTCCATACAAGAAAAAGTGTACTATAATGATTTTTTTTTAAACTTCGATTACCACGCACTGCTTTGCCTATAGGGTGTATGCGGATGACGTCATATTTTTTGCGCTTGGAGGCCATACTGGAGTAGTGCATAACATTGCTCAGCATAGGACAAACTTCATTTAAGCCAATTTTCTTTAGGAAATTGATTAATTTTTTGTTGTTGTTATTTTTCTCACATACTTGACATACTAATTCAACATATTTACAGCATCAATGCTCTCAAAAATATTGCTTAGTATTTTTAAATTGGCAAAAATGATTTTTTGTCCTATGCCACCCATGTTATTGAGTTATCCAACATGGCGTCGACTTTAACATGAATGCATACACCCTATATATGACAGCTGATGAAAATACTATTTGAATTTTTTTTGCAGGCTGAAATTTTGTTTAAAAATGTCTTTTAATCACTATCTCTCTCTCTCTCTCTCTCTGTCTCTCTTTCCAGATTAATTATTAGGATTATATTATATTATCTATTATTTATATACAGACTAACATTAAGTATAACGAACGTCTATTCCTGCAAATTTCACGAAAAAGTGCTATTAAAAATCATTTGATTTGATTTTTTAAATTTCAGACTTCTGCCTTCTGGAATAATTATGACGGATGCTCCTACGTTGCAGGAAAACAGTACTTTATTTATTTATTTTTTTTCAGAATGCTGTGCCTTGTACGACTTTTAGAACATAAATCGAGCTTTAATGATATGGCTCGCAATAAGCTTTCAACACAAGCATACATTTTAAAATTATTGCTTTTTTAAATTATTTCAGATTATAAACTACTCTTTAACGAATATATAAAATAGTTGACAATCCTTTTTACATATATATATATATATATATATATATATATATATATATATATATATATATATATTAATTATTATAATTTTTTTTTAGATATCACGGCATCACGCCTTGATTAATGAAAGGAAACAAAGAAAGATACGGATATCCTATAGCATAAGTTGAAAAGTTGCAGAACAAGATCAAAGTTTTTTTAATCTTTTTTACTTATACATTATTTTTTATTTCAGATTGCCGTGTAGTCCCAGCTTTTAACTACAAAATTGATGTGTTTTTTTTCCAGTATATGGATGCGGCTATATAGGGATCAACTGCACTAATTACAGGCTTATTTTAATATATTTTTTTTATTTCCATTATATATAGATATATGCCCCGACTCATTGATATCCTGCTTGATACAGAAAGTACATTTAAATTATTATTTTTAATTATTATTATATTTAATTATATTATAATTTTAGATTGCTGCCCTAGCTGCTGGTTGGAGTCATTAAATTATTAATTCCAAAAATGAGTTCATTTCATAGGATCGTAGCTTTTTTTTTATTCACATCTTGAAAAGCTTAAATTACAAGAAGCCGATAATGATACAAGTTTTTTTCTGCAAAATTTTATTGAAGATATCTTGCAGCGTCTAAACAAGATTTTCTACAAGATTTTTAGTAAAAATCTTGCATAGTCTTGTCAAGATTTTTACTGCAAAGTTTTTTGGGAAAAAATCTTGCATAGTCTTGATAAGATTTTCTGCAAGATTTTAATCTTGCTTAGTCTTGGCAAGATTTTTTTTGCAAGATTTTACGACAAGAATCTTGTCTAGTCTTTAATCGATTTACTGCAAGATTTTACGACGCCAAGATCTTGCACAAGACATTTTATACTGCAAGATGTCTTGAGCAAAATCACAAATTCTTGTCAAGATAACCTCAAGATCTTGACAAGATCTTGCGCAAGATCTTGCACCAAATCTTGCGCAAGATCTTGTAAGATTTGGTCAAGATCTTGACAAGACGTTAACAAGATCTTATCTTGCCATATTCAAGATCTTGACAAGATCTTGCGCAAGATCTTGCGCAAGATTTTTGACCAGGGTATGTATCGGCATATAGCAAAAATAGGTATTAGGTATTGCCGTATTGCTTATATTATTATATTATCTAATCAGCAGGCTCTGATTATATTTGTAGTCTTTTAAACGTTACTAAAATATTATTGTTACTATATTAATTTAAAAATAAATTGAATATATATTATTTTGCAGAAGCAAATAGGACCTATATATTAATTAATAATAACACTTCACTTCCACTTGTTTAAATTCTTTAAATAAGACTTCAGTTATAACAAGTTGCTGAAATACCTTTAAAAAAAAGTATAATAAAAAAAAAAAAAAAAAAGCATTCTAAAAAATTGTTAACAATTAATTTTTTAAATATAGTTACAAAATTATCAACTCATTAAAGTGGAGTGCCCTGACTTTTCTGATATTAATATATATATCGTATGCCCTTATATTTTAATACATCTATATAATATATAAAAAAAAATATATCAGTGCAGTTGAGTGTACATTCATACACCCAGCACCCATGACATATATATTGTTTCCAAGGCAGTAACATTATGTTAATATTCAAAAATGTTTGGAATTTAATTACATATATATAGTATATACCATATCCTTAATTTATATTTGGTATATTTCAATATTTTAATTATAAATTATAATAACCAACGTGTAGTATCCCTACTTTTAAAGGGGGTATGAGGAACAATGGATTTTTTTAATAGTGATCAGTGATCATTATGTTATGAAATCTCCCAAATAACTTAAACTCAAAATTTTAATCATTAACGTCAGGAGAGCAAAAGCAGTTTTAGCTATACACTCTGAACCTATGTCACACAGCTAAACTTCCTGAAACTTCCTCTCAAAACTATTTAGTGCAAGCGTGAGTTATACTTTTTTTTTTTTTTTTTTTTTTTTGTTGCTCTTGCTTCTTGACGTAATATTTTACGTATATAAAAAAATGTTTTTATGGCTACTTTTATGTTAGTAAAATAATTTATGCAAAGATAAGAGTAACTCCCGCTCGCACCAATTGCTATAGGGTGTATAGTATACACCCTATATAGCAATTATGGTCATGCGTATACACTGTACACGCATGACGTCATTTTAAGTGCTTTTCGATGCTCTTTTTGAGCAATGAATAACATTATTGCTCAGCATAGGACAAACCTAGTTTTTGGCTATTTTCTTTGGAAAATTAGCTATTTTTTGGTCATTATTATTAATTTTTTTTTTTGCATATACTTATATAAAGGTACTAATTCAACCTGTTAACAGCATCAATGCTCTCAAAAAAACTGCTTAGTATTTTTAAACTGGCAAAATGTGACATTTTCCTATACAGGCTATACTGGCCAATGTTATTTAGTACTCACTTATGACGTCGACTTTAACATGAATGAAACCACCCTATACCGTATCGTGTGATATGAGTGCTTGCGAGTGCACGCGTTTACACGGGTTCGGGGTCGTGTAAGGACTTTTGCAATTAGAGCCGTTAATAATTAAAATTATGAGATCACCTTTCGGAAGGTTAAATAACATGATAATCACTATTAAAAAAGTGATCGTTGACTAGCTCTATATGCCCCTTATTTATAAGAACGAATAAATGACGAAGAATCGGAAGAATATATTCTTCCTCATTATATCTCAGCGGGAATTAATCTCCCCGTCTTAATGCCCATAACTAAAAAAAAATAATATTAAATATAATTATAGCATCAAAATTATATTGATTTATTATACATGGTTGTTTTAACCTTTGATGCTACAGGAAACTCAAATCTTATTTTTACTCATGCATAGTACAGGCTAGCGTGCAATAATTATATAAATGGCAAAAAAAAAAAATGCAAAAGCCAAGAAAACTATAATTTTGAAAAAAGAAAAAAGAAATGCGCGCCATAAAAAGCTAGTCAAATGGACACTAAATCAAGGACGGGCAGTAAATTTACTTTTAAGTATTATGTATAATATGATAGCAAAAAAATGAATAAACATCAGATAATTAATTATAATGTAAGCGACAATAAACTGTGCTTTAAAATATTTTTAGTGTTTAACTTTTAACTATATAGTTACTTGCTGGTTACTTGTTTGTTTATTAAATCAGCTGTAAGCGAGTGCGTGGATTTGTTTACATTTTACAAAAGAGTGCTGCATTTGAAACACTTGGAAATTTTGTCTCGTGTCAGAACAGAAGATCGAAAATGAAAATTATTATACTGTTTAAATGAAATAAATCAAGAAGAATCATTGAACTTAAGTTTTAATTACGCTTCAATATATAATATTGCTTGAGAAATAGCAAAACTGTATACAGTACGCGATGGAACAGCAGCATGCTGACGTTTCACGGTTATTTGAGGAGAAGAAATACCTTAAGATTTGTGCTCCAATGGTTCGCTATAGCAAGTAAGATGATCCTCTATTCTTTCTTTATGTTATAAACATGATAAAATTCAAAGATTTATTTATTGACCAGTTATAGACACTTCGTTATTTGTAGGATTTTCATACATAATATGTATGCATACAGTACATACATACATAATGTAAATATAAGCCAAGTTGTTATATGTCATGTATCATGTACATTTTATACATATGCAGTATACGCAAATCCATATAACTGTATTATGCAGTTATGCATACTAACCATATACATACATATCATACTTATAATGGATGTAATATTTATTTACATTTTATTTGCAATTTTTCAGATTGCCATTTAGAAAGTTGGTTCGTAAATACAATTGTGATTTATGTTTTACACCAATGATTATGGCTGATTCATTCGTTCAATCTGAAGAAGCAAGGCAGAATGAATTTTCTACAGATATAGGTAGGTATATATATAGGGTCTATGCATTCATGTTAAAGTCGACGCCATGTTGGATAACTCAATAACATGGGTGGCATAGGACAAAAAATCATTTTTGCCAATTTAAAAATACTAAGCAATATTTTTGAGAGCATTGATGCTGTAAATATGTTGAATTAGTATCTCAAGTATGTGAGAAAAATAACAACAACAAAAAATTAACCAATTTCCTAAAGAAAATTGACTTAAATGAAGTTTGTCCTATGCTATGTCCTATGGGTCCGGACCCCCCCCCCCCCCCAGCCCCGTCAGGTCTGAAAAAGCATGGGAAAAGGGGGGTGGTCCCCCCCCCCTTATTTGCCTATGCTCAATATGGGCTGGACCCCTCCTGTTGCAAAATCCTGCAATACACCCCTGAGGTCAGTGGCGGTCCTACGTATTTTGGGCCCGGGGACAGAAATCTGACTGGGCCCCCTCAATAGAAGCGCGAAGCGCCAATAGCCCGCCGCAGGCGCGATTTTTTTTTACCACGTGACTATTTACAGGCAATTCAGTATAATTGTCAGTGCAGATAGCTTTAAGAAAAAAATAAAGTATGTTCTTTTTATTTTATGATTTTTTTTTTTTTTTTAAGAGGGGGAAAATGCGAAATTTTATTTTACAGTGAAATATTAAAAAAAAAAAAAAAAAAAAAAAAGTATACAAAAATTCATAAAGAAAAATTACTTATTTGTTATTACTTTGCAGATTTAGGCCAGATTAAGCAAATGGAAAAAATGTTTCCTTCATATTCTCAAAAAGCTTTTTTTTTTCTATTAGAATTATTTTCAAATTTCCCTGTTCTCTTGCAAAAAAAAAAAAAAAAAAAAAAAAAAAAGAAAAGAAAAGAAAAGAAAGAAAGAATGAAAAAATGCACATATTCCATTTGAATAACCAACGTTGATCGTCATCATCATTTTAGGAGCAGAGGACAGGGTCGATTTGATGAATATAAAGAGAGAAAATTTAGGAAGATTGAGCTAGCATTTATTTATAATTGAAATTTTTTCACCTACGCCAGGCCAAGGAGGACGACTAAAAATGTTTTCAGGGTAAAATTTTATTCCATATTCTAAAAGAAGACATTGTCCTGAATCGATTTATTTAAAAATTCTAACTTCTAAGTTCATTAAGTATTTCTATTAAAAAAAAATCGAAAAATGTCGATACGCAATACCCATGCATGCGGGCTTAGGAAAAAGTTACCGACTGTAATGTCATTTTAAGACTTTAAAAAATTAATTATAAATTCTCAATAAACTCAAAAATTAGAAATGTCCATACTTAGTTATTTGTGTTATTTGTGGACTTAGGACATTGCCCTCTTTTAGAATAAAAATGCAATAAAATAACACCCTGAAAATATGTTAGACTTCATTATAACTCTCGTAAGTAATTTATTTTACCTTTTTAAACCAGGGCAGCCCTTATTTAAAAAGATAAAAAAAATACTGAATAAAGTTGTAATTATTACTATAGTAAATTAAGAGATATTGTATTTTATCTGTAAATTTATATGCTTAAGTTTTTTTTTTTTTTTTTTTTTTTTTGATTGATATTATAAATTTGTTTGGATAATTTGTTAGGGATAATTTTACTAAAGAAAATCATTAAATTGTTTCATAAACTTCTCTCTCTCTCTCTCTTTTCTTCTTCCCGTCCTTTAACTTTCTTTTTTTTTCCCCGTTAGCTTTGAATTTTTTACATGCAGGCCTCGTTCCGGGCCCCCCAAGCCTAGTGGGCCCGGGGATATCCGCCCCTCAATCCCCCCTGTAGGACCGCCACTGCCTGAGGTGATATACAATACAATGAAACATAAAAACTATTTATTGAAAGAAAATGATATACATAGATAAAGTTTGCTTTCTGGGGAATTAAATATGATGGGCACCAGAAGGAAGTGGACCACCCTCCACCCATAAATGAATAATATATAAAATAAATGTATATTGACATGATTGATATGTACAGTAAATTATAAATGTCTTAATAACTTGAATTATCCAAAGTATCATGAGTATCCTATAGGTATAACTCTCATTATTATAGACATTGAAAATACTTTATAGACTTATGACATTTACAATTTGGAAATTTGAGTTAGTACATTTTGCAGGATCACCTCTAATATGGTACACACATATTTTGATTTGATCCCCCCCTCTTCCCTGGTATTCTAAACTTTTTAATGTGTATCAGCATTATGATTTTATGAAGTTTACTTTATTACAGATGACCGACCACTTATCACACAATTTGCTGCCAACAATGTAGATGATTTCCTCCGTGCTGCAGAATTAGTTTACCCGTGAGTCTCTTCCTCCCACCCTTTTTATTTTGAGTGGTTTACTTATTCTCTTTTGTTTCATTCAGTTACTGTGATGGAGTTGACTTAAATTGTGGATGTCCCCAACGTTGGGCCATGCAAGAGGGTTATGGTGCTCGTATGCTTAAGTATCCTGAACTTGTTAGTGATATGGTCACTCAACTAAGAAATCGACTGCCTAACTCATTTTCAGTTTCTGTCAAAATACGTCTACACCAAGATAGGAAGTGAGTACTCTATACAATTTACTTTTGTACACTTCAGGACAAAAGTTTCAGAATGATTTGTATAAGGCAACCTGCAACCATACCATGCTTTCTTTATGAGAAAATGTAGTGGACGTCACAGCCAGTTCTTAAACTTGTGTCTGTAGTTGTACATTAAATAGGACATCCTACACATTTAAAACACACAGTACTAATAACAAATTTGAAAGCCTAGCCTACATGTTACCTAGCTATCAGCACATCAATATCATTATTGATACATAGTTGTATTAAGAAGGTGACAACTATATTAATGATATGTTCCAGGCAGAGTGTAGAATTGTGTCGTAGACTACAGAAATGTGGTGTAACATTTGTAACAGTGCATGCTCGCACTCCTGCAGAGAGGAAGCAGCCTGCTGATCATGCAGCTTTGAAACTGCTTACATCAGCATGTCCAGGACTTAAGCTTGTTGCAAATGGAGATGTAAACTCTCTTGCAGTTGCTGATCGACTTCATTCAGAGACAAATTGTGCAGGTAAGTGAATCAAGTGCAGAAAGAAATGGTAAATGCATATTGGTTTAGATGGCATCAGCATTGAGAAATATGAGCCACTCAAATACGTTTTTAAATTTCTTTTTGGCCTGGGCTAGAATAATTTCTCTACCACAGCATTCTTGTTAGTATAAGTTCATACTATCTCTCATTCTCCAATTTTTCCTAATCTATCTATGTGTTTTACTATCAACTCTTTTTAATAACAACTATATATGCTTCCGCGTCAAAATAGAGAATGTGCACTTTCCACCAGCGAGGCGAGTGGAGGATCTGCAGTTTCCACGCAGCACAGTGAGCGGACTAGCGGCCATTAACTTAACATTGCAGATTCTCCACGGTGGAAAGTGCACATTCTCTATTTTGATGCGGAAGCATCGATATATATATATGTTAGCATCAAAACCCGAAATGGACCCAAACTAGGTATTTTTGCTCATTTCGGCTTTTGGTTCGTCGCTTTTTGCCAAAACCCGGAATGCCAGTTTATTTCGGCTTTTGGTCACGAAATTTTGATCCATACTAGTTTTGAGCATTTCGCAAAAAGCAAAACCCGGTGTAAACATTTATATCTAGTTTTGGTCTTTGAATTTTGACCAGAACTAGTTGTGGTCAAAATAGAAAAATCAAAAGCCGAAAAATGAACATTTCTCAACTCAATCAGGCAAAAAGCGACGAACCAAAAGCCGAAATGAGCAAAAATACCTAGTTTGGGTCAATTTCGGGTTTTGATGCTAACATATATATATATATATATATATATATATATATATATATATATATATATATATATATATATATATATATATACCTATATATAACATTTAAAAAGACTCTAAAGGTCTTACTTATGTAAATCAATGTTCTATTGTGGGTGAAAATCTTTCTTGAACTGAGCTATACAAAGTAGTTCTGACTCTAAATCACTTCTTTTGTGAGTTGATTAAGGTACTATTGTCAAAAGCTACGAAATATATATCTTTAAGTTTACAAGAGATACCATGATAATAACAACAATAATAATAACACCTGCTAAATACCATAGCTTCATTATTGAAGGACCTATGCTGGTTTAATTTCTTCTTTAAAAGAAACGTGCTCTTAATTTAGGTGTCATGAGTGCCAGAGGTCTACTGCACAATCCTGCTTTATTTCGAGGTGATACAATTACTCCACTAAGCTGTGTTCAAGATTGGGTACACACAGCTCTTGGGAGCGGCTGCACGTATTCTTGTATGCAGCATCATTTAGAGTATATGCTCGAGGGACAGTTGAGTGTACCAGATAAAAGACTATTGCATTCTCTTGCCTGCACTCCAGCACTTTTGCATTTCCTACGTCAGCTGTACCCACAACAGTTTCCTATCTACTAGTTTAGTATTGGTATTTTGCACAGTAAAGCATTATTCACATGATGCCTAAATTTGACGCGCGTCAACGTGCGTCGACGCGCGTAACTAAGCTGGAACAATGTAAACAAATAGAGCCGTTCACGTGTAATTTTCAAAAACCATGTGAATGGCTCCATTTGTTTACATTGTTCCAACTTTTTTACGCGCGTCGATGCACGTTGACGTGCATCAAATTTACGCGTCATGTGAATAATACATAACAAGTCCCAGTACAAAATGCTATAGCTTTCCAAGCAAGAAAGCTATAATCTTAAGCAAGAATTATAAAGTTCTGGCAGTATTATGCTGAAGATATACTCAAAAGTCCTTTTTACATGTAACAACAAAACTGATGATGCAATATTTTGAAAGTCTGTGTCAAAGTACTTTGGCACCACTTCAATTAAAATTACAAATATACTGCCCAATTTTTGTCCTTTGATAGTTTTGTTTTTGCTGTTGTTGTAATCATAATACCTAAAAATACATGTTTACCGTGTTATTATAATAGTATAATTAAATAATTGGAATTAAACAGAAACTGTGGCCCCCATCCTCTTGAGTAGAAAAATATGTACACTTCTCCCAATACTAGTTCGAGCAGATACAGTGTAATTATATAACAATGTAAAGTCAACTGTGATTGGCTAGTAGGTTTATAACACGCTCTCTGATTGGTTTAGCACAGCAGATACAGCTTTTGGCAGGAACGACCTTGTTTTGGCCAGAGTGTAGATTGTGTTTAAATAATTTATATCTTTTGTCAAAAACTAATTTTTAACTATGCATAATACTATGCCAATACTAAATGTTGTTTTTCTTTATTTCTTTTACACATCATTTTGTGCTTAAAAATTGCACTTTTTACATTTATATAAAGTTCTTGGTGTTCGGGGAGTCATATTATTCATCATTTTCTGCTAATAATAGTTAATAAATTTTCAGCCAAAAATGCTATGTAAAAAACAATTGATATCCTTTCCATTTACCTATCAATAATATGACAAATCCTCATCAATATATTTTTTTCTATAAATAGATTTTATTATTATTATTGTTTGTAATCACAATGTAGGGGAAACTTCATGGTCTGAGTGAGCCAGAGATGTAGCCAGGCCTAAACTATAGTAACTTAAATAGGTATATAGTGTAGGCCTGTGATTGGCGTAGAGAGAAAACCGGTTCTGAGGAGATGCCCGAAGTCACTGCGACAGCCAATCTTAGCGGCGGATTACAATGCCTCGGAAAATCATAAATTAATCAACTGAAGAGGATATTCATAGATTTAAAATCAATATCTGACTTGTTTAGTCATGTTCTGATACGATTTTTATGTCCTGACAATTCATATTAGTTGCGCTATGATTTGTTAAAGTGACCCCTTTTAACATGGGTTTAGATAGAACGGTGTGAAGCAAAAAAACAACTTATATATATATATATATATATATATATATATATATATATATATATATATATATATATATATATATATATATATATATATATATATATATATATATTGCATGAGAATGCCATTCATTCTCTCCAAGTAGGAGCAACCATACAAAAAAAAAAAAAAAATACAAAAAACAACAGGTGAGGTTTCTGTACAATAGCATTCTTTCAACTACTTAAAAATTATTTGTAGCAGACTATAATACAAAATTTTTACAGCTTTACTTGTAAGCATAATATATTTAATTATCAATATATGTGTATTGTTATTTACACCAGTGACCGGAACTGGAACCGATTCCAGTTCTTACGAACTGTACCTGAGAACTGGTTCTTTTTTTCTTTTGTAACAACTGGTTCTTAAGAACTGTTGTTCTATTTTGCTGAACTTGCAACAAAGGACAGAAATAACACATTCTATTGAATTTTCAGTGATATGTACAATTGAGGGGGGGGGGGGGGGGGCGAAGAAACATGAGGGTTAGTGCGCTGCATGAATCTTGCACTGAGGATTTAGAATCAGGGCAGTATAATATATACTTTTTTTTTTCAAGAACCACGGTTGTTTTAACAGCGGTTCTTAAGGACCACAAAAATTTGAGGCGGTATAATACAAGTCCCTAATTTACACTACTGAAGTATTTTAACCTTCAGCAATGTTTTATATGTAATTAAATATAAAGGAAAGAAAATAACCACTTAACCTAGAATTGCAAAAATAATGCATTTAAAGTGACAGGAATATAATGCTGCAATTCAGTCCCCACATGCCAACCTTCACTTATGGCCAATCTGAGCCTGGATCCTGGATGCTACACTAATTATAATCATAAGAGATGAGTATATTGATGCTTCTGAGTCAGAGAGCATCTACACTTCCAATTTTGTGACGAGCCGAGCATCTGCAATATTAAGTTAGTGGCCGCTAGTCCAGTTACAGCGCTGCTTGGAAAGTATAGATAGTCGTTTTGTCGCAAAACTGGAAAGTGTAGATGTTCTCTTTTGGTGCGGAGGCATCAATATAACACTTAAAAATTGGATACTTTATTTCTTACAGAATACAATTACATGGCACAACTAATTGCAGTGATCAGGCCTATACATTATTCAATTACTTTAAAAATTAACCTATAAATAAATTAACCTTATATTTTTATAAAATATAAAATAAATAAATATATGAACTGTACTGTATCCACTTTTATAATAAATTGGATGTTTTTAAAGTATGTACTTAAAGATGCATATATTATAAAAACATTTTTTTTAGTATTATCATATTGTGCAGCAAATTATTAAATGTCATTGATTTGAATGGAAATAATAATGTTGCAGTGCGAAGTTACGTAAGAAAAATTAAATATGCGAATGCACCTTTATATATATGTTATATATTTTTGTAATAACGCACTTTGTGTGGAATGACTGCATCCATTCTATAATATAAAACATCAATAATATAAGAATGCTTGTTAAAAGTGTAATAATAAATAAATGCTATTGTTAACAAAGAAAACTTTTTAATTTTTATATTTGTAACAGCTGGCTTAGCTAGTAACTAATACAGTGATCAAAATATTGCTTTGTATGCTGTATAAATCTACTTACTTAGTTATTAAAGAAAATAAACCATTGAGGTAAGTATGATAAATTTGAAAGAAAGGGATAGGAGAAAACCTACGAGGGCCTTAACATAGTGAAGAGAGTCCAATAGTTTGGTAAAAAATCTTGCTAGCACCATTATAAAGGCCATTGCTTGTTTTCCCCTATCCTTTTCTTTCAAATTTATTATATTTTTATGGTTATTTGTTAGATGTCATCAAATCAGGTAAAATTTAACAGGTGTAAAATAATCAGCAGTTGTGTCTGTAAACTACACACACACACACTTGCACATATATTTATATATATCGAGGGTGCTCCGCTATAATGTCCTAAGTCCACTTGACCTTGAAAAATAAAAAATCGTCGGATCAACCCCAAATTTTGGATTTATCCATTTCAGGTCATTTGCAGCAAAAAATATTTTTCAAGGTCAAATGGACTTAGGACATTATAGCGGAGCACCCTCGATATATATATATATACCCTATATATATATATATATATATATATATATATATATATATATATATATATATATATATATATATATATATATATATATATATATATATATATATATAACGCTTTAAAATCATCAGATGGTATATTTTTCAATTGTTAAGAACACCTATTCCAGAAATATCAAAGGAAATATTAATAAGTAATTATGTGTTGTCTATCTGACATTGTTTTATGTTATACATCTGTCTATACATGTCTATAAATCTGAAACATATATTTATTCGCTTTTTGAATACATTATATATGCACACGGTCTGCACGTATCTGATTATTACTATATTTGAATGAATGCTTAATGCTCTTATTAATCAGCAAAATGAAGGAATACTATAACACTGAGAGAGAGAGAGAGAGAGAGAGAGAGAGAGAGAGAGAGAGAGAGAGAGAGAGAGAGAGAGAGAGATCTCATGGGCTCGATGTAACAATAAAAACAACATTTTATCACATATTATATTTTATTTTATATAAATACAAAAGCACCAAAAATTTAAAACTAAAAATTGTTGCTCAAATTTGTCAGTTTCAATCCATATTTCACAACTTTATATATTATGTTAATATAAACAACATATATGTTTATACATCATAAAAATATTAAATGGTCTGATAACAAGACACCTCTTCTGTTATTAAAATTTAAATATTTTGTTTACTCTGTATAATTTCTTGATTTTAAATTATGTTTCAAAATAAGAAAAAGGACAAAAATAAAAATAAAAATTTAAGCTACAAAATTTTTACCTTTTAACTGAAGCAAATTGTTAAAACCATTTTTAGTTATAAATCTAATCTGTGAAGTATTACACTAATTTTAACTTTTTGCTGCAGATATGCTGCAATTTTTTATAGCTGAATGTAGAATTTAACATTAAATTTAAGGCAGTGTATGACAGTATACTTACTATATATTATAAGTACCTAAATATATAATATATTTATTTTATGTTAATAAATAGCTAGCAAAACTTTTAAATTAAATTAATTAATTTCAATAATAAAATGCAACTTCTTGTATTTTCAATTAATTTAATCCCCTTAAGCTTTTATAATGTTATACCTATTCCTTAATCAAAACTATTTTATTTCAATTGTTTTTACAATTAAAATAATTATTTGTGACGAAAAATGATGAGACAAAAAAAATATATATATTTAAAAAAAAAAATTAAACACTATAACACTAATGTTGGCACGTTATTTGAAAAATTATAATTTTACATAAAAGAATGTTAATGCAATTAAATGCTGGAAGAGGAAAATAAGAACACAGATTGCCAGGTTCTAAAAAAAGTATGGATTTCAAGCATCCTCACCACCACGCAAATCATCACACTTCTCATCCAAATCATCCTGAAACAAAATTTAAAGAAATTATAATACTAGATAACACTAAAATAAAAGGATAAAAATAGTACAAGAGAAATTAGGGCACTTTTTTTTTCATACAATTATAAAATTTTATACTGATTGAACAATATTAATTACTATAAAAATAATGTATTTTGTGTCACTTCTCTAGTTAATACCTATGTTTTGTGTTGTTTTAAATTTTCTTTTCACTCAGTATATCCTATTCCTTGTATTGGAATATTTTATTGACAATGTGTATTATGTATCTATATATTTAGTCTTATATTTTATTATAATTTATTATGTCAATAGTTTACAAGACACCTGAGTCAACAGAGAAATCTTATTCTTTGAATTCAAATTTAACGCATGTTGGTAGCATTACCCGCAATGTTTTTTTTCTTTTATATAATATAACACTAAATACATTATTTAATTGATTTTTTTAAGAGAGGCTAATTTGAAGAGCTAGTTTTTATTCAAACTATATACCTGAGCTAAAATGAGAGAGTATTTGCTTTGTGCTCTTTTTTAGGACAGATCTATTTTAAATATTTTTAAATGATTTACACTTGACATAAATCTCCTATGGCAAATTTATATTTGGGCGAGTTGCTAGAAACTTTAGTTGATAATGGTCAACTAAGAAAATGAATATATATATTATGCGTATTATATGTATATATATAGATTATAGGTATATTGTGCTTTTACTTGTTTATTAAAATTATTGAAATTTTCACAGCAAATAATCGTGATACTAACATATTCTCAAATACAAGTTTCAAAATAATCTTCATAAAACATGCAAATCTAATTCTTAAAAAATCTCAATGCAGTATATGATATTCCTTGGTTGCAAATTGAGTATGTTTCTCTCATCAAACACAATATTGCATTTGGCTGCCACAATGGCATTTTGTTTAGACATACGAATATGCATTAGATAAGTAATAACTAGCAATCTTGCTCTTCATTGATTGATTTATTTAATTATAAAAATTAATTGTACTAACCTGCTCCAACTGGAGACAATTTCCCCACTCAACTAAGGTGATTCTATGGTCATCATCTACATCGCAGTTGTTGAGGAAGGGAGCAATGCAATGCTCAAGAGCCATGAGTGGAGCACGGATGGGGAAAAGTTCGTGACGTGAAACAGATCTGTCAACGGATAAAATTATGTTATATTATACGGTTATATAAATAAAAATTGTTTCGTTATTACACATTATGCAGTCTTACCTATCATGTGGATGACCATCAAGATCACACCATTTCCAGATAGCAGCGTTGGTCCAGCGACGGGTCAGATTGGTCTCAGCTTCACGTTCCATGAGCAAGTAGTGTGGGGTCAGTTCATCACGGTCAGCAAGGTCACGCATGATGTTGAAAAGCCAATCACGCATACGTCTAGGGAAATCTTCCATTTCCTCGGATGTGCATTCCTAATAAATATACAGAATATTTTAGAAAATACATAGAACTCACATCTACATTGCGTGAAAAAATTAAGTAATATAGTAAATAAAATAAAAACGTAACCTAAATAAATAAACAAAAATGCAAAACAACATACATATTTTGCTGTCTAAAGCTCCAGTATCATGAACACATAAAGTGTGATACACTATACATTTTGAATTTTGACCAATTGTGAAATGATCTGAATGAATGGTGACATAAATCAAATTCTGAATAGAAATTAAAAACATATAGTGCTGAACTTGGGGAACTAATAATAGACCTAATTATAATAATACAATAAGGAGTTAATTATTACTTACCGGCATATCTCTACATTCTCCATAGTACTCAATGTGCACATGTTTATATTGGTCTCCACGACACTGTTCCAAACCCTTATCACACCAGCATCGCATTTGGTACACCTCGCAATCGGAGCCCCATGTTTCATTGTGATTGGAACACACCTGTGCAATAATAAATGACAATAATTCTGGGACCTATATATATATATATATATATATATATATATATATATATATATATATATATATATATATATATATATATATATATATATTGAGCTGAGAAACAAATAGATTAATTATTCAAATTATACCTTACGACGAGGGTCAGTCTCGTCTGGACAGTTTGGAATGCAAACACATTCAGCTTCATCATTGCTGTTCACCTCACATATGCGGCCAGCACCGCAATGTTTGTCTGCGCATGGATCTGAAATTATATTTTATAAGTTGTTGATTACAAATAATATAATTATAATACATGTGAATTAAAAAATATTTATAGGTATGATAAAAGCTCATAAAATTAAATCTAATAATATAATAATATTATTATTATATTATTATAACAAAGAAAAAACTAAAACTTCAAAAAATAGTCCTATTAATCATCATGCAGTCTAATTTATGATACCTTAATTACTATGTGCAAGGATTGAGGTAATAATTAATATTTCATTGTTTATACAGATGCTATTGCATCTAAAGTATCTTTATTATGCAGAGTGTAGGATATATTTTTGGACACTGAAATATGAGTGGTCTGGGGACTTAACTGAGGTTAAAATGCTTCTTAAATATAAACCGATATAATTCTAAATAAAATACTATATATGCGTAAAATTTTATTTCAGACATAAAATTCTCGCTTCGTTAATTATCATTTATTTTGTTAATAAGTATAATTAAATTTTTTTTTTAACAAAACAAACATCATCTTTTCACTTTTATTCCCTATATTATGTATATAAGCCTCTTATAGTTACTTAATTAAAGGCAAAGGCTATTATACTATTATATCCAGTTCTAAAAATGTTTACTGCACAACATTTCTTTTATATTCTGCTGTGTTAGGTAGGGTCTTTTGTCGTAGGGCCTTTTGTCTGCGGGCCTTCTGTCTGTATATGTGACATGTGTGATGCATAATTATAGACTATATATAACAAAGAAAAACTTATTTTTGTCATGTAAACGAAAACTATAAAAAGTTCCAATAGCAAACTGATGAATGATCCCTTATTCCAAGTCCCAAAAAGACAATAAAATTGAAGGTATAGAGAGTGTAGGACAGAAATAATATATTATTGAGAGGGGGAAGGGGATATATTTTCAATAAGTTAGAGTCGTGTGTTGCTCCTCTTCCTCCTATAGACCGCTTGCACTCATATTTAAGAGCCGCCATTTTGTTGGTCAGGAATACATAGGCCAGCATAGGAAAAACATCATTTTTATTTTTTTAATAGCAAAAGAAGCTTCAAACCTCAATCAAAGACTTATTTCTAGCTCCTAATAATCTCGAAGGATATGAGAAAAATTTGTTGAGTTGAAATAAACTATTTTTTATGTGAAAAATTAGGAAAAACGAAGTTTCCCCCATGCTGGACAATGCATTAGGCACCACAAACATGGCGACAAAGCGCAAGGATGTGCAAGGGGTCTATACACTATAGACCTATAAATTTTTAGTTCCACAAAACAAATAGAAAAAATAAATAAAAAAATTAAAAATAAACACCATTTTATTATAATATATATATTTTGTGCGCGCGGCCCATATATCATCACCAATCGTATAATATATAGCTATATGGATATATATAATATGTTTATAATCTGCTTCATGCTCTATTGAATCTCATATATAATAAAGAACTCGCAATTGGTACTGGCAATTTAACAATCTACATATAATTACATCTATAGTATATTGTAATATAATCTATATAATTACCTATATATAGGAAAAATCCAAAAGTACGCACAGTTGGCAAACTTAAAACCTTGATGCACTATATAACATTAACATATTTTGTATAGTGTTTTTGTGTAGTATAGGTTACTACAGGCCTTACATAAGGCGTCTATAAGTTCATTATACTTTTACGAATGCATATAATTATAAACTTCCAAGAATTTTAATTCTCATCTTTAATTACTACATAAAAGTTTGAATAATAAAATATGCTTACATGACGCGCATAGCGACGCAGATTTATTACACTTTGCTTACATAGCTTTCCGCTAACAATACAATTGTTATTATTGTTTGCTACACAATATGTATATTATATGTACTTGCAAAGAAACTGCAGAGACAATGCAGTATACAGCATTGTTTCAAATTTTTATTATCCCCATAACATATATACACTAGAAAAAATATAATACTTTTCATAATAAATATAAAAATCTATACATATGTAATAAAAGTAAAAAATATATCAAAGTCTATTGTCTGTTTTCAGTTAAATAAAACAAATATAGGGATATGGTATAATTTAAATATCATTTACCATTATAAGTATTATGCGACGCTTTTTTTTATCTGAAATTTAATTAAAATCCGAAACTTATGACTTCATAAATTTGACGCACATTAGATAAAATCAAAGTAATTTATTGAAATACTAGCTTAATTTGTTTATGTACACGTACCAATGATAGGAACTGGTGCTGGATTTTCATCCACGTTAGCAGCCAAAGGTTCCTCTGCAGCAGGTGCAGCAGCCTCGTCCGCTTCCAACATAGAGAACACGGAAGCGTCATCCCCCTCAGCCTCTACCTCGCTCTCTGTTGTCGTTGTGGTTGTGGTGGGTCGCTTGTGGTGGCGAACCTTTTTAAATTTTCGCTGAAAATAATATCATCAACTCTGTCAGTAATAAACAAATAAATAAATAAAATATTGTCATTTTTTTTTTGCGAGATATTAAAGATATTGAAACAAATGAGTTCAAGTTCCCAGAGTAAAAAAAAAAAAAATGCAATACAGTATTATATAGGTAAATATTATATATCTGCGGTTATATTTACCCAAGCACAATCAATACTTTTTTTAAAAAGTTGTAAATAATGATCATAATGAGCGTTCACTGATTAATTTATGCAGTTTCTTATTAGGGTATTTGTAGCATTTATTTTTTTATTTTTGTGAAATTTCGTGAAAGAAAGAAAGAAAGAAAGAAAGAAAGAAAGAAAGAAAGAAAGAAAGAAAGAAAGAAAGAAAGAAAGAAAGAAAGAAAGAAAGAAAGAAAGAAAGAAAGAAAGAAAGAAAGAAAGAAAGAAAGAAAGAAAGAAAGAAAGAAAGAAAACCTATTGCCTATTGGTATATTATATTATTGGCTTAATAATTTACATTTCGAGCTTAGCGACTATTGCATAAAAAAATCGACAATTTGTCGACTATTTTGCGCTATTTTACGTTTTTAAGAAAATTTCTTGTAAAAATGTATCAAATTATTTGAAATTATAATATTTTTTATTAAAATATATTATATACTAAAAAAAAATATCATATTGATTCAATAAATTTAATTTTTTTTCTGCCAAAAAATGAAAATTAGCAAAAGAAGATACTACATACAAGATAAGGACACACGCTCGGCCAATTTGTGTATTTATGATACTAAAATTTCTGTTTAACATATTAAATTAAATTATTGTTTACTCACGAAATCATTTATTTTTTATCATTCTAGCTATTTATGTAAATTTATATATAAAAAAAATCGACCTTTTCCGATTTTTTTGTTGTATAAAATCGACTATTTGCACCAAAAATCGTCAAAATGATCGACTATTTTTGCGCTCTCTATAGTAATAAAATAATTAATTACCGTATAGATAGAGCAGAGCATAATTATTGGTTAAGTGAGAAACACAAGCTGTATAATCATTCTTTGCATAAATATATCTCTCAATTAAAGTTTTATATATATATATTATATCGATCACGCAGGATGTTTAGGACGTATCAGAGGCACTTGTTTTTTCGTAAACTTTGAAGTTTTGAACATCATATCGCAGCAACGAAAAGATTAAAAAATATTTAATGCCTATCATCTAAAAGCCTGTTTAGTTGGCAATGTATGAGCATAGTTTCAGATTTTTCATGTTATTAATAAGCTCGCAAAAAATTAATTAGTAACTGAGAGTGCCTTTTTATCTCGGAATTTTCAGAGGTATGCCAACTTAAGCTGACATATCTACGTTATCCATAAGACAAAAAAATTCAAACTTATTTTTTATTGTGTATAAACATTCCTAGTATACACGCTACAATATCTAAAAAAAATTGCAAAAATTTGCACTTGCCAAAAATTAGCAAAATCTAAAACTCAATGTATCTCCAGATTTACTGGCGTGATCCAATTGAAACTTAAACTACAAACGTGTTCTAGTGTTTTTTTAACAGTGCTTATATAGAACTTAATTATTTTGTTTTAGTTAACGAGAAATGAATTCTTTTTTAAATTTTGTGTTAGGCGGGTTGCCTACTTCATGCTTCATCAGACACTAAAAAATTTGTAAATCTCCGTAAAATCAAAATTCGCTAACTTTTTTAAAAGCATTGTTAAAAGAACACTAAAATACGTTTGCAGTTTAAGTTTTAATTGGATCAAGCCAGTAAATCTGGAGATACATTGAGTTTTAGATTTTGCTAATTTTTGGCAAGTGCAAATTTTTGCAAATTTTTTTCGGTATTGTAGCGTGTACTAGGGATGTTTATACACATAAAAAAAATAAGTTTGAATTTTTTTGTATTATGGATAACGTAGATATGTCAGCTTAAGTTGGCATACCTCTGAAAATTCCGAGATAAAAAGGCACTCTCAGTTACTAATTAATTTTTTGCGAGCTTATTAATAACATGAAAAATCTGAAACTATGCTCATACATTGCCAACTAAACAGGCTTTTAGATGATAGGCATTAAATATTTTTCAATCTTTTCGTTGCTGCGATATGATGTTCAAAACTTCAAAGTTTACGAAAAAAAACATTTCTCTGATACGTCCTAAACATCCTGCGCGTTCGATATACAGTATGCATGTTTTCAACGAGATATAATTTATGTATAAAATATTATGTTAAAGTGAATTCCAATGAAAATTAATGATATAAATATTATTGTTAAAATCTTCCCTTGCAGTAGTTCTATGTATTATTATAGGCCTATATACATAACATAATTAGGCATTATTTTTGAATACACATCGCTAGACATAATATGCTAGACATAAAATATAACGCAATATATAGCAATTTTTTTCATTTTTTTTTTCGTTTTTTTTTTCTCCCTTGTTCTCTCTCTCTCTTTCTCTTCGTCTCTCTGATTTGATTCTAAATAAGTGAAAGTGATATACGACAAGAGAATTATTTTGGCATGAACCAACATATCAAAAGTTTGTGTTTTTAGCCTTCGCTCTAAATCGATGCGTAAATCAGTTGCAGATATGATCACAAATCACATCGTTGTATCGTTGTATCGTTGTATCGTTGTATCGTTAACTTTGTTTATTTATATACTTGTCAATAGACTCTTACGCATTTTTGTAAAAGAATTTCTATAATCTTGGTTTAATGTTTATTTGTGTTTATAGATTGTGAGCATTGTAAGCTGAATAAAAAAAAAAAAATAAATAAAAAAATATGGTCACTGGTCAGGTCACATAGTGCAATACTTTTAATGTACAATTAATTTGATTGTGACTAGTATTTACATACGCATTAAATTGCATGCAATTATAATAATTTTATTACATATTGAAATATATAAACAGCGTGAACAGGCCATGCAATATGCGTGTGGTACATATAGAAAATTCTTTTTATGGCAAATAGTTTATATTTAATTGATTTTTTTTAATGAAAAAAGTTTTGATAAACTATAAGATTCACTTTCTTTAGTCCTATATTGTTCCTAATTTATTAAGACTATAATGTCTTAAAATTCTAACAACAATCAACAATCCTCGTTATACATTTAGATTGACGGAGAAGTTTCTTTGTTCTTATAGATTCGAGTTAATATATAGGAAAATGACGTAATGTTAGTTTTGATGGGAAATGAAAAAGTATACAACAATTCAGAGATCTGTACATGAGATGCTTTATGACGTAATAAGTGATGTAATGAACAATGAGCTCACTCGGAACATTACATAAAATAAACTTGTGTGCTAAAAAAACACTACGCACACTTGTTCATATAATATAGCCAATATTATATTATACGTATATACACCATTACATATACGAGATATATGATAATGCATTCTCAACCCACGTAGCCCCTCCTACTTCTGGAGTTGTCAATTCATAAAGCACCGTATTTTTATGTTCTTAAAATTAATACTTACTCGATAGTGTAATATTTAAGAAATTGTTGTATAATATGTTTAACTTTTTATCAGGTTCTGTATAGGTCTAAAACGGCAACATCGTTACAGCACTGTTAAAAACTCTGTTTAATGATTTTAACGCAAGAGATATATATGTAGACGAGAGAGAGAGAGAGAGAGAGAGAGAGAGAGAGAGAGAGAGAGAGAGAGAGAAGAGAGAGAGAGAGAAAGAGAGATGAAAAAGAACCCAGCAAACACGGCCTAATCGGGCCGAGCTTGGCTCAAAATCGGCACTGTCGGCGGACAATCGGCAACGCCCAACGTCGGCAAGCCGACTTTTCCCCGGACATAGATTTTTATAGTTTAAGTCCCCAAGCTCGGGGTTTAGTCGGCATGCCGATTGATCACCGGCATTAAAAAAATTTTTTTACAAAAATTAATTTTTTATAAAAAAAAATATTTTGATAACTTTTTTTTTTTTTTTTTTATAAAAATTTATTTCTCATTTTTTTTCTATAAAAATATCTTTTTACGAGCTCAGAATTATGAAAAACTGGTTTTAAATGTTAAGATGGATGTTTAAAACTCAAACTTCGATTTTACGATCTTTCTATTAACGTTTCGTCACATAAGTTTTCATGTGAAGCCATGGCCTAGTGGTTTGGGCCGCTGGTTTGTGATCCAACATTGGCAACTCGCATGGGTTCGAGTCCCGGTGGGTCCATCTTTTCATCATCAACTAACATTCCTATAATGTGTAGTGCAGGAACATAAACCCTGTCATAAACATCGCGAGGCAAATTAGAACCATTAAGTTTAATTTTAATTAAAATAAAATTTGAAAGTCGGCCTTAAAGTCGGCACTGCGACTTTGGCGGAAGCTCGGTAAACCACCTTTTTAATGCCGGCCCGACGTCGCAGTGAAAGTCGGGCCGGCATTCATTTCCGATGATCGGCGATATCGGCCCAATTAAATGCCGATTATCCCGTGTTTGCTGGGGAATATAATTAAGCAAGTGTTGCGTTAATATGCTATATTTAGCCATGCAATATTGTATATGGTTGATTTGCATTTAAATTGAAACTTTACCAAGAAATCAAATTATAAAATATCCTGTACTGTTATAAATAAGTGCCAACGGTTATTATAACAGATCGTACATGTAATTATTAAATATATGAAAAATGACTTACTATTTTCTCCGACGTGGACTCGGCCACTAAAAGCACTAGAAGTGCAGCTACCAAGAAAACTTGCGCCTTCATGGTGGCCCTGTAACAAAAACAAGAAATTATGAAATATTAAGATCAAGTGATCGCATACATGAAAGACATTAAATCATTTAGTGATTATTGACCTTATCTAGGCACATTTATGCAATATGGCTTTTGTCACTTAGTGCTGACGATTAGCTGATATATTTTATATATATGCCGGCACAGTGTACAGGGTCGGACTGGGGTGAAAAGGCCTCGGCGGGGATCCTCCGAGAGGGGCCTCATTTTTTGCAACCACGCCCCTTTTTTACCTTTTTTACCAGTTTGAGGGCCTCAAAACTGGGGGGGGGGGGGGGGGCCTCGGCGGGGATGCCGCGTAGCCCTTATGGCCAGTCCGACCCTGACAGTGTACACAAAATAATAACATACAGAATTATAATACTTCTTATAAACAACAGTTGCATGAATATTTTGTTAGGAATATATATTTTTTTCTCTTCTTCTACACCTTATGGAAAGAAAAAAACTTTTCATTTATATTTTTATAGCAAAAATTTATACGCGAGATCAGAAGTTTTAATTGACGCGATCTCTTCATATTTTATTCTTGATCGAGTTGCTATTTTAAAATTGAAAATAGAAAATTCCTATATGATATATTTATATAAATATATAACTTTATTTAAATATAGTCTTTATTATATTTTTTAATTGTATTTAGTATGTATATATTTAATGAAGGCATAGTTGTTTATTTAAATAATATAAAGTTGCAACCATCACCCGATTGATTTTATTTAATACACACGCGTGAATATTAGTATAGGAATAATAACACAATATATTATATTGTATTTCAATGCAGTGTGTGCACTTATAATGAAAATTTTATTGTTTTAGCAATTGTACACACAAAAATGTAATAATATATTTTACCATATAAATCCAGTGCCAGTTTCTCTCATAAGAATAATATTGCAAATTAAGCGCGTTTTTGTATAATGGTAAAATACATTATCACAATCGTGTGTACACACTGTACATTACATACATATACCTTACGTGCATACATTGTACAATACTTTTATACTGCCATACATAATGCTTTAGCTGAGTGTTGTAAAAGTGTAATAACATTAACATAAAAATGACGTCACTTTTTAAGTGTAGGCGACACCGGGCTTGAGAAAGCAGATAAAAAAGAAGTGTTGTATAAATCGTGATGCATACTTGGTGAGCAGATGTGAGACACATCAGCAGACTACAAAATCCAAGAAAGCTTCATACACACCCACGCATTCGCATTCTCTCATGCAACAGTCGAACAAACTCGTTTCCAAAATACTTTGGTTTATTTTATTTTTCAAAACTGTGCTGTACCGTATAGGTTTAGTCATTTCAGAAATAACATTTCGTATCATTAATACTGCAGATCATAAATCATCACTTTATTTATTTATTCTCTATTGGAAATGGATAATTGCAATTTTCTTTACATTTTTGTTTTAAATTTACAATCGTAACTTTAATATATATATATATATATATATATATATATATATATATATATATATATATATATATATATTATATATATATATATATATATATATATATATATATATATTATATATATATATATATATATATATATTATATATATATATATATATATATATATATTAATTGCACGGTAATTTAATTTTTTTGTACAACATTGATAATTTATTTTTATCCAAATTTTTATACAACATTAAGTTTCTACAATATTAGTATCATTACTAAACCAAAAACCTCAAAATATTTTTAAATTTATATTTTTTATAGCAATTATGGCAAATTTGTCACAATTTTCCAGTTGATTAATACTTTCACACAACAACAACAAAAGTAGAATTTGTGTAAGTCAAGTCATTTCCAAGTCGATTCAACAAAATTAAAATGTTTGATCGCGCTAATAATGGGACTCAAAATTTTGTGGCATAGTACTTATTTTCAATCCCCCCCCCCCCCCCCTCGGAAAAGTTTTCCCCGACTTTCCAGCCCAAGCTTCCTGGTCTTCCTACCCAACTATTTTGCATACAGATAACTGTCCATATTTGCGGGACAATTGGAAAATTACCAAAATGAATATGAAAGTATTTCATTGAAATATGAAGTTCCGAAACGTGATATATATTTTTTACTGTTACCAAATTATGGAAATATAATGTACAGCTCTGGCCAAAAGTTAGAGAACGGGGCAGCGGCGGCCGCTGCGTTTTCTCGTAAAGTTAGATAACATAGTGTGGTTGCGGGTTGCCTATGCAAATCGTTCTCAAACTTTTGGCCAGAGCTGTACTTTTATGGAGCAACATTTTTTTTTAAACAAAGTCTCCATTAATGCATTGTACGGCAACAGTAAAAAAATTTATATCGCAGTGTCTGTAAATGCACCATAAGTCCTCCTATATCGCATTATGTACCCATTGCAATGAGAAAATGATAACAACGATGCGAATGCGATCGCCCATCACGTTCAGTGTTAAAACCTTCAAAATAATATGCATTATGCACCAATATAGGGAAAATAAATGACATTTGTAATAATTTTGAAAGCTAGATGAAGAACAATTATGTATTTGATAAAAGTATAATTTCATTTGATATCTCTATCGTGTTTTGTTGCACGCGATTCCTTCAGGTGTATTAATTAAGCACACAAAAGATTCTCGTGCAATACCTCTTGTAATTTAATCTGACAATTTATCATTAATATTTGAAATTATATTGCCAAAACTCAAAATTAAAAGTATCTTCCAAAATAATCTAGGATAACAGCAATTGCTGTCGATATTTTTCATCAAGTGTAAAATACACTGTATACTGTAGAAGTTTATAATTCGAGTATAAAATTTGACTATTTAAATTATACATAATAATTTATAGTTTAAATTGCAGTAATACATTCATCATATTGAATAATACATTACTTAAGTCTTACGTACAATGCCTTCTGACTACAGGAAAATATTATACTGCAGATAACACCATACGATATTTTTCAAAACTAATACGTTTTTAATATGGAAATGATATAACTATATTATTTTCTCGTATAACAAAATGCAATAGATCTGAAAATGACAGCGTTTTTTTTTTTTTTTTTTTTTTTTTTTTTTTTTTTTTTTTTTTTTAAGAATTTGTTCGACCTATTTCTGTGATGCTTCTATAATACTTTGTTGATGGCTCGATCTGTCGGGGTCATTCTGTCATCGAAATGACGTCAGTGCGTGCAGCTGGTTTTTAACTCGAATCCCTCTGCGCCTCAGATCAGTTCGGAGAACATGGAGAACGATCTTATACACCCAGCAACAGACACAAGCAAGCGATTCAATCAAATGAGCATCCTTCATTGCTTTCGCTCTCTTACTGATTTACATGCCATAATATGAAAATAAGTGGGTTGTGCTTTGCTGTTTTAACGTACTACAGTATTATACCTTTATACTATTTACACAATATAATAATGCCCTGAACAAATTAGAGATGTTTGGTTATCACTTACAAAGTTCTATTGTTTTATGCGGCGCGTGAAGAATACAATCATATAGACCGCTTGCACTCATATTTAAGAGCCGCCATTTTGTTGGTCAGGAATACATAGGCCAGCATAGGAAAAACATCATTTTTATTTTTTTAATAGCAAAAGAAGCTTCAAACCTCAATCAAAGTCTTATTTCTAGCTCCTAATAAGCTCGAAGGATATGAGAAAAATTTGTTGAGTTGAAATAAACAATTTTTTTTGTGCAAAATTAGGAAAAACGAAGTTTCCCCTATGCTGGACAATGCATTAGGCACCACAAACATGGCGACAAAGCGCAAGGATGTGCAAGGGGTCTATAAGGATTTTTAAAAATAGAAATAAAATGATACGATTCAGTTTATAAGAACCATCGTTGCAGTGTTGAGAATTATAGTAAAAAAAAAAAAAATAACAATAATAAATAAAAACGAATAATAATAAATGATCATGTATATATAAATTTAAAATAAATAAATGATATATATATTTTAGATTAAAACTTACTCATTTAGAGAGAGAAAGAGAGAGAGAGAGAGAGAGATAACAGCCTGAGTTCGCAAATAAATAAAATGTATTCCTTGGCGATGAATAATTTTTTCGTTTTTCACTTGTGGTACGTGTCTAAAAAACTATAGTGGAAAACTATATATGGAAAAACGTACTCTGAAGTGTTTAAACAGATACCACACATTTGCACTGGAATGAATGAGAGGCTCTGTTAAAGAGCAACGATAACACAATTTGAAGGTTCTCCGACAACGATGACAGAGAGTATTTGAACGTCTGAAGTGTATGGATGGATAAGAAAAAAGCAAACACGGTAGATGGTAGTTATATTATTTGCAAAATTTTGGCTTGTCACTTCCACCTCGCCTCTTTCTGAAATTCAGTATATTCATTTTTACACACACGTGTGTGTATGTATTTTGTATACATAATGTGTGTGTAAATATAACATGCAAAAAAAAAAAAAAAAAAAAAAAAAAAAAAAGCAATCCCATATTATTTTGAGTCTTTAATTCTTCACAGATTGCTTGAAAGGCAAATGCTCCATATTTTTTTATTAATATATTGAAGTTAAAAATTAAACGAGAGGCAAATGTTTTTATTTTTATTTTTATTATTTGCCATGAGGTAGGTATAGGTATTTAGATACTAGGCACATACTCTCATTTCAACAAACAATAAAATAACGATCTACGTAAACGAATAATTATATTATAATAATAAAATATATGAAATAACAATTTACGAATTTTATTATTTTAATTAGAGGAATTCAGAAAAAAATATTAAAGGATGATTAAAAAATTATTACATGCCAATATTACATATTAATATTAAAATGATTAAAGGATGAAAGCTATTTATATTTCTCATATAATAGAATAGTATTCTTTGCGTGCTATTAATTTAAGTATAATAATATTTCATAACAATTATATTATTCGTCTTGTTCTAGCTTTGTATGTATATTACTATAGTAATATATATATTATACAGTATCTATATATATACAATACTATACTATACAGAGGAAATATTAAATAAGGAATCATTAATATATACAATGACTGTATTATGTCACTTTTTTTTATCCTCCTTTTTTTATATATATATAATATATATACAAGGCAAACGTGTATACATCAGAGAAGCGATAACGTTTTTAAACACAGTGATGGTTTAAGTTTAAACATCCCCATCCCATCCCATGGTTTTCATAGCCCGTTGCGTTATATACTGGCAGATCGTTTATGACTGGAGCAAACATCCTCATGTATATGTGAAAAAACTCAGAAAAGACCGTCAAGATGTAGGCCTATGTGTAAAGTACTGCTGTATTATTCTCTATAATATAATATTATACTTTCAGTAACACGTACGTGTACTTTACCATTACTCTCACTCGTTTTCATAATATGCACTGTTTGTGTGTGTGTGTGTATAGTATAATATATATATATATATATATATATATATATATATATATATATATATAGATATATATATATATATATATATATATATATATATAATATATAATATAAAACTTTTCATGAGATCTCGTTGAAATCAAATTCTAAATGTGTGGTGTGACGCACAACTTATTAATTAACGCCGCTGCATATTGTTGGTGTTTTACCATATAAGTCAACATAATTACGTCATGTCTGTACAAAATATAAATGATACTCAATCCAAACTTATGCTTCTATGAGAAACATAATATGGAGATAGAAGAAAAAACATAATGCTGATTGTACAGTAGAATGTAGCTGTACTCTGCAACATACAGGATGTAATCATCATTTATGATACTACACGTATAGATAGAGTCAAATAACTCCACTTATGCATTATTTTTAGTTTTCCTCGAGTTCATTGGACAAAATACTCATTTATAACCATAATGAGAAATGTTTAATTTTTTATTGCATATTCTAAAAGAGGGAATCATCTTGAATCAATTATCAACTATATATCTTGTAATTCATTATACGATGTTATTAATAATGTAGATGTGGATCTGACTCTTAAGAAGATGAAAAACAATAAGTCTCCTGGTCCAGATTGTATCACTAAAGAACACATTGCAGCGTTTAGCATGCAATGTAGTTCATCATATATTGCAGACTTGTTTAATCTTTGTATTAAAAATAGAAAACTACCTGTAGAATGGAAAACATCGCTGATATCTGTATTATACAAAGGCAAAGGTAATATTTTGGATACAAATTCATACAGGGGTATTGCTAATTGTCTTATTATGTTAAAAATGTTTGATAAGCTTACATGTAATAAAGTTTTTAATTTAACTCGTAATTTAATCCCTGATGTACAGTTTGGGTTTATGCCTGGGAAATCCACAATTCAAGCTGTTAGATACTTGCATGATCATATTCTAAAAGCAGTCTCAGTTCCAGCAGGCCATGCTTATGTAATTTTTATTGATTTCTTGAAAGCATTTGACATGGTGGATAGAAAATTGTTAATGCATAAGCTCATCAATACTAGAAAACTGCCTAAAGAATTATTAATTTCTATTGCCATGTTGCTTGAAGTCAATTTTGTGATAATCAACGATGGCTTAGTTTTATCTGACCCAATCTTGCAGAGTAACGGAGTTCTACAGGGTGGTCCGAGTAGCCCCCTCTTATATAACCTCCTCACACATGACATCTTGGACATTTTAGTTGAACTTATCTGTAATGATCCTGATATCTTTATCAGCATCTATGCAGATGATATCGCTATTATTTGTAATAATATTGTAAAACTTCAAAAAATTCTAGACAAACTTATTGAATGGGCTAATCTGAATGGATTAAAAATTAATGCTACGAAAACAAAAATTGTAAAATTCAGGAGAGAGGTGGCCCTTTAGCAAAGTCAGATGTAATAACTTGTAATGGAGAAAAGATAGAGTTTGTAAATTCTTTTAATTATCTGGGGGTTATTATGCAACAGACGGGGAAATCTTTCTCTAAACATATCAAAGAACGCTGTCGAAATGCATTGTCATCTTCATTCGCTATCTCAAATCTAAATTCGTTATCTTTGGAAACAGCTATTAAACTGTTTCACCTGAAAATCTCTCCAGTTGCTTCGTACGGCATTGAAATTTTCTGGTCATTTATGTCTATAACAGACTTCAAAAATCTAGAATCTGTTAAGTCTCGGTACTTAAAACGGATACTTTGCTTGTCAAAATTTACGTCGTCAAGGCTGGTTTACGAGCTAGCAGGGGAGGAGTTATTTGTAACGGAACTACAAGTGAAATTTAAATTGTTAAAAACAGATAATTACATTAAATTTGTTAAGGATAGACTAAGTAAAACTGAAGATATCAGCCTGGCCTTCTATAATACCCCTGCATTTAATATTAATAATATTAATGGGTGGAAAGGCCCAAACTGTACAGACAGGCATGTTTTTACCCGTTATGCGGTGCATGGTTTCCACCATGTAATCTGTCAAATTAAAGAATATCACGAGTGTAATGATAAATGTGTATGTTTATTATGTAGTGGCCTATGTACTAGGTACCACTTACTTCATTGTCCATCTCGGACCCTATCATTAAGTCAATATGCAAAAATGTAGACCTATATAAATATGTATATAAATATGTATAAGTACACCTTGGTGTTTAATAAATAAATAATATTTAAATATTTAGTTTATTTTAAGTTTTTTTAAATAATAATAATTTATTTTTATTGAGGCCACTAAAGGTACCGAAACGAAATGAATAACTTTCAATTTTAGTAATGCATTTCAGTGTATATAGTTGTGAAATTTTATGATTTCGTTGCGGTACATACCCACTTACATGGTCCTCTCTGACTTTTCATTTAATACAATACATATATTATAATAAGTCTTTTAATTAAATACTATATATTCAGAAATTTAAACAACTTTAAGACAATCTCAAAATAAGTTAAAATGTATAAATATATATTTATCACAAACATTTCATCACATTGAAGGATCAATGACACACTATACAATACATTATAAATATTATTTAAACCCTATTTCTTCTCAAACTTATACAAAACATTTATATTAGAAGTTGCAATTTTTCAATATAAAAAATGCGATTGTGCAGCCATTTATAGTATCATTTATATATTTTTTCTAATTAAGATTATCATATCAAATCAATTTAATCAAATCAAAAAGAATTAGCAATATTTTATACGGAATTATTTTTTATACAAATATTTATTTTCAAAAATTACTACATAATTAGCCTTTTAATATTTGTTTTAAAAACATTATAGTTGCATAATTTTTAAATAATTTGATTGACTCAATTTTGTAAAAGGAGTCCGGCAAATCATTCCATAGTTTTGATCCTTTCACAGCAAATTAATTATCATATATATAACAGCTAGATTTAGGCGGTAATAAAAAAAATTTATGAGATCTCGTAGCTCTTGAAGTTTTATTTTTTAGAGGTGTAAACAATTCATATAAATAGTGAGGTTCATTAAAATTTAATAATTTATGATCATAGTGCATAACAAATGTAAATGTTGCCTCTCATTCTTATTTATTATTATTTTTATTTAGTTTTTGAAAATTGTGATGCGTAACGTCACGATCGGTTCCTTTTGACTGAGCGTGCATGTCATTATGTTATATCATGATTTTTAAATATGAATTCAAAACATTTGATGAACTTAAATCCCCCACCCCCTGTTTTTTTTTTTTTTTTCATTTATTATTTAATTTTTTTTTCTTTTCTTATTATTCAAAATGTAATATTTAACTAGAAAACAAATCAATGCAGATTGCAAAAACGCTCATGACATATATATGTTGACAGAGGGTACTACATACAATATCAAATTGTAACCAGTGAGAGACTGCCCGATTTGCAAGTTTTGGCCAATATATATATATATATATATATATATATATATATATATATATATATATATAAATTTGAATACTTGAAATTAAAAGATTTGAGATTAGAAAAAAAATTGGAGACGAAGAACCGTCGATTTTTACGCCTCAGTAAATATAATAAATCCTGAATTGACGCACCAGATTAATATTATTATATTATTGATAAATGTTGCTATAAAGTACACAACATAAATCGACATATTTTTATGCAACAAAATGAAAACATTACCATTATATACCATGCACTTTATGACATATAGATACTGTATATGAATTTTCTTTGTAAAAATAAAATGCTTAATGAAACTGAACTTAAACCGTTCAAATTATGCAATAAAATACGGTTTAAGATTAAAAAAATAAAAAAAATAAAAATAATAATGAAGAGTTCTTTAGGACAATAGTTGCACGTCATGCAACTATAATTAGTTGCTTTGTTTTAATCAGTATAAATTTAGAATCATAGACATGTATGGACTTACTGTTAGTTCTTTAAGTTTGCTAAATAGTTTTTGTAAGCGATATAAGAGATCAGAATCATAAAAATATTAACGATGCATTGATTGCAAAACATACTCAAGTATTAAAATATGCAAATATATTGTGAGCTTTTAGTATTAAATAAATTACATTAAAAGGAACAGAAATAAAATATTCTTGCGAATGCATCATTGAGTCATCGTATGCTGGTATATCGCATGTGGTAGTTTTGAAGACCATCCATCCATATATTTTGTAAAAATAAAGTATACACATTAAATTTTTGACAGCTCTGATCAAAATAGCCGCATTGGATGGAATTTTGTGTATAGTTATTAAAAAAATTATGTTTGCTTAATCGATGCATAAATTTCGTGAGTAAAAATGGTTTCCAAAAATCACCAAGTTACGAAGTTACTAATCACCAATCACAATGATTTTCTTAGAAGAAATCTGTGGTTATGTGTGCATCCAAGCACTAAATTTGCAACAACTTTATAGTTTTAATAATTATTAAATTTAATCATAATTACAGCGAAGTTGTGTGTGAGTGTTATATTCGTGCAGTAATATAATTTGAAGTTTATAAATTTTAACTTTTACTTTGATATAATTTAACTAAAAATTCACTTAAACGTGGCATATTAAATCAATTTTCTTTGAGTCGATAAAAAATAAAACGAAGAAAAAAAGTACGCAAGATATCTAGTGTAACGTATTGCGTGGGAGTGTTGCCGTCAATAAGTAATTCATGTCAAGCAGCGGACGGATTAGCGGAAATGAGCCTCGCAAGCTCAAACTGATACCAAACACTCACGAGTTTCCTCTGATCAAAAGTCGCCGGAAAAGCAGAAAAAGAAAAAAAAAAATAATAATAAGTCTGATGAATGCTGGATAAAAAATAATTACATAAATGCAATGTTGCTGATGATACTTTCCCTCCACTATGTAATAATAATTTTGCTTTCTTTCCTCACATTTGCTGATGACAGTGATGACCTTAACGCACTTCTATTAAGATTATTGACAAAAACTTAATTGATTTATCCAGTTCTAATTTAGACCACATAATTTTATTTGTGCTGTGAATATTTTCATTCGACTGATTTGTAATTGATTAAGGACGGGCATTTATTATTAATTTATTTCGTTGTATTTTATTTGGACTGAATAAATTTAAAATTCCAACTTCCAATAATTTAAGCTTTTTATTAACGGCTATATAGTTCACACCATAGAGGTTCACATGTCACACTGGTATATCATATTTACTATCAATTTAATGACACATATTTTCAAATGCGCATTTAAATCACAACTTTATTTATTTGTCATACCTAGTTATTATTATTATTATTTATTTTTGAGAGTGTGATACACATTTACAATAATTAAACTGAATCATTTGAGAATTTATTTAAATATATTTAAAAACGCATATAATAATCCTTTTTTTTTTTTTTTTAACTTTTCAGCATCTGAGTTTTTATATTTAAAAAATTACAGTATATTATATATTGATAGAAAAAATAACTGCTCGCCTCATTATATTACTTACTGTGCCTTATATAGTCATATCGGGAGAACTTTATAGTTTGCATTATCGCCCACAGATATTACTATTTCAAATTGAAGTTTTCGTTATAATTAATATAATACTGTATTGTGTGTGTGTTATAATAACATGTAGTCATAAAATCTCACGAGTCACATTTATAATCTACATGAAACAATTTATGATTTTTCCGATTTTGCCAAGGTGTATTTGATGTATGCCGCATCGTAGAAGAAAGGTAACGAAAGTAACAGTTTCGATGAGATAAATAATAATAATACATTTAAACATGCGCGCAGGTGCAGATAAGGTGAGGTGCGGCACCTTTGCGCCCTCCTTCAGGAAGAATTTCAAGCGGTTGAAAATCTTTCAATCATAATCTTTATAATGCATCACATATTTTTTATATTACACATATTATATATCCAAAGATTTTTATTTTTACTTTTGAAATAAATTTATAAGCTCAAAAGTAAAGATACAAAATTGGTATATAAGATCGCGAGTATCGCGACCAATTTAAACATGTATTTGAAGTTTCTTATTTGTTGAAAATTTGTGAAAGTATACATTTGTATTAATAATACCCTTTTGTTTTTATATAGGATTAATTTTATACCATATCTTCACCATCACAAATTGCAAAACACAACATGAGAATGTTGAGAACTCTTACCTATCAGAGGATACGACTTCGATGAACAACCAAGATTAGCGAGCCTTGTGCAGTACAGTGTGCTACACACCAAGTCCGTGGAAGGTGTTGCTGTTGCGTGGCCTGCGCTGTCGCAACTCGCAACTGATTCGGAGCTCGGAGCGGAGGTTGAAGTTGAAGTGTTGAAGTTGGAGGCCTCGAGGACAGTCGGGCAGCAGCAGCACCAGACGGCGTGATGTGAGAGCAGAGCAAAGGAGCAAACCAGAAACCAGAAGAGAGCGGCGTGATGTGATGACGAAGCAGTGACGAAGATCGCTCACGAGTCACGAGTGGGAGAGGTCCTCATACTAGCCGCTCATAATCAACTCAAAATATTATAATATATATATATACACACACACTCACATCTGCTCACGCATACATTAATAAACTGTTTTGTTAGAATATTTATTTATTGCTCGAGCAATAAGATCTTCAAACAATTGAAAATTTTGAAGGGTAATAAAAAAATAAAAACAGATCATATACCCTCACCTTATATGCTTATTGCTTAAAATCTTTATTAACTCAATATTTCCTCGGTTTAATTATATGCCGATCAAATTGCCGATTTTCTATTTGCATTTGAGTAGTGCATCCCCTACTAGAAAATATACAATATTATGAGTTTTTATAATTTTTACTAGTAAATAAATTTCATCGACTCTTAAAATCTTCTGAATCTTTCCTTGCATAAAAACAACTTTTATTTGAAAAGTTCTTCCACACATTATTGAATTGCAAATTTCTAAAATAATAATAAATGAAAATAGAAATACATAAATTGCAGCGAGTACAGCAAAATTAGCTGCAACTGAAATATCGTTACGCAGCGATCCCGATGCCTCAGCACAAAATTCTGAAGAAGGAAAATAAAGTATAATAGGACATCCAAAGTTTAATAATAAAAAAAAGACACAATTTTATACTCAACTGGAAACATTTATTATTATTTTGTTATTATTTTTTTTTTTTCATGTAAGAATTAAACCATAATTATTTCACATCTTTCACATAGGAGGGAGGATTTTTTTTTTTTTTTTTTTTTTTTTTTTTATGACGAATGTAAGACATTTGAAAAGACATGTCTCTCAAGCTCCCAGTAAAACGAAAGACAATTAAGATTTTACTTTTTTTATACAACAATTTTCTTTTATAAAATGGGATATTTTAATTTTCAAATCACCCCTATATTATACATACAATAACTATACAATCTGTTTTCCTTCACATCACAATATCTTTCCATAAAAAAATTAATTATAAGCATAACATTTTATTTTACACTTATTATTATTATTATTTTGCTTATGCTTTTGCTTTAAATGAGATGTAGAAAAATTACAATAAAACAAAATTTTATTGAGCATTTCACTCTTTAATGACGGAGATCTTATTATTATTATTTTTAAGTTTTGTTACAAATATTTTTAACACATTTGTGAATATATTATATTCAAACATATTTGTTTAGTAACTTTTTAAGAAACAATATAATAAAATAATGTTAACAACCAACCACAAAATCGACTAATTTAAAATAATCTCCTTGACACAGGAATTAAATTGGTTTTAAACCACACACGACAAATTGGAATATTATTATTTTATTTTTTTAATTATAGCAGATAATTTTAGCACTTGAAATTCATTGCATTTGATTGTTATGAAATGATCTAGACATTTTCTACGTCAAATGAAAACAGCTATTATAAAGAGACACACTGTTTTCCTTCAGGTAAAGTGTTTTCCTTCATAATTATTATTATTATTTTTAATAAAGCTTACATACAGGTCAATCAATATAAAATTTAATGTTAGTAAAAATATAACTATCAGGAATATCATGTTGACCTCATTTAAGGTGGGACATTTTTGGAAATTAAAACGGATTAAAAAAAATCTGCAAGAACACAATAAAAACGGTCTTGATATCGCATGCATAGGGTGCAATAACATTTATAGGAGAAAGAGAGGAAAAAAAGCACAACATAAAATAATCATGACAAAACAAAAGCATTAAGACAGTGAAAAAACGTGAAACATGAGACAAGGACAAAAAACAAGAAAAAGAAGAAATCTATAAAAAGAGAGAGATAAGAGTTGAATGTATTAAATATTATCCTTTATTCAATGAAAACTAAATAACATCTTTATATTATTTACTTTTTCTTGCACATCATCAAAGTAGAAAACTTGGGGAGAACAATCAACTTTGAGTGATACAATTTTTTAAACAATTTCTGCCAGTAAAAAAACAAACAAAAACAATTAAAGGTACTATTTGATCAGTTAATAAAGTAAAATTAGAGTAGTAATAGTTGTGGAAAAAAAAAAAAAAAAGTTTAGTATACACTTTACAAGAGTTTATAATTAGTAGGACGACTAATTTCAAATGCAGTTAATATGACCAGAGAGAGAGAGAGAGTATTATGCAAAATAACCCAGTTAACTGTTTTTTGTTTTTTAAATTTGATTTATAATGTAAAATTAAATTGATACAATGTTCTCCTGCTGTCAGTACTATGCTGAATCCAGAGAAATGTTTTTATAGTATATTTTGCGACCAAATGTTATAAAATACATTTTTTTCACCCAACAACCACTATGATGCAAATATTAGCATTGTGATCAATATTATTGCCATCAATATGTATCCCTGCAGCTTCAATTTTGTTGAGAAATTTGTATGGTAAAGAATGCTATTCAAAAAACTTCTGTTTGGGCAAAAACTCGCGTTTTGGCGAGATTTTCAAAATGTACCTTTGAAGCACTTGCTATACAGAAAATGAATTTTAGTCTTGATTAACTACTAAAATGTGAGCGTTAGCAGAAATGCAAAAACTGTTCATAATAAGAAAATATGCTGGACATTTATTATCAATCACTGTCAAGGCAACCAATAGTTGCTTTCACACAAAAAATAAAAAATGCACAGATTTTGCATTTTCGAAATCGCCCTCTGTAAGGTCGAGAAAAGTCGATTATCTCTAGACATATATAAATATATATTTTTTTTTGGCACTAAAAATTTTAATTGTTTAAAATTGTTTTAGTAGCTTAACAGGACTAAAAGTCGTTTTCTGTAATGGGAGCTTTAAAGGTGCATTTATTTATTATTTATTTATATTTTTTTGAAATGGTCTAATTTGAAAGTTTGTTTTTGTAATACTTTGCACCATACAAATTTTTCAAGCAAAACTTGAAGGCTCCAACGTGAGTGAGTTTGCTTGGACTGACTGAGTTATTAACTATTTAGCATGCATAAAGGGCATTCCTCTCAAATACAAATAAAATGAAATAATATCAGTTCCAGTATAAAGGAAAATTGGAAAACATAATTGTAGACTATTTTTCTTCTACATAGTATTAATGCTTCAACCAAACACACACATGCCAAACAAAACACTTTCATACACTCAAAAAAAAAAAAAAAAAAAAAAAAAAAAACGAGTATGAAATAACATAAAGAAGGGTTATAAATTGAGGCAAGAGGTTCAATTCTAGCCCAGCCTTCAATTGTTTCAATTAAATCACATTGCAACTGAAATTAATCTTTATATAAACATCACTGATCAAACACACTGAAGTTCTTTGCTAAGTTAATTAGAGTTCATACAACTTAATATTATTATTACTATTTTTTCAATATTTTAATTTCATGACACCATCATTATTTTTATTGTGTATAATAATATATTATTTTATTTTTTTTTTTTTATCGTAAATAGTTTTTATGCATTTTTATTATCACTATGTATTTTCTTGTAACAAGTTGATACACTTTATACATCTAGAAAATATTGTTTACATTGGCAAGAATAAAAATGAAGCAATTGTTTTCTACTTCTATTTTTTTATGTAATTAAAAGACTGATGTGGCAATGTTACAGTGCATTATTATTATTTAATTTGCAGTGAAAATACTAAAACACTAATTCATTATTATTCTTGCCCAACATTCAACATAGCATACACCAAACAGCAGAGAACAATCATTAATATAATTTTCACTTCGCTTTCTTTTATTCTTTTCTCCTTTTATTATTATTAAGTCACTTATAAACAAACGATCTTAATAGGGTTTTCCCCTATATTGCATAAATATATAAATCAGACACAATAATAAAGAAAAATATACTTCTTTTTTTTTTTTTTTTTTTTTTCTTTTTGGGGTACTAAAAAGCATTTACTGAAATCTAGCAACAATTTCCATTGTTGCAGAGGAAACAAAAAAAAAAAGCACATTTAAAGAAACAATAAAGAAAATTTCAGACTTTTTTTTTATTATTATTTTTAATGTAAGTTACTTTACGACCAATACAATTTATTAACAGCCAGTAAGAGTTCTAATTTTATATAAGAGTTACTTTTCAAGATAAAAAAAAAATATATATATTTTATAATTACTTGATACAATAGTTGATACCTTATGCCAAATGAAAAGCAAAAGGAGAAAATATATAGTATTGTAGAGATAAGTTTTACTCTAAGGCATGTATCCCTACAATAACAAAAGAGGCATGATGAAGCCTCTTTATTTTTGTTAATTTATTGTATAGCTTGAGGATGAATTTCTGTTCTTCAGGATGTGGTGACTTCATACAACAAGGGCAATGTGAATAAAATTAAGAATCAAAAGCTATATGTCATGTGGCAAACCCTTATTGTAGGTTTCAATAGAATTATAATAATAATTTTAACTGGATCACAGTAAAAATGTGAAACATTTTCTTTTTATTTCCTTTAAATATAAATTTAATTTACATAACCAACAAAATATTTTTAACCTTATAAATTCAAAATATTACGTTTTATTATCCACAAAATATATTGCTTGCATTTAACCAGCAAAATATAATGTTTAAAAATTAAAATTACTGTGTTGTACATTTTCAGAGCTAGATTCTTGCATAAAGACCACACAACACCTGTTTAAATCATGTCAGAGCAATTCTAACACAATTCTAGCAGAATATAATAAGGCATTCATACAGCAAGCTATCTTGAAATTGTCTCAATTGTCTTTGGATTGCTTAATTTCTTTATTTTTCACAGACATCACTGTATCTACGTCTGACAAACAAATCAAGCAATTTAAATTTGCAAAATTGCAATTAGTACTTTTTAATTTTATCTGTACAGCTCTGGCCAAAAGTTTAAGAACGGGGCAACGACGGCCGCAGCGTTTTCCCATAAAGATAACAGGGTGGTTGCGGGTTGCCTATACAAATCATTCTCAAACTTTTGGCCAGAGCTGTACAGTACATTTCATTCAACAGAAAAATGTAATTAGGTTAAGTCTCCCCGCCTCATTACATTATCACTAAGCAAGTCGCTTTTTTTTTCTACCTCTCTTAAAAATGTTCACAGCAATTTTGCTGACAGCTTTATTATTTATAATACACATATAACATTCAACTATGGATCTCTAAAGCATAATCATTCTTTTTCTTAGTTAGATTTTAAAATAAACTCAAAATTACGTTCTTTTTGATATATATTTAATATAGTACTTAATTATAGTAAGGTCATTTTAAATAGGCAAATGGTCTGCTATTTTTACAGCTAGTTCCATTTTTTTCTTCAAAAATTAGCATGATAGAATTATTTTGGCAATTTTGTTAATTTCTTTTTTATCTAGTAACACAAACTGGAGAAGGTTTTGATGACTTTATTTTTACTGTAATCAAAATTAATTTATTCTGTGTTCATCTCTCTCTCTCTCTCTCTCTCTCTTTTTTTTTTAAGTTTTATTACTAAACTCAATTTAATTTTTTTCTTTTCTTTTTTTTTTTTTTTTTTCAAAGCTCACATTTCTACAACTGTCAATTATCTACAAAATTGTACCTGTGAGCAAAAATGAAAGCATTTATGATGATGAAAATTTTGTTTAACATAGTTTGTCATCCACATGAATTCTTGAATGCATTAGAAATTTTGTTGCAAACTGACTGATGAATTACTCAATGCTTTTCTTATGGAATAACAATTTGAGAGAAAAATTATTATTTTTGTTTCTTCTTGCAATATTATTTGATTTACCTACATAGTTTGTTTACCTTTCTTTCCAGTTTAAAATCATTCAAAGGAGATAAATACAGGGAAAATAAAAGTTCTATATTAATAGTACAGCTTTAAATGCCAAACTTTTAAGTGTTACGTTCACATTAAAACTCAAATACTCTGATAGCTTATAGTGCACATAATTTGGCTTTGTTCAAGGTTCATTTATTATTATCAAATACAAATATTTACGAGCATAAAAATTTCTCATTGCAAGGGAAAAAATAGTATAGAAGAAATCTTTATTATGTGACTAGTTATACTCAGTAAAACCTCGATAGCGAACTCGGATATAGCAAAATTTCATTATAGCAAAGTAATTTCGCCGGTCCCGCCGAAATTTACATGTAAAAGCATACGGTAATCTTGTTTTATTATAGCAAAGTAAAAAAAGAAGAAAAAAAAATCAAAATTCAAAATTTTAACCATAAATACATTGTTTGTTGTCAAATTAAAAAAAAAAAAAAAAAAAAAAAAGTTAGTGAAAAGTTTATTTTTTCTATTTTTGAGAAGTTTCATCAATTGGACCCCTGCATATTTTAAATGTCCACTTTCTTTTTCTTAAAAATTGTGATAGTAATTTTTTTCTTTAATTGCATACTTTACAGGCGCGTAGTATTTTTCCCCCCTACCGCGTTGTAATTTTCTAGCGCGTCTTTCTATCAAACAGTTTATGAAATAAAAACTTATTTTAATATGTTTTAAAGAAGCCAATATCAACTTTTGAAGTAAATTTAAAGTCTTTTATTAATTATACATGTATTTATGGCATTTTTCTATATAATTTTGTTAGAACAAAGTAGCGATTCCCGAGGTCCCTTGAATTTCGCTATAACGAGGTTTTACTGTATTTCTGTGTGTGTGTGTGTGTGTGTGTGTGTGTGTGTGTGTGTGTATATATATATATATATATATATATATATGTATGTATGTTTGTATGTATGTATGTATGTATGTATGTATGTATGTATGTATGTATGTATGTATGTATGTATGTATGTATGTATGTGTGTGTGTGTGTGTGTGTATGTATATATATATATATATATATATATATATATATATATATATATATATATATATATATATATATAATATATATATATATATATATAAGCAGCTTGCTAAAACTTTTATTACCTTGTAATTTAGAATAAGAATATTTTATTGACATTATTAATCAGGCAGTTCATAGCTAAGTTTGATTTTCTTCGTTATTATTATTAAATTACTTGCAACAGAGCCAAATTTCCAGTGCCTTCTTCTTCTCTCTCTCTCTTTCCTTTTCCACCCTAACCAAATTAATGTAACTGCAATTTAAGAAATAAATAACAATATTTAATGAGCAATGTTCAGTGCAAACCTTTGTTAAAGTGTAAAATAATAATAATAAAGAATAATAATAAAAAAAAGAAAGAATAAAAAAAAAAAAAAAAAAAAAAAAAAAAAGAAAAGAAACGAAAAGAAAGAAAGAAAAGAAATAAGGGGTTTCTTGTTAAATCAAGATGATAAAACTTTGCCTTATTTGCAGACAATTTCAAAAAACAAAAATGTGTTGTTGTTGTTGTTGTTTTTGCAGAGCTTTGTAAACTTTTATTTCTTTCATCATTATTTTACCTATATAATATTTACATCTGTTAAAGTATTTTTCCATAACAATAATCAGGTTACCTGGAACATTTGTCAATTTAATTTCTAAAAAATATTTAAAGTACACATTAAATAAATACTTGCTAGTTATACTAGACACAACAGAAAGATAAAACATGCAATACAATACATTACTTAAACGCCTGTGAGTACTAAGATATAAGTTACTTTTTATCAGGTGGAAATATTTACAAATAAAAAATATATGCAAATTGTTTAAGGAGATTTTTTTTGATCTCAAAAAAACTAAATGACTCGTAAGGATATATATATATATATTAAAAAAAAAGATAAATAAAAATTATACTAAAGGTTTGCTGTGATTTGAATACAAAATAACAAAAAATTGATAGAAAAAATACAAATGAATTAATATGATTCAATGACATATGAAAATTATGTGACAATAAAATTGAAATAAAAATGAAGCAAAAGCCCATAAAGTTAGCGGCGATTGTTGTAACTGTTTCCTCCTCCAGTGCCACGAGGTAACATACCACCCCTCCCTCCCTCACTACCCCCTCGCATTGTTATCCTACCACCTCGGGGCACATTATTTCCACCTTCGTTGTTATTGTTACTGTTGTTATTATTATTATTTCGTGATCTCATCATATTTCCTGATGATCCACCCCCACCCCCACCTCCACCAGATCGACCCATAGATGCTCGCCCACGCTCTTCGTTCATTGACATCCGGCCTTCACTTCTGAACTTGTTTCGTTTTTCTTCCACATTTAAGTTGTTGGGTGGCTCTCCTCCCATGGATATTGGCTGTAAGAACAGCAATAAAGAGTTATAACATTAGCATAAACAAAGTAATAATTATAAATAAAAAGGGTTGCATTCAACACAAAGGACCGGAACCGCCTCTAATATTTGCAGTGCTTAAAAAACACGATTCTCAAAGGGTGATACTTAGGAACCAGTTCTAAAAAGGCAGTTAAAAAAATATATATAAATTTTAGCAGTTCCAGGAACCGGTTCTTCAAATATAATTATTATATTATCTAGTAATGAATAAAATAAATTATTGTATTATGATAACATTTCAAATATTAATTGATAATAAAATGCCATGTGTTTATTTTTAAGGCATCCTGAATGCATAAAAAAATAAAATACGCATTTTAAAAGTAAACAATTAACGCAAAAGCTCAAAAGTGCGATTCAAATTAGTGCAATTGTTGAAGGGGTTGACAAACGAGGTTGAAACATGCGTTTTTTTTTTTTTTTATATAATCATTATCAAAGATGGTTAAAAAATAAAAAATCACAAGTTTTGAAAACCAGTTCTCAGAAAGCAGTTTTTAAGAACCTGTTCTCAAAATGCGGTTCTTTGGAACTGGTATTCGAAACCGCTGATCACTGTTCAAAATACATAAAGAAATTTCTGTTAAATACATTACGAAATTACTGTATGACAGTGCAGGTTATAAGAAATTCATTTAAATAATAATGACCTTTCAGTAAAATTATTCAGCAATTAACAATTTCATTGGTTATTTTTTTAATCACATATCCAGTGCATGTTTAGCTGATGGTAATTTATCTTCCCATAACTTAGTGTTTCTTAATGAAAAATGCTGCACAGAAAATAAAATGACATTGACCCCCCCCCCCCCTCCGCCCGATTGCGTCCAAGTGCATTAAATATGACGTCATGCGGATACACTCTATTGTATTTTATTATATTTTAACTTCATCTTGGCTAGAGTTACTAAAGTTATCCTTTGTTTTATAAATGTTAGATCACTTTATTCTGCAAAATTAAATAATTTAGACCATCGCGATTAGGTTGATGATTTAAAAGAAAAAAGAGGAAACCAGCAAGGGCCTCACCATGAAAGTGAAGAATGTCTCATTGTTGGACGAAAATTTTGGTAACAAGATTTTCGTCGAATCATGAAATTTTTTTCATTTTCAAAATTTCCATCAAACTATTTAACTCCCTTCACTATTGCAAAGCCTTTGCTCTTGCTAGTTTCCTCTTTTCTTTTTAGATAAATTTATTCTGTATAAAATGTAAAAATATTTATTATTTTTTTATTTTATTTTTTATTTTTTTAGTTTTTGTGACTTTACACTACAATTTACGCTCGCATATTTTTTTGCATGATTTTTGAACTAGAATAAAAGAATAGAAGGCTATTTTATCGCTGTTTAAAAAACAATTTACTTAAGGGAGTAGGGGACCGACGTTGGCCATTAGACTCAAACTTTCTCGTCAAAAAAATCTGAAATTTTACACAATGATACTTCAGCTTGAGACAATTACAAATATATAAAAATTTAGGGAGGTTACCATGCAAATTAATTATATATGATTTTTTTATATTTTAAGCCCATAAGGCCCAATGTTAATTTCAATATTTTTTTCTTTTTTTCGGGACGGTCAAACATCATGAAATTTTTATCTCGGCTAGGTGTGACCCTTAGCTACAAAATGACACCAAATTTAGACCCAAAACACTTGTAGTTTTTGAGTTATAAGGTCGGTACCCTACACCCTTAAAGTAGATAGAACGAATTTCGTGTTATATATGCAAACAAAACCCTTTTGGTACCTTGTTATTCTTTGCCAGTGTGCGGATCTATAGGAAGAATAAAAAAAGCCTGGCCTTTGGCATGGGTTAAATAACGGCAAAGACCATGTATTTACAACTTTCAATGCTCATAAGTTTTGGGAGCTGTATTTTTCTTTTTTGAGAAACTGAAACTTAAGTTCTTCGATAATGTAAATTTTTTAAGACAATAAAAAGGTGCTGTTCTACGAACACACTTCTTCCAATTGTAAGTTTAAAAGTGACTTTTATCTTCAAAAATGAAGGCGGTTAAGATTTGAATTTGGTTCGTCGACATAACTTCCGATTTCTGACATTGATTGCTTGATTTCTTATGTTTACTCAAAATACGGAAAAGGAAGTGGCCGGAAGAGGAAACCACGTGACGGTAAAAGTGGGAGAAACCTTGGTGTCAGCAGCAAGCTAGGCCTGAGCTACCTCCCACTTTTACCGTCACGTGGTTTCCTCTTCAGGCCACTTCCTTTTCCCCTTTTTGAGTAAACATAAGCAGTTATTTTCGTCAAAATGTTCGTGCATGTTTGTATTAAATCACTTTTTTTTACATTGTCTTGCATTATGTAATATAAAACTTAAAAAAAAAAAAAAAAAAAAAAAAAAAAAAACTTTTCAGTCATAAAGTTCTCATTGCGTTTCGAACCAAATTTAGTTTAAAGCTTTTAAAAGTTTCTTTCTTTAATAAAGAGCTTATTTATCTGTTTTTGAGTCCATTTAATAACACTTTCGCAGAAATATCAATGATCTACTGTGGGCATGGATTTTTCAGCCATTAACCCACTGCATAAAAAAAAAAAACATGTTTGAAAACGAAGTGCAAGAGCAGCTATATAGGGTAGTTTAACTTATTATAATTAATAAAATGTTTGCAAACAGTTTGCTATAAAATTTAAATATTTTATTGTGTTCCATGTTTTAACAGAGAAGAACAGGTCGGGAGGAGTGTACATAATGATAATACATACATATGATGGAAACTAATCAAATATAATGTATGATACATAAATTGTTTACAAGTCGTTATGCCTTTTTTTATATATAAAATACTTTTTTATTGTAGAAACTACAAAAACACGGGAATTTATAATACAATAGTTACGCTACCTTCCGTCTATCGCGATACAATAATTTTTGTTCAAATACTTTTTTATAAAATAATAAAAATTAATACATAAATCAACATTATGCTTAAGTTGTAAACGTTTAATTTCTTTTTCTTTTTTCTAAATTTTTTTTCTGCACAATCTTAAGTTGATCTGTAGAATTCTAGTATAATATTAATTGCAGTAGCTTTCATAAATTATTGCATTTAATATTAACCGCGTAATAAGCCAGTAAATTAATATAGTTATCAAATAATAAACATTTAATTTTCTTAAAGAACGAGTTATCTTTTCGTAAAAATACAAGTTTTGACAAGCAAGTGACATCTACTCTACGTGATCGAAAAAGAGGCGTACCAAGGATCAGCTGACATATTTTCACGCAAGACATTTCGAGTTTTTATTGTATAAAATTTCAAAATTGTAAGCTATCTATAAGAAAATTTGAAATACATAAAATGTAAAACAAAATTCTGGATAGAATTGGAAATCGGACATATCTGAACCAAGTGGACAAGGATAACGGACATTATAGCAGAAAACGAATATACATTTCTCCCAAAACTACTTCGAGCGGATGCAGTGTAAAGAGTGTAATTAACTGTTAAGTCAACTGTGATTGGCTAATAGGTTTATACACGCTCTCTGATTGGTTACGCACCACTGATACAGCTTTTGGCAGAAACGACTTTGTTTTGGCCAGTGTATGTGTGTGTGTATATATATATATATATATATATATATATATATATATATATATATATATATATATATATATATATATATATATATATATATATATATATATATATATATATATATATATATATATATATATATATATATATATATATATATATATATATATATATATATATATATATATATATATATATATATATATATATATATATATATATATATATATATATATATATATATATATATATATATATATATATATATATATATATATATATATATAATTTATAATATATAAAGATTTTTTATTGAATGCAATTGCAACTAAATTTCTGAGTTGAAGACAAACCAACGTATTTCCTAATTTCAAATGAAAAGAGAAATGTCGCATTGTGACTGCTATAAGAATAAGAGCTATAAATAGGCCAAATAAATCAATAAGATTCATTTCATAAATTAAAGACCATACTGTAATTAAAAAAAATCATTGGACCGGTCTTATAGGAAGCACAGTGTAACGGAAAATGGAATTGCACTATTGCACCATGATGTAAAGTGAACCTATACTCAGGGCCGGCTTGACCGTGGTGGGATGGTGCGATCGCACCACGGGCCAGTCAATCCGGGCCAAAAAGAACAAAGAACAAAAAAAAAAAAAAAAAAAAAAAAACGCTATGAGCTGAAATTGTTTTTTGAAACAATTAAACACTTCTGCCATAAACTTTTACTTTTAGAATATAATATTATCAGGCCCGGCTTGGCATAAGGCCTTAGACCGGGATCCTGGACCGGGCTTTTGCCTTTGCGGGCCTTTTGGCTTGCTCTTCAGTAAAAAAAAAAAAAAAAAAAAAAAAAAGGAAAAAGGAAAAAAATGTTTAAAATTTTGCCCACATTTTTTAAATTTATTTTGTATAATATGAATTTACTCTACAGTATATCAATGGGGGGGTCAAACTCGCGGCCCGCAGCCCGCATGCAGCCCGCGAGATCACTTAGTGAGGCTAGCGGAGCCTCCGATTTAAAAAAAAAAAAAAAAAATGCTGCTGTATAATAACATCTTTCACCCCCCCCCCCCCCCCTTTTAGTTTCATATTCACGGTGTTAATATTTTGATTTAAGCGTACATTATTTGCGTGAAAAATGATTCGCTACGTCCCCTTTTCGAACAATTTTTCGCCTCTGGCAGGCCTTTACCCCCATTCAGTGAAAGACTGCGGCCCGCAAATGATTCTTAGGACCGTATTTGGCCCGGCATTCGAAATGAGTTTGACACCCCTGCAACTGAAAATGATGCATGCACAAAAATTACTCGTGAACGCGCATTTTTCTATTGTAATATGATGAAAAAAGAAAAACAAAAAATATTGATATCATTGAGAGCCAACCAAATTTTATATGCATTTGGACTGGCTTTGCATAATCGGGCTCTAGGACCGGGACTTTGCTTTTGCGGGCCTTTGGTTTTGATGAGGAAAAAAAGAAGAAAAAAAAAAAAAAGAAAAAAAAAAAAAAGAAAAGAAAAAAAAAAAAAAAAAAAAAGAAAAAAAAAAAAAAAAAAAAGAAGAAGAAGAAGAAGAAGATGAAAGACCCTTTGGATTTTTTTTTATTACTTTAATTATCATATTTTCTAATTGTTATAGTTTTAATTAAACGAGATAGGCCTTTTGCTTCCACTGACAAAAAACGAGATAGGCCTTTTTTTCGCAACAAGATCGATATGCAAAATTTAACTCTAATTATCTCGAGTCACAAATCAATTTTAAATTTTCTGTTAACTGGAGCTTGTAGATCATGATATTTTTTAACCCCCTTTAAGTTTTTTAAAAAAGTTTTTGAACCAATTTTGATATTTTACTTTTTCTAGGTCTGCGGTTAAGGTACTACTTTAGGGTAGGAGTGAAAATTTTTTATTATGACTTTGAATTAAGTTCAGGCTGGTGTACCCAAAAATTAAATCAAAAAAATTCTATCTTAAAAACTCTTGTCACAACAGAGCGTCAAAGTATCGCAAATGCCCCGCACCCTAATGCTAATGAATCTATATTTTGACCCCAATTTTGACCCACTTCAAATTTTTGTCAGGGGTTAAAAAAAATACTAGCTTGTTCTTTGTGTTGATTTTTAATGAAAAATGATTTTTCAGATTTTTCTAGAACGAATTTGCCGAGAAAAAAAATTATCGCAAATTGACCCATGTTTATTTGAATATGCCATCTTCATTAATTCTTTTCTCTATAAATGTCTCGTAAAAATTGTTTAAAAAGTCAAATTCATTAAAACTTGATCTATAGAACACACTAGTATTTTTTGTTTAGAAGTTGATCAAGAAAAATTTTGCACATGGGGAGCTTGAAGTTTTGTATGTTTTACCTGTTAAAAGGGGCGTAACCCAATGACTTTTAATGCTAATTTGCGGAAGATTTGATTTGAGCCTAAACTTTTTGGAGTATAGAGAATTGTTCCTTGGTTCATTATGAACCTAAAAAGTGATATTAAATTAAATTTTACGACAACATCGCTACCCTAAAGTAGTACCTTAATCCTTAAAGAAAATCACATAAAAAAATTGAACAACGAAATAAATACGGCGCGAATTTTAAAAATTTTGGTGACGGAGAGGCGGAAAAATTCACAAAATCGAACTACATAAAATCGAAAGTTTACTGCATATAATAAAATATATATATTGTTTTACATATAACAAATACAACAGGAACTAGAAAATAATGTCAAATAACTTTTTAACCCCATCACACATTATAAGTGAAATGTTTTTGATTAATAATTAATAGAATGAAAAGTATACTTACTCTAGCAGTTAAGCATTGCTGCACTGATGAAGAATCTCCAAATACTATGAAGCCATATTTAGGAAATATTTTTCCTGGAGGGCATTTGTTAGATGGTTTGCAATTTAAACGCACATCCACAATTGTGCCATACTTGGAAAATATCTCTCTAAGATCCGTCTCATTGGCAGTTATTGGTACATTTCCAACAAAAACTTGCTGGTTGTCTGGATACATACTACTGCCTGCCCCAGCAGGCCCACCTGACATGCGCCTGCGATCTTCAGAGCCTAAAACATTATAGAGTAAAATATATAGTAAAACCAAAACCATACGTCACTCAAGCACAAGCATTATCCTCGACAATGTGATGATCACATACAAAAACATCAAGAACTTTATTGAAATTTAAGTACATTGATTGATTGGTAAATAATTGTACTTTGTTTATATACAGTATAACAAGATTAAAAGTTATAACTGTTTAGTAAAGTGCACCAACAATTTTATGCGCATTGTGATACATAGTTTTAGTTTTGATTTTTGCTGCAACTGCTTATGAACAGTAAAATATTCTAGTTTTTTTATATTTAATACGGAAAGAAGTGAATATGCTATAACCATTTTTAAATGAAGGTGGCACAAACAAGCTGTATCGATACAGAATATATCTATGTTCTATGCTATGCTGAATTTTACCAATTTTACCAAGTATTCTCAAGAGCAAAGATGCCTACTATAGAGTTGTATATAGTTAAAGACTTTCTGGTCAACACTCTTGTAATTCGCATCAGATATAAGTTATGAGTTAAAGATTCACTGACTAATATTTTTACTCATTTTTCTATTTATATTTTGAGAAAATTGGCTTAATATTCTAAATTTATTTACATTGGAAACCAAATCCTTCCCGCCATATATATATATATATATATTATTTTTTTGACGTAAAGAAACTTAATATATTTGAATTAGCCAAAATATTTATAAATTTAATCGAAAAATTTTCGTGTAATTAGAAGTATAGGTCACCAGCTAAATAACAAAAATAAATTAATTAAAAGTTACACAATTATTAAGGTATAGTGGTCTTAAAATAAAAAGTTACCATTCAAACTTGCTCCATTTTTGCGCGCCACATAATATTATGAGTAAACGAGAGATCTCGCTTTTTATGTAAATAATTTTGAGATGTTTGACACGAAGTTCGGAAAAAGAAGACGAAGATTGGCGAAGAAGAGAAGAAGTCGCTTCTATCGCACTTAGGTGATCAGCTCGAGCTGCTTCGCCAGCAAGTCAAACAATCCTCGTGCTGCCCAACTCAACCTGTCTTTCGTTCGCTCTATATCTCTGCCACTGCCACTGTCTCCTTTGTTTGTTTGTTTTTACTTTTCTTTTATTAAAAAAAATTGTAAATAAAAAAAATTACTGTTACCCTAAAAACATTTTACCTTTTAAATTATTAAAATATCAAAGCTATGCCTGTATTATAAAGTATATAAAAAAAAAAAAAAAAAAAAAAAAAAAAAAGAAAAAGAAAAGAAAAAGAAAAAGAGGCAGGTTGAGTCAAGCAAGTGAAGGTAGTGGACGAACAGTATGAGGATTTTGTTTGGCTTGCTAGAGAAGCTGCTCGAGCTGATCTACCTGATCACTCTTCTTCGTCAATCTTTGTCTTTATTTTACAAACTTTGTGTAAAACATCTAAAACTTATTTACATAAAAGGACGAGATCTCTCGTTTACTCATAATATTTTGTGGCGCGCAAAAATGGATCACTTTTGAATGGTAATATTTTATTTTAAGTCCACTGTACTTTCACAATGGACGTAAGATTCTGCGCAAAACGCAGGTCCTTTCAAAATGGACATACAATTTACGTAAGTTTATGTCAATGTAAACTTACGCAGAAATCAAACTCGATTTGATTTCTGCGCACTAACCTTAAAGTGACGTAGAAATTTCTGCGTGACTTTATGTCACGTCTACGTAAATGACGCAGAAACCAAGAAAATTTCTGCGCAAATTTCTACGTCACTTTACGCAAGCTCTTACGTCCATTGTGAAAGCAACTTTAGACATAATACATGCACTAGTGACACAGCGGAATAATTTAGAACTTTTTTTTTATTATTATGATTTATTGCAATTATTAATATATATTTTTTTTGTGATCCCTCTCATCTTAATTTACTATACAAATTAGAGAATCTTTCTGTTTCATCAATTTTCAATTCAATATGCTCTAATCTCTACCATTTTTTAAAATTTTTGTTGAAACTTATTTTATATACAATATATATATATTATTATTATTATTATTATTATTATATACATACATATTAAAATTTAGTCTTAATAAAATAAATATTTAATAATAATGGAGGCAAGTTACCAGCAAAATGGATGACTACTAAATCTAAAACTGCTTTAATGGTAAAATAATAGTTCAATAAATTGGACATTTTGAAGGGAGATGGAAGGAAACACATTTGCAATTTGAAGTATTGGTAATAAAAGTAAGGATGACATCATACATTCATAGCATTAGAAAACATCCCCTCCTTTGTATATTTCTACATTTTCTAAAATTTTAACAATATTTGTATAAAAAATCTAAAAAATCTTTCGAAATAATAATTATAATAATAAGCTTGTGAAGAAAAATAAATGTAAATAATAACATTTGTTACTTACTTAATGAGCATCCCCCCACCCACCAAAGTAGTTAATTATAAATAATGCTAAAGCTGTGATATTTGATTTTGTTAAATGAATTTTTTAATCAATTTAGCTATACATAATCAAAGTGAAATAACAAAATGTATCAACTTTCAAAAATTGAAAGAAAAAAAAAGTGCATATATATCCCCCCCCCCCCCTCCCCCTTATTTCTTAAAAGTAGTTAGAACCCTGCTTTGTAAATATTTTTATTTTATCCAATCCTAGCATCTTCAAATACCTGCAAATTCTTGATGTTGGTAGGTTTTTAAACTTGAATTAACATTTGCAGTCGGATGATGATGTATTGAATTCCTTTTAAGCAGACACTATAGACAGCAAGTACTTGCAAATAAACTAAGTTGAGTCATTCCACAAGATTCTTAGAAAAAGGAAACTTTGCCCAAATGTGTACTTTGTTTCAATTTGTATTTGTATTTCTACAGGTAAACTTTCATTCCTGTGCTTTGCTTCATTCTATTTTACCCAAATCCTATTGTCACAAGTAAATTTGCTGTTGAAGTGTTTTCCAGTATAAATTAAACACAATTTCGATTTCATTGATGTGAGATCATTTAAAAGTCCACAGAAATTTGTTGTCTTCTTCATACAGTCAAACATAAACTTTTCATTGCAGATATCTTGTACTCTTAATCCTAGGCTTGCATGAGGCTGTTGTTGTTATAATGTTGTTGTTGATATGGCTGTTGTTTCCATATGGTGTACTTTAAAAATATTGTAGAGAAATAAAAAAGCTGATGTCCCATTTTTAATCAAGACAGAATTCTTATTATATAAGACCTGGAGTGTCAATAATAATAATAATACTTAATAATTGTTTTAAACTTCTTAATTTTTATTTTATTTTGTTGTTATTATGACAAAATATTAATTGATTGTGCACTTGCTATTAGTTTTTTTTTTTTTTTTTTTTTTTGCTTTCTTTTTTTTAAATGATTATATGTATAGGCTAATGTATACATTTGTTTCTTTGTTTCTTTCTTTCTTTTTCTTTTTCACTTTTTTTTTTTTTTTCTTTAATATAAACAGTTTTTGCAACTCTATTCAGTAAGAAGTTGTTTCCTCTGCTTCAAAAGGTACTAAGATAATGATGAAAGATTAGATTATAAATATTTAATTGAGGCAGCACAATGTAGTACTTCCAGTATTCATTAAATTTGTTACTGTAAACTAAAATTAAAAATGGAAAAATTTGCAATGCTGCACTGGTGTAGGCATATGAAGTATGAAACTTGTAGTTTTTTTTATAACTCTCTTCTTCTAGTATAAATATAAAGTTATATATTTTTTTTATATAAAGTGGAGATTTAATTTTTTTGTTCTTTTTATTTTTTTTATTTTTTATTTTTTTATTTTTTTTAGTATGTAAGTTTGACGACTGTTTCTAATGTCTATGTCTTGTAGATGTGAATCTTGGCAGATGTAGCATTGTATTTGTACACTGATTGTAGGAGAAACAAAAGAAATAAATGAATTGGAATTTTAGCTTGATTCATGTTGACGTTTGAGTGTGAATTTAATGAAGTCTGTGGAAAAGAAAACAGCAGGATTTTTACTTGTATGTGACAATGAAATTTAAATGGGTAATGTTTACACATTTTATTGAGCTAATAATTTTCACTAAGAAGAGATCTTGCCATCTTCTTTTCTTGAAATTTGACAGACATCTAACAAAACCTTCTTTAGGGAAGCTGCTAAGGAGTGTAGATAAAAAAGCTCTTCATTATAAATTTTCAAGCTTCATGTACCTACTCTTCATTTATTTGCCGCAGTATTACAGAAGTTTTCATCTTGTTTTATTTGCATTTTTTTATTTTATTATTATAATTTTTTTTATTATATACCTATATGTAGATATATTTAAAATGAGTGCAAATCGTAGGATTCATTGTGTATTTCACTACACATAAATCTAGAAAAAAATGTCTTAAAAGAGGGAATAGTGTTTGAAGTTAACCAAATCTGGTAACTCCAAAGAAAGAGAGGATTGAGTTCTCATCATACCTGATTCTCGACCACCACCTTCCCTCCTCTCGTCAGAAGCACGCAGGTGTGAAGAGCGAGCCCCTGCCCCTGCACGCGAGCCTGCATTGCCACTTGAACGTTGTTGTGTATTAGATCGTGGGGGCAAGGGCTGCTGAGTAGGACTGGTTGCTGTGCCAGCTCCAGCTGCTGAAGTTGCGTTTAATGTGCTGTCGAGAGGAGTGGTCTGAAATACAAATAACAGGCATTGAACAACATCAATCGTCAACTTTAAAATGTGTTAAAATTTAAAATGCCTTGGAAGAGTTGTACCAAAATAATAATAAATTGATACAATTCTCAGGTCTATAAGGTATTGGCAAATAAATAATTAAATTATTTAAGGGAGTAGGGTACCAACGTTGGCCATTAGACTCAAACTTTTCGGGTCAAAAAAAGCTGTAATTTTGCACAATGATACTTCCGCTTGAGACAATTTCAAATATATAAAAACTTTGGGGGGTCATCGAGCAAATTAACTTTATATGATTTTTGGAAATTTTAAACCCATAAGGCTCAATGTTAATTTCAATATTTTTTTTCTGTTTTTCGGGACGGTCAAACATCATGAAATTTTTTCTCGGCTAGGTGTGACCCTTAGCTACAAAATGACACCAAATTTAGACCCAAAACACCACTAGTTTTTGAGATATAAGGTCGGTACCCTACTTCCTTAAAGAACAAAACAAAAACAAAAAGTCCACAAAGGAACACTGATTGCAAAATTGTTTACCCTAAAAGCATTTGTTAGAGCAGTTAGTAGAAAAATAAATTGATACTTGCATCATCTCTTAAATTTTAACATAATTTAATAATATGAAGGAAACTATCATGAGTATCAACATAATATCAACACAAAGAGCAAGAAAAAAAAATGTAAACCGAAATGAATAACTTTTCAAAAAATCAGTCTTGGGTTCAATTATTATATTTACAATAATCATAAAATAAGGAAAACGATATTTGGTTATCGATGTGTGATAGATTAATAGTTTTTTAAAAAAATATCCTTATAGATTAACAAAAAAATTATGATATTTTCGTCGCATCAAACAATACTTTTTGCTCCAAAAAGTTAGAAAATATACACTCAAAAATAAGAAAAGTTCACAATAATAATAATGATAATAATAAAATCTTAATAAGGTGGGCAATCATTGTGGTATAGTACAGTTAAAGGAAGATTTGCAATATTTTATTTCAATAAAACATTGTGCTACAATTTAGAGTTATAGCTATCAAAAACTATTGCTTTAAAAGTAATGGTAATGGTGAGGCTAGAATATAGTATTGCTATAGAAATTTTGAGTATTAAACCCAAGACTGAATAAAATTAACATAATAATATAGTATTCGCATATAGATGAGGTTATAATGTTAGGATATGCCAGGAAAAAAAATTGGAAGTTACTAACGTCATATCACAACAATAAAGAATTAAAAATATTAAATTAATGACTATTGTCTGAAAGCATATTTAATTATCAATGTGTAAGGATAGTTTCAGATTTTTTATACTACTATATTAAAGCCCTTGTCAACTTACTTTTTTATCATTTAGAGTACTAGATTGAAACTTACCATACTTTATTATCCATGAATTAGACACCAACATGTTGATTTTGTATTCATTTTCATTTATTTTTATTTTGTCGGTTATTTCATGCATGTGATGTCACAATGTGCTGATGGGGTCGTGATAGGGGCAAAGAACTTGAGGGAGGGGCTTAAATTAATCACGTGACCAGAGCAGTGACAGTGATTGGCGGCTGTACATCGTGACGTCAGATACGTGAAATAACCGTCAAAAATAAAATAAATACAAAATCAATGTGTTGGTGTCTAATTCATGGATAATAAGGTATGGTAATTATCAATCTAGTATTCTAAATTATAAAAAAGTAAGTTGACAAGGGCTTTAATAAGCTCTCAAAAAAAATATATATAGTGACTCAGAGTGCCTGTTTATCAAGGAACTGTTAAAAATATGCCAACTTAAACTAACAATTGCAAACTTTAAAAAATAATAATAATAAAAAAAATAAAAAATAATAGACCTAATAATAATAAAATGTTTGCCAAAAACTGGCAAAAACTGTGACTCGGACATTAGAGTATTTCCATATTTGCTCGTGGGATTCAGCTGAAGCTTAAACAGTATAATATATGATTGCCTTTACAACAATCCCAACAACCCTTTTTATTATTTGCTTTAGTTGAGGAACATTTTTGTTCTTTTAAATATGTTCAGCAGATTGTTTGCTTCATGCTTTATCAGACACTAAAAAAATTGTAGAGTTGGGTAAAATAATAATAAGCAATGCTAATTTTTTAATTATAGTTAAAGCAGTACAAGTTGTATACAGTTGAAGTTTTAGTCACATCCCACCAGCAAGTCTAGATACTCTAAGTTAGTTTTTTTTTTTACCAATTCTGGAAACCTTTTTTTTTTTTTTTTTTTTTTTTTTTTTTTTTACCCCCTAGCAATGCAGCGTGTACTAGACTAGCGATGTTTTTAAATAATTATCGGTTATTTCATACATCTGATGTCACAATGAAATTTTTAGTCTCAATGATAACTTAGATATATCAGTTAAAGTTGGCATGCTTTTAAAAGTTCCTTGATAAACAAACACTCTGACTTACTGATAATTTTCTTTTTTAAACTTATTAATTATAGGCCTATATAAAAAATCTGAAACTATGCTCATACATTGCCAACTAAATAGTCTCTTAAACGAGTCATTAAATTTTTTTTTTCTTTTTTATCTTTTTGTTGCTGCAAGATAACTTCTTTGTAACTATATATATATAATATATATATATATATATATATAATTATGAGACAAATTACACTATATAAACTCATCGATATATAAATGATGAGAGAGAGAGAGAGAGAGAGAGAGAGAGAGAGAGAGAGAGAGAGAGAGAGAGAGAGAGAGAGAGAGAGAGAGAGAGAGAGAGAGAGAGAGAGACAAATGCTTAAGTAAAATTTTTATCTTGAAAGCATGGGTGCTTTTGAATGTTTATATTTTTTGAATATATGGTGACCAATAATGTACAAAATGCGGGAAAAAAAAAAAAAAAAAAAAAAAAAAAAAAAAAAGAGCTTGCAGGCTGAAAATACAGCATCACAATGTTACACCTTTGTGACTGGTACAACTTCTTAAAAAACATTTAAAATTGTTGAACAAGCTAATTGTAATGCATGTATTAATCAGTATTATTATAGCTTTGTATTACACTAGTTTTTCCCATAAAATAAAAGATTTTCCTCTTGCTGAAAAGGAAGATAGAAAAAATTAGAGAGCCACAACAATTAGAAGAATTATTTTAGGTTGAAAGAAAGAATTAATATAGCACCTTGATCCTCCTATCCTACAATAGAACACCAGCACTAGAATAATGTTTTCAACATGCAGAAATATTGGCAATATTTCTTAAGAAATAATAACAACTCTAAATTTAGTGAAATGCTTAGTTCAAGTTTCACCACAGCCATAATCACCAAGATTTCCCCTCTCCTACTGTTATACCTGCCATACTGACAAACACACAGGCATGAGGAGAACACAAGAGTGCATTCAATGCTTACCATAGCCTCTGAAAAGGGCGTATTTACCCATAACTACAGCCCGCGCTACCTAAGGATGTGTCCAATAAGAGAGCGCCTAAAAACTCTCCGTATAGGGTGGTTTCATTCATGTTAAAGTCGATGTCATAAGTGAGTACTAAATAACACTGGCTGGTATAGGAAAATGGCACATTTTGCCTGTTTAAAAATACTTCGCGATTTTTTGGAGAGCATTAATGCTGTTAACAGGTTGAATTAGTACCTCAAGTATGCAAGAAAAATAATAATAACCAAAAAAATAGCTAACTTCCAAAGAAAATAGCCAAAAACTACCTTTGCCCTATACTGAGCAATGTTATTCATTACTCAAGATGAGCATCGAAAAGCACTCAGAATGATGTCATGCACACACACCCTATAGTTAACATTAGCCCACCTCGTAGTAACCTTGAGCGCTTGAGCATCTATTGGCTCGTGTCTCGACTTCGATTAATCACAAACATCCTTAGGTGACATGGACTGTATGCCCCTTCTCTACTGAAAAATGTCTGGAGTGATACTATTAGACATCCCAGACATGACTTTAGCCTGGTTGCTTAGGTGGGTTCACACAGGTACCACTCACCTGCAGTGAATAATTTTTTTACTAAACTTGTCACCCTTATATCTTGACATACAAACGCATTAAGACGACCAAAATCCATCCCATGCATTGAGGATCTCAAAAAATTATACTTGGAGTGACACGATCTTTACTGACTTTTTGAACTGTTACTATAGTCAATATTTTGGATTTCTCTTTTGTCATTTAAAAATACTCATGAGTTTGAAGCCATTAAGTTTTCTATATAGAAAGTGAGTTTAAGTGCTTCAGATTCATCTCAGTATAAAATACATTGAATTTTAAGTTGAATGCCATAGAAAAAATTGGGACTCAAAATCGGGATTTTTGAGAAAGTTGACAAGTTGAAAAAATCTTATTATTATTTTTTTTTTTTATCGAAACTAAGGATATTATTGTGCAAGGTGGCTATAACTATAGCAAACTCTACATTGAACTTAAAAAATTAGTAATTTGGTTTTTACTTGTGAGGTCACAGGGATCGTTTCAAAATGGAAAAAGCATGTATATCAAATTTAGGTTGACTTTTCCTAGAAAATCAATAATAGCTGGGAACGATATTTTTCATGGAGGCTATCCAGTACTGTCTATAAATTACACAAAAAAATTGAATGTGGTGTGGCGCTTATAGTTTAGCAGATTTACGGTTCCAGAACATTTATTCCAACATTAGTGATAAAAAGTGACATTTAAACAAACTCCTGCCAAAATTCCAGATTTTGCCCAAATCCCCTAAAATAAAAAACAGTTCAGTTTGTTTTTATAACATCCCAAACAACATATCAGTTCTTCCAAATAGAGACCTCTTAGTAGTTTTTTTGCCACGAAACTATGAACTCTATGAAAAGAGCAGGTTAGATTCAAGGTTGCATCACATAAAAATCTACAATGAGGTTTCTATCCGAAAGACTTGATATATTTTTTGGAGAAGATCAGGCCACCTTGGTTCCAATCCTTGCTCTTTTGAATCATAGAGCCACAGAATAATAATAATAAATAAATAAATAAATAAATAAATAAATAAATAAATAAATAAATAATAAAAATTTAATACACACAGTTGAATATTACAACTTCTACTATTTGATAAATTTGAAAGACAAGGATAAACCAGAAGGGTCTTACCATAGTGAAGAGAGTACCGAAGTTCGGTGAAAATCTTGCTAACACAGATATTAAAAACTGACACATTGAAAATATTATAGCTATAAGTTCCAAAAGTGATTGAGTGTGTTATGCCTTCATCATTCCTTACAGACTCAGAGAGAAACTACGAATCTTCATCATAATAATTAAGACTGTGTACATACCATTGTGATAATACTTATTATTCAAATTTTGATTCAAGATGAAAAGGGCATAAATTGCAACATTGCATTGGTAGTTGATAGGTTATCTTAAACATTAGATACAAATATTTTATTTGTCAAGAGGTATGTGTCATGCGTAATTTCATTTAGCAAATTGAGCTATTTGTATCTGACATGTGAAATAACCTATGAAATGCCAATGCAATGCTGAAATGTTGTGCTGCTTAACCCTAGCAACTGTAAAAGGCTCCGACTTTGAATAGAACATTTTAAGCAACTGTACGAGCAAGATCTTCACCTAGCTACAGACTTCATCATGGTAAAGCACTTACTGGCTTATTGTTTGATAAATTTGAAAGAAAAGGATAGGAAAAAACAAGGAAGCTGAAGATAACGTAAGGCGTCGACTGCGCATTTCATGCGTCATCTGCAAGATTTAAATCTTTATTTCTGGTATTTTTCACGTTTTGATGGCGAGAAAATATTATTGTGATTTTTTTTTTTTTTTTTTTTTTTTTTTTTTTTTTTTTGAAAAGTTGAAATTTTACTGGAAAAAGATATCGGCGATCGGACAAATTCGGCAAAGACGAACGAAATGCGCAGTCGATGCCTTACGTTATCTTCAGCTTCGTTGGGAGAAACCAGCAAGGGCCTTACCATAGAGAAGAGAATCTCATAGCTTGGTGAAAAATTAACAGAAGTTGAATGTTTTATGCACTTAACTCCAAGAGAAACGGAGTGTGTTATGCTTGCCTCGGAGACTCTGAGAGAATCTTTAATGACTGAAGAAAGCAAAAAACACACTCCTTTTTCTCTTGGATTTTAGTACTGAAATTTATCTAATGCGTTCGTAGTTTTATCTCTATGCTACCAAAATTTTCAACAAAGTAATGGACTATCTTCAATATTGTTAAGCTCTTGCTGTTTTTCCCTATCTTTTTCTTTCAAATTTATCATATGTAAGCACAATGGTTTATTTTCCTTAATAATTTCTACTGTTTCATTACTTTCAAACTTTAAAATGACACAACTACAAGTAAATGTTTACGACTACCTGTTACAACAGTTTATAACATAAAAATAAAATATGCCAGCAAACAAGACTTGACTTGACAAAGCAGTTTGTGCTGAAATCAAAATGTTTTGTTTCTGACTTAGTGAACTATATGTATACTAAACTACGTTACATTTAAATGAAGTACACAAATAAGATTCTAAAAGATTAGTTACACACACAGAATATAAAAAGTTTAAGGAAATAAGTACATAAAAATATGAAATAAGACGATAAGGAAACCACTAGATACAGTTGATGTAATACATTAGCATTACAATTACATATTTATATATTAAATAAAGAAAATTTTATTTTGTTGTCTTAAACTTCTATAAACCAATTCAAGGAAAAAACCATCGCAGTTAGGATCAATAATAAAGAAAAGGATAGAATTACTAGCAAGCAGCTCATGGAAAATAATAACAAAATAAAAATAAATATATACCTATAAAGAGAGAGAGAGAGAGAGAGAGAGAGAGAGAGAGAGAGAGAGAGAGAGAGAGAGAGAGAGAGAGAGAGAGAGAGAGAGAGAGAGAGGAAAAGAAAAGAATGGGAGATAGTGAACAGATAGCAATTAGGAAGCTATATGAGAGAAGATAAATTCTAACCTAGGCCCAGGCTAAATGAGTTTAAAGTATACTTTCAATTGAATTAGAATTAGAGCTGAAGGGTTTGGCTTGCATTTGAATCAGACAGCATTTACATAACACATCAGTCATTTTCAGCACCTCATCTCTAGCCATGGACAGCTGTGCTGTCCTTCTAATCAGCATGACACACAGAGAGAAACAAAGACTCTTCCTTCAGCCCAGATGGCTGGAAGAGAGCTGGTTCTCTGGTAGCCAGACTGTGTGGCTTTCATACCCAGAGCCCAAGTTACATGAATCCACCACACCTTTTGCAAGAAAATTCCAATAGTGCACTAAAGCATTATTCACATGACGCGTAAATTTAACGTGCGTCAACGTGCGTCGGTGCACGTAACAAAGTTGGAACAATGTAAACAAATGGAGCCGTTCACATGGTTTTTGAAAATTACATGTGAACGGCTCCATTTGTTTACATTGTTCCAGCTTTGTTACACGCGTCGACGCACGTTGACGCACGTCAAATTTACGCGTCATGTGAATAATGCTTAACGCCCACGCTGCAAGTCAGGGATGTGAAGATACAATTCAACCCTTCTTTACACAGATTCTACTTAAAGTGAGCAGCTAGTACACTTTCTTTGATAAAAATTTGATTACTATTGGCATATGGAAATAACATGTATTTAAATGGAGTTTTGCGTCAACTGAAATTTCCATCTGATTGCATTGTATGGCCATAAGCCAATATAATAAGGTCCACACCAGAGTCCTCTCCACCTAACAGGTCTGAGCTACCCCCCTCCACTAGCTTGCTGGCACAATTGCACAGAAGTCTGAGAAATGGCCTTCTCTGTGCTTTTCCTATGGTGGCAAGCCATCCTGAAGAGTTTTAAAGAACTCTTCATTTAAGCACACACAAGTAGTCGGCATAAATTTTATGTACTCAATACAAAGCTAAAGAACCATTCTATGTAAAGATTTAAATTTGAAGTACTAGAATGATTTTAAAAATGAGAAAAGAGCCTCTGAAACCCCATACTTTGAAGTCTGAGTCATTCAAAAAGTGAGTGACGTTGATGACATCACTGATATATTTATCTTATTAAATTTTTTTATTTAAACATTTATTTATGGAAATGTGTAATAGAACAATAATTCAAAATACATAAATAATAATTTAGACATTAATTAAAAAAAAATAGAGGATTAATAAAATGAAGTTGTAGTCACTTTCTGCGACTTTTCTTCCCGTCTTTGAAGTTTAGTCTCAATTTTCTTCCCCTTCTAGCACTCAAATATTAAAAAAAAAAAAAAAAAAAAAAAAAAGTATTTAACACAGAGATTATCAATTAAATATTTGGAGGAGCAAAAAAGAATTACTGGAATCTGTTTCTTTCTATTTTTAAAACCCTTGGAAGTGCTTATTTGATAACACACAAATTTGAGTTGAGCGTTTCACAGCTGACGCGCAGCTTGTCCCAGACCTGGTAAGTGGAGGGGACGTTGCTCCACTTTACCTGCATACGCAATTAATATTGGCTTGGATTAGAATATCTCTCCCCCCCCCCCCCCACAGCATCCTATTAGCTCAATGCTCACTATCTCCCATGCCAACATTTTCCCCAATGTTTAGTTTATTTCTGCAACATTTTAGTATTACTCCATTATATTTATTGATAGATTTGAAAGATAAGTACAGGAGAAACTAGGAATGGCCTTACCATAGTGAAAGTCTTGCTAGCAAAGAGATAAAAAAACATATTGGATATATTTCGGCAATAAACTCCAAGAGAGATGGAGTCTGTTTTGCCTTCATCGGTCCTTACAGACACGGAGAGAAACTACGAATTCATAGTTTCTCTCAGAGTCTGTAAGGACTGATGAAGGCAAATCACACTCTACCTATCTTAGAGTTTATTGCCCAAATATATCCATGATGTTTTTTTTAATCACTGCTAGCAAGATTTTCACCGAACTATGGGATTCTCTTCACTATGGTAAGGCCCTTGCTGGTTTCTTGTATCCTTTTCTTTCAAATTTATCATACCTAACTGTGATGGTTTATTTTCCTTAATATCGCATTATATTTATCGTGTATTAATAAATAAATAATAAAAAAAAAAAAAAAAAAAAAAAAAAAAAAAAAAAACAGAACAGAACAGAACAGAACAGAAAAGAGAAAATACTAATAATTAAAGTTTACTTACGGTGGGAGAAGGTGGTCGCAGTGGAGAACTGTTGTTTGCTATGATGTTAGCAAAAGACATTCCTGCTCCTCCAGACTTCACCAATGTGGCATAAGTTTTTGGTTCTTGACTCACACTCACTGCTATGAAACAAGAAGTTTATGTTTATATACATATTTAGTCAAGGGATATAACATTGATCACATAATATATAGGCCTATATATATACACACACACACATATGTATATATATATATATATATATATATATATATATATATATATATATATATATATATATATATATATATATATATAATTAAAAGATAGATAGAAACAAATAAAAAAGAGAGGTAAAAGATTTTTGGGGAATGGGAGATAATGAGCTTTGTTAGTTCAGGGACCCGGCAAAAGAGAGAGAAAAATATTCAAACCCAGGCCGAAATATGATACATAGTGCATCGTATGCACGGGTATGAACTATATATAGCAGCTCGTAAAAGCAAATAGAGATAGTTAATTAATTAGAGGGTTTTTTTGGCTTACAAAAGCAAATTAATTAGCAAAAACGTCACACCAATTTGCTTTTGTAAGCCAAAAAAACCCTCTAATTAATTAACTATCTCTATTTGCTTTTACGAGCTGCTATATATAGTTCATACCCGTGCATACGATGCACTATGTGTCATATTTCGGCCTGGGTTTGAATATTTTTCTCTCTCTTTTGCCGGGTCCCTGAACTAACAAAGCTCATTATCTCCCATTCCCCAAAAATCTTTTACCTCTCTTTTTTATGTGTTTCTATCTATCTTTTAATTATCAACCTATTGCAAAGTCGATTTTTTTTCCTAATTATATATTTATATATATATATATATATATATATATATATATATATATATATATATATATATATATATATATATATATATATATATATATATATATATATATATATATATATATATATATATATATATATATATATAGGCCTATATATATATAAAATATAGATGCGTAATTGAGCATAATTTCCGAGTATCCACTTCTACATTAAATGAGACATCTTAGGGTCATGTATTAATCAACTATTAATTATATATAATTAATAGTGTATAGTCTGACCAACAAACTAAAGTGCATGAAGGTACAAAAATTTAGTTTTAACTTGCAATGGTTGCAAAACAAAGAGAGGCAACACATCTTCCTATTTTTTTTTTCTTCTTGGTTTGCAAAATTTGCATTTCATGATAAAATTTAAGAATTACACATTTTCAACTTTTAATTACAAATTTCTCCAAGAATTTAGTCTTAAACTGTCATATTTTTCTAATTACCTATTATAACTACCGCTTTATTTAATTTTTATGCATTGATGGCTAGCGATACTGCAGAATACTATACTTTTTTAATGTGACAGGTATCAAAGGTTAACTTATTGTTAAAAACCATGGCTCGCAAGCAAAAAGGGTACTACCTGCTTGAGTGAGATGATATACACCTAATTATACATTATTTTTTGTCTAGCCTCCTCTACTCTATTCCTTTTTTAGGGTATTGTCAATCAAAATGACAGATATTTTAGTTTTTTTGGTCAGACTATATCCTATATTTAACAGTGGGAATGATAATCAACGTTATCACTGTTTTGAGCATATTGCTATCTTGACAACATTTTTAGCTAATTAAAATTACAAATTTTGCCAAATGATCTGACAATTTTCTAAGGTCTGCAATGTAATGTACAATTAACATAGCTTATAAAACAATTGGTACATAGCATGTGCTTGACCCCAGAACCAAAAGATTAAAGCTTTTTTCTTTCTTTCTTTTTTTCCTTTCTCCCCCCTCCTTCTTTTTGCCCAAGAGTTAAAATAAATTATATGATATTAAATTAACTTAATTTACAATCATAGACACAAGAGTCATTATTATTATGAAGTAACAACTGAATTCAATAGGCTTTTTATACGAAATTAAAAGTTTAAATTTTTAAGAATGTTTGAATGAGTTGGAGATTTGTTTTTTAATATTATACTCTTATAATATACACTAGACACACAGTGTTCCCGTTTTCCTCAAACCTGCAGGAAGCGGAAACCACGTGATTGAGTGCTTATGTGAAGCTAAAAATGGAAATGCCAAACAAGGAAACCATATGATTATAAAAGTGCGAGGTGGCTCAGGCCTAGCTTGCTGCTGGCGCATAGTTTTCTCTCACTTTTAATGTCCAGATTTCTGTTTCCAGTCTTTATGTTTAAATAAACACTCATTGTAAAAAAGTGGGAGTAAACTTTTGCCATCTGTTTGCTAAATTTAAATTTACATGTAAAATTATCTTGGTGTACAGTGCGAGTTTACTCCCACTTTTTACAACCATGTGGTCTTCACTTCCGGCAGGTTTAGGAAAACAGAAGCTTTCACACACACACATAGAAGATATGTGTATTCTTTATGTTTTTTTTTTTTTTTTTTTTTTTTTTTTTTTTTTTTCTTTTCTTTTTCTTTTTATAAACATAATAAAGAAGACATTTCTTAACAAGTACAAGTGAAATAATTACCAGGTTCTGGCACTTCCAACACTTGAGGTGCCTGAGATGCTTCAGTTGAAGTCTTGATAGAATCATCTGCTTCATCATCTGCATCTTGAGCCTCTTCTGCTTCCACAACAGGAGGTGTAGTTGTTGGCTGTACTGTGGCAGCTGGGGTAGATGATGTACTGATGGTAGTGGTTACTGCTGGAGTGCTAGCAAGCACTGTGGCTGGTGCTTGTGTAGCGCTCACAATTGAAACTTCTGCTACAGTACTACCATTAAGAGTTGGAGCAGTTGTTGCAGTAGAAGTGACTGCAGGTGTTGGTTGCACAGTAGCTTGAGGCTGGGGTTGTTGGGGAACATTGTAGTACGTTGTTAGGTTCATTGCAGCAGTTGGCACCTAAAAAATAAGTTATCAAAATGTTTAAATATGATTGTACATTGATACGAGTATTTTTCACCAAATATCGTTGGGTTAGAGTAGAGCACAAACCATGTATCTACAAAAGTAGCAGTCAAAATTCTTATCTTTTTGTATAATGTTTTGAACTTTGTTGCTTTTGTAGATATATTGTTTGTGCTCTAATCAGACGATATGTATTAATCAATTTATGGGGGGAAAAAAAAAACATTGCGGTTGGGATCAATAAGAAATAAAAGGATACAATTATTGGCAAGGGCCGTACCACAATAGAAGTTCTATGGAGAGGTCGAAGTCTCGCGTGGCACATTGTTTTGACATAAAAAAAGTTCATTTCAGAACTTAGAGCTTTCGTCACATTTTAATGACATTATCAATCAAAGAAGAGTTTTACTTGAGCACCTCACTGAGTCTTGTCTTGATGTGTCTACGTGATGTGGTCAAGTAAATATCTTTTTTGATTGATAATGTCATTAAAATATTATGAAAACTCTCAGTTATGAAATGAACTTTTTTTATGTCAAAACACTGTGCCACGCAAAACTTCGACTTCTCTATAGAACTTCTACTGTGCTAAGGCCCTTGCCGGTAATTCTATCCTTTTTGTTATTATTAATCAAATATATATTAAGAGGGACACTTGAAAAGTTACTAGCAAATGATTGAACTCTGCCAGCAGCTTTATGTAACAAATTTGTAAAAATCTTACAACTTAAATTGCAAGTTCAAACTTAATCAACCACACTATGATGGTGGAGAGGTATAAAATAAGAAGAATTTGAATATTTCAAGCAGTATGCTCATCAGTATATGGAAAGGATTATCTTTCTGTATTAAGTACCTGAGCAGTGACAGTGACTGTGGCAGTTGGCTCAGGCTGGCTGCCATCTTCCAAATCCTCTTCTGCTTCAGAGCGACCAGAGTCTGGCTCACACTCTTCTTCATTAATCATCTCATCCTAAAACCAACATATCAGTACTTTATATACATTATCAGATACATCATGAGGACAGAAAAGGGGGCCAGGTTTCATGTCAAGTTAAAAGTAATTTTATGTTTGTTATCTTTTTAACATTACTACATATAATTACAAGAGAGCGCAAAAATAGTTTTTCGACTGTTGTCATTATGTCGACTATTAATAGTTTTATTTCATATCTCCACCGATCTCAACAAATGACGCATTTTAAACCAATAAAAAACCCGACTATTTCGAGCTTAGCGACTACAGTAAAACCTCGATATAGCGAACTCGGATATAGCGAAGTAATTTCGCCGGTCCCGCCGAAATTTACATGTAAAAGCATAGGGAAAACCCGTTATAACGGAATTTCGTTATGGCGAAGTCAAAAAAGTTAAAAAAAATTAGCCAAAAATAGGTAATAAATCCAAACTTTCGTTGAAACATCGCGATCTTTACTAAGATAATTCTTTTGGAAATTAAGTGCGCGATTTAAAAAAAAAAAAAAAATCGGAAACAAATTTGAATAAGTGAATGCCATCTTGATCGAATATAATTAATTAAAATTACTCGCGTTTTGCTGCGTGCATATGCTGGCAAGTGTGCACCAAGTGTAAAGCATGCTAAAAAAAAAAAAAAAAAAAAAACTCAATCAATCAATATCAATTATTCTAACTTGACCAATTTTTTTTAACAAGTTTTAATACTGCATAAAATTTAAGTTTCTGTCATTGTGCAAAGAATTTTTTCTTTAAAAAAAAAAATAAAGTTTTTTCTCCCACTTGAATACGAGATTGCTGTCAGCGTTAACAAATAAATTTAGCAAAATCAATTCAATAAAAACAAAAAATTGTTACTTTTTGCGACTCAACATGATAATCTACATGATAATATAGTATAAATTTCAAAAAAAGAAAAAATCTTCCATTTCGCGCAAAGCAAAGATGGCTTTCTTTGCTTCTAAGCAAGAGGGTGAGCGGGCGGCAATTTCTTTGACTGCACTTCGGCAATCTTCGCTAACAGGCACACATGTATTCATCTCCCTAATAACTGCATTTTTGTGTGAAAACTACCCTGGTAGAGACATCTGACGATTACCACACTAAATAAAAAATGCATTGGCTATATAGGGAAATGTAATTAAATAGGCATATTAAATATTTATTATCAACGAATTGAGTACATATTTTTTCTACAAGTCTATTATAACAAGCACTATGGAATGTCGCAAAAAAATGTGCACTTTTTAAGTTATTTAGAATTTTATAACCTTCAGTACATTTGTCTAATGTTATCCTTATGGCAATAAAAAAGTCTACTTCCGACTGACAATACAGGCCCAAACATCGATATAAAAATTTTGTAATCACATTTTGACATTGAGAATCTATGTAACCAATTGAATTAGCAAAAACTTTTCGTAAATATTTTATACAAACAAAATTATAAGCGATTTTCTAAACTAAACAAAATGCCACTGCTACCCCTTAAAAAAAATATATATATATATATATCCAATTGAACATTACGCTATGAACTCATCGATGGACATCCCATTTAGTGTAGGCCAACAGTACTTCCCTTTGACTTAGTGATTGATCACTAGAGACCGGATTTTTAGGTGAAAATTATAATTACGCCTGCAAGTTTGATGGTTAGGCTTTTTGCTTCACAATCTACTGTCTGTTTATTAAAAATTGGTACTTCATTGCTATAAAGCTTAGAAATATAAATTATGTAAACGCACAGTAGGTTGTGATGCAGGTAAATAACTTACAATTTTTTCAGGTGCAGCCGCCATTTTCACCTAAAAATCCGGTCTCTATTGATCACTACAACCTTTTATTGTGGCATAAATTCCTTCCACCATCTAAACTCATAATTTGCTTCATACACTTCCTTTTGCACCTACTACTAAGTACACTCCTCCCGAATAAATCTGACCGATTGCGTTTAAGTTTCCCCTATATATAACATTTGGAGAGCTTAAAAAGTGGATATAACGATTTCTTAATGTATCGGATTCCCCCGGCCTCCACCCTCTCTAACCATTTTTGACGCTCATGACAAATTTGTTTTTTTGGATAATATCTTACTTTTGTGCTGTCACAAACCCCTAAAAGTGTTGTCTAAAATGTCAACAATAACATAAACTTAACAAATAATTATTAAATAAGACTTAGAATGTGAAATATGCAAGTTAGAATACAAAAATGACGAATTTGTTTATGTCATCAGGCTATCAGCAGCTATCAGCCAATCAGCCGCGATCAGTCATGTTTTCGATTTTCAATCGTCTTTTGTTTTTTTTCACTTCGCAGTAGCGCCACATGATAATACTAACTTTCTCGTATGCTTATTAGCTTCCAGCAATTATTAATAGTTAAATTTGTTACTATTTCACTTTTTTTAATTTTCTCATTTACGTATACAATATTAAGTTTTTTATTGCATAATGCAAAACAATGTAAAGAAAGCGATTTAATATGAACACGCACGAACATTTTGACGAAGATTTTCAGAAACCGGAAGTTATGTCGCGAACCAAATTCAAATCCCAACGACTTAATTTTTGAAGATAATAGTGACTTTTAAACTTAAAATTGGAATAAGTGTTTTCATAGAACAGCAACTTTTTATTGTCTTAACAAATTTTAAAATTATCGAAGAGCTTAAGTTTCAGTTTTTCAGAAATAATATGTACAGCTCCCAAAACTTATGAGCATCGAAAGTTGTAAAAACATGGTCGTTGCCGTTTTTTAACCCACGCCTTATGAGAATTAATTCGAAGTTTGAGGCTAAAAAAGGGTTAATCGTTTCAAAGGACAGGCCTTTTTTATTCTTCCTATAGATCCGCACACTGGCAAAGAATAACAAGGTACCAAATGGGCATTCTTTATGTATAACACGAAAATCGTTCCATCTACTTTAACGCTTTGGTTAAATTTATTCAGGAGGAGTGTACATGTTTCTCGCGCTGAGAGCAAAAGCTGTTACAGGGATCCCGAACCTATGTCACGACTAAACTTGCTCTCACGCTAGTTTAGCGTGAGCTTGGGAGGTTTAATAACACAATGAGCACTATTAAAAAAGCCATTGATGACTACCCGTTTAAGAGCCTCATCCATTTAACATTATAGAAGGTAGGGCCTTATCCAAGTTTAACATGTAACCAGAAGATAGCTAGTGGTTCAGTTAAAGGAATAGGGGTATATTTTATGCCTGACTGAGCTTCTCTTCATTACTACAGTACTCCATTATTACTACCCTATCATGAAGCTATTGTCCCTGTTGGGGTAAGGCATCAACAAAGATGTTTTTAGCTTGACCTAGTGATAGACTTCCACAACTTTCTATCCTGAGATACTTTTCTTGCTCCCTTCAGACTCATGCCTTGTTTCATACATTTTCTTTTGCATCTCATACTGGGTACATTCTTATTTTTCATACATCTTCCAACCACTTCAGACCATGTGATGTTTTAGGCCTTCCTGTGCTTCTGCTTCTATCTACTCTGCTATGAAATACCTGTTTGGTTCCCCATTCTTTCATCACCCATCCTCTCAACATGACCAAACCACCGTAACACATTGCTCTCATACTTCTCAGTCACAGAATCTATCACTCCACATTTCTCCATCACCCAAGTATTCCTAGTCCTATACAATCTAATTTTACCACATACTTCTAAGAAAACTCATACCAACAGCATTCACCCTACTCATGCTAATAATTATAATATTATTAATAATAAAATTTTGTTACAATGATAATATAGGTAATAATATTACCAAAAAAAAAAAAAAAAAAAAAGTAACTCTGTGCTCGCTTTCTACCCATATTTCTTTAGCCACTTATTTCTTTTTGGCCAGGTTTAGAATATTTTCTCTACCACTGCATCCCTGTTAGAGTAAGCTCATACTATCTTACGTTCCCCAAATTTTTCCAATCTATTTAAGTCTTTTACTATCAAATCTTTTTATAATTATATTACTATTATTATTATTTCTATTTTTTCCCAATAAAAAAACAAACTAGGATTATAACTTAAAATATTTTAGTTTGAATGTTTTATAAAAAGATTGATGTTTAAATTGGACATTTTCAAATTGCGTTTTTTAAATTTGTATTCCAGTTTCTCAAACATTGTCAAAATACAGTTGATTATAAACTGGTTTTAAACGAAACAAATTTTTTTACAGCTCTAAAAATAAACTATTTTTTTACCAGATTAATACCTGTTCTGAGTATTAAGAAAATAGTATATTATATTTTTAGGGATTAACATAGGCTGACCATAATTAAAAGTGTGCAAAACCGGGACACTGCAAAGCAATGCACAGAAGAGACTGAGAGGCCCGCGCAAAGCGCAGTCGGGGGTTCCCGCCCGAGCCGAAAAATTTTCTGGAAAGGGGGCATGGCCTCTTAAATTTCATAATTTTTGTCTTTTTGCAAGAGTTTATTTAAAAGTACATTGATTTCTTTCAATGCAATCTGCCGTCTATTTTTGATTTTTTCACTGCATATAAAAAAAAAAATAATAATAATAATAAAAATCTATGAAACAATTTTGCAATAAATAATAATACTTATATCACAAATGTAATGTACGGTACTTCCTATTTAAGCCAAAACACCCGCTCTCCAAAAAAAAAAAAAAAAAAAAAAAAAAAAAAAAACTAAATATTTGGCGTAACCATGGTGTATAATTTAATATGCTACGAAAAATATTACAAAAATGCATCAACTATCTTTTGATTTTTTTTTTTTTTTTTTTTTTTTTTACCGCGAGCTTTAAATTGTAAACTTTTTATTTATTTTCCAGAAAAATATAAAACCGGGACATTGACGATTTTTGCGCAATCTTGCCGGGACTTTAGTGTTGAAACCGGGACTGTCCCGGCTAATCCGGGACGGATGGTCAGCCTAGATTAACATATCTATCTGCTTGATATTTTGATTTTAATAGCATTGGAAGGCATAAAATAAGACAATATAAAATCACTTACCTGGTAACGGAATATGTCATTATGGACGTAGTACTTTTTAGGAGATTGTTGAGCCAACACAAAGGTTTGAGTAAATCTTCGCATTGGCTCTCCATTATTGGAGAGTTCACCAGTCACCTGTACCACAACACCATTACCAAGAGTTGCTTGTGAATCAACCTGACGAATTTTAGCATGGCAATCATTGAACTCTAGTTGCTGTATTCGATGATGTATTTGACGCTGTCCAATAACCGGTTTAGTTTCTCTGTTTGGTGTGTCTAGGCCACCATGCACAAATGATGAATTTTCATTGTAGAACCTGTGCACATAAGTAAAATCTAGTTCAAATATATGAAAATAATGAGCATAATAGTTACATTGGTGAAAGTAAACCCTTGAAAACTTGATATCAAAATAGGTGTTGAGAATTGAAAACTTTTTGCAAATAACTTAAATTGATTTTTAAATATTAGCAACAAATAATTTAATTTTATGTGGCATATAAGTTTTTTTTTTTTTTTTTTTTTTTAATTTAAATATTTGACAGTAAATATATAGTCACAAAACAAACCTTTAAAAAAAATAGAGAAATAGTTATATTCCTTCCTATTACAACATTTTTTTATTGCGAATGAATTTTTTAAACATGTAAATGCACTTCTTATAAATGGGATTATTCTCATAATTTAAGTGCGTCCATAGTTTGTAAGTTGGTATAAAGATAGCCTAAACAAATGTACAGAATCTTGTATTGCTGCTTTGGATTGTGGGAGATTAGAAAATAAACTATTTAGATATGAAAAACAATTAGGGGTGCAGCACTGTTAGTTTTTTTTTTTTTTTTTTTTTTTTTTTTTTTTTCTAGAATGCTATTACTATATTAATGCAAAAATAAAAATTAAGTTGCATTCAGGGAGTGTTTCATACAAAATATTTGCACTGACTTTTTTGTTACAGTAATTAGCCATAAGAACATAAACTTATCCACCACACAAATTCTAAATCATACCTGTGGAGGTGCATTGGTGCCTGATTTAGTAGCGTATAATATTGCCGCACGAACTCGCGCCCGACACATTGTGGGCTGGGCATTTCCTCCATGACCATCACTGATTGACTAGTACTGAGCCAGTCGTTCCTATTGCACCTTCAGTTTCAAAAAAATCACGTTTTTAATTAGCTTTGGAAAGTATAACGAAATTCTAATGTTTTTATTTTGTATGTATCGCTCGTTATTGTTTTGATCCTACAGAGTACAATTTTGCTTTTTGATGGTCCTAAAAGTTTTTGTAGGTTCCAAACTAGAATCAGAACTGAAACAAAAGAATAAAAACAAAACAATAATATATAAATGGTATTATTAAGTGCTGGTTACCAACAGGCTCCTGGTGTAATTCATGGCAGTCTAATATGGCAGGTTGAGTGTTATTTGAATACAAAGATTATATTCTCAATTAATGACACTTCAAGAAATTTGACTTGTCTAATTTTATACTCTACGTAACCAAAGTTTAAAGTGTCATCCTATTTTCATCAGCTCTATTGATTTAGGAGTTCTCATTAAATATTATATTTGTTTTTATAAACAATAATAAAACAATAATAAAAGTTTTCCTACTGCTACTTAATGCCTGAGAGGTTTCCAAAACTACATACTGCCTTTTAAGTGTTGATATTGAAGAGTTATTACAACACATATGTATACGTATACTAAGTATGTACCTATATGATGTTGTATATAATGATATTTATTTTCAATTTAGAATATACATTCAAGTTAAAACTGAATAAAAATCATTTTCATTCATTATTATATTTATATGCATTTAAATATATTTTTGCATGTGCATCTTAGTAAATACACTGTGGAAATACAACTGAAGGATGTATGTATTTGAAAATTATGATTTATCCCCTCAAGTTTTAATGCTTTCCAGAATTTAGATTTAATTATTTAACAAATCTAAAAAATTCAAAATTCAAAAAATATCTTTATTTCACTCTCCTACAATCAAACATAATAAATTAATTTGTATGGGTTTTACACGGATTTGTATTGTAAATGCTATAAAAAAAAATAAACTACTGTAACTTTTATTTTCAGCATTCAGATACTTCTATATTACTAACGCAAAATTGTAGTTATAAAAGTTTTACTCGTATGGATGTTCATGGTCACTCTAATCCATACCACAAAAATACACGCGGGCTGGTTAAAACCATGCATACCAATATCCTTAGTGAAAATGTATGCATACATACTAATAATCCGAAGGTCACGAAACTGAAAGAAGGAATGCACTGGAATTGCATTAATGCATTTGGACATACTTAAATTCAAAATGTGTAAAACCTAAACAACTAACTTAACGTCCAGAGTTCTGACCGGTACATATGCACAAACTAAGGGCACATGCCACAAAAAAAAAAAAAAAAAAAAAAAAAAAAAAAAAAAAAAAAAAAAAACTCTCCAGGAGACATACATTTTAAAACAATAACCTATCCCCTGGGAATAAAATCTTAGCACATCAAAATAATCTATTAAGTCTATTACTACACACGAAAATTTCTATTCACTTCATGGTAAACTAAACTGCGACAATGGGCCACCAAAAAGATCAAAGGAACGAGAGTACAATCTTAAGTTTCCTTCTCACATGAACCACCTTAAACCTCAACGAAAACCTGTTCACAATAAGCATTCACAAATATTTTTTAAACCTTAAAACTGTACGACAGAACGTAATATATACCTGACGTTAATTGAAGTTGATTTTCGAAGACTTCACTGGATAATTACACTAAAGAAACAAATATTTTTTTCATTCCAAGTGAACCTGACAAATGGAATGGATAACAACAGAACGGCGGGAGCCGTGCGGCGAGGTAGGACTGAAGAGCACTGCGCATGCGCTAAAAGGAATGCAAAAAAAAAGTATTGAGGCTTACGTTAAAACTCTTTTCAATCCAACTCGAAAAGTAAAGAAACACACCATAACAGTTGAAAAAACAAATACGTATACTTCACATTCCAAAAAATTCCTGGTTAGAGAGTATTTCCTTGGCTTGTAAATTGTAAACCCCATTTCATTAAAACCGCACTATTTTAAATCGTTTATTCTTTGGCTTACAATTACCGGCTTCTGATAAATTGCCGCACAAAGTAGAGTTCTCATTAGCTAAATTGCAACAATAGTATTATACAAAGTATCATTTGATAACTTCTCTATTTAAATATAAAAATAGCTCCCATGAATCATAAAAAACATGCGAAACAATACAGAATAATAAGTATAATAGACGACGTAGAAATGCGAATCCGCTTTTATCAATATTATATTGAATAGGCCTATAAGGCAGATCCTCGTTTTTTAAATTTAGGCAATCAATTGTACACGTATAATAAAATCTGAATCTCAGCCAGGGTAAAAAAGATTTTGAAAATGAGATGGGTGTGAAATTATTAGCTGTACGTTTTAATACAAATACTTATTATTATTATTATTTTTTTTTAGCAAAAGTATAGAAAAAACGGATATATATATATATATATTATATAATATATTATATATGTTCGGTACGTATATAATACGCGGCATAAAGTATACCTTATATACACGTGTATTCTGTACGTGTGCGCTTATCTCTATTATGCATCCCTGGCATCCCTCATTTATATTTCTCTGGCCCCGTGAATATAGTAAAACCTATAAAACGCGCTATACACCTATGTATAACCTCTATTTTCTGAATAAATGAGCGTGCGGCCGCACGTATTATATATTATTATTAATGAAAATATGTATATGTATATAATTTTTCATTTACTTTTATATTTTTTACTATAAAAGCGCACAAATTTGTGCACAGAAATAATAATTTTGAACTTTTTAAAATGGGCTTGTGCAATTGTTTTTGTATAATTGCAATTGACTATCATTTCTATTAGCTTGTGTGTTATTTTAAAGCAATTAAATAACCTGGACAGATGCATATTTTTATGTATTGTGTGTGTAGGATGAAAGAAATGAATAAAGAATTTAAATTTTGGATCTGAACTTTATGACAGAGTTAGTATATGCAAACTATATGCGCGAATATTGGATTATATTTTTTTAACCTATTATACACACACACACACACACACACACACACACACACACACACACACACACAAGCTTTTGGCATAAAATATAATCAAGCACAGCTAAACCCTCTTATAGAGAAAATGTAATATAATAATTTATTTTATAGTTGTTTTTTTTATTATATATAATGAAATACTATTTCTATGCATTTAATGTATTTTTTTGGATCATTATAAATTTAAAAAAATTTCAAACATAAAATTGCCTGATAGAAAAGAAATGAAGTTATAATACAATATTGCCTATAAAATACACCAAAAATCAGAATTGATCTAGTTGAACATGAATCAGATAGGCACGGGGCACGGGCAAATAGCTGTGAGCTCTAAGGAGAGAGCACCCCTTTACTTCCAATCCTTCAGAATATTGTGGGACTATATCCTTTTCCTTAATGCAATTTTTGAGAAAACTATATAGCTATGGATAATATAGAAATTTAAATAACACAGTCACACACTTTCATGTTTTAATTATATTATTAAAAAAACAAACAAACAAAAAAAACAAAAAACAAAAAAAAAAAAACGAGGATTATCAATATAATAAAAGGTAAAATAATAATTAAGGTTCATTATAAAAATTAATAATAATAAGTTAAATTTTACCCTGCTAGTCTTGGCTATATATTATAAAACCTCCAATTTTGAATTTCATCAATTTTTTTTAATACATAAGTTCTTATTTATAATTTTATAAAGCAATGCTTTTGTGGTATTTTGTCATCTTTAAACCTAGGATAAAGCGGTCAATTGTTATTGCAATTCTTATCCCACTCCTACGATATAGAGTCCATTAAGTTAGCAGGGTCCGGGTCCATCAAAACTTTATCGCTGCGCTAAGAAAATGCTAACTGTAAGAAGGACTGCTGCCTATAAGGCTTTGATTTTATATAGCTTCTATTAATAAACAAATTGCCGACAAATACACTTATAATACAATTAGTATATATAGGCTGACCAGACGTCCCGATTTTCCCGGGACAATCCCGATTTTGACCCCTTGTCCCGGCTAAAAATTGAAATGTCCCGATTTCTTTTGAAGGGAAAAAATACAAAGCAAGAGAAAAAATAAAAATAAAAAATCTATAAAACACTCACTCATATGATTTTTTTTAAAATAAAAATGTCGTGATTTATTAATATTTAATTAATAGCAGGATTTTATAAAATCTTTTGCAAGATAAATTAAAATTAAAGTGCCATTCTGTAATCGTTTTTCTTCTCTTTAATGAAAATTTCCGTTTGTATTTCTTTCTTTTTTTTTTTTTCTTTGCTAAATCAACTATTTGCTGGGTACCAATTATTAGTTGGTAATACAGTAAACAAAAAATTAATGCCATTATTTATTGAAATTACAATTTTTAGAGCAAATTTTAATAACAGTGCGTAACAAAAAAAAAAAAAAAAAAAAAAAAAAAGAAAAGTGGACGTAGCTCTTTAATTGTTTTCTATAGAAAATTAAATTTTTCGATTTTTTTTTTTTTTCAATAATTATGGCTAATGGCCATTTGAAAATCGATCAAAATACACTTAAAAATCGGAGACCACGCCCCCTTTTAAGAAAAATTTTCGCCTCCGGCGGGGTCCCCTCCCCTACGTCCCAAATTGCCTCTCTTCTACGGTCAAAGTGTCCCGATTTTGCATCTAAATAATATGGTCAGCCTACCCCTACCCTACGTCCCAAGTTGCCTCTCTCCTAGGGTCAAAGTGTCCCGATTTTGCCTCTATATAAAATGGTCAGCCTAAGTATATAGTTAGAATTTACTTTTATTCCAAAGCTTTATATGTATAAAGATGAATAGAATTATACACAAAAAGTATTAAATGTGCCTTACAAGTTCAGCATTTTCAGTTGCAATGCACTTTAACATTGGGATGAATTTAAATGTGTGTGTCAAGGAACGCCTTCTACTAAGTACATAATTTGTGACTGTAGCCTTGTAGCTTTCTTCCATAGAAATTCACATGCAGCTGTTTCAACTGTGTGCTCATGATGGTTCCTGCCTACTTCTGACATTTTATTATGAGCTCAAAACAGAGGTCAGAGCATGTTAGTTAGTTAGTTAGTTAGTTAGTATATATATATATATATATATATATATATATATATATATATATATATATATATATATATATATATATATATATATATTTATATATATATATATATCCAATAGGACTATTTTCTAAATAGATTTTATAGCTTCTACAGTTCATATTTATCTCCATAAAATAATGGCAAGAAATCAATATAAAACAAAAATATATCTAAAAATTACCAAATAATGGACAAGCGCTTCATGATGCAAAAATGAATTAGAATATTTATTGGTCGATCACTAAGAACAAGCAGTGGTTTACCTGCCTGGCCTTTCTCTGCACCACATTGACAATATAAATGCCGAGAACTGATAAATTACTACTCAACACCATACACGTACTAGGTGGTTATCAAGGCCAAGCCAGCATAAGCTTGGCATCAAACGCTCACCTTCCACTTGGCAAACTAGCATGTTAGCTACTATGCCACAAGGACAGATATCAAATCACAATGTCGATGTTGTTCCGATATATTGGCCAATGTTCACTTGACCCTGAAAATTTTAATTTTGTCAGATCAACCCCAAATTAAGGATTTTCGCATTTCAAGACATTTGCAGCAAAAAAAAAAAAAAAAAAAAAAAAAAAAAATCAAGGTTAAGTGAACATTGGCCAATATAGCAGAACAACGTCGATATGTTTCATTTACTAAACTATTATTGTATTGAGGTTGCATGATTTTGAACAAATTAGAATGTTTACAAATGAAAAAATAATAATAATAAATAAATAAATATAAATAGAAAAAAAAAAAAAAAAAAAAAAAAAAAAAAAAAAAAAAAAAAAAAAAAACAATTTTATCACGTTATATTGAAAGCTAATAATACACTTGTTTATTATTTATTAGATTCTCCAATTTGCATTTTGATGTGAAACGGGATCAAATTTCTAGCCTAGATTTATGCTAGATAATATATTATCTAGCACACAGCTACGGTAGAAATAAATTTGATGCCATTTCCCAACAATCTGTAAATTAGCAAATCTTGCCATTTCATTAACTTCCAATTCAAAGTGCTCAAATCGTTCTACAAATTTTTTTCCTTCCATAACATGAATTAGAATACTAGAATATCTTAAATTTCCCTCAAATTTGAGCAGCAAGGTTAGAAAAAAAAATCCAAAGTTTTTTGATCAAAGCAAAGTTTATTGGACTTTTTATTTAATTGGTTTATTTATATGTATAATATATATATATATATATATATATATATATATATATATATATATATATATATATATTTCATATCTTGAGTAACCTGAATGCAGTTTTTTAATTGTATCAATAAAATTTGCTCCAATATGAGCAAAACATGATAGAATGATCCCTTTTTTTTTTTTTTTTTTTTTTTTTTTTTACATATATAATCTTAATTTATAATCAGGCAAAAAAATTTTCTTTTCTTTTTTGAAAGATGCCAGGAGTAAGATTTTGTTTTCCCCAAAGAAATTTGCACACAGAATAACACCTAAGCAGGTTATATATGAACATTTTTAATTGTGGCTTTTCAGGAACACCCTATATTACAAGGTTTAGGTTATGAAGATTATTGAAAGCCATTTTATTTAATCTATCAATCAGGCTACAATTAACTGTAGTAGTTTATTTAATTTTGGTTTCAAAATGGTAAAAATAAAATTACCATTCCTGCACTATAACCTACATTATAATTTTTCATATTCATTGTATTAACAGTGTAGTGAGCATCATATAAATCATTACTGTATTATATCATACATTGCACAAAATCTGGATAGGATTACTTCTCAAAGTCAAATTGCAGGTTATATTTTGTGCCATGTTTTACATTTTATTTTTATTTTTTATTTTTACCCACTCTTTGCTTTTTTTTTTATAGGTATATTATTTTTATTATTATTATTTTTTACCATTTCCTTTAAAACCTTATACCATACTCTCAATACAGCAAACACACCATTACCTTAAGTTCAAAAGCAATTGTCATAATTTTTAGGAGCGCATCAAAAGCAGTGTGAAGAAAAAACCAAAAGTTTGATACATACTAAAGAAGGTGATATTATACAACTGGTTAAGAGCTTTACATACTCTTCATCATCAGGCACAAAATAATAGTAATTGTATAGTTACTTATGTAATTAGTTCAAAGATAGTTATTACTTAAAAACAAAGTTCTTGTAATTAGCACTTCACCGTTCTTTTTAAAATATATGGTATGGTGCTCACATTTAGAAAAATTTGATTCAAATTTAGTCTTTTAATGATTATGTGATTTCGTTTCTGTATAATATATTTCAATTAGCTACAATATATATATATATATATATATATATATATATATATATATATATATATATATATATATATATATATATATATATATATATATAGGATTAGCTTTTGATAATTATTGAAGGATCTCATTGGAAAGTTCATTATATAATTTTAACATTTACTAATGGACTATCCACAAGTTGGTGGAAGAAGAATTTTTATTGGTCTCTATTATGCTATTTTTATGTAACAAAATAATTGAAAATAACAAGACATGTAACAAAATGTTGCAATATGTGTACAAATAAGAATGTTTAACATGCACAATTTTTTCCCCTCGTAGATTAGCTCATTTAAAAAATGCCAATATTTAATTAGGGCACTCCAGAGATAGAGAGAGAGAGATAGAGAGAGAGAGGGGGGGGGGTAAAGGTGGGAAATCCTGACACATACCGTGAACTCAAACATTTACATACATAAAAATATCTGTCACTAATTTCTCAGAACATACCCTATATATACATAACATGTTGCTGTATATATTACACACATGGCTTAAGCAGCAGTAACAGAATTTAATTCTATGTGACACATACAGGTTAGCACACACTCATTGATAACAGATCACAAAAGGGAATGCAAGCAATATACTCCTTGCTTTCATTAAAATAATACAAAGTCACAATCAGTTTTCCCATGGAAAAAAAAAAATAATAATAATAAAAAATAAAAACATAATTATGATACAATTTAATGTTGCCTTAACAAATAATATTAAGCCTTGCTTACATGCAGATAACAAGAATGATTTTTTTTCTTTTACTTTGAGATAACCTTCTCTGGAGGCAGTAAAATGTCCACATTTTGTGACAGAGATTAACAATATATATTTTTTTTTAGAAAAATCATAATAATAATTAACATAATCCAAAAATGCACCAATCAGTTGTAGCATTCTTGATGGGAAAATAATTGGAAGCACATTCACGCTTCCAATGACTTATTGATCTTCATCCCCCAATTCATGCTTCACTTTGGAAAAGTCAAAATCTTCACCAGTGCCTCGGCGGAAGATATCTAATACATCCAGACAAGTTGTCTCAAAATGAGTTGTTGCATCATAGGACTTGGAGATAAATACACCAGTGGTACTTCCATCATCAATAGGTTCATAGTAATCCTGAACCCAAATGAACCTGAAACAAAACAATCATTGCAGAACTCCATAGAAAGTATTTTAAATAGAACTATATTTAATACTTACAGCAACATTTATCAATAAGTTAAGTGCAGTTTATAATAGGCCTATATATTTTTATGCTTCCAAATAGGATATAATCAGCTACAAATATTATTGAGAGAAAATTATTTCTAACACCCCAACCTTTCTTTTCAAGATACCCCCATCAGCTACAAGCTCACAAACTCTCACTTCACAATTTTTGTTAATCCTTTCTATAATGTATTTTGCCATCAAATCATTTTTAGACACAAGAACTTTTTTTCATAATTATTATTACTCCATACTTTTTTAAAATTTAAGCTTACTTCTATTATATAATACATGAAGTTTTAGAGAGAGAGAGAGAGAAGATAAGGTAAGATAAGTTAAGAATGATATTAATAAATTAGCTTGAAACTGACAGAAATATTCTGAAGAGACATCAATTTCATTTCATGCAATGGTAATATGATATGATTATACTAGAGAAAAGAAGAAGAAGAAGAAGAAGAAGAAGAAGAAGAAGAAGAAGAAGAAGAAGAAGAAGAAGAGGGCGTCACTTCATATTACCACAGGGGGGATATTAAAAAAAATGAGCGATCAATGATTTTAGATGCTTTTCTATTCCTTTTGAATTAACATGAAACACAATAAAATATGCTTTTAAGATATGTATGAGTAGTGATTTTACCAGACAAATATGGTCAAATATGTTTGACATTCAAAGCAATTTTTTTGTTATGGATTTTCACAATTTAGCTCCTGACAGTGAAAGATCAGGCTGGAGCTAGACAGCACCATAGACTGACAAAACTGAGATGTGGGGGGGGGGGGGGGGGGGGGGAATGAGCCCCCACTCTCTTAAAAAAAACTCCACAAGCATGAAAATTTGTTCGACACAGAACTGATCCGCAACTGAGGAGCAAAAGAACACTATAGTCGAGGCAAAAAGTCTGTGGACTCTCAACTTCAAAAAATTATACCTCGTTAAAGAAACTATGCATTTAAAGCCATAGACCACATAAAACAACATGTGCTTTTCAATGAATAAACAAGAAATGGGTTCTTCAAAACTGGTGACAATTTTTACCAGAATGTTAATGTAGCCCCGCGAGAGAGCGTGAAAAAACTGTAAAGTATGCAATTTGCGTGAAAATTCATGTTTATGATGTCAGAAACATTCAAAAATTAGTACGAAAATGTTGTGCGGGTTGCATAAATTGAATTTTCTGATCACTGCTACGGGGCTACTGTTGGGTTTTGAGACAAAATAATGGTATTTATGTAAATCCCATCAATTGTTTTGTGATATAAATGCTTATGTTTTTCTCTGGTCTATTCCTTTAAAAAATAAATATATATTCTGAATTCTTGGTATGTTGGCTGTAAATGTGATGTTTTAGTTTTGACTTGCACGTTACGGTTCATCAACAATGACGTGATATATGACATAACCTTCCAAAATAACACATAAAAAGTAGTGTATCTTGCCCAAAAATTGTCTAAAATATCTTAAATTTGTACAATTGTGTATGTCAATATCCTACGTGCATACAATTAATTTCAAAATTTTGAATTATTAAATGGTCATTTTATGAAACAATTAACACGCTCCACTTCGGTGTATGCTTGCAAAGCAGCCAGTAAGTTTTAAATCATGTGACTTACATACACTTATCCATTGATGTCTAATTTTCATTAAAAAACTCAAAATTTTCAAATATAAAATATTGAAATTTATAATTTGACAAAAGTCGGGAGGGGGTGGGGGAGCAGTATGTTAAATACAACAATAAGCTTTCGTGTTAATTTCCATCCCTCCACCTCCACCTCCACCTTTTTTTTTTTTTTTTTTTTTTTTTTTGAAACTCCAAAGAGAGGTAATATGATTAGAAATGCACCATTTGTGCATAGTTGTATTACTTTCTTTGTACAACAAGAATTATAAAGAGAGTTCACCAAGAAAATCCAGATAAATTTCAAAGTCACTTTCCCGCGCAACTGTCATAGCCATCTTGTAGCTATTGGGCTCATGAAACAGCTAATGCTACGCAAAAAGCAAATATGACTTTGAAATACAAAATTAAAAAAGTGATATTATATTGAATTTTGGAGATTAAGTTTCATTAAAGAAATACTTCACGCTGGAAATTTGCTATAGAAATCACGCCCAGGATGTGGGAATTAGCGCAAAACTTGGTTCTAGCCACCCCAGGCACTTCATCGGGGTTGTTGGTGAGCCATCTGTTATTACTGAGGATTACTATGACATTCTGGGAAGAGAACCACCAGCACAAGAGAGTATGACATGTACCACAAGTCCCGAGGAGAAAAAGAAGACCCCCCCCCCCCCCCCCAAAAAAAAAATATTTTGTGTTAACATAGTTCCATCAAGATATTCTTATTGATAGGTGCAATGGAACCATACACACAGGACGGCCACAGCTTAGATACGCATCCCAGCATTTGCCATGATATTAGCCTACAGAAACCATGAAAACATCTAAACAAACTGTTTGGTGGAATCATATCAATCATACACCTCCCAAAAGCTGTGCATTTTCATGTAACGCATGTTAACACACATCATGCGATGTGCTGTACTCTCACACTTCAGCAGTGGCTTGAACCTGCACTTGCTTAGGGGTACAGAATTCTAAGTCAGGTGCTGATAAAACTTGGCCATACCAGCTTGGAATGGCATACCATCAAAGAACTAATACTATGGACTATACTGGGACAAAAAGAGAAGTCAGGAAGGCATCAGAAACTCAAAATTATAATAGTAACTTGCTTCTTCAGAATTCATGCTTGTGGGTGACAATGGTATTTAATTTAAAAATAAAGTTTATGATGAAACCGAAACAGCATTTTGACAATATTGGTTAATTGGTTTAAAACATTGAAGTGCAAGGAGCAAGAAAAGTAAAAAGAAAAAGAAGAAGAAGAAGAAGGAAAAAAAAAAAAAAAAAAAAAGGGCCATTTAAGAGTGGAAAGGGAAAAATATACATAAATAATTTGAAATTGAGCCCCAGTGAATTTGCAATTGTAAGCAGTAAATCTAGATTTTAGATGGTCACTTTTTTCATCTTATTTTAGATTTCTTTGTACTTGATCTCAATGTCTCATCACTCCTACTCCCCTCCCCTTTCCCCCTTATTTCCTGATTTCAGAAAATGAATATAAAAAGACAAGGAGATGTGGAGATCACAAGAATTTGAATTATTTACAAAATGTAATTTATACATACTTTTGCTTGATAGGTCCCAGCAAGTCCAAACCAGGCTTTATCTCCCTTTCTGGCTGGTCTGTCTCCACAGTGGTGCACACCATGGCCACAAACCACCCCTTTGCTGCTACTTGATGTGTGTAGCTCACCAAGGACAAGTATATGTCTATTAACATTATATAATACACCATTAATTACAATAATATATATATTATATTAAACACTTTTAATTTGATTACCAAAATAGCTATTAACGATATAACTTAATTGAATTAGGGAAAGTAACAAGAACATTTTAATAAAAATACAGCATAACACTAATCAATTACAATTCTTTTTGATGAAGGGTGATTAAATATTAGAATAAATTTAGCACAAATTCAGAAAGAAAAAATAACTTCAGCTTCAGGGTGTTGAGTTAAGAAAAGAGGATATATTTAGATTTAGTTAATATTTAGATATATTAAGGGAGTAGGGGACCGACGTCGGCCATTAGAATCAAACTTTTCTCGTTAAAAAAATCTGAAATTTTGCACAATGATACTTCAGCTTGAGACAATTTCAAATATGTAAAAATTCTGGGGGGTCACCGTGCAAATTAATTTTATATGATTTTTTGAAATGTTAAGCCCATAAGGTTGAATGTTAATTTCAATATTTTTTTTCTTTTTTTCGAGACGGTCAAACATCATGAAATTTTTATCAAGGCTAGGTGTGACCCTTAGCTACACAATGAACCTAAATTTAGACCCAAAACACATCTAGTTTTTAAGATATATGGTCGGTATACTACTCCCTTAAGGAAAATAAACCATCACCATTAGGTATGATAAATTTGAAAGAAAAGGATCGGAGAAACCAGCAAGGGCCTTACCATAGTGAAGAAACTCCCACATCTTATCATACATCTGTGCTAGCAAGGTTTTCACCAAAGTATAAGACTCTCTTCACTATGGTAAGGCCCTTGCTGGTTTCTCCTATCCTTTTCTTTCAAATTTATTGTAACACTAATAAAGAGCAGTACCGGTATTGATTTTTACATAGTATTTTGTACTTCAAAGTTTGCACAAACAGTTTACCACTTTACACAAACATACAGTACATCAACATATTTTTAAATTTTTATATTTTCACGTTTTGTGCCAAAATTAAGTCTGGTTCCTGCATCTTAACCTATTTCATTTTATCTTAAGTTGTAGAGGCCTGCTGTGCAATCAACAGCTATTTACCATGAGGCAAGAAAAAAAAAGCAAAAATAATACTGTAGTAAATAATTAAATTTAAATAAACAAATTATATCAATAAAAAATCATTTCATTAATCACATTTGATTTTGAATTCTCTTTGTTTTTTAAAATGTGAACCATATGTGGCTCATATTTGGTGCCTTTTCTCATGAGTAAGTGTGTGCGTATTAGTGCATGGGAGGAGCAAATGAGTAAAAGATTGGCTTTAACTTGAGTTTGCATTGATACTTGGTTTACTTATGCGTTTCATGTTTGTATGTTTTTAAACTTTTACGTTTTGCATCAAAGAGTAAACCATACCATTAGGTGACATGCATAGATACCAACATGTGTATTTTTCTCATTTACCTAAATAATGTATGTTTGAGTTAACTTGCATTTTTTTTTTCTCTCTCTATATTTATTTTTTATTATTATTATTAACTTTTTTTTTTTTTACACAAGTTGCAACGGTCTTTTACAAAAGAAGCAGGTAACAAAGTATCCAAGTTTTTCAGTTACAAAAAAGTGTTAAGATACACCAAAAGTTTAAAAATGGGTCTGCGTTTTCCCATAAAGATAACATAGGGTGGTTTTAGGGCCTATACATATTGTTCTCAAACTTTTGATCAGAGCTGTACCTTCATTTTTGTTTACTATTATTACCACAAATTGATGGGCTTGTAATACATAAAAATTATTTATCTTAGGGGGGGGGGGGGGGGGGGGAGCACAAAGAAATTAAATTAAGTATTACCAGATTTGCGTCCCACTTGCTTCTGAGGTATGATTATTTGAGTGGAGAGTGCATCGTTTGTGTTGGGCACTGGATGGTCCATCAAACAAATACAGCGGATGACTTGGCCAGTCTAAAAATGTTGATTTAAATATTATAGCAAGTATGCATCACTATACAAGTGATGCTGTAATGATGTTTGGAACCATGTTACCTTGATCTAAAAAATGTGCAATGCTATTTAAAAAGCATTAGGTGATTTTTTTCTTGTGGTTTGGAGCACAAGAAAACAATGGGGGGGGGGGGGGGAGAGAGATAGAGAGTACAAACGCCATTTGTGTTTCAGCGAACCCATTTCCCTTTCACATCTAAATAAATACAATCATACGGTCATACAATCATTATATATAACTCAACTCTGCACCATGTGAAATCTCAACCTCTCCATAGAACTTCTACAGTTGTGAGGCCCTTGCTGGCATTTTTAACTTTAATATTCAAATTTGCGGTACTTAAAGAATAAAAAGATTTGATAGAAAACTTGCATAGTTTGAACATTCAGGGAAAGGGAGTTGAACATTAGCTGACAGTGTCACTCAGCTGAGGGTATAAAAACCCGCAGCATGTGAGGGCTTTTCTCTTCTCACCATGTTGAAGCATGTAATGTAAATAGATAACCTATGTAATCCAGAGAGGATTCCCGCTGAAAAGTACTGGTCAGCTGGAGACGTGTATTGCGGGTCAAAATTACATTGATCAAATGGGCAACAAAATAACTTCCAGGATAAAATAAAATTAAAGGCAACAGAAAATTGAATAACGATGTTCTCTTTGGATTACCTATCTGTAGAAATGCCTTAGAAGCATGGACAAAACAGCTGTCCATGGCTAGATAGAGATGAGGTGCTGAAAATGACTGCTCATGCGCTGCATTTACAATTTAAAACAAATGCAAGGCACCCACCCACTATGCTTGCCCTCTAATCAATAGAAGAATATGCTAAACTTGTTAAGACTCTACACGTTTCATTTTGGCCTGGATTATAAATTATTTCCTCCCCCCCCCCCCCTCTCTCTCTCTCTATCTCCCTTCCCCCTCCCCCCCCCCCCCCCCCCCCACTTACACACACAGGCTTTTGATTGGAATTTATTCAAACTTTATTTAAGTGCAAAATACCTTCTTGGCTTTATCTGGAACGTAAGATGGATCGCAGTACACCTGCTTGCACTTGGCAATTTCATTTCCTGAACGTACACCTACAACCTTTCCATCCTGCATAACAATTTCATCCACAGGCTTGTCCAGCATGTAAGTACCTCCATAGATTGCACTCAACCTATTAAGAAAAACAAAATAATAATAATAACAAATACAAAACCAAAACATTACAAATATCAATTAATTGAAATCCCTTGAAGTAAATACTGAAGGTAAATTGTGTAAATAATTTACATTTTCTTTGATTGTATAATATCCAAGCCATGGTCAAACCTCCTTCCAGACATAGCTTTACCATACATGTAATGGTAAAGCTATGTCCATGGTAAAGCTAATGGTAAACCTCCTTCCACGTATGGTAAAGCTATGTCTGGAAGGAGATTTGACAATGGCATGGGTGATGTTGTAACTTAAGTACTGTACTACTCTGAAATCTTTGATCAACAAATGTGTTTCGTTACTTCTTCTTCTTCTTTCTTTTTTTATTTTTTTTTATTTTTATTAAAACACTTACCACTTACTGCTTTCAATATATTGCATTTCAACTATAATTGTTATTAATCTACATATAGTATGCTTTGGAAAAAAATATTACAAATAATTGCAATATTTATCCAGTGGTTTTGCACCTTGCAGTGCAACAATCCAGCTCCACGTGGTATACATAGTTACAGCAGGAGCACATGTTCCGCAATCTCAATACTAGGGATCGGCTATACATATCATAACAATTATAGTTGAATACATAATATTGAAAGCAGGAAGACCAAAACACATGTCTGCAGCATGATGTTGATAATACACATTCATTGCATTTAGAATAACCCCATCCTCTCTCTAATTCAAAGTTTAGAGCTTGCAGTAACCCTACATCCCAATCACAGTTTCTTTATTTTTGTAAAATATATTTTTCCATTTTACGTGCTTTCATTACTCAACTATTTGCTTTACTTTGATTAACATGACAATCAATTATAATTAATAATAATCTATCAATCATAAGTTCCCAATATATAATACCTATATTATATATATATATATATATATATATATATATATATATATATATATATATATATATATATATATATATATATATATATATATATATATATATCCTATATATATATATATATATATATATATATATATATATATATATATATATATATATATATATATATATATATATATCCTATATATATATATATATATATATATCCTATATATATATAGGTATATATATATAAATTAAATAAATTCCTATTGTCCACTGTTATCAAGATGTTTTGATATGGTGATTTACTATTTAAAATTACCTGGCAAATCCTTGTGGAAGCTCACCTAGACCATACATTGGATACAGATATGGAGAACGTCCATAGCGAGCCAGAGAATCACTGTACAGCTTTATTCTACGTACAGTCTGAATTGCACTCTGCTGCAGGTAGTCATCATTTCTAGAACATGATAAGTATACATTTGTAAAGACTTTCAACTAACATTTTTGACTTAAAAAAAGCAAATTCCACACCAAACATGATCATTATTTTAACCTGTTCCCGACGGAGTTTTTCGATTATCAGTGTTATTGTCGTGAACTGGTTAATCAAAATTTGAATACTATTATTATTATTGTATTTATTTTTATTTTTTATTTTTGGATAACTGTGCAATCAAGATCTTCACCTAGCTATGGACTTCAGTGTTATTATTGTGGTAAGACTTTTGTTGGTTTCCCTACCCTTTCTTTGATAACATATACAAACCAAAATAGCTTGAATTTCCTAATTAATTGAACATTACAAAATGGAGTGCTCCATGATGCAACCAGTACACCATAAATATACTTCCCAATACTATTATTATATATGATATTATTCAACATTTATACTATTAAATAATACGATACATATAATATACGTATAAGCTGAATCAATGCAAATTTTCCCCCACTAGGATATAAAGTAAAAAGAAAGCCCACACAATAAAGGTGCACATAAATAAAATATTTTCCCCCCTATTTATATGAAACAAAATAATAATATATAACAAAAATACCTATAGAGTGCCAGCGCATGGCCAGTGAAGTCTTGAGTGTTTTTGTCCAACCCAAACTTGTCATACACCTGTTGCATGTTGGTGGTACGAGGATCCATATCCTTCCATGACTTAGGATCATCTTCTTTAAAGTCTTGGACATAGACCAAGAAGTTCTTAAATCGCCTCTTTTCAAACAGGCCCATCAAATCTAAACATTAGAATGGATAGCTTTATATATGACAGCTTATATACGAGTTCAAGAACACATGAGGTTTAAAATTACCTGAAGCGAATGCTTCTTTCTCATCTACTGGTACTTTGGAGATCTTGCCTCCCTTGTAGACGTAACTGCCCTCAACAGATTTAAACTCTAGATAACGAGTCACTCCAGTGTGGATGAGAAGTTTTACCAGCTGCCCATGAGCCATAAGAAATTTAGGGATCAGGTCAACATTCCAGTCCCTATAAAATGGATACACTATATTAAAGTTCATATTTTTACATTTTAACAAGATTTATAAATCCCTCACAGTTGATGACAATAATAAAAGAATAATTATTAATTTGAACACAACGCCTTTCATACTGAAATAATGCACTTACAGATTTTTTATTTTTTTATGTGACTTATTATTACTGTATTTTTATTTTTTTAATGTGTTAAATAGATAGATAAAACTTCTTTCTATTTTAACTATTTTAGAGACAATAATGATAAGTTTGATAAGGTATTCGAGATGTTAAAAAAAAAAAAAAAAAAAAAAAAAAAAAAACTGTATACATACCACTTATCAAATGAGATGTAATTTGATTTCCTACAATTTCCATGCTTTAACTGTAATAATGTTGAAAGACGTTGTAAAAACGTGAAAGAAAATAGTGGAATGATTGAAGCATGTTGAATTGAAAATTAATTAAATGCAAAAATTCTCTAATTCGTAGATTGTTGATTGGGGAAAAGAGATCAAATTTCTAGCGTTATGTGTGTGTGTGTGTGTGTGTGTTCCAAGTTCACCCATATAGTTCTCCTGTTAAAATGCTAAGAAGCTTCAAACATAAATCTTTCATTTTGAGTCAAATTTGAAAAGTGTAGTTCGTTCACTTCGACGAGTTAACATCAATATATTGCCATGTTTTTCCCCTCAAATTTATTTAAAGGTTGTATTTAGATGGCTTGTATCTCAAAATCTAAAGAAAAAACTTCCAAACTTTATGATGCCATTTGAAAGTTAACAGTAACAGCTACCCAAGATAAAATGTTCAGAACCCGTGACCATCGGATAAGAGAAAATAATTATTGAAATTAACTTGGGCTTTTATGAGACTAAAATGTCAAAAAATCATAATTTAAAATCTAGTGTGGTGACCCTCGTAATTTTTTACATTTTTGAAAATACCTTAACCTAACGTATCACTGTGCAAAATACAGATTTTTCTTTCTTTACAATTTTTTAGTCAATTCTCACAGTAGCTGATTTCCCACCTTAACTATAATAACTCAGTAAGTAATTAAAAACTTTTGCTAATAATTTGAATAATTTGTAATAATCTCGAATATATCATTACCTTACCTTTGTAAGTGCAAAAACCATAAGCCTTTATGGTTTGAATCATATATTATATGAGAATTTAAGCTTTTTACATTGCCCACTAATGAAAATTTAAATTCAACATAAAATGGTACCTCTACTTGAAAAAGTACGGCTTTTAAAAAATTGTACACGTATCTGCACAAAAGTGAATTGCAAGATAAACACAACTTAGGTTCCAACTAATAAATAAATGTTTTGAAAATAATGAAATTAATGTAATGGCGGACTGTTTGAACAATTTAGTACGCCAAAACTTAAATTCAAGTGTTCACTTGAGTTTATCAACTAAATTTGTTTTGGTGCATCAGATAACAATATATATGGTGTATGCGCATGACGTTATATTAAATGCGCTTGAATGCCATACCGGAGTTGGAGTAATGAATAACATTGCTCAGCATAGGACAAACTTTGATTTTGGCTATTTTCTTTGGGAAATTGGTTAATTTTTTGTTATTATTTTTCTCGCCTACAGTACTTAAGATACTAATTCAACCTATTAACAGCATCAATTCTCACAAATATTGCCTAGTATTTTTGAATTGCCAAAATAAGTTGTTTTCCTATGCAGCCCATGTTATTGAGTGATCCAACATGGTGTCGACTTCAAAATAAATGCATAGACCCTATAGCAATCACAAAAGATACAAGGATTTATATTACAGATTAACAATATATTTATTAAGGCGGTGGGGGACCGACTTGGACCGGAAATCGCTAAAAGAAGAACTATATTTTCCCTATAATTTTTTGTACATGATTTAATTCCAATAAAACAAGCACTATAATTTTTAAATAAAATCAAGTAAATTTAAAATATATTTTTTTATACCAAAAATTTATTTAATTATATTTTTAATTGTAAAAAACTTACTAATTTGACTAAAATTTCCTGCTCAAATTTAAATTTCCACATTTACATGTTATCTTTAAAGTGTAATAACTTAAATATTTGATCGTGTTTTCACATGGTTGACATAACTAAACTTTTAAAAAACATTTCTTCTTTACTTTGTGTTATTATTATTATTCGCAACCGTCCTAGTTTGCGAGATATCAGTCGGTCACCTACCCCCTTAATATATTGGCATACTTGATACTTTAATATATATATATTTTTTTAAAGTGGTTATAGCGATATATTGATACTTAAGAGTCCGATGCACTCACAGAAAATATCGAATTTTTAATCACGTGACCAGAGATTCAAGTGACTGAAGCTATTAAAGGAAATGACCAAAGGTAGTAAACAGATTACAAGCGATAAAGGTATATCTAGGAGTATTGTATTGAATGACATTCTTGACCAAGTTTGGAAAATACGCTTCTTATATCAAGTGATTCATTTGTGAGCTTCATAGTATTTTATATTTTATGCAAGAAAAAAAAAGTTGGAGTAAGCTACTTGTATGCCTTCAGTATTGAAATATAGATAGACTGATAGACACACGAATTTTATATAGGCCTAATATTACTTAAGTACATTTGCTAATTAGATTAATTAATAATGAAGTAGGTGTTTTATTTGCAATTTATAATTCTTGCCACTTTTTTTTCTTCTTCTTCTTCTTTTTTTTTTTTTCCATTTTCTGATATTGCAATTGCATGTTTTGTATTACATGCTAATTAAAAATATTTGCAATATTATAACGTTTTCAGAAACTATAAAATAATTAATTAATAAATATTAGTAATTAGTTCAATATAAATTTAATGGCTTAAAATATATTTTTTATTTTTATAATATTTGGATGCATTTATTTTACTATTACACTATAAGTGACATTTTATTGCAAAAAAAAAAAAAAAAAAAAAAAAAAAATCAGACTTGCAAATATATTTGCATTCAATTTTTAAACCAGGCAATCTTTGTATTGCAATTATAATTCAAGAAATAAAAATGAAACGTTTTGCTAATCAATTATTATTTGCATAAAAATTTCAAATTTTTAATAATATAGGCAAGAGCAGATAGGTTCAATTCCGTTCAACCATTGTATAAACGAACTAAAAATAATGATAATAATAAATAGCATTCCGTAGTTCATACATACTGTATGATAAAATACTGATTCCAAGAAACAGACAAATATCATTTTTATTGAAACATAGATAGACGTTTCCTGCCAACAAAAATAATCTTAAGCCTTGGGCAGTAGGTGCATTGCGGTACCGATGCTACCAAGGCGATTTAAAATTTATTATATTTTAATAAATCGTATTTAGTAAATTACGCTCTTATTATTTGTCAAAGTGAGACTTAAAATACATTTTTTGACTGCTCATAATATTTAGGGTGCCTTCCGAATGGGATTTTTTTCTAAAATGATCGTGCGAGTTTTTAGGTGAAAAAAACTGAATAACACCGGAACTAGAACGAAAATAAAAAAATCCCATTCTGAAGGCAGAGATATATTAACAAGCATTATTGTTACCAAAAATGAAACTTGTAGCTCTCTAGCTGTTCGTGTAATTTACTAAATACGATTACATTGATTTAAATGAGAGTATGAAAAGTTGCCTATCTAAGCAGGGACAGCAGTGCACGGGACTCTTAAACCCAGTTATCAGTATTTGATACTTTTTGAAAGATTTATCTATGAGAAATATTTTCTTGAATTATTTTCTAATGAATGTACTTAAATTTTTAAGGTACGTATATTTACTTTTGAAAAAAACAAAAACATTAATACTACTGGTAAGGCATGTTTACTGGTACTAGTTGTATTGGGTATTGATTTTTTTTTCCTTTTCTTTTTTTAAGCCATCGATATATCAATACTTTTGTTCCTTATATATTAATGACTTTTTATTTATTTATTAATTATTACCTAATAAAAAAATTATCAATACATTTTTTATAAATTGCCTATCCCTAATTTATACACTGTACCAACCGGATGAAAAACAAATGCAGCTACAAGCTTTTTGAATTCTTATATGATTTATTTTAGCGAACATTTTGACCAATTACAATTTTTAAGTTCCTACTCAGGGTCGGACTGGCAATCAAGGGGCCTCGTCCGCAAAAGGGGTGTAACACCCTCTTTAGGGGCCACAAAGGGGGCGTAGCACCCTAGTTATGCCCCTGTTTGGGCCTTAGGGGCCTCCAAACAGGGGGGCCACGTCCGCAATTGCGGACTTGCTCTTATGGCCAGTCCGACCCTGTTCCTACTGATGCTACAAGTGATGTTCTGCATAAATTATAACACAGTTTGGCTACCCTTAATCTAACCATCTCTTACAACTTCAAATTTGAGTAAGTTATTGGATAAGGAATTTTGTTGAAATTTCTGACTGTTGTCTATTGATTAATGTGATGAATAATTTAGTGAGCACTATAATTTTGACTCTTTTGTGTTAAAAGATATAAACCAACAATAATTAAAGGTATTTAGTAAAAAAAATAAAAAAATAAAAAAAAAAAAAAAAAATAATTATATTGAGGGTGCTCAGCTATGTCCTAAGTCCATTTGACCTTGAAAAAGATTTTTTGCTGCAAATGACCTGAAATGGATAAATCCAAAATTTGGAGTCGGTAGGACGTTTTTTTTTAATTTTTCAAGGTCAAGTGGACTTAGGACATTATAGCGGAGCACCCTCTATATATATCAATAAGGTTTGTACGAAAATTTCTGAGAAACGCATACATTTATATTAGGCTGAAATAAAAAACTATCCATGTATAAGTGGTATTTTGATAGACAAAACTTTAAAATTCCATACCACTGTAACATTTATTAAGTGTAGGGTGGTAACTAATGTGAAGCAAATGCAGCTGCTTTCAGCACAAACCGTGTATCTACAAAAGCAACAAAGTTCAAAGCATTATACAAAAAGATAAGAAATACGACTTTGCTGCTTTTGTAGATACACGGTTTGTGCTCTAGCCCAACAATATGTGGAGAAATAGAACCACTGGTAAGTTTTTATTCATTTTGTACATAATACATTTCTCCGAACTTGTCATCCAACCCTCTGAATAAAAAAATAATAATAATAAAAAAAAAACTTTATTTTTGCATTTCATTTTTTATTAAATCAATTTTATTATTACAGTGCATTTATTTGAGTTATTTTGAATGGTGTTGCGAGTGAATTTTTGATGGGTAAAAAATCATTGTTCTAGCCTAACGGTTGTTCACATCTAATATCATACTGGTTGTGGTCAAGAGCACAAGTCAACAAATTTTTGTACGATGTTCAGAAGCAACTTGAGCCCTTTGACTGCAACCAGTTCAATATTTGAATTGTACTTTCTGCTATCATTTGATATATCATAATGACAGGTACTAGTAGTATTGCTTCCTAAGCAAGTAATCATATGAAAATGCATCTTCATCATAAAATTAAGGGGGTAGGTGACCGACCGATATCTCGCAAACTAGACGGTGGAGATTTATAATATAACCATAAAATAAAGAAGAAATGGTACTTAAAAGTTTAGTTACGTCAAACATGTGAAAACACGATCAAATATTTAAGTTATTCCACTTTAAAGATAACATGTAAATGTGGAAATTCAAATTTTAGCGGCAAATTTTAGTCTAATTAGAAACTTTTTTAAATTAAAAATACTATTAAAACTTTTTTCGGAACAAAAAAAAAAGGTATACTTTAAATTTAATCGATTTTATTTGAAAATTATAGTGTTTGTTTTGTTGGATATAAATAATACAAAAAAAAAAAAAAAAAAAAAAAAAAAAAAAAAATGCTGTTAAAATGTAGTTCTTCTTTTAACGATTTCGGACCAAGTCGGTTACCTTCTATGCTAATACACTTTATATTCTATAATACAGCCACGCTCATAATTCATAGTTTCACTCTGTCTGTAACAGACTGAAGAAGGCACACATACACATACACACACACACACACACACACACACACACACACACACACACACACACACACACACACACATAATCCATTTTCTCTTTGAGTTAAGGTACTACTTTAGGGTAGGAGTGTATTTTTTTTATTATGATTATAAACAGAGATTAGGCTGTTGTACCCAAAAATGAAATCCAAAAAATTCTATTTCAAAAACTCTCGTCACAACAGAGCGTCAAAGTGTCGTAAAATGCCACGCCCCCTAATACTAATGAATCTATATTTGAACCCCAATTTTGACCTACTTTGAATTTTTTTCAGGGGTTAAAAAAATACTAGCTTGTTCTTCGTGTTGACTTTTAATGAAAAATGATTTTTCAGATTTTTCTAGAAAGAATTTGCTGAGAAAAAAAAATCGCAAATTGACCCATGTTAATTGAATAGGCAAACTTCTGTATTTTTTTCTCCGTAAAAATCTCGTAAAAATTGTTTTAAATCTCAAATTCATTAAAAGTTGATCTGTAGATCACGCTAGTATTTTTTATTGAGAAGTTGGTCAATTCAATTTTGCACACTGTGAGCTTGAAGTTTTGTATCTTATACATGCTAAAGGGGGCGTAGCCCAAAAAAAAAACAACGACTTTGCCGCTAATTTGCGGAAAATTGATTTGAGCAAAAACTTTTTTTAGTATAGAAAATTGTTCCTTAATTTATCATGAAGCTAAAAAAAGATAAAAAGATTATATTTACGACAAAAATGCTACCCTAAAGTAGTACCTTAAGAGCTAAAAGCTATCCAATATGTGTTAGGTTTTAATCTCTGGATTCCTTCATTCTTTTCTTTTATATTATCAACCAAACCGCAATGTTTTCTTTTCCTTGCATTGTATGATAAAATATTTTTGAATAGTGCTCAATCAATTTTGCTACTGGCATGCACTAAATGCCCATGTTATCACTGAATATTAGGGTATTGTGTAAATTGATATGAACTTAATAATTACAACAAAATACTGTATAAAAATATTTTGCAGAATACTTAAAACAAATTAAGATTTTATATATTTAATATTATTATTTTTATATTACCTTCCTCTTCCATAGGTTTCATCTGGTGGAGGAGCTCCAAAGCGTGTAAATAATTCTTCTAGAGGTGTTATAGATGCAGATTCTCCACCATAATACTTGTTGCGGTCGATGTGGAGAACTTTCTTACCAGAGACTGACAGCATGCCACTCAGGATACATTCCTGAAATGCAAAATCAAGTTGAATTCATCATCACTCATACCATTAAACAATGAAAAATGTTATGATGCTCTACCATATTATATACCAGATAGGAGGTTAAAATAAATTAAAATATTTAAAGTTCATTTTATTTATACACAATGAGACTTTTTTTTTTTTTTTTTTTTTTTTTTCTGTCTTACTTTCCCCTTTTAAAGTCTAATTTTAGGACAAAAAATATCAGGAAAAATCATCTATGCGATAATTGATAAAACAAAAATTGATAGAAAAACACAGATAGATTAGAACAAATTGAGGAAAGGGAGATAGTAATGAGCCTACACCGACAGGGAAAACACTATTGGAGTGATTATTGACACTGTTGGAGAAAAAGTTCTAACCCAGGCCAAAAAGAAATTTATAAGCATATACATTATATTGTACAGAGCAATATGAGCTACTAGTTCATATGCTTATAAATTTCATTTTGACCTGGGTTAGACATTTTTCTCTACCACGGCATCCATGTCCATGCAAGCCCATTACTATATCTCCCATTCCCCAATTTTGCTTCATCTATGTATGTGTTTTTCCATCTTATTTTATAATCATTAATTTTAGGACAAGAATATATTCTGCAAACAATAATTTCAATATTATACTTTTAAAGGCGTAGAACGCCTTGAACAAAAAAAGTTGTGTAATATCCTAACAAACCTGAAAATCAACGTCGATTTGGCCAGAGTCATTTATTTCTAATTTATTTTCCATTCACAAAATGGCAGCTGCGGGTTTGTGACGTCACAGTCCTCCCGTGCGGAAACAGGCAAGCTGTGACGTCACAAACCCGCAGCTGCCAATTTAGGAATGGAAAATACATTAGAAATAAATGACTCTGGCCAAATCAACATTGATGTTAGGATACTAGACAAGTTTTTTGATCAAGGTGTTCTATGCCTTTAACCAGACAATTTTTTTAGATTATCCGCTCTTTATGAGCTGAGAAAAAGTGGTGCATATTTGGTAAGCGATAGAGACGGGGGGGGGGGGGGGGGGGGGGGATATGCAGGGATATATAAATAAGCTTTATTTTAAGATATGCCATTGTCTGGTCTACATTTTTTTTTATCCAGATCCAATGCCATTTAATTTTTCCCGCTATTTTCTCTTCAATTTTGCGATTATTAGATTTAAGTTACTTTAATTTGACAAAATAGTAACAACAACAATGAAAATTATAAAGCCACTGGAATTTTTATTAAAAAAATGTAGCTATGTAAAGAGCAATGCTGACAATACATAATTTATTTTGACACCTCCAATTTTTGTACTAATGATAGTAATGATGATACTCTATGGACATGTTCACACATATACTCGCCTCAAAAAGCCTGAGTTACCTGCCGTTTGACCTTTTACGGTATCGCCCAGCCGCCCCCCCTTTGAAATGCACGCTAGAAATGGGCGATACATTAGTGGTAAAACGATAGATCAGCTGAGGTTTTTTGAGTCGAATATAGTGAAATACGATTTATTGAGTTTACATTAAATGCATTTAAGTGCATTAAAAAAATATATTGCATGATACAAATATTACCCCATGTGAATAATCAACATGACTATCAAGAAAGTATGAGAACTTGGCACACAAAAATAATAACAGATGAGCTTCATTCTTTCAATATTGAATTATAATAGAAAATACAGATGCTGTTCTTGTTTCTTTTCTTTCTTCTGTTTTTTTTTTTTTTTTTTTTTTATTATTATTATTACCGGTATTGTATATATATAGGCCTATATATATATATTTTTTTTTTTTCATCTCAAATTAACTATCTACTTTCCACACTTATTAAGAGATTAAGGAAAATAATACATTGTGGTTCAGTATGTTGATAGAAAAGGATAAGAGAAAACCAGCTAGAGCCTTACCATAGTGAAGAAAATCCCATGATTTGGTAAAAATCTTGCTAGCACAAAGATATATATATATATGTATATATATATATATATATATATATATATATATATATATATATATATATTATATATATATATATATATAAATGGATAGCTTTTGGAACTAAACTTAGTTCATAAGGACTGACGAAGGCATAACACACTCCGTTTCTTTAGAAAATTAGTGTCGAAGGCTATTATTATTATTTTTTTTTTTTACTTTGTGCTAGCAAGATTGTATGCTTAACTATGGGACTTTCTTTACTAAAGCAACTTAAAAGAATTAAAGGAACAGCAAATTATAGTGTATAATAGCCTATGAAACCATGATATTTTCTAAAATTGAACTAAAGGCACTCTAAAATTTCTGTTAAAAAATTGCAATTCAGGGGGTTTAATAATTTTAAGAAAGATACCATTTATTGGACCATTTAAAAAAAAATAATAATAATAATAATAATAATAACCTGTTTGCATAGTATAATAAATTTTGCAAAATAGTGCAAAATATAATATTTTTTATTATTATTATTTTTTTTAATAGATTGCAGACAATTTAAACATTTAAAATATTGCATGGTGCTAACAGTAGGTGACAAGACAGCATTGTGAACTGAATTAAGTTATCTATATGTAAAAAAATATATGATAAATGGTCGGCTCGGAATTCATTTGTCGAATTGACTAATAAAGGTACAACTGTTTTGAGGCTGAGCGATTTTGCTTACATCCGCTTCCGTTTCTACTTACTACACATGCACAGTACGTAGCAAGTAGAAACAGAAGCTTATGTGAGCAAAACTGCTTAAAGTCGGCCTCAAAACAGTTGTTCCTTTATCAGTCAATATGAAAAAAAAAAAAAAAAAAAAGCCTTAGTGGATACCAGTTTACGTGGGACAAAGGTCAAAATTCCTTTTTTTTCTTCTTCTTCTTCTTCTTCTTCTTCTTCTTCTTCTTCTTCTTCTTCTTCTTTTTTTTTTTTTTTTTTTTTTCATACAAGACAAATGTATTCTGAGCCGACAAAATGTGTTAGTTGGTGCCCCGACTATATGTGTTCACATATGATCTGTCATGTGTTCATATGTGGTCAAGGTTTTGTAAAATAGGATTGTCAAGCCCTCACAACGCCTTAATAAAGCTATTATTATTGGTATAATTAAGGTATGTAGTTAAAAACTGTTTTTACAGTTGTCAGCAAGATTTGAAGGTGAATTCCTGCTTATAATTAAAATATTTGGTGGATTTCTTTTACTTTTTCTGCAAAAACGACAGTTTCTTTTGTATAGGAAGGACTTAAATCAAATACAGTATAGCTTTAAAAATGACATTAAATCAAATACAGTATAGCTTTAAAAATGACATTATCGCGATTTGTCTCAGTAAAATAGTGTTTATAATAAAAGAAAATACTGTTTTGAAATCAATCAGGCATACTCTTGTGTACATTTAAATCTCTCATGGCAGATCAATATTATAGCTAACGCACCTTTTTTATATCTATGACACTTAAAAAAACACATAATAGGCAAAGAAAGTGTGCTTGATTCTGGATTTCATCCTAATATACCCCTGAAAACCACTTTGACAGCAGAAAATATTGAAACATATTTCCTAAGTTTGGCATCTATACCGGTATTATGTATGTACCATTAATGGTTTTGATAAGTATGTAAAAAATGTTAAGAGAAAATTATTCTGTGGCAATTTAGGAGGGTCACATTTCTACCAGACAATAAAAGAATGTTTTTTATGCATGTACATGATTTATATATTTTGGGTATTAGCTAGGAAATTAGAAGCAGGATAATATAAAAAAGGACTCTGTATGTAGCAAACCATTTCTAAGCATATATGTATGTATGTACCGAAACGAAATGAATAACTTTCAATTTTAGTATTGCATTTCAGTGTATAGTTGTGAAATTTTATGATTTCGTTGCGGTACAGCTCTTGCCAAAAGTTTAGGAACGGGGCAGCGGCGGCCGCAGCGTTTTTCCATAAAGATAACATATCGTGGTTGCAGGTTGCCTATGCAAATCGTCCTCAAACTTTTGGCCAGAGCTGTACATACATACATTCATGGAACTTCTTGTTTTACGATTTTTTTTTTTTTTATTTATTTACTGATCTTAAGCAGGGACAGTAATTTTTTTTTTTTTTTTTTTTTTTTTTTTAGATTTTATTCAATGGAGGTTATCGGTTTAAAAAATTGCTAAAAATTTTCTATGGCTTAAAACACGTAAAAGTATGTCTAGTATTTCTCATTTAAATTTCTCCTAAATCGGTGGAGTAGTTTTCTCAAAAATCGCAAAAAAAGTGTTTTTCTCCATAAGCGTAATGTTAAATTAGGGGACCCTTAGCTTTCCCCGCAGCACCCCGCGCGCTAAACCGATAACGTCCATTTGTTCTACATATAAATAGTTGAGATTCAAACATTTGCATGGGTATATACCCAGTAAATACCAGTTAAATAAGTAAAACGTACACTGTATCCTACATATACGCTACGTACACCGCACTTATGTAATTCTTTTTGTATGTATAGAATTTTTAATTACAGAAGAATTCTATTGAGATTCTATGCATTTCAAGCTAAAAGTTTATAAACTAGTGTCTGTACAGTAAAAATTAATTGTTAATTTCTTCCGAATAGACAGATTGACATTAATGCATGGAATCAACACTGACAGGCGGTGGCATATTAGACAGATTTTTTTTTTTTTTTGACAGGGCTATCTTGAGACAAATTTCAGCGCTTCGCTTACACATACTTACTGATGCAATAATACTTATATAATTTATCTAGAGCTATATTCATTAAACTTGTGTCTACATTTCTTTTGAATTTAAACCTAAGGGATAATTTTAAATCGTTATATTGAAAATTTTTAGTACCAAAATGGCGATGCAAGGTTCCTTTTTGACACGTCAAATTGAGTACCGGCACACATAGAACATTGCGATATGAATCTACTTAAGTTTTTATTATTGTCTTTAATATTATTACCTTCAATCCAGTTCCAAGCACAATGGCATCATATTCTTCATCCATTTTGAAGAAAACTTTAAATTATTCCAATGAATCGCTATGAGTTAAGCACCGAGCACAAGTTGATTACAAAGAGGGGAGTTTCCTTTGGGTCGATTCTGAATCGTGGAAAGGGAAGGGGGAATCGTCAAAACGATGAGAAAGTAAGGGGAATCAACGAAAGGCATAAGGCAGCTAGGGGAAAATATGAAAGGGGGGAGAAATAAAAAAAACGGCGAACACATTCGACGGACGCATATGTCACGGAACGGATAAAAACGAAAATTTAATCTTTCGTTCACGTTCGGAAATGTTCGGAACACTCAAACCGGGAATTCTGTTTAAAGTTTAAAACTTTTCCTCGCATTTTTCTTTTTCATATACGGTGTGTGCGCATGACGTCATTCTGAATGCTTTTTGATGCTCTTCTTGAGCAATGAATAGCATTGCACCAGGGTCGGACTGGCCATAAGGGCTACGCGGCATCCCCGCCGAGGCCCCCCCAATTTTGAGGCCCTCAAACTGGTAAAAAAGGTAAAAAAGGGGCGTATGGTTGCAAAAAATGAGGCCCCTCTCGGAGGATCCCCGCCGAGGCCTTTTCACCCCAGTCCGACCCTGCATTGCACAGCATAAGACAAACGTAGTTTTTGGCTTTTTTCTCAAAAAGTATTTGCGAAGTATTTTTAAACTGCCAAAATGAGTCATTTTGATGATGTTATGTATATATATAGCGCTCACTTATGGCGTCGACTTATAGCTGAAGATAACGGAAGGCATCGACTGCGCATAAAAAATTGCATAATAAAAAAAAAAGTATATATAGTGGTTATTACACTAATTATAGAATTATACGTAAAAGAATAAGACTATAGTAAAATGAATACTTTTAATTAAAATACATGATTGTAATCAGTTCTTTTTTAAATATATAGCCTGTCATACTTTTTTTTTTTTAAATATGTAAAAAAAATGCTATCTCATATCAAATAAAAGGCGTCGAAGATCGAAGAGGCAATATGAATAAAATTTAAGGTAACAAGTTTATGAACAAGCCTATATAATAAAAAGTATTGCAGAAATAAATATAGGAGGATACTGAATTTTCAACTTTAATTACAGTATATATATATATATATATATATATATATATATATATATATATATATATATATATATATATATATATATATATATATATATATATTATATATATAATATATATATATAATATATATATATATATATTTATATATATATATATATGTATATGTATATATATATATATATATATACACTCTGGCCAAAATAAGGTCGTTCCCGCCAAAAGCTGTATCCGCGGTGCTAAACCAATCAGAGAGCGTGTTATAAACCTACTAGCCAATCACAGTTGTCTTTACATTGTTAATTACACTACTGTATCCGCTCGAACTAGTATTGGGAGACATGTATGTGTGTGTGTGTGTGTGTGCAAATTTACCCTTTCATTAATTTAAAAGAGCTACCATCAGAGCTTAAAGTTGTGCTGGCAAGATAAAATCAGGGTTCCTATAATTTCATCCTTTCATATTGATTTAGAACTTCTTTTTTTTTTTTTTTTTTTTTTTTTTTTTTTTTTTTTTGTAACTATTTTAGCAAGGCTGAATTGGAACAAAAATGGTGAACAATTGCCACATGTGTATTTTATCCATAAATAATAATAATGATGGATTAAGGGTTAAGGGGGTAGGTGACCGACTTCCCTTCCCTTGTCAATAAATGACCAATGTAATGTAACCATTGAAAATCCAATGGTTAACCGGCCATTGTATGGTGAATTGAAACACCATTGGAGCAACCATTGGAGTAACCATTGGAGCTATGCAATGGTTACCAATGGGATTTCAATGGTTATACGGGCCTTATACCATTGAAAAATCCAATGGTTAACCATATTTTCGTCGAACCATGTAACTCTCTTCATTTTCAAAATTTCCATCAACTATGGAACTCTCTTCACTATGGTAAAGCCTTTGCTCAAGATTGTTGGTTTCCTCTATTCTTTTCAGATAAAATTATTCTGTATAAAGTAAAAAAATATTTATTATGAGATTTTTTTTTTTTTTTTTTTTTTTTTTTATTTGTATAACTTTATATACACTATACAATTTACGCTCGCATATTATTTTGCCATGATTTTCGCACCAGCTGGCTATTATATCACTGTTTTAAAAACAATAATGCTGTTCGTAATCAGTTCGTAAACCCTGTTCTCTTGCACCAAAAAATGCGCATTCCATTATTTGAATAACTATAAAGGCGATCGTCATTTTAGGAGTAAAGAACAGGGTTTACGAACAGCATTAATATTACATTAGATTGTGCCCCAGGGGCGGATCCAGGGGGGGGGGGGGGGCAGGGCCGGACACCGCCCCCCCCCCCCCCCAACGGCCCACGTGGGTGGAAAAAATGAGCCAAAATTGAAAAAAAGTTTAGCCCATACAAAAAAAAAATTTGCGCCTTCGGGGCAACTTTTATATTGCTGCCTTAAAGCTCGTGGATAAGCGTTTGAATCTTGAATAAAACACAAAATAATTTTTCTAACATCCCCTATAGTTGTCATGTGATCATGAGGGTAGTATATAACTATATATCAGAGGTTAATACTTGAACATCCATGAAATATTTTGCTCGCGATAAGAACTAAAATACTTTTTTGACTTTTTTGCAAATTTTATAATTTTTTATCTCAAATATTTTTACATCCAAATATAAATTATGCTAATAATAGTTTTAATATACAAATATGATTTTTAAATAACTCACAAAAAAGTTATAAGTAACAAAAAGTAAGTTACTCAAAAAAAAAAAATTTATAATAAATAACAAGAAAAAGGTAGAAATTTTATTGAAAAAGGTGAAAAAAGTTGAGAAAAGGTGAAAAAAGGCGCAAAAGTCCCAAAAAGGTGAAAAAAAATTTTGCATTAATATACATATAATATGATGTATATATTATCGCATATTGTGGATTGGAAATTTTATAAAACGTGCACATTTAAAAACAAAATTTGCATATCTGCAAAACTAACATAAAGGTGAAAACCCAAAAATCCGCCCTCTAATCATGACGTTAACAAAAATTTGAACCCAAAATCCAAAATTTGGAACTTTTGTGATATACCGCGCGTCGCACGTCCCATTCCCACAACACAACCGCTACCAAACCTCTACAACCAATCTACAATCTGCTACAACCTCTCATTACTATAATTGTTAAAAAATATAAGTAGATGGCATTAGTAGTATCGCAAAATATTTTTCATGGCACGCACGCACCGACGGTGAGTCTAGCGTGTGGCGCCGAATAGTTATTACATGAACCATGACTGTTTCCATTTTTTGTTGCTTATTCACTTTCTTCAGCTTGTTCCTTGTGTTTGTTGTGTGAGTTTTGTGTTGTGTTTGGTCGGTACGGTTGTAGTAGCAATTGAGTCAGTTAGAGAAGAACTCATGTGGTCCATAATGGGAGTGGTTTTGTGACTCGAACAGCTGGATGTTTCTTCCATACATTCTGTCAAAATACAATTAAAGGTTAGTCAAAAGTTTCATATTCGCTAAAAACGGTTCATAAATTAAAAAAATGAATTAAAGAATTTTGATCCTGTTTGTCACATACCTTTAAAGTTGAAAGGTAAATAAATATCAATTGTCATGTGTCATTCTGTGACTCTTCCGTCATTCGAGAAAAACATTGTCATACATTATACATACATACATATTTGTTAATGCATTCATGTTTACCAAGGATTTTTATCCCGATATCATATATATATATGTATGTACATACATACATACATATTTATTTATGTATATAATTTAATTTATCCGTCTTCGTTGCCTTATACTTCCTCGTTGGCTTTTGTTGGTAGCATTCTGTGTTTTATTATATGATTTTAAGTCTCAATTCTTGTTATTTTTTATAAAAATGTAACCCACCTATAATGCTGTAATTTTAAGCCTGGTACATGGCCTGGTATAATATGAGTTTTAGAGTATATGTAATACATATTATGTATGTATATAATGATTTATACAAATAGGTTTTTATACACATATATCATATAAAATATATAGTTCAATAGCATCTTATAAATTTGAAATAGCACATTATAAAATATAATGTTACCAACGTAAATAATGCGTTGAAAATAAAATAAATCTGTTGATGCCCGATTTGAAATTCGACTCGCAGAAAGCCACCCCAGCTCCAGTTCTCGAACAGAAAGAAGAAGAGGAGGCTGTTTATCTTAATTTAATGTTCATATGCAAAGAAATACACTTAAATACTTACACCTTTTAAATATACATACGTATTAAATATACTATATATGTATATAATATATACTCCCTGGCGAAAATAAGAACAGAGCTTTTTTACAACCGGATGGCGGATGCACCTCTTTTTCTGAAATAAATTTCCACAGATAAACACCAAAAAGTTACAGGTGCTCAATATAATATTGCAGTTAATACGAGTTAAATATTATTTCTATAACTTGATTAGAATCCAAAAAAAGGGGGGTTCATTCGATTGTAATAAGTAATAATACTCTTCTTATTTTGGTAATGGTGTATGTACATATATTTATTTTTCTGTATTTTAATTTTACATAAAGTTTTGAGGAATATTAGAACCCATCATTAAATATTATTTACTGCACGAGACGTAAAAAAATTTGGGCCTCGAAAATTTCCAATTAAAACATTATAGAATTTGTTTTTGGAAAAGCGTAGATATGATCAAAACCGTGGCTGGTACCCTAGATACAAATTTCATGGTATATAGTTTAATATTATATAGTATAATATATAATTAAATAAATTTACATTATTGTGTTGCTATTAAAGAGAGAGAGAGAGCGAGAATACATGTAAATGATCATTCTTAGCTCATTTTCAATTGTATTAAAATAGGGTGCACATTATAACTAAATTAATTTGATTGTCGAAAAGGTATAAATATTATACCTATTATAAATTTATCACGTGGAATTTTATTTAATGCACTTGCATCTTGGTATCCTTGACACAGTATACGTAGAAGCTACGTAGACAAGGTGTTTTGACACCTACATTCTACATTAATAAAGAAATTAAAATTGAAAATACCATAAAAATGATGCCAATTTAGCTCCGGGACATTTAGCACAAAGCATTGATATCTATCACATCATCATTTTAGCTGTATTAACATTTATTAACAGGTAGGCCTATTTTTGAATATTCATTTATACGAATGTGAACAACGGAATAGCAAACTAGATGCAATGAAAACAAATTATATATTCCTTTGATATGACTTAACTTCATTTTAATGTCAATTTCCGGTGACTAAAGAAGCTTCTGCAGTAGGTACATATTAACTTGTAATATCCTTTCCTACTTTTATTATGCTAAAAGTTTTTGTTCTGACGGTCCTAAGTATACTATGTTACCCCCCCCCCCCCAAAAAAAAAAAAGAAAATCTAATAATATTAACCATTTCGTAATTAATTAGTGTAGTTAAAACAATGTGATTCTTATTTTTCGTTACACCAATTTATATACAATACGTAGTACGTACTGTACACACACGATTAATATAACACACACACACAAACATACACATTAATACAGAATATAGTAATTTTGTATATTATACAGGGGCGTATCCAGGGGGGGGGGGTTGGACCCCCCCCCCCCCCCCCGTCAGGTTTAAGGCACCCAAAAATCAAACAAACGAAAAGAACTCAAGTGATTTTTTTGACGCATATAAAATATTAAAAAAATAATAAGTAAAAAACTTAATAAACCAAAAATGGTGTTTAAATTCAGTTGTTTTTGCCTCTCCTGGAAAAATTTAAAAAATTATTTAAATTACAATATAATATGCTCCAAAATAGTTAAGGAAAAAATTAGCTCTTTTCGAATATTAGATAAAATAATATATATATATATATATATATATATATATATATATATATATATATATATATATATATATATATATATATATATATATATATATATATATATATATTATCTTAGGATAGCATTCTTTAATGATAATATATTTTACTTTATTTTTATACAATAACCTATTTGGCATAGATTGAATGATTTATTAAAACATGAACTAACCTGTGCATGTACTTAATTAACATGTTTTTTAATTGTTGGCAAGAGAACTTTTGGGAGAAAAATATAATCATTTTCTTATCTTGCTGCAATAGAAGACTTGCAAAAAGAGGGTTTATTGACGAAAAACACAAACTGAAAGCCCTACAATACAAAGTGTTAGCAGATGACTCTGTCTTACTGCCTTTCGTTAAACATCCTTTCAAAGGAATCAAGCAGCTATAACTCATGTGAATTTTTCCCGATTTTTCTTAAAACTGAAATTTTTACTGTACTCTATAGAGCTTACTGAGCGTGAAAGTCAAGGTAGTGTTTCCTTAAATAAAACAACATTAAAAATGAAGGGTAAAAAAAAAAAAAAAAAAAAAAAACCGCGAGCAAAATAAGCTAGAAGCTAGCTAATAAGCGAGTAAGCTAGAATAAAAATTTGACCATCGAGAAAAATTTTAACTCGATCGTGCATTGATATCTGTTTTTTTCCTCTAAAAGAACAATACTGTATATTATAGACAGTAACACAAAGTTCTCTGCTAGCACTTGTGTTGGGGTCTGAGTTTGTTTATATTCTCATCAAAACCAACTCTTGCAAAGTCTTCTATTTAAAACCAAATAGTATTATTTTGGTTTCAAGTCTGGCTCAATTAATTTAAATGAATAATTGAATTTGATACGATATTAATGCTTTTAAAACGCATTAAAATAGCGTATTTTGACATCAAAAAATGAAAATTTCTTGCGGGGGGACCCCCCGCACCACCGGCAGGGGGGTGTACCCCCCTGCACCCCCTCCCCTCACATAAGTGCGGATGCTTCTCAATTTCAGGTGACCCCCCCCCCCCCCCCGTGGTCAAATCCTGGATACGCCCCTGATTTTATATAATAACAATAATTAAGAATTTTTAGAGCAAATATAATTCAATACAAACATTGCACATAGTCAAAAGAGTTGCTCCACAGGAGATCAAAAAAGGCAATGCCCATATTATATGATATTTGATATCCAAAGAATAGAAAAGAGTAAAAGATATAATACTATGCAAAGATATATAAACATAGATGAAACATAAATGAAGACAAATTTCTGACACTATTCTCCAATTTATTGTATAAATTAACACTGCTGGGGGGAAAAAAATTTATTGTCATTATGCTGCTGAAATACAGGGAACCACATTATTCAACACCTCCACGCAACCTACTAGGCCTCGTGTACGTATGGATACTCGAACGTCAGAGTATATTGGCATGTCAACATCCCCAAGAGACACTTTATACAAAAATATATGTATATAATTATATAATATATAGAATATTATTATTATTTTTTTTATTTTTTATTTTATTTTATTATTTTTTTTTTTTTTTGCTTGCCATATTGTGTTATTGTGCACAATATACGCAATACGTGTTTATATGCATATTAAAAAACAAATATTCGATATTTCGTGCAGTATATCTAACAGAATTTAAAATTATTAATTCATATATTTACTCCTTTAAAAAAAATTGTTGAAGTGGATGAGAATAAGCATGAGCAAAACGTTATGTAAGCTATAAGACAATAACAAATATGTAATACCATAGTATAAATAAATAGAAGGTAATACTTAAGAAAATTCTCAACGATTTCGGGTGAGGAAGTAAATCTAGAGTCCTTATCCCCGATTTCTTTCTTTTTCTTTCTTTCTTTCTTTCTTTCTTTCTTTCTTTCTTTCTTTCTTTCTTTCTTTCTTTCTTTCTTTCTTTCTTTCTTTCTTTCTTTCTTTCTTTCTTTCTTTCTTTCTTTCTTTCTTTCTTTCTTTCTTTCTTTCTTTCTTTCTTTCTTTCTTTCTTTCTTTCTTTCTTTCTTTCTTTCTTTCTTTCTTTCTTTCTTTCTTTCTTTCTTTCTTTCTTTCTTTCTTTCTTTCTTTCTTTCTTTCTTTCTTTCTTTCTTTCTTTCTTTCTTTCTTTTTTCTTTTTTTCTTTTTTTTTTTTTTTTTTTTTTTTTTTTTTTTTTTTTTTGCCAACGGGTTTAAACACAACTTTTTCACTTTGTCGCGTCTCGCAAAAACATTGATAAAATATAGTTAATTCTTACGTATTTAGTTTTCCTTAAATTTTAATGTATAGAAAAACATAATCATTGCTTCAAGCTCTCTAGCCGTACATATTAATTGTCTTACCAGACAACAGTGTTACGCCAGTTTTGGTGAATCGAAAGTACGAGTATGTTATCTAACCGACTGCTCCTTTTGAAATTGTTTTGTTATTATGATTTTATACAATAAGATAAATATAATCTTCTTTGCTTGCTCGCGTCTCTCTCTCTCTCTCTCTCTCTCTCTCTCTCTCTCTCTCTCTCTCTCTCTCTCTCTCTCTCTCTTGTCTATTCTATTATCAATATAAATACAATTATTCCAATTTTAATGTACTCAGTTATTATTATATAAAATCATAACACATACATTCAATATTTAAGCAAACTGCTTATTGTATTCATGTATTGTATTTGATTTCGCAAATCAATTTTTGTAATTTATTGTGAAAAAAAGGCGTTGTCATTTATTATGTCAAGTTAGGAAGTTTCGAATAAGTTACTGATTTATAAGAAATTGCTTTAAAATTAAAACTACATAATTATAAACTACATATAGACACTTTTTTACAATAATAGCTTTGTTTAGCTAAGGCTCTCTTAAGCTAGCGTAAACAAAAGTCTATTGTCTCTCTTTGAGTTTAAAAGGTCGGTTATTGACCAATGTAATTTAAAAATTATTATTATTTACTTTATTCGTTCCATCTCATATTGTTTCGTGTAACGTGGACCATCAAGTCAAAATATGCACACTGTGCAAATTATATCGTTTTCGCTTGCGAAGAGAACTTCCGTAGAGCTACACAGTCCATACGGTATATTTCAAATAATTGTTTATTTACTTTATTTTTATGAGTTCATTTCATTGATTTCTTTTCTATTAGTAATTTTCAAATAGGTAAATATATTTTTACCGCCACTCACGTGGGCATATTTAAGAAAATCGACATTATCAACGCAAGTTTTATACACTCGCGAGTACAGTAAAATGTGGTATGGTATGTATATTTTTACATATTATACACTAAACTTTTTGCAAATATAACAAAGTTAATAATAATAAAAATTATAAAATAAAAAATGTATTCAACATGCAAGCGATTTAATCGAGCAATGACGAAGACTACGAAAATTTTTGGAGGGTAATTTTATTTCATATTCTAAAAGAGGGCATTGCCCTTAATCAATACATGCGAATTTCAAATTTTTTAGTTCATTGTTATTTTTAATTAATTTTGAAAGTCGCCAAATGACGTCACAGGTTGCAACTTATGCATGTGGGCATAGCAAAAAGTTGCAGCCCGTGACGTCATTTCGTGACTTTCAAAGATTAATTTAAATACCTAATGAACAATGAACTCAATAATTTGAAATTCACATTTATATATCGATTCAGGATAATAGAATTTAAAATAAAATTATACTTTTTTTTTTTTTTTTTTTTTTAGTCTTTCTCATTTTGTGGTATAATATATTTTATAATTGTGGAGTAGGGAACGCCATAAATAACATAAATAATAAATAATGATAGTTTATGGTGCGAGCGCGTAGTTTTGATGTCCGCATTGTCTTATGGTTAAAAATTGAAATATATTGTATTTTTGTAGCAATGCAGACTTATATCGAAAAAAAAAATGAAAAAGAATGGTATTTTATTTTCGTGACATTCAAACTATGTTGCGACATTTCTATTACTTTATATATCGGACAGTTCGCATGTATAAGTAAAGTATATGAATATGAACCAAAGATCGGTTTTCAGCATACTTTATTTTGTTTTGTGAAAATTTGGAAAATATGATAATAATAGTAATTGCAACGTTACAATTGCCCAGCGCAAATATACACAAAATACCAATAGTTATCTGGAATCTCCAAGTGTTGAAATTAAAAAAAAAAAAAAAAAAAAAAAAAATGGAGCTTATTGGTTCATTGCGCGGGAAGACTTGGGGGAAAGCTAATTTAACATTACGCTTATGGGGAAAAACACTTTTTTTTTTTTGCAGTTTTTGAGAAAACTACTCCACCGACCAAGGAAAATTTTAAATGAGACATACTAAACACACTTTTACGTGTTTTAAGTCATAAACATAACATAACTTCTATTCATTGTTTAATTAAATTGATTACTCTCTTAATGGACAATTTCTATGTATGTATGAATGAGTGAAAATGCGCAGGTTCCTGCAACATAATATCAAACTTTATGAAATGAGCATATTTTCTTTATTGAAATAATATTTTATTCCCCCCCCCCCCCCATTTTTAGACTGACGCTGCTATATATTAAGGATTGTATATAGATGGTTTGTATCTCAAAATCTAAAAAGAAAACTTCGAAACTTTATGATGCCATTTGAAAGTCAATAGTAACAGCTACCTATGATAAAATTTTCAGAACCCGTGACCATCAGATAAGAGAGAAATTAATTATTGAAATTAACATGGGCTCTTATGGGACTAAATCTTAAAAAAATCATAATTAAAAATCTAGCATGGTGACCCCCCAAAATTTTTACATTTTTGAAGGTAACTTATCCTAATGTATCACCGTGCAAAATGTCAGATTTTTCTGTCTTTACAACTTTTTAGTCAAATCCCGCAGTAGCTGATTTCCCGCCTTAAGTAAATAATCGTCTTTATTAAAAACAAAAACAAAAAAATAGAACAAAAAATACAATTTTTGAAACGGCGAGTTTTAAGCCTATTAGATTACTATTGAAAACTGCAGTATAACAATCAAATGAATTCTATAGTATAATATAATTATACTAAATCTGAAGCCTTTTCTGAGATATAGCTGTAGTGGAGCAAAAATTTTGAAAATCTTTGTGCGATAACAAAGGATGTTTTTGTAAATTTACATTGTGTCTGTTATATTTTTATTATGACAAGGTTTATCTATATTACTTCTGTAATCTTTTGATTAATAAAATTTATTTACATATACATCCTTGAGTGTTATATATATGGATCTTTTCTGTTGCATTGCGTCTTTAGTTTTTTGGGAAAAAAGTTTAAAGACAACTTTGTTTCATACGAGTTATAATAATATAAATTTAATGTTGCAGTGACGTCATGATATTAACATTCTTTCACCTTATCTTGTGTAAGCAAGCAAAGTAAGTGCGAGTGAGGCTTATAATGTTAGCGTCCGTCGCCACCGCTGGGCTTGTTTACTTGTCTGTCTGGCTCATTTCATATGCCATCATTGTCTCAGATTATTTTTTTTTCATGCAAAATGTACTGTGTACGTATTTTACAATAATTGTAGAAAATACCTAGCATTATTTACGTTATTTAATTTGGATGCGAGCGTTCGTAATTTTTGAAGATGCTGCCTATAGTATATACTGTATCCTTTATTACTATGGTGCTGTACCATAATTATACTGTTCCTTATAAGATGTAGATCAGTTAACAAAGATGAAAAGCATGCGTCTGCTTCTGCCTGCTCGTGTATACTAAATAATTGTCATAAAATTTGAAAACTTCCTCCTCTTAAGATTCACAGTGTAGGGTGAATGCATTCATGTTAAAGTCGACGCCATGTTTGATCACTCAATAACATGGACCGCATATGAAAATGACTTATTTTGCCTGTTTAAAAATACTAAGCAATATGTTTGAGAGCATGAATGCTGTTAATAGGTTGAATAAGTATCTCAAGTTTGTGACAAAAAAAACAACAATAAAAAAAAATTAACTGTATTCCCAAAGAAAATACCCAAAAAAAGAAGGTTGTCCTATGCTGAGCAATGTTATTTTTTACTCCAGTATGGCCTCCAAGCGCATTAAATATGATGTCATGCAGATACACTCTATATAATGATTCAATAGAGAATGTGGTAAAAGGGAAGCAGAATTGTTCTTTATTTCGGGAAACGTTTCATGTTGAAATGAATTATTATTAGCACATTTTTTTAGTCTAAGATGTTAAAATATTATCTGTATTCAAGATTGGACGTTGATTTGGAAAATTACAATATAATGGTGTGCCACTATACAATAACGTCAGCAAAAACGTAATATAAATATAAGTCGGAGGTAAAAAAAAAATAATAATAATAAAAATGAAGGGAAAAAACTACAAATGCACCGGGGGGGGGGGGGGGGGGAGAGTTACCTAAAAGCGGTTGCTAGTGTTGTATAGGTTGTAGGATACTCCAGTCATATGTTATAGTGTAGTATGATATAAAAATATAAAAAGTCTCCTTCTACTGGTGCCCAAATAGTGTTGTTTCAATTTTCAATATGTGAGTGAACCATTCCATTTGTACCATAAAACTTTATTTGCCTTAAAAAAATGCAAACTAAACACTACAAACTAGTTTATATTTGCAAAATGTTGCTTTGCATTCACTTGCCTTCACTATAGCAAAAGTCACAATACAATATAATGTAATTGAAATTTGACATTTTTTTAAGTCAGATACGTAATTAAAATGTTGTGAAGAACACAGTACTATTTATAGAGAACGTTTGTAAATAACTGTACTCATACTTGTCAGTAAACTATAATTACAATAACATTAAACCTAATCGGGCAACAAACGTACGGCCTGCATTGCAGGTATCATGCACATATAATTCTATACACACTGAAGTGAAACCTTTCTCTCAGAGCTTTGCATGCAACAATGAATTGCTATGTATTGGCTATCTGATAAACACTATTTAATGATCAAAACTTTTATTATCAAAGTAAACGTACATATATATACACGTATACATAAATATATACGTTATATAGGGTGTATGCGGATGACGTCATATTTATTGCGCTTGGAGGCCATACTGGAGTAGTGCATAACATTGCTCAGCATAGGACAAACTTCATTTAAGCCAATTTTCTTTGGGAAATTGGTTAGTTTTTTGTTCATGCTATTTTTCTCACATACTGAGATACTAATTCAACATATTTACAACATCAATGTTCTCAAAAATATTTCATAGCGTTTTTAAACTGGCAAAATGAGTTATTTGTCCTATGCCACCCATGTTATTGAATTATCCAACATGGCGTCGACTTTAACATGAATGCATAGACCCTATATGATGGTCGTTATTCATAATTTTTGAAGACACTAATTACTTATGCACCATACAAATTCATGTCATGCGATTGCGGTCACAGTCCCAATTGACGTATTAAACTAAACTGTAAATCAGTTTGGTGTAATATAAATTCATCATCGATAAAGCTTGATCACAAATAAAAAAAAAAAGGATGTGGTTGTTAATTAGTCTGAGAATCATGTTTGCACCATGTGTGGAATATTAAAGACCACAATTTGAGAATATTTTTAGTATATAGTAACATTTAATATTGCATTTAAAATTTCTTTGTATATCATAGAGATTTTGTATTAAATAATAGGAACGATGTTTCCAAAAGGCTTATTAAAGAGGGTGGCTAATTTTAACAAGGTTGGTTTCTTTCTATATAGCTGCCTTGGTATTGGTTGGTTAGTAAGACGTGTGACGTGTCCTATCCTCTGTATCAAATATGGTGACGTCGTTTGCTTCCAAGAGTCACACACACACACAAACACACGTGAGAAGCGAGACAGACGCACGACATCAAGGTTCTTCCTAGAGGAAACACCCCACCCCCACTTGCTTCCCCCCGATACAGTTAAAAAACATACAAATTTCACAGTAGTTGTGGATGCTGCATTATGATGATAATATTAGAATAGATCAGAAAGAAAATGTCTTTCTGTTGACATCAATCAAAATTAACATAATATGTAGTAGTAATTATATTGAAGTATAATTATAAAAACGCAAATCTAAACTATTTGAAAGGAGTCCATACTATATCACTACAAAAATAATTATGTAATAACCTAATAACTTAACGATATTGAAGGATGGGGATAACAATACCGTAGTGTACTATATTATATATGACAATATTATTTATAATACTTTTAGTACGATATTTTTTCATTTTTTTAAACAATTTTAAAGAAGATAGCACTTTCTGAATTTCGTTATTCCAATTTAAAAATTGATGATTTTGATGCAGTAATGCATGCTGCCCGATAAATGTATAGCTATATTATTTTTCATCGTCTGTATGCGTATAGTCTATTTTACCTAGACTGTTGATTTTTTGTTCTTTTTTAATTTATCCCTTAATTATTTGAATCACTGATTTGACATTAATATATTTATGTATACTTATATTTGAAGAGACTAACGGCTGTTGAAACTATTTTGTTACTATATACTATATCAACTGCCTGGGTCGATACAAGGTCTTATATTATGTAGTGTAGTTTCAAGTTTTAAATTGAATGGTGTAAAAATGAAATCCACAGATGTACTTTCTTTCAATCGTTAATGCATTTCAACATTATAATAGACTATAGACGATTATTTGGATTCAAAATAAAATGTATTGCAAGGTAAAAGCAGAATAAAAAATGTCCAGACAACACTAAAATATTGATATTTAATATTATATAGCAATATAGTTGAACTGATCGAATAAATATATAAAATAAAACAAAAAATACAATATTTAGAGTTTTATAAAAGAAGCATAAAATTGTTTTGCATAAATTAAAGGATATATATATATATATATATATATATATATATATATATATATATATATATATATATATATATATATATATATATATATTTATAAATCTAATACGAGTATAGAGAAAATGTTACTGTAAATTTAAAATATAGTATTAAACTAAAGACCTTTCTTGTTTTCTCAGGCCAGTAAGTGTAATTGCTTGTTACGTATTGAAATTATGCTTCTTGCTTCTTATGCATTTTGCCATAAACTTTAGTTGAAAACGGAATTAAAGAGTATTAGCAAAAAAATGGGTATATGCGTCTTATTATGAATAATAAAAGCCAATGCTATTACGAAAAACATGTTTGTTTTAGTCACTTTGATTAATTAATAAAATTTTAAAATAGGTATATCATATACTATACTATGGTTATACTAATATAATAAAAAAAAAATAATAATAAAACTGAGCTGAAGTGATGGTAGTCCGAGTCCAGTGTGAGTGGCTTGTTGGCCATTTAATCAATGTAAGTAGTCTCGTTGGATTTGCAGTGGTTCATATACATATTTTTTGCACCATAATGTCATGAGCTGTGTGGCCTAATAATAAAATTTATTCCTTCACATTTTATAGTATAAATAAACTTGCAGGCTCCATTGTTGCTCTGCGTTTACATCTCTTTTTATGGTGCATTGCAAGAGAAACTTATAGACTCCGGGTTTGGGTTGGTAAGCGTAAAATGCTTCACATTTTATAATGTTGACTAGCAAATTTTGCTTTTAAATGAATTAAAATATAGGTTTTACCAACTATTTACTTATACGTTTATTATTTATAGCAAGTCTTGGTGTGGATTAATTTTTATTGCAATTCTTAAAATGTTCTATTTTATTAAAAGCGTTAAATTCTTTTAAATATATTATATATATATATATATATATATATATATATATATATATATATATATATATATATATATATATATATATATATATATATATATATATATATATATATATATATATATATATATATAAAATATATATATAAAAAGTGTTTTCCGTACTGAAAGAAAAAAAAGTTCGTAGAAGTATACAATCTTAAAATAACAAGGTATACATAATACATACCATACATATACGCTCCACAAATAGTTAAACAGGAAGAATAAAAAATAAAAAAATAATAAAAGGAATATATCATTGAATTTAGAGTATACTCTATTTTACTATAAATTCAATGGTAATATACTAATGGTAACTTTTTTCTATTAAGGATGCAATAAAATATAAAAATGTAGTTTAGTATATCAAAACAATAGGCAATAACATTATTGTTGTTTTCGCCTCCTTGATCAAGGCGCTATCGCGCTGATATTGCCATGATATATATTTTGATTGTTAAAAAAAATTATTAAAAAATAAAAAAAAAATGGCGAGGAAAGTAAAATGGCAAACAGTATATAGAGCTAATTGTGTAGTTTACATTGTTGCGTGACAATTAATATTTTGATGAAGTATGTATGTATGAAATGTGGCAAGACAAGTGACCGGAAACAGCGTGGGAGGAAGGGGTTATGGCCGAGAGTGGCGCGCCGCCGTCTTCAAAAGTGATAAGCCTCCCTCACATTTCTGACTCCCACTGTATAATATGAAATGAAAATGTAGTGATCAAGCTAGAGTTGGCCTTGTACACTTTTAACATACAAAGAACTCGCTTAATGTTTGATGTTCTATCTCAACTTGTTTTATATATATAAAATGTACATACGTGTACGTTCCTCACACAAAAAAAAACTACTTATATTTTCCATGTTTGTTAAATATACAACGTAGGGGAAGGAGGTGTGGAATAATAATAGTAATAATAAAAATCAAATTACTTTGAAACCGTGATATTTTTATACTTCATCTCATGGACACACAGGGTGTAGTATTTGCAAACTTCTGAAATAAAATACATGGTTATTTGTTTATTGAGAATTGAAAATCAGAAGCAATTTGTGCTTGGGGTGCATTTTCTTCTACTGCAGCGTATGCATTTGTTACTATATATGGCTATCGGTGATTTATTTGTCATTTTCTTGTAGGTATAATCCTGCATTCAGCAAAACGATCAATCCAAAAAAAAAATGCATGCTTCTTATTGTTGTTGCACTTTTGTTGTTGTTGTGTGCAGAAATAAGCCTACATTACAGGGGTTTAAGAAGCCTAATGGCGATATTTTTGTGTTTAATGCCAATTTTCTTCGTATTGCTGTATTTATGTTGACATAATAGTGTTTTTGCTAGAGATTTATTGTTATGGATACTACTGCACCTGCTCCGCGTCATTACCTGTTATTATGGTGACCAAATATATATGGATTATGGAAAATTAGTAGATAAACAAAATGGTCAGTGACTAAAATACCAAGTGACGTTTTTTTCCTATACTGTATTCGTTTTGTATTTTTCAGCATAACATACCACTTCTACCGAGAAATAAAAAGTTCAATTCGATGCATTGAAAACAATTCCCTATTTTCTCCTTTCGACTCTCATTTACTCTGGTCCCTCAATTGTTTGTTGAGTTTTATTATCGTTAATCCACTGATGCTTGGAGGTTTCTTGTAATCCATAATATTTTGTTCTTTACGGATTACTTTAGTGGGCTTTATTTTAAAATTTAAGTAACACCACAATTTTAAGATAAGTTAGGAAGAATTTAATTATCCCATTATCATGTCTGTCACAGTAGACAAAAGTCGAAAATACTATTTTCTTTTCCCAAATGCTTATTATTTATTTAGTTTTTCTATATACTTCACATCGAATAACGGCAAATCCCTTCATTTTTATCTAATTAACTTACTTGTCAACTTGACAGCTCGAGACACCAAGAAGAAAATATCTGTTTATATACGGTTAAAATTCAGTCGAATGTTTCTTTATACATATGTTTATGATTGTATTGTTAAAGTACTGCTTGATAATTTTGATTACTCTTTTTACGTACACTTTGTATACTTAAAACGTGTAAACTGCGCATACATAATTATTATATTATTATTGATAGTAAAGTATTGAACATTTTATCTATGAATAAAATATAGAATTCAGAAATGAATAAAAGTTTAGTTAAAATGTTTTATATTATAACTGGCTTAGTTACATTATGTTACATATATATACGTATACATACGCACACATCATAGGTGTGGTGAATATTATATATGTAGGGAGGAGTCGAATTTTTATTATTATTATTATTATTTTATAAAAAGCTGGTTCCTCTTTATTTGGAGCTAACATTGGGAACTTGGTGTTGTGTTGTACGTATAGTATATAGATACTATACGGCATATTTTATGTTTAGATATAGTAAACTTGATGCCTCACCCGTCTGTGTAAGACCTCATTTTATTTAATTGTATATGAAATAATCTATCTGTATACTGTCAATCAGGCCCCTTCTACATATATTTATATAATTTATATTGGATTTTTCAATCTCCTTATATGGTTGTTTTTACTCGTTAAATGTATTTTAACTTAATAACCAATTAAGCGTCGGTGTTTTGAAGTTTAAAATGAGGAAATTTGTTTATTTTTTTTAACATGCTTTTTTATGCACTTAAAATTTTTAAGCTTTATTATTTTTCTTGTTTATGTACAGTTTGTTTTCAATTTTTTAAAGTAATGCTTGTAACTCGTTATAGCGGTAGTATCGCTTAGTTCTTTTTCTTCTCCTTCCAGTAGAGGAAATGCACACAATAATTTTTTTTAAATACAAATTAGGCAATAACTTTCATAAATTACAGATTGTTATTTTATGTACGTATTTTTTTTTTTTTAAAATCATTGTATCTGTTGGCTGGTGTCAATACTGTTTATATATGGAGAAATATAAGTTACTTAGAGTCGCCTTACAATATATTATAAATGCGTTGCTTTTGTCCATAAGGCCTCAGAGTAAAAAAATAAAATAAACTGCGTCTGTCTGTATAGTACATGACTTTGACTTATTGTGATGTTTTAAAAGAAAATATCAAATAAATATAGAACGGATACTGCAGTATTTTGCTTTTCATACAACTCTATAAAAATGGGAAAAATATTGTATTGTTTAGGCTTATCCGTTATTTGTTTGCAACCACATTAGCCTGTTGTCTTTTTATCGTACCCCACATCCCGACTTCGGAATCTATTATTACAAATTGAACTTTAATATTATGTCAATACGTTTTGTATAGCAATTTGCTATATCATTTGATGTGGTTTTGTTATAATATAGCACACGGAAACAATGCAGAGTTTCATTTTATTACTTGTATATGTACTCTTCAGCTAGCCACAACTAATTGACACTACGTTATTCCATATTATTTTTAACTCATATGCAATGCATGTTATTAAAATTATAATATATTATTATAGGATGATCTATGTTGCATTTATAGTCGATTGTTATTATATTTTGTTTATATAGAACATGTTTTTAGAACAATAAAGATTAACAAGGAATAATGCGTTCTTCATTGCATACATGGCTTGTTTTTATTATTATTGTTTTTTTTTATTTGTTGTTATTTACACAACACACACACACACACTCACACACACAATGTATAAATTATAGTTACATAATGGTGCAGTTCCGGATGCTTTTTGAACGACATCGAGCGAGCTTACAAATAATATTGCTATATATATTAATATTGGCATATTAATAATAACGTTTTTGTTATTCATATTCAATCATTGATAACACATAACACATATGGTGCGTTGTATTTTGGATCGTTTGAATGGAGGTTACCGACCTCCGGAAGTTGCCGGAGCGTTTATATTATACAAAAAGCTAACCATGTAGAGAGACACATATAAGTACTAAAAAAAATCGACTACTTTAAATTTTAATCCTGTACAGTACACTTTAAAATACACAGTCCTAAATGCAGCACGTGACGGTCAGTCGCATAATACATATAAAATAATCTCTTCTCGCTCGTTAAAATTGTTTTATTGCTTCGATTGACGATTTGCCCTGATGACATGCATATAATATTTTGTCGTGTTTTGCTACTCCGGCGCGTGTGAAAGAATGAAGCGCTCTATTGCCGGAAAATGTGTCTTAAAATTTCTAAACTTTCATCATACATAACGTTCTAGTGTAAAGCCATTGGGTTTAAGATGCTACACGTATACCTTATCAATACTTACAAGGGTCACGACACTGCTTTTTGAGGTGAGGTATGGGGTATGTGGGAACATCATTGAAAAAGCTTAGCAAACAAGCAATTTGAGAACAGGGAGGATTGATAAGGAGAGAGCGTGAGAGCGACACACAGCTGTGCCATGCGAGGGCGGTACGCCATATAGGAAGGAGGAAGCATCAGTGTGCTCGCTAATGCTCTCTTTTTCCTCCTCATCTTCAAGGGTGACACTGTTGCTCATACCCAAATAATTGGCCCTCGCCCAATACCCCACACATTTTCCATATCGGTTGGTGAACGCCTCCAGTCAATTGACTTTACGAATTATAATATAGCTTTGCCATTTGCGCCTATAAAATCAAGGCTGATACGACAACATGCAATATTCACCACATTATGTCATAATATTATCGTTATGCCTTGCGCAATTTGTTGCCTCTTTTTGACTGGCAGCTTTTAATAGTAACATTATGAATATGGCAATATTGTGTACTTTATTTGAGCGGTTCTGAATGACTGTAAACATCGTATCGTATACTCTGCACATGATTTTATTTTGAAAATAAAACATCTCTAAAGTTTTCGGAATCAGATTTTTAGCGTGGAGTATTTCTTCGAGCAAGACCATTAAAATTGTTGTAATAATCAACAAATAAAGTTTTGAACTTCAATGGACACGACCCTGATGATTCTAACCATGATGATTAGAATTATATACTCACACACACACACACACACAAATATATTATATATATATATATATATATATATATATATATATATATATTATATATATACATATGTGTGTGTGTGTGTACAGTATACAATACACACACGTACACACTTTTTAAAGGCGCAAGACCTCTATTGGTGTCTATGATGTCACTCGTGCACCACATTAACATTATATTTTGATCTATATGTCATACAGTATGTATCTTATACGTACAGTACGTATACCAAAGATTATGCACCGTGAATGAGGTGCAATCGCCGTTACATGTTATTTTCTAACTTTATTATTTTTTGTCGAACTTTTCCCCTTATATTAAACTCTCACACCTTGAAGGAAGAAGAAAAAGAAGGAAGGAAAGAAAGAAAGAAAGAAAGAAAGAAAGAAAGAAAGAAAGAAAGAAAGAAAGAAAGAAAGAAAGAAAGAAAGAAAGAAAGAAAGAAAGAAAGAAAGAAAGAAAGAAAGAAAGAAAGAAAGAAAGAAAGAAAGAAAGAAAGAAAGAAAGAAAGAAAGAAAGAAAGAAAGAAAGAAAGAAAGAAAGAAAGGTTGGTTAATAACAAATGGTTAATTGTTATTATTATTTGTGTTTATTAAGTTCAGCTAGACACGAACAAAAATAAGTACATACGTATAACGATGCAGCATCATTTTTGCATAACAACATAATTTATGCTCTATAATCTATATTGTATTACGCGATTATACTATATACATAGCATGTTCAGCATAAATATCTTATGTTATTCCCACAGTATAGAGATACCTTGGTTCAGAGGTGGAGGGGACTCTGCTTGGTTTTTCCAAAATAGCAACATTTGTCCTCTATACAATATAGCATAAATTATACGTGTATTTTATTTTTTGCGTATATGTGCACATGCAGTATGGATATTTAGTATTTACATATAACTTTTTTAATAATTACATATACACAAATTATACAATATAATATGGGTAAAATATTTGATATATTTCCCAGGGGAAAATATAGAAGCGGTATTGTTTACGTTGGGACAATGGTATGGGTGTAGGGTCAATGGGGTGTGGTGAAGAGACGAACCGAAGCTTTGGGAGTAGCTTACTTTGTGGAGTGAACTGAGATCAGACTGCAGTAGAATAGGAATATATATACACGGCGTACCCCTGAATAAATAATTTGAAGACTAAGCTGTAAGAGCAGAAAACTATGATTCATATAATGACCCTTTACATCAGTGTGTGGGAAATTGCTTGATATTCACAAAGAAAATAACGTTCACAAATTATGCTATACAACACTATTATTAGTTGTGCACCTCCATACATATCGTTTTGCTGTTAGTCTTTCACTACTTAACTTTGTTGCAATGAGGCTTTATTTCTATATGGTGGCGAAAAGTAACTTTGCTGTTTAGTTCAGCATAGCTGAGCAGGCAACATATTTATCTTTTTAGAGCCTCTTTTTCTTTTCTGTGCGTTTATTTATTATTATTTTTTTTTAAAGTTCATAATATAATAATAATAAGTAACTTTATTAAGGAGTTGTAAGGGCTTGACAGCCCTATTTTACAAAACCTTGACCACAACATTACAAGTAAATTTTACATAAGCAAAAAGGAGATATAGCATTGAAATAACATAATTATATATTATATAATTTAAATTTATACATTGCTAATAGAATAAACCATTTTAATATACAATTTTTTTACATAAATTGTAGAGATATATATATTTTTTATTATTATTATTTTTTGCTTATTTTGAATATAATTATTTAACAAGAAAAGTGCAATATAAATTTAAATATACTAGACTTATATTATAATACAAATGCAATTAATTCAAAAAAAAATAATAAGGCGTTAAAAAAAAACCTTTTTAGATAATAAATAAATGTTTCTGGTCTAGTATATTTAAGCAGATATATTATTAGGAAATGGATTCTTAATCATTTAAAAAGGAACAGTCTGTAAATGCAAATAATTTAACCAATTTTAATATTTTGCTTGAAAGTAACTTTTTAGGAGGTCCTTTTCAATGTGAGATTTGGAAACGTTAATAGAGGGATTAGAACGCACCTTTTTAGGGAGAGCGTTCCATGATCTATATCCTTGAACTTTAAAGGCATATTCAGGAGCGTCCCTACCAACAAATGGGGCTTGTATATAGTGAGTATTTATCAGCTCTAGTATTACGCTCTCGAACGCTTGTTAATAACGTAAATAAAGAACCAAGATATGGAGGCATATAGGCATGCAAAATTTTATGAACAGTTATTAATTTATGCATGTCGCGTCTTTCTTTTACTTTTAACATCAAAATTTTGCTATTATATCCTGTAACGTGCTCATTTTTTTAATATTAAATATATATCTAATTGCTTTATTTTGAGCGCGTTGCAGTCTATTTAATTGATATTCACTAATATTACAGTAGACGTAGTCACTCTGGTCCAGTCTTGGGTTCGATACCCAAAATTTCTATAACGATAACGATACTATATTTTAGCCTCACACTATAACTATAACGATATCGATACTTTTTATTTTTTGAAAACTATAACGATACTATAACTATAACGATAATTTCACGATAACGATACTATATTTTCCAAATTTTTAATACCATCATTTTTTTATATAATTTTTTATAGAATAGTAATAAAATGAAAAAATTGCACTGATAAGTTGTACTGTACGTTTTAGATTTTATATCACATATAAATAACTTTGCAACTTTATAATAGATAAATACAAAATCGGTGCGGAGAGACAATATGTTATGACTTAAAAATTACTTCTAATACGAAACTCAAACTTTTAATAATATGAGATCGTGAAAAATTGTATAGAAGAGGGAGAAAAGTTGCCCCGTACTCTGCCCAGTATTTCCCCTAATTTTCAAGAATTTTACTTTAATTTGTTTTTAGGAAATATTTTATTGTACAATAATTACAAATAAATCTAATAGCAAATCCAGTTAGAAATCAGCACTTATACTATATACAATAGTGTATTCAAAAAATTTACTTTAAACTCAGACAATATAACAAAAATACTTTGGACATTGTAGCTGAATGTCAATCAACTTGGCGCCGCGGCAAATTTCATTGATTTGAACAATGTAGTTCTCATTATTGAAAAAAAAAAAAAAAAAAAAAAAGGGGGGGGGGTGGAGAAATACTATAAAAGCAATTAAAAAATGAAAAAAAAAATTCTATAGTAGCTTTTATTCTTCTTCTTCTTCTTCTTTTTTTTTTTTTTTAATATACATTTCGGCATAGATTATAAAAATGTAGCTGTATTTGTTTTATATTTTATATAAAGTGATTCCTAGAAAATCTATTTTTAGTACTTTCCGAAGAATATGTTTATGAAAGACAGTTTTGTGCGTTTTGTCTACTGACTGTCTGTGAGCAGGTGTGATATTGTTCTGTACCTGCTATTCATAATCATACTCTGTACCTGGTTTTTCTCTTTTTCTTGTTATTTTTTTTTAGCCTTTTTGCTTTTTCTGAGTGAGTAAATTTTCAAAAGTATCGTTATCGAATTGGACGATAATCGTAGAAATAAATGTTAATCGATAACTATAACGATAGTTTTTGCAAAAGTGTTAATCTATACTATATCTATAACGAACTATAGTTATAGTTATCTTATAGTTATCGTGTTTTCGATAATCGACCCCAAGACTGCTCTGGTCCAAAATTGACAAGATAAGAGTTTTTACTAGTCTAATTCGAGTTTCAACAGGAGTATATGAACGAAAGTTATATAATTGTTGTGACTTAAAATGTATTCTCTGGCACACTGATGAAACTTGTTTAGACCAGTTAAGGTTAACATCAATACAAATGCCTAATTTTTAACAAATTCGCTATAATCAATTTTTAAATTGTTAATTTGAATTTGGGGGGGATTAATTATTTTTGAGAGCTGATGCTCACTACCAATATTAATTGATTGTGTTTTAGAAGGATTTAGTAATTTAGGCCATGATTTAATGACCATTGACAGAGGCTGGCTATATCTCTGTTAACATACTCGACTGCATCTACAATATTCTCAGGTTTGCAATGAAAGTATAATTGCAAATCATCGGTAAATAGGTGGTACAGACAAAATTTAATTATAGATCCCATATCAAAGGTATATAGCGCGAAGAGAAGGGATGAAATTGAGCTACCCTGGACTACCCCAGGACGTTCTACAAATTTCTCCATACGGGTATAATTTTCTTCGAAATTACCCACAGTTTTACTATATTACATTTGTGTTATTTCTAATTTATATTCATCAAAAGTAACGTTAAATTAATAAACCTACCGAAAGACAACTGCACGGAAAAAATAAATTACGTAATTAATGCTGCAGGGAATAATTAATTTAATTCTCGAGCACAGTGTTGCTATTTTGGTATCACATATTATGCGTAATTATGCTGAACATCGTAGCTATTATATCAATATTGTCCTTGCTAACGCATCTTATCTTTCGGATTCTGCAAATTGCAGACACCGTTCTGTATGTTACAAATAAATACTTTATGTATGTATTCCAGTTTAATGCAGCGCTTTCAACAAACAAATTAAAAGTGTTAACAAGCTATAGAAATAAAAAATAAACAGCTGCAAAATGGAAAGAGTTTTGCAGGGCTGATTGGGAAGATTGGGATGCGTGGGGGGGGGGGGGGGGTAGTTTGTCAAACTCGGTTTGCTAAAAGTGTAACAAGCAAACATCTGGCCACTTGTACTGTACATATGTGCCAACAAGTAAGCACACTAATCAAAAGCAAGATAAAATCTTGGTTGTTTAAGTGAGACCATGTGGACGCACACTGAAGCACAATTGACGATAAGTTTTTATCTAAATATGACCCCGGCGCCCTCATTGTTCTGCCCCACCAGCCTCACACCATGATATTTAACTATAACTGAGTAATAGAACTTTTTTTTTTTTTTTTTTTTTTTTACCAAGAAGAAGTTATAAAACTTGATTTATTATTATTTGTTATGCATTATTGATATGCCACTCGTGCAAAGATGTAGAACTATGCAGTACCTGAAGAACCTATACTCAACTATACCAAATTCTTATAAATAACTTTTCTATGGCTTTCGTATAAGTCAAGATATATTAATTGTATATAATTATGTAAGTATGTATACATTACAAAAACTAAAAGTAATAAATAATAATAATAATAATAAAAGCAAAAGATGTCTGCTTAATGTTTTGTAAAACATTTCAAACGGTACTCCACTATACTTTTGAGTACAGTGCATTACATATAAACTAAGCATTATTCTGTGAATTTTTGCTTCCACTCTATAACAATACACATCTGCAATATGACCCATTTATAATATTAAAAATAATAATAATAATCCGAACAAATTAATAATTTCATGGTATAATCTTATGTCATTTCCTGTCGCCTGATTAACGTTGCTAGTGTCATAAAATAGGTTTCTCAAATATTGCACTTTTATATTTTATCAATTCCGCCAACATAAAGATCATGTGTAAGAAAATGGTGTCAAATACAATGCAAAATTGTTAATGCTAACAATGGTAACGATCATATATTAAACTCAAATTCATAGTATCAATAACAAATTTTTAATAAATTTATATTTACCTTTATATTATAAAGGTATAATAATATAATATGGTTATACAGTATGTTTGTTTGTTTGTTTGTTTTATCTCAGATTAAAAAAATAAATAAATTGACTTGCATTAAAATAACGTTATTTGATGTGAATGTATACAGAGATGAGAGTTTCTTCGTTCTTGTGCATTTAGTTTTGTTTTAAATTAATGTATATTATTTACCGCCCCAAAAGAAAGTGACCTAATATTTTATGACACGTTTGTCCTGCTCATGCAACGTGTCGAGGGTCGTGGGTAGGCCCGACTAGATACTAATATGGTATCTAGTCTAGTGTTGATATATTTAAACAATTGAAAACAATTAGTAACGCTGCACAACTAATATTAATTTATGCTATTGTCAAATAGAAATAGTAAAGCATAGCATCATAGATTAAGTTGTATTGAACAAAGTTTGCTTATATTTATTTTGTCCGCATAGGTTTTTTAAATTTTGTGCTTTATATAGATCAGTGGTTGCAAGTGTGTTACTTAATTAATATATTTGTTTTGTCGACCTTGCAAATGCATCTATACTTATTACCTTAGCAAATGCATTGAGGCTGTATTACTCATCACTTGAAATCATTAAGAATTGACCACAATTTTACTACTTCGCATGGTTGATGCTTATTATTTGTAATGAATTTAACAAATCACTTTATTTTCGGTGCATAAATGTCCAACGTGTACGTGCTGTCCTGTGAGGTTCACAATACTGACTGCGGCAGAGGTTGTTTGGCTGCATGGCAATCGTGACAACAGGAATGTAATATTAGTAGCATTTTTTTGCTCTTGTTGGCTCCATTTCTTGTTTTCTCTGCTTGGATGATTTTTACCTTCATCATGCTTACTATAACTTGCTGAGCTAACAGAAAATTGCCATCCCACAAAATCACGATGCAGTTTATATTATGCACTATACCTCGATCGTTTATCCAAACTTTCAGGCAGATGAAATGCGTTTTGCTATCATTATTTCTCAAATGCGGAAATTTGTTAACATGCCTTTGTTAGCTTTTTTTTTTTATCATATTTTTTCTTTAGTTCACACTGTAACATAATCACTTTATTGAATTGCTTTGCAGCAAATAATAATGTTGCCTGCTGCCATCTTACTTTGCGTCACAAGATGACGTCAGCTATTTCTTGGAGATGTTATAATATATTATCATGGCTTGATGTATTTCTTTTGCTTTACCTTAAGACCTGAAGATAAGGAAACCATCCCCCGGTATAGGATCTGTATAACGTCGCCACCGGAGTTGGTCAACACACGTATCATATTGACCTATGCCATCAGCATCTTTTGACCACTTCTTAACATATTCATATTCAAACATGGAGCAAAGGTGTGCTCCAACAAATCACTTTCTTTCAATAGATTTTTGCTTATATTTGCAAATTTAAGTTGCATATTACATTAAAAGAGGAAGTATCGTATATTGCATTATCTTAAACAGCAAAATATACATAAATATTATATTATAATGAATGTCTGAGCAGCATAATGCTATATGATCATGCTATAAAATTCTTATATATGCCATAAAATTAGTCAGTTTAGTCATAATATTTTCCAATTTGAATTATGATTTTATTGAATTCTATAAGAATTGTATTTTAGGGAATTAAATCGTATAAAGTAAGTTCTGTTCGTCGTCTCTTCGACACAAGAGAAATGTTGAGATAAAATATTGATAATAACTTTTGTTTGATCTAAAATGGATACTTTCGTTTGAAGTTAAACTGTTTAAAAACAGCATTGGTGTGCAACAAGTTAAAATATATAATAAATTATACAGAATGACCATTCAAATGACTATTATGGATGAGTAAAGAAACCCAAATTACGCTATAAGTTTTTCTAATATCCGCTTCCGTACTACGCATGCGCAGTAAATATAACCGGAAGCGGTTGTTAGTATTTGTGAGCAAAAACTTATACTATGAAGTTTGTATGCTGGCTTTTTTTCTCTCGCATCAATCAATTGGTTTATTTTCTTATCTTGGTTTTGCAAACGTAATATTTTTTTTTTTTTTTTTTTTTTTTTGATTATATCCTTATTTTGTGGCTTTTCTTGTTACCAGAGAATTGTCCCATATTATTGTTTTCTTGTTATATATATATACAATACATAACAAAATTTAATTATATTTCATAAAGTATTTTATAGTATGAAGATCAGGTTTTAATATTATTATTATTGACGATGGAACAAATTTTCTTTCCTAGCCTTCAGGGGTACTATAAATTATATATATATATATATATATATCTATATATACTATACATATTAAAAAAAAAGTAGCAGTGTATCGATAAAAATAATATTAGCCATAATACCTTATCCATCGAAAATACGAGTACATAAAATTATTAATACATAAATTAGACTCGCGCAAGGCAAAATCAATGGTTAATTGCTCCTTGAATTAGTGAGTGACTAGTTCAGAGGGTGGTATAATATGTGATAAGTAATTTGATGTTAAGTTATGTGGATGAATCACGATTATAAGAGGATATAGGTGTTGCTTCGTTTTGTGGTTCGTGGCACGACATTTTCAAAAAGATTGACATAGTGACAGTGCGGTTTGTTATTACTATTAGTTAACTACGTATGTATTTTCAGTGACGCATCCAACGAAAGAAACTTAATTGTTACTTATAATTGTCATTTACCAATACCTGACACAGCAACTATCATAACAACCAAACATTTAGCCTCCACAAAATTCACATTATTCTGTCTGTATTATAATACGTATGCAATGAAAATTTCCTTTTAACTTAAAAAGGAGGAAAGAAAATGAAACGCTATCATAAGTTGTATGCATTTCTTTGTTTCAAGTTTCACAAAAGAATATAAACCAAATTCATTTGTTATATGATTACTGCGCAATTGTGTATTTCAAATTTGTTAATTATAAGTAACTCTTAAGTCACTTTTCAAATTGTTATATATGCGATGTAATTGGTAAATCATAATCTTACAGAGAGCAAGCAGAAAATAAGTTGAGAGAGAGAGAGAGTGAGAGATCGGGGTATATTTTATTCGGGACAATTTAGAAGGCACCTCATTTTATTCACATCATAATGTTATTGTTTTGGAACATTGCATTTTTTGCATGTATATTATAATACTGTACATTAATTCATATAATATTGCAAATTGAATAATGTTTAAAGTATAATCTTTCATTTAAAGGCGTAGAACACCTTGAACAAAAAAGTTGCGTAATATCCTAACAAACCTAAAAATCAAAGTTGATTTGGCCGGAGTCATTGATTTCTAATTTATTTTCCATTCACAAAATGCTGCTGCCGGTCACTGACGTCACAGCTCGCCCGGTTTACTTGCGCGTGGACCAGGCGAGCTGTGACGTCAGTGACCGGCAGCGGCATTTTGTGAATGGAAAATAAATTAGAAATAAATGACTCCCGGCCAAATTAACATTGATTTTCAGGTTTGTTAGGATATTACGCAACTTTTTTGTTCAAGGTGTTCTACGCCTTTAAATATTTGAAAGTTCGCTATTAATTTTTTCGAGTTATACATGCTCATAATTTTGTATAATTAACGTGGAAAATGTGACGGTGATAGCTGGCGGGCCCAAGTTCAAAGAGCGATGGACGGACGGGACGTATTGGGGGAGGGGGGGGGGGTGTCTTGCTGGTGTTTGGCTAGGAGCTCTGTTGGCGTGTAAAACTGGTGCAAGCAAACATAAGATATTATATTTTTCTTACAAGAGATCACAGAACAGCTCTAATTTGTTCCCCTGATGTTAAATTGCTTCGGGCATGGGAGTTGTTTGACTGACACAAAGCGACTCCGGTTGTTTTTTTGAAGAATGATTATCATCTTACATAAAAATGTATTCACTTTAATTGCAAGAATTTATAAAATTTGTATTATATAACTTTATACCGGAATAAAAAGAGAAGAATTTGTTTTATTTTTATTATTATTATTTTTTTAATATATAATTTGAAAAAGAAAATTTACGTAAGAATTTGCTCAATTATAAATAATAATAAATTGGGGAAGGTAAAGTGTCATGTGTAAAATAATCAAATAGCTCTGAGCGGACTCACATAACGTGGCTATTTAAAACAACAACAAAACGTGATCGCTTGTATATACTAGAGCCATAATTAATTGTTAATCTCATTCCGATTGGACTGTCTAAATGTTTGCTTGACAGACATGCAAAGTTAGCTCGTTGTTGGGCTCTGGCGGACTGAGGCTGCCGCTGTAGCCCGCAGCCCTCATCCAAAACATTATAATATGTTTGCTTAGAGCAAGTCTCGGCGTCCAGTGTGATGGAAGCAGACAGGCGCTCTCTCATAATAATGATGTCCTTTCACTGCATAATGCGGCTCAAACTATGTTAGCATACCAAAACCGGCATTAAATTAAAGAAGAAAAATACACAAATGCCTTTTTCTTTTTGTCTATATATATTTCTGTTTTACATTTTCTTTGTGTTTTTATTTTTAAACTATATCGCTAGTATAGGGTGTGTGCGCATGACGTCATATTTAGTGCGCTTGGAGGCCATACTGAAGTAGTGTGAATAGCATTGCTCAGCATAGGACAAACTTCGTTTAGGCCAATTTTCTTGGAAAAATCGGTTAATTTTTTGTTATTGTTATTTTTCTCACATACTTTCAGAGATACTAATATTTACAGCATCAATGCTCTTGAAAATATTGCATAGTGTTTATAATGTATAGACTGGCAAAACGAGTTATTTTCCTATGCCACCCATGTTATTGAGTTATCCAACATGGCGTCGAATTTAACATGAATGAATAGACCCTATACTAAAGCACTATAAGTATAGTATAGAGTTACAAAATAAATAAAACAGGACTCTGTAACCGCACTCGTGGAACACAATGATGTGTAAAATAATTATTTATAGTGTCATGCACACGCACACTACTGCGAATACAATTTGTCAAATATACTTTGTTCCTAATTTATAGTATTCCTCGTCAGTATTTTAAAATAATAATTGTCACTTGTCAATATGTGATGATGTTACTATATCATCACTTAAACTTTGATATTATTTTGAATTCATTTTCTTCTCATGTAGCTCCATAATATAATAATATGTATATTATACAAAGAAGCTTAATAACTCAAAAAACAGCTTTTCCACCTCACAATACGACAAACATGTTGCGAAATGAGTTGACATAAGGTTGCCTTGGTTTTCCAACGTTCCATCGATATTGTTGGTTGACATGCTCTTCTGATTAACTGTAGACGCCGCGTCTATTTGGCGCCAACCGTAGCATTGAGAACACTGGTGAGACACACCTATATTCGGCAAGTCGTCATAATATCCCCCCCCCCCCCTTCAATTTTGACTAAATTAATGATCACGTTTTAAATGGAAATAATAATTAACGCACTTTCATCCGGTAAAAAAACATAGATAATTCCTATCATGCATTATTGAAATGCAAATTTTTGTCGTTGCGTTGATTGTTCACAATACGTAATAATTATTACAAGTAGGAGAGGAAGAAGTAATGGCTATAACACATTAAAAAGCACAAGCACGTGCCACATTGGCCAGGATTAGGGAACAAATCACGTGGTCTCCGTCTGTCGTTTGCTCTTCGTGATGAACAGAAGGGACTGACGGGTTGCTGTACCGCCAAGCACCGGAAGTACCCGCTTGGAAAGGGGTGTTTTGAAGAGGCTTAGGAAGGGAGGCACAATGCATAGATAAACATAAAAAGAGAGCGTGACGGGATGTCTTAAAATTTCCATGGTTATGAAGAAATAGAAATTAAAAAATAATACCATTGATTAACGTGGTTGATGCCAACACTGTAAATCGTACATAGTTTGGAAGTCTCATTATTAAAATTGTTATCACTTCTACTAGAATTGTGTTGCAATGGAAGCCTTGACTTAACACTATTAACTGTTACTATTTTATTTACTGAGGATATCACGTCACAAAGTCGAGTCAGCCAGCAACGCCAGCAAGGAAGTAAAGTAGATAGGATGGATAGCCAGCCAGCCAGCCAGCCAGCCAGCCAGCCAGCCAGCCGCCCTTCCAAGACACTACACTTACCACAAATGACACAGCTGTTTATGTCCTCCCCCTCTTTAATTCCGATAATCTTTATTTATTAGTGAAACGGTTCACTTCAGTATCTTAATGAAGAGGATTAGAATATTATTGTGATGTGATGAATTATTGATTTCAAAGATTTTTATTTTTTAATCATAATATAATCAGTACCATTAGAGCTTATCGATTTAGCGTGCGGGGCGACGCGGGGAAAGTACGTTTTTTGCAATTTTGGAGAAATTTAAATAAGAAATACTAGCCACACTTTTACGTGTTTTAAGCCATAGAAAATTTTTAAGACTTTTTTCAAACCGATAGCCTCCAACCAAGAATTATGAACTTTATAAAAATAAACAAAATGCAAAGTGTTCATGCAGAAACAGTAATTAAAATTGTATTAAAATAAGGTTAGCATTTTTCTCACAGCATAATGATTTAAATTTAGTTTTGAGTTGGAATGCGGTGAATATTAATATTAAAGTATATTTGCATGCAAGTACTGTAAGTATTATATCAGGATAATATCGACTTGTATACAAGTCGATATAGTATAGGTTTTATAAAACCTATACTCGACTCAAAAAACCTGAGTTACCTGCCGTTCGACCTTTTACGGTATCGCTCAGCCGCCCTTCTTCTCCTCAAATGTGACATTGGGTGATACTTTAGGCATGCCCGATTTAAATCGACTGAGGTTTTTTGAGTCGAGTATACAGTAGGACAGTAGGCAGGGAATTTGAAAACTGGTGAAAACCCTCGAACTCAGGAAAGCATGAGTGCGGGTGTAAGAGAAGTTTTTTAAGAAAAAAATATATCAAAATTGTTCCTTTGACCAGTTTGAGTAAAAAAAGGGATATATTAATTAAAAAGTTCATCTTTTTGAAACGTCATATTTTCGTAATTTCATTGTTGCCGGATTGCTGTCATTATCATAATAATATAAATGGATCTCTAATACTTTCTTTTCGATTTCAAAGAACATAAACATTCCGTTTAATTTCGTATCTCGTGACGTAATATTTTTAATACTAAACGAGTCCGATTCTTCTGTAATTATATCTACACCAATAGCAATCGTGCATGAATGTTTATGTTTCTCTGATACCGAGATTCTTTCATGTAATGATAGTTTTAATTGTTTGTGGTGCAATAATATTCTATTCAATCATTAGAGCGTAAGTTTTTAGTTCTATAATATAATGTAGAAAACGTGTTAGAAAACAAGTAATTCACTTGCGTAATTAATACTATTGCGCATTTACATCACGATATACTGTACAGTAGAAATATCCATAATAGGGAAAAACAAAAAAATGCTCTGAAAAGTAATATTATATTATTATGTATACTTTTCAATTATACGTATCCAAATTATTCTATGCTGTTTTTATTATTATTGTACCACAACAACTTCTCATTTGTTATTAAGGAAGTAGGGGACCGACGTCGGCCATTAGACTCAAACTTTTATCGGCAAAAAAATCTGAAATTTTGCACAATGATACTTCTGCTTAAGACAATTTCAAATATATAAAATTTTTGGGGGGTCACCGTGCAAATTAATTTTATATGATTTTTTGAAATTTTAAGCCCATAAGGCATAATGTTAATTTCAATAATTTTTTTCTTTTTTTTTTGGACGGTGACACATCTTGAAATTTTTATCACGGCTAGGTGTGACCCTTAGCTACACAATGATACCAAATTTAGACCCGAAACACGAGCTAGTTTTTGAGATATAAGGTCGGTCCCCTACTCCCTTAATATTGTGTTATATTTCTCTTTACTTCCTATTAAAATAACTTGTCTCCTGTCATAATATATATAATGTAAGGCTGAAGTTTAAATGCTATAAATAGTGTATAAATTAGTTCCTTATTTAATTATTGCTAGTGTATGTACTGTTGTTAATTGATGTTTTCATTATGTTTACATATATATATATATATATTATTTTTTTTCAATAGAATGGAGAGCAGCTCACCACACTCGTGGTCGCCCCGCCATCGCAGCTCGTCCACTACATCTGGTAACAGTGGCGGGGGCGGCAGTCCCAGCAAACATGCAGATGTCATACACGAGACTCCTGCCTCCAATCTTGACCCTGATGATCCAGAGCGCTTGCTAAATGAGTGGCTAGGTCAGCTGGACAATTTAGCTGTGGTAAGTAAACAAACCGTGCGATGACTATATTATAAACTTCAAACAAGCATCCGACAACTTAAATAGAAAAATTGAAGATAATGCACATCCAGCCTATACGTAAAAATAATAATAAAAAAAAAACATCCCTGTAATTGAAATTGTATTACCATTAAAGGCATAGAAAACATGAAAACATTTTTATTTACATCACAAAACACTTGATAGGATTTATAAATAACGTTAGTTGGTCTCAAAACCCAACTGTAGCCCCGTTTCAGTGATCAGAAATTTTAGATTTATGCAACCCGCACAACATTTTCATACTAGTTTTTGCCTGTTAATGACGTCATAAACAGGAATATTCACACAAATTGCATACTTTACATTTTTTTCAAGCTCTTTTGTGGGGCTACATTAACATTCTGGTAAAAAATATCATCAGTTTTGTAGATCCCATTAAGTGTTTAAAACATGT
>OX439127.1:34844311-35008955 GCA_949318235.1 Ecdyonurus torrentis
TGATTTTTTTTTTTTTTTTTTTTTTTTTTTTTTTTCCCCTTACTTTTTTTTCATTCTGAGTAACGTTGCTTGTGGGATCCTCCCCCGTGGTTTCGGCACCAAAAATAGATGATGCCGGAGTGTGGCGTAAGCAAGGCAAAAATATAATATTATGCGGTAGACTCACTAACTCGAATGTGATAGAGACGGCTTATGTCGCTGTGGGGCTAGGTGGGAGGCGGCTTTGCTTAAATCAGGAGCAGCGACCGGTAATGTTCAGCAAGGCAGGAAGGTGAGGTGAATGAAGAAGAGAAGCAAAGGAACCCACGCCCGTGGAAGACGGTGACGCCAGTAAAAGCGCTTAAGGAAATAAACGTTCGCCATGAGCACCATCAAGAGAGAGAGAGAGAGAGAGAGACTTGCACACATTTGGAGCCTTCACTCCATATGTGTATTCTTTACGCGTATATTTTTATCTACTCGATGTAAAGGTCTATGCAAAATAAGATTTAAAAAAAAAAGTAAGGGGACCAGGAAGAAAAAAATAAATTAATTTGTTGGTTATGAAAGGTTCACGTCTCATTCATGATAAATAATATTATTATCATTTTATTAATAGCTTCAAGTAGAGTAGTACTGCAATAACGCTTACCCTCGCCTTTGACAAAAAATAATTACAAATACAAATAAAATTGAAAAATAAACTAATTTATAAATATAAAAATATTAAGCTATTTAAAGTTAAAAGTAATATAATATATTTGCTAAACCAATATTAAAACTTTGAGTCGTGAAATTTTGATTTTTCGTGCAGATGGCTATCAGAAATACGAGAATTTTAAAGTGTGCTGTGCACTGGGCAGTGCACCATCAAAATCAAGCAAAATTAAATTGGGAAAGTGAGAGATTTATTTTGTTTGTTTTTAACCTATTCTCTAATGATTATAAAATATTCACTTTTTTTTTTTATTATTATTATATAATATATATATATATTTTTTTTTTAGTGCAGCAATTAATGTATTAAGGTCTATAACTATTATGTACTGTATTAATTATAATGATTGCAAGGTGATCCAGTTCATGTAACAAATTGCAAACTCTTGTTTGAGCATATGGGTTTGGTGCAGTACGTACTTTTTGTTTTATTTTTTATGGGCATTGTATTTCTGTCTCTCGCTCGCTAATCTTTCAATTATATTCAAAAATGTGTTGTGACTGTGCACCACCTAGTGTCAGACTACTGAATTGCAGTCGTGTGCTACTGTAACTTTATTTAACTCTCCACAGATGGCACATGTTATAAATTAAAGTCTAATTAATGTAATTTCAACGAAAAGTTTTATTTAATTCAATTTTAGGCCATTTATACTTTACTTTAGCTTTAAAAATGCACAATTTATTTTAATCAAATGATGGAAAGATCTTGGTATAGCCATGTGACCCAGAAAACAATGTGTCTTTTATTATTATTATGAAGATATATGAACAGCTTTGTAATTTTATGAAGTTATATTATAAATTATATTATATGATTATATGCCATGGCTACACTTAATTTTTTTTTTTTTTTTTTTTAACCAAAATCGCATAATTCAAGAAAATCATAGTTTTATTTTAACAATTATATAATATATATTATGGCAAAATAATAACGTCATATCAAAAGGAAAAACACACGTCATTTTCTACCTACCCACAAAAATATAATAATAAAATTGTGTTTAAAATTTTTCTAAAATAAAAATAAAATAAAAACAATAGCTTTTAAAAGCTTATAAGAATTGGACCGGGCTCTATATTATTAAAAACAGAAAACGGCAAAATCATTTGTTATTATATAATACTCGGCTGATTAAGGAATTTAGGGACTGTATCAAAATTCAGAAATGGTCACCCGAAAATGTTTTATCATACACATGCTATCCTTTGCTTCTGTGAACACTTACACAGCGGTAAATCTATTTATTTTATATTAAAATTTGTTCTCGTAGAAGTGGAGCTTGTAGGAGGAGACATTTGTTATCCTGTGTCAGAGGAAGTGAGGGGTGGGTAGTGGGTGGTAATATGTTATACTTGCAATGTATTTTGGTCAAGACATCGTACTAAATTTGCGAATGTTTTGCAACATTGCAGCATGAACTGCAAAGAAATTATTTTCGCAATGTTACGTACCATACAGCCGCAGAGTCAGATAACCGTTTGGCAGAGTCAGTTTCTGTCGTCTATATGAGTCGAGCTTTCCATTGCATTATGAATTGGTATATTATACTGTAATATCGGATATCAAACGTTATAGGTATAGCCATAGACCACATAAAACAACATGTGATTTTAAATGATTAAACACGAAATGGGATCCTCAAAACTGATAACAATTTTTACCAGAATGTTAATGTAGCCCCACGAGAGAGCGTGAAAAAAAGTGTAAAGTATGCAATTTGCGTGAAAATTCATGTTTATGACGTCAGAAACATGCAAAAATTAGTATGAAAATGTTGTGCGGGTTGCATAAATCGAAAATTTTGTGATATAAATGCTTATGTTTTTCTCAGGTCTATTCCTTGATGTATTTTCACATCATTTTCTTTTCATGCAAATATGAAGAGAAGGTTTAAGTCGATAGATTACATGGGGAGGGTGTCATGATACAATGCTGTAATTAGGTGGAGGAGGAGGGTGGGTTGGAGGTGACCTTCTTAATTATTCTCCTGTTGACATGAATTTTTGTAAACTTTTATTTATTTATGTATCATCATGTTAAAAAATTAAAAATAAATTTTTATTATATAGAAAATAGTACAAGAGATATTAGAGTAAGTTGAATTGAAAATTAATATAACGCAAAGATTCTCTATAATATATTTGTTATATAGTTAATTGGAACTTGCGCGCATCCCAAGTCAAATTATTATATAAATTAGAGAATCTTCACGTTTTATTAATTTTCAATTCAACGTGCTCTATCTAATCCAGGGTTTCTCAACCGGTGCTCCGCGAGATGGTTTCAGGTGCTCCCCAGAATATAGGAAGAACTTAAAAAAAAAAATTTTAAAAAGAAAAGGAAAGGAAAGGAAGAAAAGAAAAGAAGAGAAGAGAAGAAGAAAAAATAAAATGTGTTTATAATTTTTAAACAATACAGTACAAAACGTCTCAATTTTCATGAATAGTGTGTTTCTGAATAATACCTGTTATGTATTATATTAACAATTTATTTAATTTTAGTTATATACGTCATTTTTTTAGTTTTGAAAATAAGGTCCTTAGTTTAAACTTTTAGTAAATACTGAAGGTTGAAACTAAGGACAATATTGTATTTTCTAAGCAGCCTTAATTTTCCAAAATATAATTTCAAGTTAAAATTTTGAAGTTTTTTGGACTAATAATCGATTTTTTTTTTTTTTTTTTTTTTTTTTTTTTTTTTTTGACAGGAGGCAGTATGTGTGACAGTTCTATTACTCTACCAAATATTTTCAGAAAAATATTATTTCTTAAAATTACATTTACATTTACATTTTATTTACGTTTAGAAAGGTTCAAAATTACGCTTTTAAAAACAATTTATTCAATAATTTTTCTGAAGTTACAAATTTATTACTTAATTTTTTCTTTAATGTTAATCTTCTTGAAATTATGTTCACTTAAATTGCCTAAAAAACAGCCACGTGGTTGGAAAAAAAAATCGCACCTGCGGCGGGCTATTTTGGGGGGCTGCGCCCTTCAAACCCCCCAGTGCTCCTAGGGCGCTCCTCACTCCTAAAAGTGCTCCGCGGCTCAAAACGGTTGAGAAACCCTGACTAATCTCTACTATATTTTTATATTATAAATTTATTATTATTATTTTAACATCGCATATAGTAACCGCAATGGTTTTCTCATCATAATTATTTATTTATATTTATTGATTTAGAGGGGCAGGGAAGGTTGAGGTGAATACCCCACCTTCTTGGTGCCTCTCGTCTGTATACAGCATAATATTCATTTTACAACATTTTTTTATTTTTGTTGGTTGCGAATTATTTATATTATGTAATTCAATTCATTATACTTGCATTACTTACTACCATTTTTACATGACATATAATAAAAAGATCAGTTTAATAAAATTGCCCTGTATATTATTTTTATAATATATAAAAACTAAGAAATTGTTGTGTAATAACAATAGTAAAATAGTTTTCTGTTTTCTGCATTATTAAATGTGCAATTTACCATAATGATATAAATTTGTTGGTCGAACGATAAGCCTGACATTTGCCGTGAATGTATCGTATTTTTACACGGTTGGCAAGAGGTGTGTAACTAGTTAGCGTAATACTATGATGGCTGTGTACGTTCACGATAGTATAGCTTATAGTCCATTCATAGTACTCGGCAGGCGTCCCAATGCACGATGAGCGCAAGTCAAGCACATTGACGTGAACGCATCGTGACCGTGAATGTAAGTCTAACGTAATATACGTTGGAGGGAAAGAGTCTAGCTGTATAGGTACAGCTGCAATGGCTAGCGAGGGTGGTTACTCGTGAACTATTGATTGGTATGGCACAGTCGTGACGCTGGCTGGGCAAAATCGTGCATGCGCGCACCGAAGACATTCAGCCAATGTTCTGTACTCAATGTACTGCAATGCACTGTAATCTCCCCAACATCCCTACTAGCCAACTTATAGACCGGCCTAGACAAGGACATAAGAGGTCGAGTCGCCCACAGGGCCGTGACCCTTCAATAAATAGAGATCAACTGCAGTTGTGACCAGAGCAAGATGCTTCACGGGTCATCCAATGTGTTGTGTGTTCCAAGCTTTAACGATGCATAGCTTTGTCAATATGCTATGCATATTATAAATTATAACATTTGTTTTATTATTGATATGAACTTAACTTCATTAAAATATACCATATATATATATACCCATGATGTTTGATCTGTGAGAAAGGTTCATGTTCCAAAGTATAATATAGTTGTAATATCTTGATAACAACTTCATGATTCATTTCATAGTTTCAAAATATTAGAAGTTAAGTTACTTAAAATATAATGATGCTACACACAGGGTAAAAAAAAAATTGCTTTTTTTTTTGAGGGGGGGGGGGGGTGGAGGGAATAGCTACAAAATAATAATAAGCTGCGTCAAAATAGTTTCAATATCGCATTGAAACAAGTAAGGCACTAATTTACGCCGAAGATATTTAGTAGCAAAAAAGCTTAACTTTTTCTTCTATACTTCTTGTTTTATTTATTTATTAAAGCTATTTTGCTATGGGAAATTCTTATAAATATAATAATATATTTAATTATTTATATAATATAAAAAATACAGAAATGGTGTCCATTTGACCATTTAAGATTTCGTAATCATAACTTTGAAGTATTGTAGAAAAAGAAGTTACTGAGCGAAGCAGAAATATCAACATGTTATTTTATACTGCCTCAAATATACAAAGCTCAATCATTTGTTTTCGAGTTGAATTTAATTTTAGTATCTATTAATAATAAAAAGCATTCATTGTGTGCTTTATGGCGTACGATTTATATTCATCGTCGTAATAAACTAAATAAATAACTTAAATCATTGAAAATAATTGAAAAAACCGTGCGAAGGCTATTATAGTTCTACTATGAGCTGCATGTGACGACTTGACTAGACACTAGACATACTAGCGTAATGATGTTTGACGCATATGGGTGTGAGTGAGTACATTCACGTACTGTACAACAGGATTCAAGTACTTGAACATATTGCTTCAAGTGTTTTTTTTTATGAAACTTCAGTCTGGACTCTCATATGGAATTAATTGTAAGAATGAAACGGCTAGCACATAATGCCATTTACACATATATACTCGCAGTTGTAAAATACATTATTATTATATATAGCAAGTAAACTCTTTTTTTTTTTTTTTATTGCTTGTTGTGTTTTTTATTTGTTCAATGTTATAATGACGACATCATTTTGATGAGGCAGTTATACATGATGAATTTGATGAACATTCCAGTATGTACTCAACGTTATATTATATTCTGATTTTATTTTAGTATTTCAAATAAAACATTTTTTTACTATTATTATGTGAAAATCTATTAAATTCTCTATCGATTCCTCCGCGTCAAAAGCGAGCATCTACACTTTCCAGATTTCCGACAAAACGACTATCTACACTTTCCGAGCAGTGCTGTAACTCGACTAGCAGCCATAAGCTTAACATTGCAGATGCTCGTCAGCGGAAAGTGTAGATAGTCGTTTTATCGGAAATCTGGAAACTGTAGATGCTCGGTTTTGACGCAGAGGCATCGCTATATAGCTATAAAACAAAATTTATTACTATTATTTTGACATGTTTTTTAATAGCTATAAACTGAGAAATTCACGCTAAATTAGTATTCAAGATATTAAAATCCTTGTTCACGAGTTATGAACTTGAAAATCGTTTCAGTTTATTGCATTTTTCTTATATAATTAATTATAATTTTGACCATAAAATAGCTGACAAATTTTATAGCTGGAATTAAAATAAAATACAGTTGTTGCGTTATAATGTTACATTATTAGTTTCATATTAGATGTCAGGATATAATAAATTTATTATTTTATTGAAGAGAATTCCAAATTTTTAATGGTCTTGCCGTCTTGCACTCTATAATATTGGTGTATGAAATAAGTAAGTTTATAGTTTTTTTTATTATTTTATTAACATTATATGTCTAACACGTATTATTTGTTATATATTGTAACTGACTGTACTGTAAAACAGTTGCGGGTTAAATTGAGAGGTTGTACGCCTGATTTCGCCCAATAAAAAGCCGTTAATTATTATTATAATTATTATAATTATAATATACGTTCTCTCTATATAATACACATAAAAAAATATATTATTGGCCATATTACGGACTTCTCCACATTATTTTTCTCTCTTTTTGTTTCCTATTTTGCAAGCATATGACAACTGAACTGAGCATTGTAATATATTAATATATAATATGAATAACACTTAAATCCAAATTTAAAAAAAAAAAAAAAATTGTTTTCATTCATCCTCTAAATCTAAGTATGCGAATAATAAAATTGAATCAAAACAGTGAATCCGTATAACGAGATGTGAACTCAAAACAAAAAAAAAAGCTCCAAATACTTTACTTTTCTTTTTTTATTTGTTTGCCGCTATACGAAATATCTATTTTTAAAAAAAGGCAATTTTTATTTATTTATTATTCTTTTTGTTGTTGCTTATTGTATCAGTCTCTCTCCACACAGCGATCTTTCATTGGATTTACATTATTCTTTTCTATCACTACTTCCTCCCTTTTATCATTTGTGCCGTGGTCATGTATGTTGTACAAGTAGTACTTTTGATATTAAATGTAATATAATATAGGCCTTGCTCTACTCTACCTCACTCAAATCTTGAAGACAAGGGGCTGATCTTTGTATGTTATTATGGTAATTGTAATGGCAACCCTCTTTTAATTTGGCCTTGTCCTACCCTATATTCTTTCCCTAGGCATTGGGGACCACCACCACCAACAAGAAAATATTTCTAAATCATGTTATTTACATGCCGTATATTATATTATAGAATAAAGCTCAATAGTTAGGTTATACCTCAAGGTTTGAAGAGAAAAAAAGAAAAACTTATGTACATGCTTCAAATTTGTAAATTAAGAACTTTTTTTATTGTTATTATTATTATTATTATTTTTTTTTTTTTTTTTTTTTTTTTCCTTTTCTTTTCTATCTTGTTCTTACTTTCCATACTTTCCAGTTATTATTTTTAGCTTTACTACTATATTAATAATCTGTCTCCTGTCTCTCTGTCTGTCTGTATGTTACATGGTTGCAAAAATAATATTCGAAATAGAAGTAAATTTTGTAGTAAATATATATATAACTAATAACTTTTATAAGATTGCCGTGGCACATTATATATTCGCACAGCAAGATTATGCAATTATACAGTTTCGGCTTTAATCTGCGTTTGCGTCGAAGCACGGACATTACAGTTCATATGATATGGAACGTGTGAGTAGTGTGAGTGATGTATGTATATAGGGGAGTTTGAGATAAACGTGACGTAGCACATGGCAAACAGACTGGAAGAGCGGGCGCGTGCTCGCTGGTAATACATTGCTGCTCCTTTTCATGGACCCCGAAAACTTTACTTACGTCGCGAAGCAATGTACCTTGCTGGAGATACTATCGTCTGCCACGAATAAATTTAAATTTTAAACTAAAGTATTTTAAAACCTGAATATACATACAATGCTATTCAATTTAAATTTTTATTGTTATTCGTGCATCTTTTTTTTTTTTTTTTTTTTTTTTTTTTAAGCAGCAGCACAGCATGTCCTGCAGTAATTGACAAACATATATATATAATATATATATTATACAGTATATAGGGTCTATTCATTCATGTTAAAGTCGACGCCATGTTGGATAACTTAATAACATGGGTGGCATACGAAAAAAAATCATTTTGCCAGTTTTAAAACACTATGCAATATTTTTGAGAGCTTTGATGTTGTTAATAGGTTGAATTAGTATCTCAAGTATGTGAGAAAAATAACAAATAACAAAAAATTAACCGATTTCCCGAAGAAAATGGGCTTAAATGAAGTTTGTCCTATGCTGAGCAATGTAATGCACTACTCCAGTATGGCCTCCAAGCGCAATAAATATGACGTCATCCGCATACACCCTTAAGGCCGAAGCAGCCGTCAATCGCTGGCTGAGCGATAATCGTGCGACAACTATCGCTGGCTCCCGATTGGCTTAGCGTAAAAAGTTAGACCAATCCTAACTCTAGCGCACTCTAACGGTCCTTGTCGCAAAAAGACCGACTGACGGCTGCGTCGGGCTTTACACATACCTATTCACAAAAAGTGATACGCAAGCATGGATGAACGATGCAGTCTTAGTGGGAGGAGCTGTATTATATTTATTATAATAATATATTAATATTATTTTCTTTTTGTCATTCGTCATTATTATTACCTATATTGTACATTTTTAGTGTCGTGATTTGTGATTTTTTTGCAAAAAAGTAATGTTTACATTTTATTTGATCTTATTTGTACAGTATTTCATATTAACATATGTTAATAAAAGAATCTTTTGTTTTCGATAATATATGTAATTTTGCGTGTTGTGTGTAAGGGACATAGCGAGAACTCATATTATTTTCGTAAATCAAGCATTGTTGTTGTCCATTGAAAGCAGGTGATTTAAATAGATGAAGCGCATAAGATTCTAAAGACTTGCTTCTTATTGCGTAATTGATCGGTGAAGTGATTGCCTGGTGGTGGTGGTAACCTCCCCCACGCTTGAGCCACGTGTTCAGCGTCTTGTCTCGATCACGACAGCTGCTCAGAGATCGCTCATCCCCGTTCCTGTTGCGCTCTCTCGTCTCTCTCTCTCTCTCTCTCCCCCCCCCTCTCTCTCTCTCTCTCTCTCTCTCTCTCTCTCTCTCTCTCTCTCTCTCTCTCTCTCTCTCTCTCTCTCTCTCTTTCTCTCTTTCTCTGCATCTCTGCACCTGGCGTGCATAGTCTTGCTGCCAGTGATGTTTTGTTTGCTATTATTATTAGTATTTTAATTTTTATTTTGATCATTATTGCGTATAAATCATCATTACTGCGTATAAAATACACCATTGCACATCAGTGACATATTCCATACTAACACGTCGTATACATCACTTTTACTATTATTATTAATTTCATAAGCCATTACCAAACTGCAAGACTCCGTCACTTCCTCATTTATCTAGTCTCGATACTTTATTTATATTGCTAAAGTTATAATTAGCAACTCTGGATTCGGTATACTGTATGGTACACCATTACCATTACCAAAACAAGAAGATAGGTTATTACAACCGGATGCACCCCCTTTTCTCGGCATACAGACAGAAGGCCCGCGGACAAAAGGCCCTACGACAATCCTTTTCTCGGATTCTAATCAAGTTAAAAATTTGGATTCTAATCAATATTAATAACTTTAATATTATATTGATCACCTGTAAAATTTTGGTGTTTATCTGGGGAAATTTGTTTTAGAAAAAAGGGGTGCATCTGGTTGTAAAAATCTCCGACCTTATTTTGGCCAGGGTATACATAGATAATGCTATAATGCTATCCAATGTAGGTATGTTAACTATATAACTATATTTTCTGAAAGTATTGTGCAATACGTATAAACACTAAACAATTATGGCATGGCATGAGGACGTGCAGATTACATGTCATTACAACGAAAGAAGTATCAAAATTTGCTTTATTGGTCCGAGAATAACTTTTAAGAGACCATTCACTTGCATTCCCCCCCCCCCCCCCCATTACTATTACTACATCCGAGGGAACAAAAGCGCGAGCAAATAAATTCTGTTTGCGTGAGGCCGTGAGTAATTATCATTATATAAAAAGCAATAAAAAGAAAATATATATTATTATATTTATCGCGATCCAATTTTGACACCCCGATTCTTGTATTATTATTTTAACGTTTCGTTTCTGAAATTTGAGAAAAATAGAGCATGACAAACGACAAACCTTTTATTATTTTTATATGCGTGAGTTCAACACTATAACAAATTATTTTTGCTGAAGTATTTCTGATAGTTCGGTTGCATCAGCGTAATAACTTTTAGCGTACGTTTGTCAGCTTTTTAATTATAATATTTAATGCCTCGACATTATTTTCAATTGTTAAGTAAGTGGGTATGTACCTTTTGTGGCCTCAATAAAAATCAATTATTATTATTATTATTGAGTACTGTTAATGTTTTATAACTTGGGCTCTTCTGCAGTGCTAGAGGCAGGGACAGGCGGGAAAAGCATTAGTTCATATAGACTCTATTATAAAGGATCATGAATAACATGAAGATTTGTTTGTCTTATCTATCACTTATCACCGATGAATTGAAAAATAATTATTGGTAATGGCGAACGGCAAATATTCAATATTTTGGTTCCACTTATCGGTAATACACAAACAATGTATTTAGCAGTCCCTTTGTAAACTTTGTTATTGGTAAATGATTAATAAAAAGGCACTGATGTTTTTGTATACAAAGTTGATCAGTGCTGGTATAGTTTTAATATGTCAAATGCAGGTCGGTCTCCTCTTAACTGCTACTAGCAATGGCGTCTTACGGCACGCGAGCACCTGGCGAGCGGAGTAGTCGCGACCTCAACTGTACGCGTGCGGATAGACAGGTTTTGGGCGGCAGATGCCAACAATCATGATTTCGCACCTGCCGTACTTGATGTCCCATCTTTTCGTCTCCAGCATCATGATTTTAGAGAAGAAAAAATCATTACCAATTTATGAAACTCTGCAGCCACACCCTGCAAAATTAGTACCTCTACAGTCTATACATCGAATGTAATTAAATTCAGCTAGCGGCGATCAAGTTAAACCAATTTTTCAGCGACCCCATCACAGTATCGCGGTCTTTTACTTAAGTATTTGAATAATAAAGCTAATATACCAGAATATGTGCAGAAAACTGTAAACAATGAAAGTCAATAATTGGTAAATAATTATATATTTGTAACTTTGTAACGCTTTGGCTTCTATACGCTTGTATAAGTTTTTTTTCTTTTGAATGTATTTTGGAAAATAGTCTGTGAATATGGAATCCAATACATAAAATTTGGCTCGTGACCCACGAAGTGCATGCAAAATTCGACCCTAGTTCTCGTGGTGGTTTGGGTGTCTCATACAAATGTTAGTTTTTTGTTTGATGCGACTTTGATAATATATAGATTTATTTGATGACTCACGAAGTCATGAGTCATTGACCAATCTTTTTCTAGCATCTAACATTAATTATATGTTATCCCTTCGTTAAAAATAAATTCATTACTTTCTGATTATACTTTATTATGAAATATTTTTTAAACAATAATTCAATGTCATTTGTATTATTGTTATTTGTGTTTTCGTATATAAAATATTTAAGTATAGTATTCTATTGGAGTGCTTGGCAGTGATAAAGACTTAAGTCAAGAGTTTGAGTGGGGAAAATGGTACTAGTATAGAGTACACAGTGACGTCACGACAGGTGGTGAGTAGAAAGCAAACGAGACCCGTGCTCACGTGGTCACGTGAGGGGCAGGTGATGTGAGCACCTCTCTCTCTCTCTCTCTCTCTCTCTCTCTCTCTCTCTCTCTCTCTCTCTCTCTCTCTGTATCATCTTGAAAAACACGATATCCAGCACCCCAGCTGGCCAAAGAAAAGATGCAAAGGAAGTAATATAGAGGATGAGGTCCAAAAAGAAAAAAATATAATATAATGTATAGGTGGGGGGATAGACGGATTTGATGTTATGAGGCTGCACGCCAACATCAAGCACCAGTAGTGAAGTGTATCTCAAACAAAATACACCGCACGTTACAAAATTGTAAATGAACTGATTTAGCAGCTTCTAATATACAACAATAAAATGTTGTGTGGTTCAATACGTCGTAAGTCTCATCATGATGATTGTGGACCATATTTACCGTCGTTATTGATCTCCAATCCAGGAGCTCTAATTTCATTGCCATTACCTGGTTCAGCTACTGAATATCGTTACACATGTAGGGTAAGTACGGCTATAGAACACGTTTAAACTTAACATGAAACTTGTTCCGAGTGGTTGCATAATAATACTACATCATACGAATACTGAATTACTACAATAATAAATACGTATATTTATAATTAATTTTACACTGAGAATTTAATCACAACACATACGAATTTCAGTGCTCAAATCAGTTCACTGAATTAGTTTTCTGAACTGTCTCATCAAGTAATAGGTTTTATAGCTTCATAATATTTCGTGATAGAATAAAAAAGGTGGTTGTAATATAATTATTATTTTTTAATGGTTCATCAATGAAAATTTATAAATGACTTGGTAATAGTCTTAATAGACTATAATAATAAGTTAATAACTCTATTAAGGCGTTGTGAGGGCATGACAGCCCCGTTGAAAACCCTGTATTAAGGTGATGTACTTCTTAATTGTTACTGTGATACGGACACGTGAGTATTGAGCAATGGGGTATAAGGAGATGGTAAAAAAGAATATTGAAATTACACTGAAATGCAAAGATTTTAGTAAAATGGTTCATTATTTTACACCCTAAACAGCACTCTTAAGTGCTTCGGTTAACCTGTAAAGAGCAATAAGTTATCGTCATTCAAGTAATGTTTCCAATAATAATAATTGTTTTGCTGGTGTTGTTTATATAATTCTATAGAATAGACTATTATCAGGACCGTCTTAAATACCCTTAGTTAGAAAATACCTGACTATTATTGTAATGTCAAAATTATTTTTATTTTTCTATCGTCACATCGCATTGATTTATATTAGCGTTATACAACACGTATCTAGTATAAGTATATTAAAGAAGGCTTTTTTTTATTATTATTTATTATTTTATAAAAAACAATGAATTCAGAAGCTTGTAACGTGATGATACACTTTTTTTTTTTTTTTTTTTTTCCCCTTTCTTTTTCTTTTCTTTTTTTCTTTTTTTTTCTGCTTCTTCTTCTTCTGGTGACTTACAGGAAAACCCCTCCCGCTCCTCACAGAGCAGCAAAACAAGGAAAAAACGTGGCCAGCCTTAACGATCATGGCAGCAGACTTGCTCAATCTGATTCAAACGTCTCCAAAGATAACAATAGAACTCTTTTTTTTTTTTTAATTATATATTTATTTATTCCTATTGTTCTTTTCTCCCCGTACAAATGTTGTGAGAGTTTATCTTTAAACGCAACAAACTTTTTGTTCGCTTTACGTGGATTTTACTCATAATTATTTTATTGTGATATGTATGGTATATAATAGCAGGGATGCTACCCTCTCCTAGCTGACTTATTCATCCTCTATCTTTGCGACCTTTCTCTCTCTCTCTCTTCCAGTGTTGAGATTAGACTGCCAAGTTTTATCAATTATAACCTCAACCAAAAATATGTTATATAAATAAGTGCTGCGGGTGCTTTTTTTTTTTTTTTTTTTTTTCAACTCTTTATTTCTTTATTTATACTGGCAATGATTGATAAACTGAGCTCCGCAAAAATAATGGTCACGTGATGTTATTGTTTTTACGTATTTATAACTTATCATATATATATATATATATATATATATATATATATATATATATATATATATATATATATATATATATATATATATATATATATAGATATATATATATATATATATATCGCAAGTAATTAGCAGATGGCTTTTAACTTTTTTGCTAATATAATTTTAACATTTTATACTTAACTGTTGCTTATCAAGCTGCTGTTATAATGAATACGTGTACAACTATTATTTTTAATAATCTCTCACTCACTCACAATATCTCTATTTGTTTCCTTTAATGTTCAAAAGTTAAAAGACAAATCTTAAAAACGTGTGTTTAAAGTTGTCTGTATTCACCTCCCTGTCCTGCTCGTATCTTATTTGTTTGTTTGTGTGAGTGTATACTGGGTATCAACTATCAAGGCAGGTATCCATGCAGTGCCCTGTTTTTGAGTAAACTAACTGCAAGTGCATGTATCCAATGACGACTTTTTTCTTCTTAACTTCAAAGTAACTGTTAAAATTGAAAGATATTTACAATATATATTATTAGATCTTTACACCATAATAATATTATTATTATTGTGTGTTAGTTTCAGCCAGCTAATATCTACATTTTTTTAATGAATATATATGGTAAAGAATTAGCTTCATATCTCTCTCTATCTTCGTCTTCGTCTCCCTTTATCGTGTGTCATTTTGTGAGTTTAATTTATTTGCCGTTGTTACTATACTGTAGCAAAATGCTCAAGTGCTATGCATCATGTAAAAATTATCGGAGAGCCGTGTTTGAGCACGAGTTTGTCATGATTTGTGTCTTATTTCTTGGACACACGTTATGTAAGCTCTTTCGTTGTCACCGCACCATCGTACTGTACCACCAACATACAATCCACCGTTCTACAAAGGGGATAAAATAGTTTAGTGTTGTCAAATATTTTTATCCACATCAATGTTTTTAATTATATTCAATTCAAAATAGGCTTTATTGCAAAAAAAAAAAAAACATTACATAAATTACATATTTTTGGGTTTAAGTAATACAACTTTATAACCAAGTCAGCCAAAAGGAATAAGATTTTATATTATATTATTTTTATCATTTACTAATATTTTATAAATATCATTAATGGAGTGCTTCCCCTGCCAGTTTTAAGGCTATGCAACCGGTTGAGCAGATAAATACGACGAGTTGCCTGCTTTCAGGAGCCTAGCACACGATTTTTTTTTTATTATTATTATTTTTTATCATCATCACCCCGCCCTTAATTACTCAAGGAACGGAAAAAAAACCCGTAAGAATAACCCGTAGGTGCGGAAAACGCTTGCGATTTTTTCGGTACCGGGGAATCGCGCGAACGACCATACCGGAAGATCGGGCTCGCCGGGGGGCATCTTTTTGCTAACCACGTGCTAAGCGCTAGCTCCCTTACTTTCGGAGAAAAACGCGAAAAACACGTTTTTTGGACCCTCGCGCAAAAGCCTAAGGCTTTTTTACTTACCGGCGAAAAACGACCAGATTTGGCGCCCGGGTAGACGAAATGCCGGGGCAACTTTTCGTTAGACGGAATTTGGAATTTTTTTTTAGGGCCGGAGATACGGGGCGCCAAACTTTTTTCCCACTTTTCGAAAAACGGAAACGGCGATTGCCGAAAAACCGCCGGGGGGAATCGACCCTCCTTTGGCCAAAAACTGCGCCCGGGGGTCCCCTACCGACGACGTGGGCGGCGATCGGGGGTCTCAAAGGGCACCGCCAAGATGGCGGTTTTCCCGACTTTTCGACTTCGGAGCCCTCTGGCGGCCGCGGTATGCGACATGGGACCAAAGTAACGACACATCGCCATAGTAACTCGACCCCGTTCTATCGATTGGCGCAACAATCGAAGTCGAAATCGAAGTCGAACAAGGAGAAAAAGCAACCGGAACCAGATTTTCTTATTAGACCGGAAGTCACCAGGAAACCCACTAGACGTGGTTTTGCAAGCACTACAAAACGTATATCTCGAAATTTGAATGCGGTGATAATTTTTACCGTCATCGACGAAAAACCGACGGAACGCGGCGCTTATGCATTGTTTAGATAGGGAAACTTGGACGCGCTTGCGATTTTTTTCTACGGGTCCGATCTCTTAGATATTTTGGCTACCCCCCCATAACCGACCACGGCGCACAACTTTGCAACGGTGACCTAAGCCGTGGGTCCCATAGAAACAAGATGGCGGCAATGCGCACGTTTTTTTCGCACTTCCGGTGCTCTGAGCGCGAAAATAAAAAGTGAGACTTTACCTGCATATTTTTGCGAGAGGAAGACGATGGCGCAGTCAGATTTTCAAAATTCCGAAAATTGGCGCTTTCGTTTTTTTTTTAGAAAAATTTCGCGTTTTTTGGGGTTCGAACGCCCGTAGCAATTCAGGGGTGCGTCGGAGAGCTCTGAAAAAAAAATTTGAGGGTGTTCCGACGAGCCGCGGAACAAGACGGAGCCAACAGTTTTTTTTGGGGTCCATAACTTCGGCGCTTTTTGAAATTTTTCGCGCCCGAAAATCGCGCCACGAAAAATTTTATAGACATCAAAAAGACGCGCCTCGACGAATCCGACGATCAAACTGGCCTTCGTTTTTCTTAATTTCCCATAGCAGGCGCGCTACACGCCAAAAACAAAAAAAAATTCGGAAAACGCTCTGGCGGCGCCGTTTTTGGCCAAAACGGCCCTAATTTTTTCTCATGCGAGCCAAAATCGCGCGAGGATTCCGAATATCACCGTTTTTTTGCGCTAGCGCCAAAACTGCGCCCGTGAGGATAGTATGAAAATAAAAGGGGGTGATTGACTCGAAAAGCACCATTTTGACTTTTTCGGAACGCCGTAGTAATTCAACGGTGCGTCGGAGGTGAAATCTGATGAAATTCTTAGGTCTTTATTTTTTGTGCTCTACAAAATCGCATCAGCACTTTTTTTTGTGATTTCAGAAAATAAGCATTTTCGGGACGCCGTTTTTTGAAATATCGGAGCTACGAAAAAATGTTTCAAACAAAAAAGACGCGCAATTAAATTTGCAACACTTTTGGTGTCTATATGTTTCCCTAATTTTTCCATAGGTGGCGCGCAAAACGCGAAAAACCAACCAAAAATTTTCAAAGCGGCGCCAAAATTCGGCTATGGTGATTTTTTTCATTCCGACTGCTGGAATAGTGTTGTACACGTGTTTTAACATATTTCTGCCATCGGCGACAATTTTTTTGGTTTCAACCCAAAACCACCCATTCTGCCTATGGTTCGACATTGCAACATAGGAATTCGACATATTTCGGCAAGTTACAATGCTAGGACGACGAAATTTTTATGCAAGGTACTTCTAGGGGTCAGGTGACTACCCGCACCAGAAAAATTCAAAATTTTAAATATCTACTATTTTTTAACGCGCTACGTAAAATTTCGGCGCTTTCGGCAATAAGTCAGCGCCAAATCGACATAGCATCGATCTAATTGTTGGAGGTGCTTGACGACATGAATATATAAATATGTTTTAAGTTTCATGAACATCGCATTATTTAAACTGGAGTTATTAACGAAACATCGATCTTTATTACTGAAATGGCCAAATTACGAAGGGGTTACCCTTGCTTTTTTTTCATGAAACAACTTTTTTTCACAAAGTTATGATTTTAATGTCTATTATTACTAAATCGACCCCGCTGATTAAGAAAATCGAAACGCCAATTTCCGGATCCTATTACCGGACGAGTTAGGACCCTAAAACCAGCTTTTTTCATACTTTTTGTATGAAAAACCGGATGTTATTGCTATTTAGGGGTGGGTTTGGGTGACTTTGGGCAAATGTATATTTACTACGATACTTGGGTTACTTTCTATTAAAGTTTCATTAACATCGCACTGCAACTTTTTTTTTCGCGATTTTTTTAATTTTTACATATGTATGGTATATGGGTATACTACAGTGGCGTAATGCAAACCATAATTTTTCATTCAACACTGGGGGGAATTTTAAGGTCATTTAACATACAAAGGCGATTCCTGCATTTACCAAAAACATATCGAACATGTAGTGCGGGTTGCCTATTTTTGCCGATTTTTTTAACATTGCATTTTGTCTATACATGGAACTATATGGAGTAGAAAAAAGTGGTGTAATGCAGACCTAAATTTCTCATTCAACACTGGGTGGAATGTTATGGTGATTCAACATACATGGGCAACCCATGCACTCACCATTACAATAAAGGACATGTATTGCATGTTGCCTCTTTTTTACGATTTTTTATACATTGCGTTTTGACCATACATGGAACTATATGGAATTCGACAAACGTATGTTTCACTTATATTTTTTACAAAAAACATCCACAAGGCAACATAAGGTGCTTAAAACATTGTGTGGGACCCCTACTGTTTGCACTCAAACACATGTAAGTGTACAGCGGGTTGCCTATTTTTGGCGACTATGGCAACATTAACAACAATACTTCAATATATAAAAACATTTCACAGCAATGCGGGCTGCATACCTCACAGGATGATGCAATGCAGGCTGCATAACACACAGGGGGCAAAACAGACTACGGACTTGCAAAATTCAATGTTTAACGACATAGGAAAAGTGAGGGCGGGGGTTCAACAAGTCAAAATAGGTGAACAAAATGGCCACCCACACGACCTGCGCAGAACACAAAAAGTCGTACCGACACGCGATTGCAGAAAAACCAAGACCGACTGCCATGCGCACTTTGCGGATTCAAATGACACTTGACTTTGTGCTTCCGGCAGGCCAACTTCCGGTCCTGCGCAGAACCAAACAAACAACGTTGGGGCTGCGCACGCCACGTTTTTCGACAAAGGGGGGAAGGACTCACCCCAACCACATGCGCACTCACCTCGGACGACTTCCGGACCTGCGCAGTAACCCCCAAGACTGCAATTTACCCCTGCCGCATGCGCAAAATCGACGATAGAGTGCCATTGTGCCACCCACCTTTGGGTCCCCCACCCACTAGGCGCGGGCGGCGGAGTTGCCACCAAGATGGCCGCCCGCGAGAGTGTTCTAGTCATCACCCCGACGTTAATTACTCAAGGAACGGAAAAAAAACCCGTAAGGATAACCCGTAAGTGCGGAAAACGCTTGCGATTTTTTCGGTACCGGCGAACGGCAAAAACGACCATACCAGGCGATGCGCACCACCCCCGGCCATCTTTTCATAAATAACTCGCTAAGCGCTAGCTCCCATAGTTTCGGAGAAAAACGCGAAAAACACGTTTTTTGGACCTCCGCGCCGAACGTATCTCCTCCCAGGGTTTTGCAGCCAGGAACCCCATATTTGGCCAGGATGCGGACAAAATGTGGGGGTACCAAACGATGTACCAGATTTTTGAATTTTTTTTTAGGGCCGGAGATACGGGGCGCCAAACTTTTTTCGCGATTCTGGAAAAACGGAAACGGCGATTGCCGAAAAACCGCCGGGGGGAATCGACCCTCCTTTGGCCAAAAACTGCGCCCGGGGGTCCCCTACCGACGACATAGGCGGCGATCGGGGGTCTCAAAGGGCACCGCCAAGATGGCGGTTTTCCCGACTTTTCGACTTCGGAGCCCTCTGGCGGCCGCGGTATGCGACATGGGACCGAAGTAACGACACATCGCCATAGTAACTCAACCCCGTTCTATCGATTGGCGCAACAATCGAAGTCGAAATCGAAGTCGAACAAGGAGAAAAAGCCACCGGAACCAGATTTTCTTATGGGACCGGAAGTCACCAGGAAACCCACTAGACGTGATTTTGCAAGCCCTACAAAACGTATATCTCGAAATTTTAACGCGGCGGTAATTTTTCCCGTCATCGACGAAAAACCGACGGAACGCGGCGCTTATGCATTGTTTAGATAGGGAAACTTGGACGCGCTTGCGATTTTTTTCTACGGGTCCGATCTCTTAGATATTTTGGCTACCCCCCCATAACCGACCACGGCGCACAACTTTGCAACGGTGACCTAAGCCGTGGGTCCCATAGAAACAAGATGGCGACAATGCGCACGTTTTTTTCGCACTTCCGGTGCTCTGAGCGCGAAAATAAAAAGTGAGACTTTACCTGCATATTTTTGCGAGAGGAAGACGATGGCGCAGTCAGATTTTCAAAATTCCGAAAATTGGCGCTTTCGGATTTTTTTAAAAAAAAAATCGCGTTTTTGTGTGTTCAAACGCCCGTAGCAATTCAGGGGTGCGTCGGAGAGCTCTGAAAAAAAAATTTGAGGGTGTTCCGACGAGCCGCGGAACAAGACGGAGCCAACAGTTTTTTTCGGGGTCCATAACTTCGGCGCTTTTTGAAATTTTTAGCGCCCGAAAATCGCGCCACGAAAAATTTTATAGAGACCAAAAAGACGCGCCTCGACGAATCCGACAATCAAACTGGCCTTCGTTTTTTCAAATTTCCCATAGCAGGCGCGCAAAACGCCAAAAACAAAAATTTTTTCGGAAAACGCTCTGGCGGCGCCGTTTTTGGCCAAAACGGCCCAAATTTTTTCTCATGCGAGCCAAAATCGCGCGAGGATTCCGAATATCACCGTTTTTTTGCGCTAGCGCCAAAACTGCGCCCGTGAGGATAGTATGAAAATAAAAGGGGGTGATTGACTCGAAAAGCACCCTTTTGACTTTTTCGGAACGCCGTAGTAATTCAACGGTGCGTCGGAGGTGAAATCTGACGACATTCTTAGGTCTTTATTTTTGGTGCTCTACAAAATCGCATCAGCACTTTTTTTTGTGATTTCAAAAAATAAGCGTTTTCGGGACGCCGTTTTTTAAAATATCGGCGCTACGAAAAAATGATTCAAACAAAAAAGACGCGCAATTAAATTTGCAACACTTTTGATGTCTATATCTTTCCTTAATTTTCCCATAGGTGGCGCGCAAAACGCAAAAAACCAACCAAAAATTTTCAAAGCGGCGCCAAAATTCGGCTATGGTGATTTTTTGCATTCCGACTGCCGGAATAGTGTTCTACACGTGTTTTAACATATTTCTGCCAGCGGCAACAATTTTTTTCATTTTAACCCAAAACCACCCATTCTGCCTATGGTTCGACATTGCAACATAGCATTTCGACATATTTCGGCAACTTAAAATGCTAGGACGATCAAATTTTTATACAAGGTAGTGCTAGGGGTCAGGTGACTACCCGCACCAGAAAAATTCGAAATTTTAAATTTCCACTATTTTTTAACGCGCTACGTAAAATTTCGGCGCTTTCGGCAATAAGTCGGCAGAAAATCGATATATAGTTACTCTAAATGTTGGAGAAAGACGACGACACGAATAACTAACTACGTTTAAAGTTTCATGCAAATCGCAAAATTCAAACTGGAGTTATTAGCAAAACATCGATCTTTATTACTGAAATGGCCAAATTACAAAGGGTTTACCCTTGCTTTTTTTTAAGAAACAACTTTTTTTCAGAAAATTGTGATTTTAATGTCGATTATGACTAAATCGACCACGCTGATTACGAAAATCGAATCGCCAATTTCCGGAACCTATTACCGGCCGAGCTGGGACCCTAAAACCAGCTTTTTTCATACTTTTTCGATGCAAAACCGGATGTTAACGCTATTTAGGGGTGGGTTGGGGTGACTTTGGGTATATGTATATTTACTACGATACTTGGGTTACTTTCTATTAAAGTTTCTTTAACATCGCACTGCAACTTTTTTTGTAACATTTTTTTTCATATTAACACATGTGTACTATTGGGGTATGCTACATTGGTGTTTCGCAAAACATAATTTTTCATTCAACCATGGATTGAATATTATAATGATTTCACAAAAGTGAGTCTCCCCTGCACTCACCATAACAATATAGATCATGTATTGCGGGTTGCCTATTTTTTACGATTTTTTATACATTGCATTTTGACTATACATGGAACTATATGGAGTGCGACTAACGTATGTTTCTCTAATTTTAATTACAAAAACCACCCACAAGACTGCATAAGGTGCTTACAACATAGTATGGGACCCCTAATGTTTGTCCTCAATCACATGTGTGCTAATAGCGGGTTGCGTATTTTTTAACAATTTTAGAACATTATTTATTACTATATATGGAAGTATATATAATGCGCCAAACATATGAATGGCTTATATAAAGATTACTAACACGAAGAAAGGCAAACTCATAACCTTTCAACACAGCATGGGACCTCTACTGTTTCCACACAAATACAAGTGCGTGTATAGCGGGTTGCCTATTTTTGCCATTTTTTTTAAACTTCAACAATAATAATAGTTCTATATATTATAACTTTTTAAAGCAATGCGGGTTGAATAACTCACAGGATGATGCAACGCAGGCTGCATAACCCACAGGGGGCAAAACAGACTACGACCTTGCAAAATTCCATGTTTAACGACATCGGAAAAGTGAGGGCAGAGGTTCAACAAGTCAAAATAGGTGAACAAAATGGCCACCCACATGACCTGCGCAAAACACAAAAAGTCGTACCGACCCGCGATTGCAGAAAAACCCTGACCGACTGCCATGCGCACTCTGCGGATTCGAAGGACACTTGACTTAATGCTTCCGGCAGGCCGACTTCCGGTCCTGCGCAGATCCAAACAAACGACGTTAGGGCTGCGCACGCCAGGTTTTTCGACCAAGGAGGAAGGTCTCACCCAACCCGCATGCGCACTCACCTCGGACGACTTCCGGACCTGCGCAGAAGCCCCCAAACCTGCAATTAAAGCCTGCCGCATGCGCAAAATCGACGATAGAGTGCCATTGTGCCACCTACCTTTGGGGCCCCCACCCACTAGACGCGGGCGGCGGAGTTGCCACCAAGATGGCCGCCCGCGAGAGTGTTCTAGTCCTCCTACTATTAATTACTCAAGAGACCGCGAAAAAAACCATAAGGATAACATTGGAAAAGCGTTCGCTCTTGCGATTTTTTTTTTGCGAGCGAATCGCCCAAACCGACATACCGGGAGATCGGGCTCACCGAGGGGCGTCTTTTCGCTAACCGCGTGCCAAGCGCTCCGACGCGAACTTTCGGCGCAAAACGCGAAAAACACGTTTTTTGGACCCTCACGCCAAACTATATTTCGCCCGGGGTTTCGGAGCCACGGGGACCAAACTCGGCCATCGGGCAGTCGACATGTCGGGACGCAACGCCAAGTTGCATTTTTTTCGATTTCGTCTCCGTTCCGGAGATACGGCGCGCCAAACTTTTTTCGCGATTCTGGAAAAACGGAAACGGCGATTGCCGAAAAACCGCCGCGGGGAATCGACCCTCCTTTGGCCAAAAACTGCGCCCGGGGGACCCCTACCGACGACATAGGCGGCGATCGGGGGTCTCGAAGGGCACCGCCAAGATGGCGGTTTTCCCGGTTTTTCGACTTCGGAGCCCTCTGGCGGCGGTTGTATGCGTGCCAGAGCGAAAACGAGGACACATCGCCATAGTAACTCGACCCCGTTCTATCGATTGCACCAATAATCGAAGTCGAAATCGAAGTCGAACCCGGAGAAAAAGCAACCGGAACCAGATTTTCTTATAGGACCGGAAGTCACCTGGCAACCCACAAGACGTGGTTTTGCAAGCCCTACAAAACGTATATCTCGAAATTTTGATGAGACGGTAAAATCGGCCGTTATAAACGAAAAACGGACAAAATGCGGCGCTTACGCATTGTTTAGATAGGGAAACTTCGACGCGCTCGCGATTTTTTTCTACGGGTCCGATGTCTTAGATATTTTGGCTACCCCCCCATAACCGACCACGGCGCACAACTTTGCAACGGTGACCTAAGCGCTGGGTCCCATAGAAACAAGATGGCGGCAATGCGCACGTTTTTTTCGCACTTCCGGTGCTCGCAGCGCGAAAATAAAAAATGAGACTTTACCTGCATATTTTGACGAGAGGAAGACGATGGCGCAATCAGATTTACAAAATTCCGAAAATTGGCGCTTTCGTTTTTTTTTTATAAAAAAATCGCGTTTTTTTGTGTTCAAACGCCCGTAGCAATTCAGGGGTGCGTCGGAGAGCTCTGAAAAAAAAATTTGAGGGAGTTCCGACGAGCCGCGGAACAAGATGGCGCCAACCGTTTGTTTCGCGGTTCATAACTTCGGCGCTTTTTGAAATTTTTTGCGCCCGAAAATGGCGCCACGAAAAATTTTATAGAAACCAAAAAGACGCGCCTTGACGAATCCGACAATCAAACTGCCCTTCGTTTTTTCGAATTTCCCATAGCAAGCGCGCTAGACGCCAAAAACAAAAAAAATTTCGGAAAACGCTCTGACAGCGCCGTTTTCGGCCGAAACGGCCCGAAATTTTTCTCATGCGAGGTAAAATCGCGCGAGGATTCCGAATATCACCGTTTTTTTGCGCTAGCGTGAAAACTGCGCCCGTGAGGATAGTATGAAAATAAAAGGGGGTGATTGACTCAAAAAGCACCATTTTGACACCTTCGGAACGCCGTAGTAATTCAACGGTGCGTCGGAGGTGAAATCTGAGGAAATTCTTATGTCTTTATTTTTTGTGCTCTACAAAATCGCTTCAACACTTTTTTTTGTGACTTCAGAAAATAAGCGTTTTCGAGACGCCGTTTTTTTTAATATCGGCGCTACAAAAAAATGCTTCCAACAAAAAAGACGCGCAATTAAATTTGCAACACTTTTAATGTCAATATAATTTTCGATATTTCCCATAGGCGGCGCGCAAAACGCGAAAAACCAACCAAAAATTTTCAAAGCGGCGCCAAAATTCGGCTATTGTGATTTTTTGCAATCTGACTGCTGGAATCGTGTTTGACACGTGTTTTGAGCTATTTCTGCCATCGGCGACAATTTTTTTGGTTTCAACCCAAAACCAGCGATTCTGCCTATGGTTCGACATTGAAACATAGGATTTCGGCATATTTCGGCAAGTTACAATGCTAGGACGACGAAATTTTATACAAGGTAGTGCTAGGGGCCATTTGACTTCCCGCACCAGAAAAATTCAAAATTTTAAATATCTACTATTTTTTAACGCGCTACGTAAAATTTCGACGCTTTCGGCAATATGTCGGCGCTAAATCGACATAGCATCGATCTGATTGTTGGAGATGGGCGACGACATGAATATTAAAATATGTTTCAGGTTTCATGAACATCGCATTTTTTAAACTCGAGTTATTAAGGAAACATCGATCTTTATTACGACAAGGGCCAAATTACAAAGGGGTTACCCTTGCTTTTTTTCATGAAACAACTTTTTTTCACAAAGTTGTGATCTTAATGTCTATTATGACTAAATCGACCACGCTGATCACGAAAATGGAAACGCCAATTTCCGGGACCTATTACCGGACGAGTTAGGACCCTAAAACCAGCTTTTTCTGTACTTTTTGGATGAAAAACCGGATGTTAATGCTATTTGGAGATGGGTTGGGGTGAATTTGGCCATATGCATATTTCCAGCCATACTTGGGTTACTTTCTATTAAAGTTTCAAAAACATCGCACTGCAATTTTTTTTTTGGCGATTTTTTTTTAATTGGCATATGTATAGTATATGGGTATACTTAAGTGGTGTAATGCAAACCATAATTTTTCTTTCATAGCCTGTGGGAATGTAATGGTCATTTAATGGTCATTATGTTTTGCGGGTTGCCTATTTTTTACGATTTTATATATATTGCATTTTGACTATACATGGAACTACATGGAGTGCGACAAACTTATGTTTTACTAATATTAATTACAAAAACGACCCACAATGCAATATAACGTGCTTAATACATTGTGTCGGGCTCCTACTGTTTGCAATCAAACACATGTACGTGTACAGCGGGTTGCCTATTTTTGGCGACTATTGCAGCATTAACAACAATACTTCTATAGACCCCTTGCACATCCTTGCGCTTTGTCGCCATGTTTGTGGTGACTAATGCATTGTCCAGCATAGGGGAAACTTCGTTTTTCCTAATTTTTCACATAAAAAATTGTTTATTTCAACTCAACAAATTTTTCTCATATCCTTCGAGCTTATTAGGAGCTAGAAATAAGGCTTTGATTGAGGTTTGAAGCTTCTTTTGCTATTAAAAAAATAAAAATGACGTTTTTCCTATGCTGGCCTATGTATTCCTGACCAACAAAATGGCGGCTCTTAAATATGAGTGCAAGCGGTCTATATATAAGAACATTTAACAGCAATGCGGGCTGCATATCTTACAGGATGATGCAATGAAGGCTGCATAACCCAAAGGGGGCCAAACAGACTACGGACTTGCAAAATTTCATGTTTAACGAAATTTGAAGAGTGAGCGCGGGGGTTCAACAAGTCAAAATTGGTGAACAAACTGGCAACCCAAACGACCTGCGCACCACACCTAAAGTCATACCGACATGCAATTGCAGCAAAACTAAAGTGAAATGCCATGAGCACTCTACGGATTCGAGTGACACTTGATAACCCACTTCCGGCCAGCATACTTCCGGTCCTGCGCAGAACCAAACAAGCAACGTTAGGGCTGCGCACGACACGTTTTTCGATAAAGGGGGAATGGTCTGCCCCCACGCGCATGCGCACTTACATCGGTTGATTTCCAGATTTGCGCAAAAGCACAAAGACCTGCAATTAACGACTGCCGCGTGCGCAAAATCGACGATAGAGTGCCAATGCGTGGTTTCTGGGCCCCACCAACGACTAGCCGCGGGCGGCTGAGCGTCCCACGGGGGACCGGCCCGCCCGCCGTTACTCTAGTTTTTTTTTTTTAGTTATATAAATTTTAGAACCAGTTTGACCTGTAGTAGTTATAATAAATATAATAAACATAATTTTGTTGCAAGGTGGTATTTGTCATTCGTTTCAATGTATGCGGCACCTATAAAAGATTTAATAGCTTTTTGGATAACGTTTTACTTTTAATAATCCATATGTGGTTTTGAAATTTAAATTGTTCTTATTGGAATTTTTTTTAAATTTTTGATGCACTTATTGGCATGGGTTGAAATTAACTGGGGTGCAGAAATGTCAAGTTCGATTTGGTGTGACCCGGTAACTTGCCCCGCCCCCTCTCACACTGCGTGGGTCGTTCTTTTTAATATCTGACGGCATGCGGCTAGAAAGATTGTTGTTACCATAGTAAAACCATGGTTGTTACAGAGAGACCCTGGTGGTGGCATGATCTGCCATACTTGCTATGTGACACACACAGATGTTTCACTCCCCCTCTATTTCATTTGACCCCTCCACCCGCCCGTTCGGTTAAAACTTAAAACCATATGTGATTCTCCAGTCCACTTTAAATATCGAATGTTGTATTTCATTTATGATGCAAATAAAGTTAGAGAAATGTAATTATAAACAATTACATGTGTAAAATCTACTTCATTGCATCCAAAATATGTAATGTATTGTCTCGCTCTTGGTGATTCTTATAACCACTACTTTTTCATTCTGTTGTATAGTATACACAGTACACAGAGCTACGATAGTTTGCTGGTGCTGCACATGATGTGTTGCGTGTTTTGCTCACACACAAGGCAAGATGTGGCCTCACTGCCGTTCTAGATTTTATTGTTTGCCATCTCTGTCTCTAAGGAAGTTTCAGTTCAAGTGATGAGCCGACTGTCGTGACTCGTGACACGTTCATCTCTTGTCTTCAATCTATGAAATCAAACTATTTCTGTTTGGTGTTTTGTTAAAATATAATATTTAATTATTATTATTATTATTATTTTTTTTTTTTTCGAACTGAAAAAAGTGCAATATAAATATCGGTGGGGAGCAGATATTTCTCCTTGAACCAAATGTTATCATAATTTGAAACAAACTGTGTGTGAGCTGTTTTAATTGTCAGGAATATTATAGGAAATCAACCATATAGAATAGCTTTAATTTATAATTGTATGATATAACGATATAACAGAGATTTAACGAGTCTGTGATGAATATTAGATCATGAGGAAGGTATTTTAATATGTATTTAAATTGTTTTGAAAAAAATAGATATTAAAATTATATTGTTTGCTAATCGTGTACTATAATATATAACTTTATAGCTGTTATGTACGATGACACTCCCTAAAATCCCATCCTCCAGCATTGATATCTATAAAAGCATGAGGGAGACTAAGAGATGGGGTGGGGGGAGGGGGAGGTAAGGTTGGATGAGTCATACAGACACCCCACAGTAGTGAGCTTAGTGTTGCTTGGTGGTAGTGGAGATAGACTCGGGGGGGGGGGGGGGGTTGTTTTGCTCAGTTAGAAAAGTAGAGACAGCAGACGAATGGGCAGTGTGCGAATAGAGCGGCGGGCAGTATGAACAAGTTAAATCAGCTTCCTACGTACAAACTGTATTGTAGACAGACAAATAGATGGGGCAGTAACTTAGCAACGGAGACACATTTCCCGTGTAAGATAGTTCTGATGAGAAGGGTGCTTACTTGAAGGAAAAAAAATCCCTTGGCTTTGCAGTAGTAAAACAGTGATTGCTCATCAAGTGCGAGGGAGTGATTTTGGTTAGCTTTGACAAAGTGGTGTTCGAGTACAATCGATTTGAGAGTACTAATAGTTATTGTTCAATCAATGGAACCGACATACGTAAGGTGCAAAACTCCACGTGTACTTGTTGGTATAGAAATTAGCACATGCTATCCGCCTGATGAAAATGACGAAGGAGTCGAGGAGGATGAAGAATGGGTGAGTGTCTTTGATAAAAACACGACGTAGCTATCACCGCAAATCTCATTCTACATTTTCGCAGAATCCAAAGTAATTAAAATGTCACGATCTTTCTATTAAATCAAGGACATTGTATGCTTAACTCTCTTTCTATAATGGAGAAAAATTGCCACCGTTTTACGACATTGTTTCCACATATTGGTTAGGTTTTTCTCGTATTATTGTGGTAAGAACGGTTTTCAAGATACATTTTTTGCCACTTTCGGGTGGTGTATGCATTTAATACCGCATAAAAGTTGCTGACACCAAATTAATAATATTAATAGACACGCAAATCGAAGTTGTAAATCATTTTACTTTTTTTTCCCCAGGGGAAGGACCAGAACTTGTTATTTAATTATTATTGTTTTTTTATGTTATGATTTGTTATTTTATTCAGGCATAAAGGAGATCCTGATTTTATTTAATATTGTTTTAACAAAAAGGTTTGCACACAAAACTGAGTTAGTGCAAGGAATTTTTTTTCTTTTTTTATTGCTTTTGCACACAAGCCCAGTATTGTTATTTTAACACCATACGTACTTTCTTTTTTATTATTTTTTTTTCTCCCAAAGATTTTTTGATGGATGCTATCCGACGTACCGACTTATTTGTATTTCATATACACAGATGGGCAATATATATTTTTAGGGACTTTGTCAGGACCTTCTTAATTACCCCTTACTTGGAAGATACCTGGGATATTTTATACATTTTTATAGCGGTTTAAGAGATGAATTTACAGAACTTGACATTTTTATGTGATACATATATTTTTATAAGATTGTGCGGCAGCTCACTGTTATGTTAATTTTTATTGTTATTGGAATGTTTTTCTTATAACTTCACAATTTTACCTCAGTTTCTCGTTTGATCTCAACCTCGTGTATAAACTTCCTTACGTTCCTACATTGAGGACTTAGGTTAACTTTAAAGGTTTAGGTTGGAAGAAAAAAAGAAGAAGAAGAAGAAGTTTTGTATACAGTATTCGACTTATAAAAATAAAACTTATATTTTTGTATGAAATTGAAATAATAATAAGTTGCCCAGGAATTGGCTGTATTTCACTTTATCTTTGTTCTGATTTGGCACTGACTGAAATAATAGATGATATTTAAAATTGTATTGTATACTAATTTCATTTGCTCCAATTGTACTTTTATTTATTAGCTGTTTTATATACTTTCGCTTCTTTGGTGTTGTAAATATAGAGCCTCTGCCATGAATCATGAAGATAAAAGCGATGTAACAACTTGAACGCATGAAAAGTGCACAGACGCAAACGTTCACACTTATTATCGAATTATCCCCCTATACATAATCATATCCAAGCTCAAGTAAAAATTGCTTCTAATGCTTAGCCAGAAAATTTGATGCATGATCAAGTGTAGCCACAATTAAAAATTAATGTAATAAAGCAGTACGTACGTATACTTCGAAAACACAAAGCGAACATTTTCTATAAGTATATAAATATGGCTATATACAAATTATGTTAATTTTGAGCTGCATCTTTTTTCTCTCAACCTTGTACCGTATCTTATTGGAGTAATGAATATTTTAGATTTAATTGTCTCAAAACTTAATAAATACCTGAAAAGAGCAAAAAAAAAAAAAAAAAAAAAAAAAATGCAAAGAAATAATGTCAATTTAAGATTTATAGCCTAAATGGTTTAACCTTATCTGTTAAAAATGATGAATGAGAAGTAATATATCTTGAGTAGTATGTTATTCAAAAGATATAGAAATTTTTGTGCCGAGTTTGATATGATACAGTATATAATTATATATATATTTTTAAATCTAGAAGTGACTTTTATTGCTATGCTCAGTGTGTTACTGTAGCAAATCAATTGGTTTCAACCCTTGTATTATGATATATAAGACGGTTTTATAGTTATAGCTAACGTTTTAGTCACTCCTATGGGGCTTGTAGAAGTAAGTAAATTATATTCTTATATATAAGATATATATTATATATATATAAGAATATATAGGGCGTCTAAGTAGCAACATAAGTTTTAACTTGTTGTTATAACTAGATCCCCTTCCTTCTATTTTCACTTTTCTTACTGTAATATGAAGAGTAAAAACAACTGCACATAGGTCCGTATTTAATTTAGCTTGAGAAACCATTAGCAGTTTAATTAAATCATTAACTTTAACCAAATATTTAAGTAACAATCAAAGGTTTCTAGTTTCTATAAGGTAAAATTTTCAAAATTTATACTTTGCTTAAAAGAAACGGATACAAACGTTTTGCTAAATTTTCCCGCAAATTACGTCCGAGCTACTGAAGCTTATATTATGTTAACTTGGTTGCGTTACACACAAAGTTTTTGCTTTCATTTTGAACTGCATGAGACATAATATACCCCTTGATGTTGGCGTATACGCGTGGTTGAAAGGGGAGTTGTCAATGAAATTCATTTCTTTTTAAAAAGATGTCTAACAAGTCACGCACGGTACTAAATATTACGAAGAAAAGATTGGATTAACGTGAATTCTGTAATAATTCAACTTAGGTTCTGTGAATAAATTTAAGTCTGAATTAATTATAGATTAAATTTATGCTATCTATGCGTCATAATTATGCGTGTAATGAGTCTCAAAAGTATCGCTGTATTTACGATAAACTTACGAAAAGGACATGATTATAAATTACCGAGTACATTAAAATTTGGTTGTATTAAAACATCACTACATCATGCCATGAGATGCCATTATTTTTTACAATTAAATTAAGACAAAAAGAGGAAAAAATAAGACAAGTTGCATTTGTGAATACATAATATAGTTAATAAATACAATAATAAATTCTAATTGTAATGATTATTTTTCAACACCTGAAATACTATACTCAATATATATATACTCATACTCAATATATATTATATATATATATATATATATATATATATATATATATATATATATATATATATATATATATATATATATATATATATACATATTATTATATAGTACCTACTAAGTTGGTATGGGTTCACATGTACACTGCGCTTGAACAAGCTAGGGGTGTAACGGTGTAACTTATAGTGAATGTGGCTTTTGCGTGCTCTTCTCAAGTTGGACGAGACCCTGCATTGATGACAATGAGACAACTGTTCGACTGAAAGATGACCCCAAAATGCAGCTTTTTTTGTTTTTTAATGATTACATTAAATTATACGACTATGTACAAGTGAAACAATATCTACGTTTGGAAAAGAGAAAGATAAAAAAGAAGAAAAAAAAAAGGGGGGGGGGAGAAAAAAGGAAGAAAGGGAAATTTTTGAAATGTGTTTTTCTTGGATTGGTGATTTTAGAAATATTTCTATTGTGGAACTTGATGTTATGTTTTGTATATAATTTGGGTACATAGAGTAAGTGAGGTAGCAGTGTATCTGTCTACCGGTCGATGCCTGGCTGGGGTCGGTACACCACCATCACGATCTGTTTGCCCTCCCTCTACACCCGGCACAACACGGCGCGCACCAAGCGAGCAAAGCAAGGCACAGCGGGCTCTGAGCGGGCTGCCTGGCTTATACCGCCCGCGCCTCCTCCAGTGTGCCTCCTTCCTTTTAGTTATCCCTTGATCTCACTCCTGACCGGGCTGTCTCGCGCTTTCGCTCTTCGCGAGTTCTCATTCAACTTTTCATCCTACTACTACAGCATTGTAATCTGCATGCACTCCACTAAGCGTATGATATTACACTTTAGTGACATTCGTTGTGTTCTGTGTGGGCCAACTTCTACATTCCAAAATTGCTAAATTATTTAAATTACTGACGGTGAGTTTATCCTGTATTATTGTCTTTCCTTTTTTCTTTCTTTTTTTTTTAAATATAAAAACACACTTGTTTTTTATTGGTTGTCATTTTATAAATAACCATACTAAATAAATCAAAGAGGTTTACTTGCATATATTTGTAAGAGCTCTCTCAAAATTATTCAGTATGAACCACGTGGAGGATCCACGCTCCACGTGTTTTATAGCTTTTTGATTTTAAAAAGTGTAAACAATTACCATTTTGCTTTCATTATCGTGTGCTGCTTCTGCAAGCTTTCGGGGTCACACACACCTTCAAGTTTTGGTTTCAAATTAAATTTTGTTTATATCATGTCATCTTAGTACACAGTCAGGTTAATTAAGTCGTCTGCAACTTAAAGTCAAGGGTTTCTCGTATCACTTTATGTATTACATTACAGCAAAAATATTACCGACTATTTTATAAATAGTTGTTTTATTTAATCGTATTGAAAGCAAATGTAGTGGCAAATTTTTGTAAAAAAATAAGTTTACGTTTTGCTATATTATTTTGTCTGCAATAATTATAACGTACTCAAGCCAAATTTAAGTCCATTAATTAAGTGTGTTATAGCATGATAATTCTAATGATTCCTTAATAATATGTTCTACACTGCGTACATACATGGAATAATGAATTTTAAACTTTGAAAGAATAACAAAAGTGTGCACAAGCGCCTTAATTCATATTGTAAGTTAAAACGTGTACGCAGCATTACATACGGTACATAATATTTTATCAAAATATATACATAAACCTATACCCCCCCCCCCCCCCCGCTATTTTTCCCCTTCATATCGGTTGAAAAATGAATTAATTAATTTATCAGTTTGTACTTTATTTTAGTATATACAACGGTACTGATATAAATTAATTAGTAGTAATTAACAGCGATTTCGTAATATATATTTATGTTCCACGTTCTGTTTGATATTTTATATTATAATAAATGGGTGATTATAGTTATTTTATTTTTCTTGCAAGGATAAAATAATTATATTGATGCACAAAAAAGCTATTTTTCAAATATTCTTGCTGCTCTCGTTTCGTAATGAAATTTCCAAAGCGATGAAGTGTATGGTTTTGTGTACCATCATAACTCCTTAGTGGTGATTTGTTGCATTTCAGCAATGTTTTAATGATTTATAGTAATGAAGTTCATATTTTGCTATTTATGTACTGAATAAGTCACTACGTCAATAAAATAGGACGCGAGGTTTTATGAGTTTCTTGCATTAAGGACGAAGAGCTGATGCGCTTTATAATTGTATTGAATTGATGACATTTTGATGTATATATTATTTGTTTTGTTACCGTGCCCTAAAGTTTAGTAGGAAATGTTATTTCGTATCTTGACAATACTGCAGTTATTGGTGCAGTGTGCTTGGGCAATGACCTAAGCCACGTGAGATTATAATAATGCGATAGATTGCATTTATACTGCAGTTGTTGCAGTGCTGATGCCGGCGTCTCGACACTGGAGTCAAACAGTCGGGGGATAGGTGTGGCAAAGAGTTATCAATGATTGTTCAACTCAACTTTATTTGAGGTTGAACCAGGACCATCTTAATTAGAAGGTGCCTGGGTTGAACCAACCGCAAGAGGTGTAAAGTGTTTTACGATACATATTTAATTTTGTTCGAAATTCTATCAACGTCTCGGTCCCAAAACATAAAGGAGCGCCCGTATAACATTATACACAGCAAAAATATACGACAATCTGTCATCATTACTTATAGAAATTTAAACAATGATACATTATTTACAGACCTCTTGATTTTACTTTTTTAATATATAAAGAATATTATACTTTATCCGAATACTTTGATTCTAATAATTGATGAAGAGTGCTTGTGTGTACATACATACCTCACAACCATGCAAATTTGGAACACTTTACTGACTAAATTGTGACAACTTGCATAAAACATTGTTAATTGTAAATGAACTTAAATTGATGTAGATAGATATATAAATATATTTGTTATTATTATTTAATTAAGTGTAAGAAATTACTTGACCAACGCTTGTTGTAACAAGAACTATAAACTAAATGAACTGCCTGCGTCAATAAAATTTCTTATTTTTTTCTTCTTCTTGATCGAACAAAAAAAAATTGACTTCACATATCACTATAAATAAGTTCACATAATTCCTAATATAATTGTCATATATGTTTGCATAAGTTACATATCACATATCTTTTAATTAAACTTGATTGTTTGCCTAAGTTATGTAGCACTGTTCACCTATTCTTAAAATAAAAAATAAAATCGCCAAAATGTAAGAAAAGAAGTATTTAATTAGAAAGATGCTGAGAGTATAAATACTAAAAAGTGACAGATTTATGAAAGCGGTTTGAATTTCAAGTATTGTGTTATTTTTTAATTTTAGTTCATTGTTATTTATTGAAGCACGTAAAAGTGTACGTCCCTCTTTTTAGGTTTTGATTAGCCCGGTGCATTAGTATTTTCATAAAACGCTAAAAGTATGCGGTTTTGCAATATATGTTAGACTACACAATTTATAGTTGGTGCGCTTCTTTTTCCACGACGCATGTGACTGGCTAGCGCACCACGCCCGTAATATCCATTAGCTTGCTGAACTCTCATATTCTTTGGAGAATAATTATATGATATTATTATGTCGTGTCTTGTTCAGAAGTGCATTTTGATTGTAACAGAAGCTATCTAGACTTCTGCACATGTGGCATGTTCTGTGTTATCATGAGTCGAGGTTTCATTTATATAATATAAATATGCAAAATGCGAACTCAATCCCTGTACTCTGACACTGACTACGTGCTTTCTCGGTATCGCTTTAATGTGCTCAGATGTTAGACAATCATGCAAATGAAATCTTCTCAACATTTCTTTTCACACCTGTTAAACAGGTCGTGCCTTAGTATCTAACTTTTGACGCTTTACATTTTTATTTGTAGGAAATAAATTTTCTCGTGATACATCTGGTTGCATTTTAAAACTTTATAAATATATCTATACTATTCTTAACATTTAAACCAAGCAATAATTATATATTCAACACACAACAAAAATGTATACAGTGTTAATTATAAAACATAATACAAGTCTTCATTATAATTACAAAAATTAAATATAACTTGATTATATCATTTTTCCTTTCCTTGCCCATACATTGAGTCACTTTAGTCACGTTTATCTTCACATTTGAACACGTTACATCTATATAAACACTAAAATGGAACTCTTTAATAATAGAAATTAAAATATCTGGTGAAAGCCAAGTACAGAGTAAACCTAGGTAAAAACATTATTATGTCAATGAACAATTTGAGCCGCGTCAATAGAGCGCGCAAAAATATATACTAGGTGTAAAGATGTGACATTTGTAAGTTAAGTCTAGTAATCAAATCTATACCTTTTACAACAATCGATACTTTGTATGATTTTATATATATGTATAGCGTGCAAATAAGATCTAAATCTTTTATCAATACTCAATATACATTGGTGTGTATTCTATCAAGTTAAATTTAAAATATTCTTCACTAATCTATGCCTTTTATTGTTATTTATTCAAACCACGATAATTTTTAGACGGAAAGCACATAATTTTCATAAAATATATAAATATTCCGGTGAATATGACGTTACGATTCATTATTTACTATCTAATATTTTTTACTTAGCTCTGTATGTTATATACGTCACATTTGTGTGATGTAAGAAAATGTTTTACTCGATCGCGATCTTTTACATAATATCTGGCTGTCATTTTTATTAATGTATACTTTGGTGTGTTGTAGGGGTTGGACAACAATGTAGGTGGTGTGCAGCGAAGACTTGCACCCCCAGGTTCAGAACTTTGTGCGCCGAGAATTGACAGCTACCGTTTCTCAATGGCCAACCTTGAAGGTACGTTAATTATATCAGTGAATGGTCCTTTGTTTAATTAGGTGTCACATCATAAAATTATCTTCGGTCTGTAAAAAAAAAATATATATATAATAATGTTTACGTAAGAGAAGTGTTTGAAACATATCTTGCTATAGCTCTTTTTTTACATGGATATGATATAGTTAATAAAATTAAATATTATTTCACTACACTATCAAAATTTTAAGCATTAGTTAACACCCTTTCATTGAACTTTTGATTAAAATCGATGACATCATGAATCTTATTTTATTTACATTGTAATTAAATGTTTGCTGAAATAATTAAAGCAAGAGAATGGTATTGGTATTACTACTGCATATATATTCATGGTTTTAATAACTTTTCTTAAACTAGTGTGGTGCAGGTATTGATGTGTATGCAAATTTTGTTTATGTTCTTAGACTCCCAAGACGTTGATTTGGATGCCATTCTGGGGGAACTATGCGCCTTAGAAACAGAATGTGACCAGGCCATGGCCGGTTCAAGAGCAACCACCCCAGCATCTAATGGTAGCACAAGTCGACCCACATCAGACATTTTGAGAAAGAAAAGTATGTAAAATGTTATCCTCTTATAATACAGAAAATGTGAATCAATCGTTTTCTTATTTATTCTATATTAATTATTTCTGTGGTTTCCGTTACTTAGTGAGTGGTTATTTACCCTATCATAATTATACAGTCAAGTTAGAGAATTAAAAATTAACATTTTATCAGTAATATAATACAAACTTTTTGCCTAGAAATTAATAAAGTTATAAACTTTCAGGTATGGACTCTACCCGTAGCTCAGTGCTTCCTTCAAGTGGTGGTCAGCCTCCCACTCAGCACAGACGTACACCCTCATGTTCAAGCTCTGAAGGTGGTCCAAGTGGTCGAGCATCTCGTCTGGAGCCAGGACAAGATCAGGAACATCTCACTAGGAGTGAAGGTAAGCGCACAACATGGGATTACATTTAGTTTGGATATATCTTTTAGAATCAGTTATTGAATAGATTGAAACTGATTCACTTTTATAGCCAGTTATTATTAAAGTATAGCAACTGACTATAAAAATGTAAAGAAACTATTGGTAGCATTTATCATTTTATTTTTGTGCCTTATTCTTAATTCTTGCATTTTCATCATTTGAAGTTTAAATTGTATTCTCATAAATAAATGCAAAAGTTGCTTACGTTACAATTAAGTCCATTTTCATGTCACAATTGTAGCTAGGAAATATTATGTTGTTGCTTTATTAGCATTAAAATGTCAACAGTTGAGTTGACATGATATGAGCAATGCTAGTTTAAGTTTCTAAGCAAGACAAAATGTTTTGTGTTGTTGCAGGTGCTCGCACAGACAGTCCTGATAATGACTCTGCCTTTTCTGACAATGTGTCGATGCTGTCAAGTGAGAGCTCTGCTTCTAGTGGAGGAAGTGGTGGCAGGACAGATGCATCCTCCAAGTCCAGTGGTCTAGGCATGGCCCCCTCGCCTTCACAGGTATGTAAATGAGTACAGTAACTTAAAATACAGTTTTAATGAGAGCTGTGAAGAAGAAAAATATATATGGGGGCCTATATATTGGAAACAGTTTTAAGTCCAATTAATTTGAAAAGAATATAACCTATAGCCTATATAGGCTACTATTTATTTGTGAAATTGAAATAAAAATAATAATAAAAGAAGAAGAAGAAGTAATGGTTTTTGTGTTGCACATTAAAAATGAAATATTTCTTAATTATGCGTATTAGGAAAAAACCATCGCGGTTAGTATTAATAAGTTTAAAAAAAAAAAAATTATTTAGAAAATAGTTGGTAGAGATTAGAGCACGTTGAATTGAAAATTAATAAAACGCGAAAATTCTCTAATTTAAATAGTAAATTGGGACTAGGGATCAAATATTCTAGCTTTAGCTAGTTAAAAAGTAGACGTTAAAGGGATGGAGGTATAGTGTCAAAATAAAATACGATGTGCCTAGCATCTCACGTTCTCACACTACGTCAAAGACACAACATTATAAAACAGCATCAGACTTACTCTTTGCCTTAGACCGGTTTCGTCCTTTACCTAGGACTCATCAGTAAGGCTTGGCAGAGAGCTCTGTACAGCTAGAGATGGCTCACACCACATCTGCTAACTGACTGAGCTGAGGAAGCAAGTGGCAGTCGCGTTTATATACGCGATGCCCCCGCAGCTGCACGCGCTGATTGGTTAAAATCGCGCGCGCAAACTCGGCTTGCTGTTTAAAACCTCTCATCCTCACACTGTAATATAAAATCGTGTCTAAGAGGGGTGTAAGACAGGCAGCCAGCAAGTAATAGTGTCCTCCCTCACTTCCCAGAGTTCCCCAACTCTAGAAAGATCGCGAGAACACTACGCCTACCGACTGCATATTTACCTACCTACCTACCTACCACGCCTACCTACCTACATATTTCTTAATTAGTATTTCAACTTTGTATTTTCATTATTCATAGGTTTTAATTAATCCATGATAAAATTACGGGAAGTGAAAATGGGAGGAGAGTAATACATGTGGACTATAATTGAAATTTAATCTTAAAAAAGACTGATATCAGTGAAATGAATTCTTTTTATTGAAATAATATACATTTTTAAAAGCATAAGAAATAAAAAGCAAACTTTTTTTTTTTTTTTTTTTTTTTTTTTTTTTTTAATAAAATTTTTGTAAGTTTGATTCAATTTAACTGAATCTTCATTATTTTGTTTATATTATAGTTTCCAGATTTTGTCGATTTTCCTTAGCTTTAGTTTTAATCTCTTAATTACCAAGTTCTGTTGTTAAACTAGGACAAAATAAATTATTAGAAGTGCTTTTTGATAATTTTAGAGAAGAATTTTTGACTAGCTGACTTCATTGATAAATACTGTGTATATCATCAATTACTAAACTTTTTGTTGTTGTGTGTTTGTAGATGGACCATGCAAGTAGAATCAAGGCTGAGAAAATCCGAATTGCCTTGGAGAAAATGAGAGAGGCAAGTGTGAAGAAATTGTTCATCAAAGCATTTTCTGCAGATGACTCTACAAAGTCTCTACTTGTAGATGAAAAAATGACTTGCGCTTATGTAACTCGACTTCTTGCGGATAAAAATCATGTTCCAATGGATCCTCAGTGGGCTATAGTTGAACATTTACCTGATTTGTATATGGGTAAGTTGAATCAATTATTAAATGTTTACAACGATCATATCACTAGTATACCCTCAAATTAGTAAAATCGCAAGGAACTGGGATATGATGAGTCACTTCACAAAATCAAATTTAAGAAAATCAAGTACTTGGAAATTCATATTCTGTTTTGATAAATGTATATAATGTAAATAAAAAAATAATTATAATCCTAAAATTACCCTATATGAGAAAGTCCATAGCTAAGTGAAGATCTTAATAACACAATTATTACTTCTTTCAGCTGCTTTTTACAACGAATGCCCTTTATTTCTTTTTTATTCATTTTATTTCTTGTTTTTATTTTTATTGATTTGTTCTACTCTGTCAAGACATAGAACATAATAAAATCTTATATCATCTTTTATTTTTATTTTTTATTATTATTATTATTTTTTTTTTTTTTTAATTCACAAGCCTATTCCTTTGGCCAACTGAAATTCAACATTTATTTATTTCCACTCTCCTAAAATCAAAATAAAATAACAAAGCTTTGAAAGCTTACATTTGTTTTAATTGACCACAAAATTGAGAGCTTACCATTATGGTATTGAAACAACATGAGTAGAAAAAGTTAAACTTTGTCAATTAACTTACAGAGCGCCTTTATGAGGATCATGAGCTTCTGGTGGACAACCTAATGATGTGGACAAGAGACTCTAAAAACAAGTTGCTGTTCCTAGAACGGCCTGACAAATATGCCTTGTTTGCACACCCAGAGAACTTCCTAATTACTCAAGCTTCTTCTGATATGGATAGAGAGTTTGATGATGAAGCAAAGACAACGTTATTGGAGGTAAATTTAATGTTAAATATTTAATTATATAAATTGATTTTGCTGCAGATACAGTATACTTACAAAAATAACGATATGGAAAGATTTTTTTCTGAAAGTAATTCTAAAATCTTTTGAACAGGAATTTTTCTCAAGCTCTGGAGTTGGAGTCCCTGAAGTTGAAGGTCCTTTATACATGAAAGCTGAGTCTAAGAAAGGCTGGAGAAAATACCATTTTGTCCTCAGAGCTTCAGGCTTGTATTATGCACCTAAAGAGAAAGCAAAGTCTCCAAGAGACCTTGTGTGCCTTGCAACATTTGATGTTAATGAGGTGTGTGCACATAATAGTTTTCAATTGCCTTGTATCCATGGTATGACTTGGTAGAATGTAGTTGGCCAAGATGAAATGAAATTTGAATTGCCATTGTGTTTCCTTTTTCTAGGTCTATTATGGCGTAGGCTGGAAGAAAAAGTACAAAGCCCCAACTGACTTCTGCTTTGCTATTAAACATCCAAGACTTCAGCAGCCCAAATCTAACAAGTACATCAAGTTCCTGTGTGCTGAAGATGAGGATTCTCTGGCTAGATGGCTTATGGGCATTCGTATAGCTAAGGTAGGACATACCATGTGTTTTGTTTATTTTATATTTAAGATTAAAATTTGGTGTTCTTTTATTCTACAGTAATAATTTTGAAGAAAAAAAATGATAAAAATGTTGAATCAATTATTAGCATGGTTCAACATCTCAACTCATTTATTTCTATTAAATCTATTAAACACATTTTCATCACAGTGTGTGTACAATTAACATATACATCAAAGTCTTTAAGATTAAATTGTTAGTGACAAATATGATTATTATTGTTGTTTGAATTAATTAATAACATAATTAATTTAAGAAAAGGATAGGAGAAAACCAGCAAGGACCATAGTGAAGAGAGTCCCATAGTTCGGTGAAAATCTTGCTAGCACAGATATAAAATAACTAACACATTGGAGATATTTTGGCAATCGACTCCAAGAAAGATATGGAGCGTGTTATGCCTTCATCAGTCCTTACAGACTCAGAGAGAAACTATGAAATGCATTCATAGTTTCTCTCTGAGTCTGTAAGGACTGATGAAGGCATAACACGCTCCATATCTTTCTTGGAGTCGATTGCCGAAATATCTCCAATGTGTTAGTTATTTTATATCTGTGCTAGCAAGATTTTCACCGAACTATGGGACTCTCTTCACTATGGTAAGGCCCTTGCTGATTTTCTCCTATCCTTTTCTTTCAATTTATCATATCTAACCGCGATGGTTTATTTTCCTTAATACATAATATAATTTATTTAAGCAATTGTTTTTTTTCTTTTTTCAGCATGGCCGAATTCTTCTTGATAACTATCGTGCTCTGGTGGATGACATAGCTCAAGAAGATCTTGACCAGCTAGCACACGCTCGTTCATGTTCTCTCAGCTCCATGGCCACTGGCATTGGCCCATCTGCTTCTTCTCTACCCAGTCCCTCAGAACCTCCTCCCAGTGTGGTAAACCTCAACAGGTGTTCTTTGGCTAGGAGAGATAGTGCAAGAAGTAGAGGTTCTTCTTCCAGCTCCAGTGGCTGCCTCTCAGTAGATGAACCAGCAGCATTTGAGTCTGACTTCCCACCCACTGGAACTATCAAACGAAAGCCTTCGTTGAACCCTAAACTGCCTCTTACATCAATTACTCGACAGCTGAAGGAAGTAGGTGAGGCAGTTGGTGGTGGCAATGATTCTGGTGGAAGCACTTTAACCAGAAGACAGAGACGCTCTGTATCAGACGAGAGTGGCAGTAATTGTTCTACGCTAACAAGGCACAAAACAATTGATTCGTCAGCTAGAAGCAGCACTCCTGGCACTCCTACATGGCCTGAAGAGAGTACCAACAGCAGTAACAGCTCCACGTTGACACGACGTTGCAGTACCAATGAATCCCCTACCAGATCTATCACACCAGCAACACCAACATGGTCAGAAGAAGTTATGGCAAGGCAGTCAATACTGAGGAATAGCATTCCAGCTAGTCCTGTGTGTGACGATGATGACGTTGATAATTTACCTCTACCTCCTCCACCAGCAGATATGTTGCTTCCAACTCCAAGTATGGAGAACCTAAGTGATTCATTACCACTCCCTCCTCCACCCCCAGAAATGTTTAAGAGTACTTGTAGCTTAGATTCTTTGCCACTACCACCAGCTCCAAATGAAATGGGAAGTCTCACTTCACTTGCACCTCTTCCGCCTCCTCCTCCTCCTCAACATCTCGCATTCCCACCACAACCTCCTCCAAAACCTTCTCCTTCTAGGATGACTAACACAACCAACTCTTTCCCTCGACCAAGTAATATGATTGTCAGTGCATCCCCACTAAGTGAGAGAAGAGTAAGTGTTCCTGAAAGTAGCACCTCAAGCTCTCCTGTCAGCTCTCCTCAACGTAGAGTAAGTGACATTGTTTCTAGTCCCATCACACTCACTAGTCCCCCCAGTTCTCTGCAAAGGCAACCAAGCCTTACAAGACCTAAAAAGAAGATCTCATTTGGCATTGATAGTGAAATTACACGTAAGCCATTGCCTCCCAGAAGAAGTGAAAGCACCAGGCTTTCAGTTGCACCACCACTTAGTCCAAAAAAATTGTGTGCTCCAAATTCCTCAGTTACCCCTCCTCCTACAGACTTCCTTAAAGACTTGCAGCGTGTGATGAGGCGTAAGTGGCAAGTTGCACAAAAATGTAAGCTTGATCTTTCTACAACACCCCATGAAGTGTTAGGATTTAGAGATCCTCCACCCCCAGACTATAGAGAAACTAATGTTAGTAATTGGTTACAAGAGCATTATGGCACAGCTCTGTATGAAAATGTTACTCGATTAGGAGAAGAGCAAATAACTCCGGCTGAGCCTTCAAGGTCTAGCTTAGTAGCAAGAAAACGACCACCCCCTCCTCCACCTGTGCGCAGTGAAACCACTCACCTGTCCACGACACAAACCAATTAATCAGATACATCTGTAAGATGGTGTTTTAATTACATTCTTGTTACTATTTTAGAATGCAAGATTTGTTTATATGCAGCAGGAGCTGTTAAAAATGCAACGATTTTTTTTCCCACTGTATTTTACAGTTCCAACTGTAGATAAAAATGTGTATAATATTATACATAATGTAATAATATGTAAAAATAATAATTATAACACAATATATAAAATATTATATGTCACGAAGAAGAAGATATTGCAGTTTCCTTCTTGTAAAGAAAATTTGTATAAGTAAATACAAAACTATCTTGTCATTAAGTTGCCATATTTTCTATATTCTCATTCTAAAATTTAAAGTGCTTATTCAAAAATATTATAGTAATAAGAGATGCAGATTGCGTTGCTGTGATTGTGTTTTCCTCATCTGCAGTACTGGATACAGCTACTTGCAGCTCTGAACTTTGTCTGCACCTGTGCTGGGGCAAAGTACCTATAGTTGCTAAAATTAATAATAATAACAACACCAACAACAAGTAAGACTTTAAAATAGTTATGCATTTGATGAACATTTTATTAAGATATGGCATTAGCATATTATTACTTTTTTATTGCTCGATCCTATAATATAAATAAATTTTAAGATGTTTAAATATTCTATATCTATTGCATGTGTCATTACAAATTGAAGCAAAGGCCATTGCTCTAGGGTTATTCATTGAATATTATAAAAGACTTGTTAACATGTTATATTGGACATTATGTATGTATAGTATTGTTATCATGCAATATTTTGCTCTACAGCCAAAGGCCAGAAAATTATTTTAATAATAATGTTATACTTTGTAATAAGTTCATTTTCCTCTTCTTAACTTATCCATTTGTTATAATAACCTTTTCTATAACAAATACTTAATACTTTTTTTTTTCTCATATGGGTACAATTTTGTTCTAAATGAAAGTGCATTTATTGATGTGTATCTTTCATGTTGTGCGTTTTGGGTGCTAAAATTTTTGTAAATTTAAAATTTTGTACTGTATATGCCTTGCTAAATTAAAGTACTGAGATATTATATTAAGATATATTACAAACTTTTAATGTTAAATGTGTTTCATACCATATTTCATATAAATATACCAGGCAATTTTTTTTTCCTTTGTATTTCTGCCTGAAATTTTTATACTGTAAATTTAAATTTAGCATTGCTTTGTACTATGTTTAGACCCAAAACTGATAAATTGTTAAAGTAATTGAAGTTTTTGTATGCGTACATATCTAATGTATGTATGTATTAGGCATAACAATTCATTTCCTGCCATGACTTAGATTTAACTGGCTATAATATGTTAATGTATTATGGGTGCTTACAAATATATTTCACTTGAAAACTTATAGTTGTTTTTTCATTTTGTTCTTTGTCTGAAATTCACAAAATTTTAACACATATATTTAATACTACAAGTTTAAATAGTTTATACTATAAACATCTGCACTTACATGAAATTCCTGAATCTTTTAGGTTAGGTTTAGATTCTTATAATGTGGCAGCACTGACGGCACATTTTGATAGCAGGGCTTATATTACGTAAATATTCCAACCCCCCCCCCCCCCCCCCCCATGTCAACGATTGTGTGTCGTGGCGTGACCAACATATATTGCTCAGTAGGACAAACTTGGTTTTTGGCTATTTTCTTAGAAGAGAAATCGGCTAAATTTTTTGTTAATATTATTTTTTCACATATACTTGAGATACTAATTTTGCCTGTTAACCACCATAATAATGCTTGTAAAAATATTGCGTAGTGTTTTTAAACAGGCAAAATAAATTATTTTTCTATGCTGCCATGTTATTGAGTAATCCAACATGGCTGTGTCGACTTTAAAGGTGTAGAACACCTTGAACAAAAAACATGTCTAATATCCTAACATACCTAAATATCAACGTTGATTTGGCTGGAGTCATTTAATTATTTGTAATTTATTTTCCATTCACAAAATGGCAGCTGCGGGTTTGTGACGTCACAGCTCGCCTGTTTTCTCGCACATGGACTAAAGTGAGCTGTGACGTCATAAACCCGCAGCTGTGATTTTGTGAATGTAAAATAAATTACAAATAAATGAACTCCAGCCAAATCATAACGTTAATATTTAGGTTTGTTAGGATTTTAGACATGTTTTTTGTTCAAGGTGTTCTACGCCTTAAATAAACGCATACACCATACACCCTATAGCTTAACTACAGTAAAAATTTCAGCTCCAAGAAATAATTCAAACTCAAGTTGCTTCATTGCCCCATAAGAAAGCATGTTAATGAGACACAGGAACACAAAGGCGATGATGCAGGCTCGGACTGGCCATAAGAGCAAGTCCGCAATTGCGGACGTGCCCCCCCCCCCCCTGTTTGGAGGCCCTTAAGGCCCAAGAAAGGGGCGTAACTAGGGTGTTACGCCCCCTTTGTGGCCCCTAAAGAGGGTGTTACACCCCTTTTGCGGACGAGGCCCCTTGATTGCCAGTCCGACCCTGCGATGATGTCTGCTAGCACTTTATATTGTTGAGCTGTCATTTTGTTTATTATCACAGTAGATGATACAGTAGTCCATCTCCTATACTGGGAATGTCAGATCAAAAAACGCGCCATAATTCCGACTGGGTTAAGCGGGCTGAACTAAAAGTAACTGAAGTAACGTTACGCGTGTAGTTCAGCCCACTTCACCCAGTTGGAATTATGGCGCGCATTGATCTGACATTCTCAGTATAGGAGATGGACTACTGTATCATCTACTGTGGTTTATTACTAATTACTTTTGCAAGTCTTTTAAAATGTTACTGTGATGTGAGCTCAAATTCAGCTAGAGGTATAGCGCGACATTAGCAAATTTTAATTCTTGATTTTATCCCTCGCTTGCGTTTTCATAATTATATAGTAATGCTGTTCGTAAACTCTATTCTAGTGTTCTTTTGCACCAAAAAATGCGCATTTCATTTTATTAACCCACAGTGGCCACAGTATTACTGTGGCCACTGTGGGTTAATACAGTATAGGGTTAAGCATAGCTGATCGTCATTTTAGGAGCAAAGAACAGGGCTTACGAACAGCATTAGTGATAACGTGATAAAACTGCTCTGATAAAATCTGTAATCTGTTGCGCGGAATTTTATTTCTTGTTTTTAAATTTTAGTGCGTTTTTTTCTCTGCGCAAATCACAGGACAGGCCTGGCTGGAAGGTCGGTTCTCCCCGGTTCTCCCTGGGTTCTCCCGCCTCCCGCCACCTGCCCACCTCTTCTACCCCCCCTCCTTATTGAAGAAAAGAAGTACGAAGACGAAGAACTGGACACGAGACGAGAACCAACGAGAACCGAGACCGAGAATCAACGAGAAAAGCAAAAGCTGAAGTGGAAAAGTCAATTAAGAGGAAAAGAAAAAGACGATGGTGAGAATAGATTGAAGTGACCATTGAACACTCAGTCTTTTATTTTATTTTTTGATCGGCATCCACCATATAATAATAGAGACCTCTCGCTTAATCTGGAAACTGAGTCGAGTGACGACTTCATCTCGCGCACCTGATCACTGTATCCTTCGTGGTGTTTTTTTTTTTTTTTTTTTTTTTAGTTTTGAATCTTTGGGTTCGGGGTAAGAATTTTCGCGTGGATTCTATTATTAACAAAATACATATAATTATTATGCTCACATATGCATAATATACATTTATAGTATACCCTGTAAAGTGTAAATAACAGTTAACTATAGGCTATTTTGTAACTTAATTCATAGAGCCACACATCAGTGCCATGTAAAATGAACGTATGTTACAGTAAATACGAGTGCCGGTACAAATATATCAGTTTTGTAGTGTGTCACATATTATTACTCTGATGGAGATTTAAGTATAAATTTTGTTTCATTTATTATACGCGATATACGTATAATGTATATATTATTCATATAATGCTGTTTTTACACCAGTATGCATTTAATGGAGACTTTAATTGACGCAATTTAAAATGCATACTCTCGTATGTAAAATCATGCAATGTGATTGTCACATATATACGATTGAGTATGTATATGTATGTAATGTACAAATTATACATTACATAAAATTTATATCACACAGAGCACACAGTGCATCATAGTCTCGTAGAGTTAATTATACATAATATCTCTGATCATGCAGTCTAAGGTATTTCTATAGATAGGTAATCCAAAATCCAAAGAGAATATCGTTATTATATTTTCTGTTGCCTTTAATTTTATTTTATCCTGGAAGTTATATTTTGTTGCCCCCATTTGATCAATGTAATTTTGACCCGCAATACACATCTCCAGCTGACCAGTACTTTTCAGCGGGAATCCTCTCTGGATTACATAGGTTATCTACTTACATTAATGCAGTCTATAAATGTTATATTTATATGATGTGTGATATGCATATGAAATCAAAAGGTCTCACATACTCATGCAAACAGGTGTCTCATCACACTTTTTTTTTTTTTTTTTTTTTCTTTCTTTCTTTTTAGACATAGCTATACCGTGTGTGTGTGTGTGTGCGTGTAAAACTAAAAGTTTTTGATATTATTATTTTTAGGTATATATATGTACAAATGAGTTGACCATCCATCCATAAATGCATACGTACAGTACATACACACATGGTTGTGATAATATATTTTACCATTCAAATTCAACGCTTGTTTTTCTTATATAAGAATAGCATTACACTAGTTTTTATATGTTAAAATATATTATCAAAATCAAGTGTGCATGAACCTAAAAGAAAATTCACTGTATATTAAAACTCATAAATGGTAAATGTTCTAGTTATCGGCAGGCTCTTTTTACAGCGAAAGTAATAAATTTATGAGGTTCTAACTAGAACCAACCCGGGGGGGGGGGGGGGGGGAGGGGCTCACTAGCAGCTGTGACGTCACACGTTCCGGAAAATGCAATATTAATCTTATGGGCAAAACAATTCACGTGACGTCACAACAGCCTTATGAGCTACCCCTGGAACCAACCATCTTAGAGTACCGTCTACTTGTCATACCATGTACTTAAAACTATTTTATCACTAGAGGGGGCCGAGATAATAAGGGGTGCCGATAACTGCAGCAGTGTCAGTTTGGCTGCTTTTTCTCTACAATACTATAGGAATTTCAATGTTAAGGCACTTAAGCTGCCGATAACTAGTACATTTACCATGGCGTAGAAGTGTGGTGACATTTATTTGACTAAAGTAAAATTTTAATTCAATAAAAATTAATTACAAAAACTTAGATCTTTTGTTGCCTGTAGCCTTAAAAACAATATGTAATAAAATGCAGGTATAATGTAATAAAAATATAATGATTTTCTAAATGTATGGCAATCTCAAAATCATAAAGGGGCAGTCAACGAAGACTTGTTTTAATAGTAATCATCGTATTATTATACTTCCCAAAAATGTGATCTCAAAATTTTAATTATTATCACGCTGAGAGCAAAAGCCTTTGGAGTGACCCCAAACCTACGTCACAGCTAAAACTTGCTCTTACGCTAGCTTGGCGTTAGCGGGAGTTATTTTTGCGCTGGATATACTTGATGTAATATTTACACATAAAATGTGTTTTTATGTCGCTACAGATAATACATATTCATAATGGATAGATAAAAATAAGCGTTCTCTAACTCAAGCTCGCATAAAGCTAGAGTGAGAGCAAGTTGTAGCTGTGATGTAGGTTCATTGTCGGCGCGTTAAAAATCAAAATTTTGAGATTGTGTTTTTGGTAGGTTTATTAACACGATGATCACTATTAATAAAGCCATTGTTACTACCCCTTTCAGTAAAGACGAGCTTTTTAAATAAGACCTAAATAATTTAACAAACAAACAAACATACATTTCATGCATATGGCATTTATTTTTGCCTATTGATGTGTCAGTCATATCTATCATTATTAAAAAAATAATAATGATAAATAAAAAAGGTACTGAAATGTGCAAATCATTTATTTTTCAGATGGGCAACAACAAAGGCAAGCCGCTGTGTCTTGAAGGGGCGAAAGTTCGTGATCCAGGAGATAAGAGGGGCAAAGAGAACGTCCCTCCTGCTCCCAGGCCAGTTAATATTCCTGCTCAAGTAGAGCAGCAAAATCAGGTGTGAAATTTTCATTTGTTTGTTTGTGTCTGTGCATGTTGTCTTACAAGTTCCTTTCCTGCATTAAAAGAAAATTTTCAAGTATTTAAGAAGAAAGGAAAAGATGGAAATTGACCAAACTTGATATATTATACCTACACCTGCTGTGCCATTACCTGAACCAAACATTTTTATTATGCAGTCAGCTGTTGACTCGCACTCAATTTCTCATAAGATAGCTTGTATAAATTTATCAAGAAATTCTCTTTTCTTTTATCTTCAATAAGACACTGGGCTTTCACTTGCTGATTGTCTTGGTGATAAAATAACACATAAATATTTTATTGGGGGTAAGACAAAAACGAAATTTTATCATCATTCATGTCACCTCACTCAAAATCAAAGTTTATAACACACACACACACACACACACACACACACACACACACACACACACACACACACACACACACACACTATTGAAACATGTTTATACAACTCACTCCGTACTTTTGAAACACCTACTAACATTATTCGCAGTACCTGCTATTGGTATAACTGAGTACAATATATCAATTTAATGAAAAAACCATCGCGGTTAGGATCAATTCTTTAATATTGAGTACAATATAGGTCTATTAAGGTGTTTCATTAATATTCACAAAGAAAATTGCAGATGTATAAAATGTAAGGAGTTAGGAGAATATATGCATGTTTCAATAGTGTGTGCACAAATTTAGTAGAAGTAACAAAATGCCAAGTAGCCCTTGATATATTGTTTAGGCTTTTCATAATTGTGTTTTTCTATCAATTCATTTAATTATCATGTGTGGGTGTGAATATGAATATTTTGCTTAACAATGTTGTATTTTTCTTCTCTTGCTCTAAAAGAAAAAAGTTAGTTTCTTGTTATTTATCAGGGTTTAAAAAAAACGTTTTTTTTTTTTTTTTTTTTTTTTTTGTTTTTTTGTTTTTTTTTAAACCCCACTGGGTAGGGGTTTTATTGTTTTTTTAAAAAAACAAAAAATAAAACCCGTTTATATATATATATATATATTAAAAACTAATGGAAGCCATAAATATACATAAAATAACCTCTAATTTTGTCAAAAATGAAAATTCTTCTGTTTTAAAAGCTATGTATATCATTTTATCTTTAATGATTTTCAATAAACTATTAATAAAATAATAAAAAATTTGTGTACTACGTTTTTATGTTTTGTACTGTAATTTACATTAGGCTACATTATGGCTAGAGCACGGATTTTTGGGTGATTACTTTTTGAAAAAAGTGACTAAAAAAGGTGATAATTTTACAAAAAAGGTAAAAATTTAAAGTTTCACTTTTATTGTTTTTCACTTTGATAAAAAAAATAGGTGATTTTTTTGCTTTGAAACGGGTAAAAAAAAGGTGAAAAATTTGCAAAATAAAGTTGAAATTTTGAATATCAATTCCATTTTTTTTCTTTTTTTTTTCTTTTGCTGAAGAAAAGTGGGAAAAGTTGGAAAAAGGTAAGAGAAAAGTGGTGAAAGTTGAAAACAAGTTGGTGTCAAAAGTCTTGAAAAATTATAAATCGTGCTCATTTTTACTCTAATTAAAAAAAAAAAAAGGACTACTGTTTTTTTTTTTTTTTTTAATGGAACCCTGTTATTTATACATACAGGGCCAGCTTGGGAGCTAAAAGCCCCGTCCGGGAGAAAAAAGAAAAGGCCTGCATCCCAACGAGGGGTCTGGGGGTGCCAGCCCCCCAGTTTGCGCCGCAGACGAAATTTATTTTAAAAGGGGGCGTGGCACGTGGATTTTTGGCTAATTCTGAACTAAATTTTTATTTTTTCACTCTTCCAGAGAAATTAAAAATTATTCCTTAGCAAGCTTTAAAAATTTAGAGAACAAAAATGGATAAATAATAGAAGAAAAATATACTTCTTTATTAAAGAAATACTTTTATGTGTTTATGTTAGAAATTATTAAGATAAAAAAAAAAAAATAAATAAAAAAGTGAAAAAAACAACAGCAAGAACGTATAATATGTAAGTTTATAATTAGAGCTATGAAAAGTTTGATTTTTTTAGAACGGTTGACTTTAAGCCCGAGTTATGCTTGAAATCTTAAATCCGAAAAATGAGCTACAACTTGTTAAAACTTGATGTTTGAGCAGATATTCAAAAATGACAAAAATAATGATTGTTATTAAAGTCAAAAGTCGTAAATTATAAATTAAAAATAATAATAATAATAATATAAAAAAAAAAAAAAAAAACTTAAAAACTCTAAAGAAATTTGCAGGAGTCTTTCATGGGTTGAACTGGAGCTGGCTCGTTCCTGAGCTAAAAACTCAAAACCCAGGTCCATTTTTGTTTAAATTTTTTTTAAGGGTACCCTAAGATTTTGGCCCGGGTGGGAGCTCGAACCCGTTTAAATTGCAGCTACAATATTGTACACATATTATAAAAATAAGGAGGAATAATGCTGATGTGAGCCATTGAATTCAGCGCGCGTGGGGCTAAATCGTTTAAAAAAAAAATTAATATTAAATTGAAAAGCTTTCAAAAATATAATAATACACAAGAAGTAAAGGGAAGAAACAAAAATACGAAAGGTTTAAAAAATACATTATAATTAAAAGTGACAATTTCAGGAAACAATGATGTTCTTTCTTTTTTTTTAAACAAAAGTAAAATAAAAAAAATTAATAAAAAATGTGCGAATTTTTTCAAATCAACTTTACACTTCATTTTCTTTTCCTTTTCTTTCTTTTTCTTTTTCTTTTTTCTTTTTCTTTTTTTTTTTCTCTCTTTCTCTTTTTTTCCCCAAAATAAAAGGCCCGCAAAAGCAAAGGCCCGGTCTGGGATCCCGGACTAAGGCCTTATGCCAAGCCGGCCCTGCATACATATCATGACGCTATATAGACCCTTTCGGGGTAAGCTAACAACATAGATGATTTTTAGCCTGACCTATATAGTGATATACCTCCACATTTTTCTATCCTGACGTATTTCTTTTGCTTCCTTCAGACTCCTACCTTGTTTCATACACCTTTGTTTTGCATTTCATACTACAGTACGTACATTCTTATTTTTCAAACATCTTCCAACCACTTCAGACCATGATGTTTTAGGCCTGCCTTTATCTCTCCTTCCATCCACTCTACTATGGCTTCTTTCATCACCCATTCTCTCAACATTACCAAACCACCGTAACACACTGCTCCCATACTTCTAAATCACCATTTCTTTCACTCCACATTTCTCCATCACCCAAGTATGCCTTTATTTATTGTTTATTATTATTGTTTTTACAATTTACAGTGGCCATGTACGGACTCTCAAAATGATAAATTGTCGTCCAGTAGCTCACCTGAGTTCCTCAAGCTTGAATTGTCAAACACCTTTGGAATTGACCTAAACAGTTCAGCTTCCTATAGTTCGCTAGAAATTTCTGCAGCACCTGCTACTGAAGCTTTGCTTCTACTCAGCCAGTCTGAGAAGTGTGGTGAGTTACATTAAAATTGATTGATTGTTTTTTCCCCATGTTTATTAAAATAAACAAATAAAAAAAAAAGGACCAAGTTACACCAATATGAAGCAAAAATATTATTGCTAATAATAATTTCAGTTAACTTGTGTGTGTGTGTGTGTGTGTGTGTGTGTGTGTGTGTGTTACTTGAGACTTTTTCTGATGAAATTTTATTGTTTTAGGAATGCAGGAGATGGCTCAAGAAATGTTGCACCTAGCTGTGACATGCACAAATAGTAAGCCTGCGGATCTATACAAGGATCTCAATGAGTCCCCTGGTATTCAGATTGCAAGTCAAGAAAAGGATCAATCCAAGAAGAGGGCACAGAATCAGACTAATAAAGCCTCCTACAAAGTACTTCAACCTAGCAAGATCCCCATCTACGTAGGTCCTGGTTCCAAATATGTAAGTGCTAATTCTAGGTTTTATTCAGATAATAACATTGAATTACATATTATAAATTCAATACCACTAAAAAAAAAAATGATAAAACCTTCACTGTTAAGAAATAATTTGATAGAAAAACATGTAGATTAGAAAAAATTGGAGTATGTAAGACAGTAATGAAATAGCTTAGACTGACGGGGATGCCAAGGTAGCTTAAATAATTTATTAATCTTTTAATTATCAATTATTACATAGTCAATTCTTCCTTAATATTCACTGTTTGTAAATAATTAATAAAAGAAAAGGGCGGCATTTGTTTTCTACACTTCTTTAATATGGAAAATTGCAATTGTAATTGTAAAATTGTAATTTATTATTATAGGCCTATACACATGTAGAGTTTTAGTTATAAAAATGTTCGTAACTGATAGCTTCCATCATATATATTGAAATTATCAATCATTAAAATATTGTTTAAAAAAAAAAAAGTTAAACTATTTAAAAGATGTTAAAAAATATATTTTACACAGCTGTATTGGGGAGAAATATACGTAGCCTTAATGTGAACAGGTGATAGAATAATGAGCCAAAAATCGTGTTGAAACGGGCCCATCTACTGATGAGGCCAGATGTGAGATGACTGAAACAGTCGCACTGTCTAGAGGTAAAATTTGTTTGTAATTGCTTAAAATTAATCTTAACTATTTAAAGCATTGGTGAATGCTATAGTTGTGAGAGACGGGCAGAGCAATTATGTAATTTATATTTCAGTGTGTCTTAGCTAAAGTGCAATTCTTCAGCTTAAAATGCCCAACTCTAGCTGTTATATTATTACTATTAGGTTGCAATAATTAAAGAATGTGTTTATAGTTAATAGTTTTAGGCTGCTAGTATACATACTATGTACCATTATGTTAAAAGCTGTGTGTGTTTTATTGTGACCTGGGCTAGAAGTCAATCTCTCTCCAGGCTTCTTTCTCAGCTCTCTCATCTGTGTTTTTCTATCAAATAAAATCTTGTTGTTAGTAAATTATCACAAAGTCAATATTTTTCCTAGCATGATTAATATTATCTGTGTTAAAGGAATAGTTAACTTACTTTTTTTTTTTTTTTTTTTTTTTTTTTTTCATCATTGCAATATTAAAATAATAATTAACATACCCTATTATCCATAAAGTAAACACAAACATTTGGTTTTTGTGTATATTTTCATTTTGACAGTTTAGTTATCACTATCACTTATCTGACGTTAGGATATTTTGAATTTATCACTTGACTGATTGGCTGATGAGGCAGAGATGGGCAGGCCATAAGAGTTTTTATATATAGAGGGGCTAGGGTAGCGAGTGCTGCGGTCTTCATGCCCAGTCTTAGAATTTGAGTGTGCTTTCCGCCATGCTAAAGCTACGCCTGAGCTCAGCAGCCCCTGATTGGACGATGCAATGTAAACAAAGCTGTGACTGCCAATCATGCTTCGTCCGCCATCGCACAGCTACGAAATTTACTGCGTATCTTCTAAGAATTCTTCTTTGGAGGCACAGAGCTCTAAATGCTGTTATCATAGGGCTAACCTCTCTATCTATATAATCTCTTTGGGGCAGGTGGAACGGTGCAAAAACTCGGGTGGAACTTTTTTGCGCCATTCCGTCTGCCTCATCAGTCAATAAAGAGTTTCAAAATATATCGTGACGTCAGATAAGTGATAACTAAAGGGTCAAAATGAAGTACAAAATCAACATGTTCATTTCTAATCTATAGATAATAAAGTATGTTAATTATTGTACGTATTCTAATATTATAAATGAGTCTACTAGTTCCAAAAGTCACTTCTTGCTCAAAAATGACAGGAAAGCCAAAAAACTGTAGTGACCTTAGTGATTAGAACGGAGCCATAACACTTCTAGGGCTTGTAGTTGGGCACATATAAAACTGTTTGGCCAAACAAAAAATTTCTTCTGTCCATAAAAGTTGCCAGTAGGGCAAGTCAAAAATTCAAGAAGAAGTAGTGTTAGGAAGTAACACTCAGATTCAAAAAGCTCTAAAGGGGTCCATTTTTTTTTTTTTTTTTTTTTTTTTTTTACTTGCCATTAACAGCTTAAGAATTACCAAATTATTGGAAAAAATACATTATTTTTAGTTGTTTTTTCTTTTTACTTTAAATAATAATAATGAACTTTGAAAAAATATATATATTTCTACCCCCACCCCACAAAATAAACTAATTAAATGCTTCTAAATATGGCTAGTATAAATCAAAATCAGGAAAAAATTAGTAATGCAGTTTTTGTGGGCACATTGAGACTTTTAAATTTGAGAATCCTCGATTTGATCGTTTACGGCTGTTAACTTCTGCTTTCAAGGCCATTTTGTATGAAAAGTTGCAGGTTTTGAAACTCAATAGTTTTATACGTTATAGATGGTTGCTTAAGAGCACTTTAAGCAAAAAATCAACGTCAAATTTTGGTTAATAGCAGTTTTTGGAAACAGTACTCATATGATACAAAAATAAAAGTAAGTTTAAGGTGCCTTTAACAATTTTAGCAATAGTTTCTCTCTGGTCTCTGTCTGTCTGTCTGTCTTATTTCATACAAATATTTTGAATAAATTGGGTTATTGGGTTAACTTAAAATATGGTTATGTTTCAGTGGAAAATCAATAGTTGTGACACATACTCAGCAACCATATCGCGCATTCCACGCTTTACACCTACCAAGGAGAAGTCTGCTAAGTAACTTACAGTTCTAACTACTCCTCAAACCACTTTTTAAAAAAAATGTTCAGTTCTATTTGCAATGTTTTTAATATTCATTGAGAAGCAAGCCCTGCTAAATAATTTTGTTGTTGCAAAAAATATATTATTCAGGACTTTTTGTTTTTGTTGTTATTATTATTTTTTTTTAAGAACTTTATTTCCACAGTAACTACTGTATTTACAGCCCCTGGTGCATTCTATTTGAGTTCTTTTAAATAAAATTTAAAAAAAAAAAACTTTGAGTTATTTTTAAATAAAATAAAAAAGTTCTTTTTGAGTTCCTTTCTCATTATATTTTTTATATAAATTATACCTCTATATAATACATTATATAATATTATATACCTATATAATATAGTCAAAAAATATTTAAGCTCTTTTGGAATGCATTTTATTTAAAAAGAACTCAAAAAGAATTGTTAGTTAATTTCCTAAATAAAATTAACTATTTTAGAACTCGTATAGAATTCAACATGATTTTTAGACCCCATTTTCAAATTAAAAAAGAACTCAATAAAGAGAACTGGGTTGAAACTTATTAGGATTATTATTATTATTTTTTTTTAATTCAATTGGAATCGTTTTGCAAATAAAAAAAAATCGTTAAATTTACCTATATAATCTTCAATTCAAATACGACTTTCTTCTCCAGTTCTGAAACTAAAAAAAAAAAAAGAAAGAAAAAGAAAAAAAAAGTGCCTAACTTAATTAAATGGAAATAACTGCTTCTATTTAGGAAAAGGTTTTTATGCAAATTTTTGAATTATTTCTATAATTATTTAATACAATCTCAGGTCTGTACTTCCTCTGTAGTTTTTATTGATTGAACGTGTAATATTTTTAAGCTAGATATATCCCAAAATATAACCATTTCATAAAATATTCTTCATAATGATTGATGTTGTGGTCTAGGTCTCAAACTCGTATTATCAAAATAGCACCAATCACATACTATTTTCCTAAATGATGATAATAACAATGTTTATTATTACAATGACTTAAAGGTTGTGAGTGTTTATTAACTATAGCCTAATATTTAAATAGTAAATAGTATTTACTATTATTTATGAAATATGAAATGGTCTCTATATCTATATTATTACTAATTGCACTTAAGTTTTATATGTATTATTTTGTATTAAAAGGTGGTGACAAAAGATTTGATAGAGCCTTAAACAATTTCGTAAGCTTCACTTTTTTTTTTTTTTTTTTTTAATCCCTACATAGATTAGTTTAAGAAAAAAAAAACTAAAAAACTCCATTTTTATCTGCGTCACCCCACAAAATATAAACTCAAGTTTTTATTCTCATATATTTTATATACAATGTCCGTTACATATATTCTGACTCCCTGTATAAATCTGCAGACAAAGCAGGATTCAAGCTGTTACACTCTAGTGCTGCAAGTGGCAGCTAAAACTACTATTATTAATACTGCTTCACAAGGTTGTCAAGGTTTGAGGTCTTGTTGTCACCTTAGCACAAGTATTCTAAATGGTTATCTCTGTTTACGTCATACATTATATTGTTTCTGACAGTCAGTCTTATCATAATAGTTCAAATAGCCACTAAACGTATTGCAGTGTTCCCTTTAGAGAGGGAAATTTAACTTGTGTCTAAAGAATCAGCCTAGAGTCAGAAGACATGTAAGAGACATTGTTAATTAATTACTTTTATTTATTGTTTGTATTTTTGTAAAATTATAATAAAAACTATTTAAAATGTATATTTTGTGTTTTCTTCTGTCGTACATTTTTTATGTATTTTGAATTGCTCAATCACTCCAGTAAATAAGACATTTCTTGAAATACAATAAAAATGCTTTATTATTTTGTTTTTAATATTATTTATTGTTATTTTTATATTTTCAGATATTGGTTTATTTTTTATGTAAAACAGGTACAGTTTAATTTAAAAATTTAATAACATTACATTTTATATATAATTTTTTGGAATAATTTGAAGTCTAATATAACACAATAAAAAGTTTGTTTTTTTTTTTTTTTTTTTTTTTTTAGTACACTTTTAGAGTATCTAGTACACTTATGGTAGCCGTAAACTTAACATCAAACATGATACTGCTTTGTAAAGAAGGTGCATTAAGCAGTTGTTTCATGAGCTGGCAGCTAAGCACTTAAATCGACTTTTAGCCTCTTTGTTATAACCATAGAGAAAGTTAAACAAAATCTAACAGGTTATATCCTAACATACCTGAAAATCCACTTTGATTTTTAGGTATGTTAGGATATTACGTGTCATTAGAAAAGTTTTTGTTCAACATGTGCTATGCCTTTAACAAAGTGGCATCAAGTGGATACCAAGAGTGTACAATAAATATGATAGGCCTATATAAAAATATTTTTTTAAAGCAAAGTTGTAAATATAGGCTATATAACGTCAGTGGGATATAGAAACCTCGTATTAGGAATTTGAGTGTTTCTGAAGTTTGAATCGTCATAATTCAAAAATAAAAAGTAACAAAAAATTGAAATTATTTTTGTCGTGCGGTTTATATTTCTGACAATACATTGTATGAATTTCATATTTTTATTTCAAATAGTTCGCTCACAATTCATCAATTAGTAAACTAAAACACCCTGTTTTAGCACTCTGTTCAAAAACGTGATATTAAAATTATTATTCCCATGCAACAGTCAGCAATGAAAATTTCAAATTAATATCATAGAGTCAAGAATGTTGGTTATTCTTAATGTACAGCTCTGGCCAAAAGTTCCCGAACGGGGCAGCGGCGGCCGCAGCGTTTTCTCATATAGATAACATTGTTTGGTTGCGGGTTGCCTATGCAAATCGTTCGGGAACTTTTGGCCAGAGCTGTACAGTTGAAATTTTTTTGCAAGCGACCCCTTTGCCAAAATTTGCAAAAAAAAAACGGATCTCGCGTTCTTTTAATGTTTTGAAGCTCAAAATTATTTTCAGGGTGCAATTTTGAATCTCATAAATGTTCTTTTGCTAATAATGTGAATATCTTATTTCTATGATATTAAATGAATTTTTAAAAATTTAATGTACTGCTGGTTGCAGTCATCAGGCATTTTATGTACTGCTTTTTGCGTAAATACAGGGGCTATAAGTTAATTAATTCATAAATTTTAGTTAATTTCAAAATAACTTTGTATATTGCAAAGAAATCTTTTAAGAATTCAAAATTGCACCCCTAAAATAATTTTGAGCTTCAAAACATTAAAAGAACGCGAGATACGTTTTTTGCAAATTTTGGCAAAGGGGTCGCTTGCAAAAAAATTTCAACTGTACATTTAAGAATAAGCAACATTTCTTGACTCTATGATACTAATTTGAAATTTTTATTGCTGACTGTTGCATGGGAATAATAATTTTAATATCACGTTTTTCAACAGAGTGCTAAAACAGTATGTTTTAGTTTACTAATTGATGAATTGTAAGCGAACTATTTGAAATAAAAATATGACCTTAATACAGTGTATTGTCAGAAATATAAGCCGCACGACAAAAATAATTTCAATTTTTTGTAACTTTTTATTTTTGAATTATGATGAGTCAAACTTCAGAAACACTCAAAATCTTAATCCGAGGTTTCTGTATCCCACTGACGATATAATAAAAATTAAAAAAAAAAAAAAAAAAAAAAAAAAAAAAAGCAAGCAAGCAAGCAAAGACCCTCCTCCCTTTTTTTAACACAATAGTTTTAATTAAAAATATAGTTGAAAAATGTGTCAAATGTTTGTTATAACCCATTGAGGTTGACCATTCATTGAAAACTGTTTTGCAAGCAGCAAGAATCAGAATTGTTACAAGTCTTTTATAATATTTGAGGTACACTGGTCCTGAAGAAATCTGACTACAGTGTTCATCTCTCCAAATGGTATATGTATATATAGGCATATAATATATATGGGGGAAACTTTAAAGCAAGCAGTCAGATTTTTTTCGGGGCCAGTGTACAGTTTCAGACAAATGAAAGGTTACCATTTTAACATGTTGCTTTTTTGCACACCTCAAATGTTATGTGTAAACAATATTGTTATGTCATATTCACGTGTTGGTGCAGCGTTATCTATCAGGTGAGCTGCTTTAGCCAGCAAGCCAAACACGTCTCATGCTGCAGATGAATATGATGTATTGATAGGTCTATATTTTTTTAATAAAGATTGAGGCACGCAAAAAGCAGTAAGTTTAAATGGTTACCTTTGTCTGAAGCTGCACACCTGTGGACAAAAGTTTAAGAATGTGGCTTTGGTCGCTGCTTTAACTCATAAAGATAGCATAGTGTGGTTGCGGGTTGCCTATACAAATCATTCTCAAAACTTTTGTCCAGAGCTTTTATCCATAACAAAAATAAAAAACATAAAATATAGAAAATTAATCACGACTTTAAGAAATATTACATAGATTATTCACTTTTTGATAATGTATCAAATGATACTATAACCTAAGCCGATATGCTTTGTTGTGTATTGTGATTGTAGGATGAAAATGAAAGAAATGAATAAATATATTTTGAATTTGAATTTTGAATAAAGGAAATTTAAACATATTTATAGATCATTAAGTACTAGAAAACAAAAGCTAAAATTTTTAGATTTCAATAGGCTATTATTTACAGTTAACTTCAGATTGCTGCATTGCCTCCTGTCATAATCATGCCATCAGTTGATCCATCTACTGCTATTCAATTTTCTTGCTGCAGTAAGTAGACATATAGATATCATGCAAGATTCACCTCAATGTTCAGAAATTTATATTTAGGATGGTAGCTTATGCTATATAATGTCAACCTCAAACATTCAAAGAAAATAACTAAAACTTACATCATACAAAATCTACTAAACACATAAAAATAAAAACTAATAAAAAAAAAAAAAAAAAAAAAAAAAAAAACTGAAATAATAAGCTTAAAATAATACAAACTAAACACAGACACAGAATATGAAGAAGAAAAATTTATGTTATAAATAATTTTTAAAAAATCACAATTTTTAAGTTTTATAGTTAATAAAAAAATCATTAAAGCATACATTGTAGTGCACAACTATGCACTATTTCAATTTAAAGCTGTTTAAATGTTACTGTGTACTTTGTTCAATATAATAATTGCCATATCCCTAAAGTCGAATGCATGTAACAATAGTTCAAAATTGTTGTTGGCGAGTTAAGAAAGCCAACTTACATACTGCTGACCACAAGAAAAATCATTTCCACCTGTGGCTTGATGTATGTACTGCACAAGCATAGTATTTTAAATCAGATTGCTAAATATCTACCATCCACAGTTCATAAGCTAGCTTGTTTCCCTGCCAATAAATATTATGAAAATTACAAGTTAATAAAACTAAGACAAACAGGAAACCAGTAAGGAAATAATGAAATAATCTTATTATATGGAGAAGTGAAAAGAAAATGTAGTGTACCAAATATGTTTGGTTTACATATCTGTGCAGCACAATATTAGTGTCCTCTTAAAAAATAGTATTGCATTATGTTATTCCTTATTTTAGTTCTATATATTTTTAATATTATTTCTTATTATGTCGAGCTTGGTTTCCTTCATCCATCTCATTGTGAATGTGAAAGCTGTGGGCTCTGATCAACCACTATCGGACTAAAGCTACCACTCTTTCTTATTTTGTGTGGCAACCTGCATATCCTGCTGACTTTCAACAAGCCAAGCAGTGCTAGGCCAGGTTTCATATCCATCTGTACATGTGATTTGCCTGGAACAATGCATTTCTGCATCATAGAGTTCCTTAACATGACATAGCTAGAGCAAGTGTGAAGACAAGCTCATTAATCGGGCAATTCACCACCCGAGACTTGCAACGCTATGCCCACAAAGCGTGTGTTCAAACCCAGGCTACTTTACTTTCTACCACACTAACCACAGGTTCACAACCCAGTAGCAGGGTGGTGTGGAGGGAACCTCAAAGTGGTCCAAAGCCTCAGTAGGGTTAACTTAAACCTCCATGATAGCTGGTTACAAGGAGAGTGCTGGATAAGCTTCAGGTGGTCACCCCACGGATATATAAACAGGATTGGGAGCTCTTGTTGAAAAAAAAATCCCTTAATGATGTAATTCAAATTTTTGCCGCAACAATGCAAGAATACAAAATTACATATAAAAGTGGCGCTGCGATCTATTTGTAAATTTTAAACTTCCTACTAGATCACCCGATCTAGTAGGAAGTTTAAAATTTACACATAGATCGCCGTGCCACTTACAATTTACATATGTTGATTGTTGCGGTGAAAATTTGAGCTACATCATTAAGAAAACGTTTTTAAGGTAGGGCAATAATATAGAAGCTCACCAGCGTGGTTCACCCATGCAAGTATTGACCAGGCACAACATTGCTTTACCTCCAAGAATGAATAACATTCACGCCAGCCTAAGCAACGCAATGAACTCACCGCCTTCACATTATTATTATCAATTATTTAAAGGGGTAGTCAACGATGGCACTTTTAATAGTGATCATCATATTTTTAAACCTCCTGAAAACGCGATCTCAAAATTTCATTTATTAATGCGCCAAGAGCAAAAGTCATTACAGCAACCCCAAACCTAAGTCACAGCTAAACTTGCTCTCACACTAGTTCGGCACAAATGTGAGTTACTCTTATTATTACTCTCTCTACTTGACGTAATATTTTACATTATATACCTATATAATGTTTTTACGGTTACAGATATGCAGCAAAATATTTAATGCAAAGAGTAACTCATGCTCACGCCAAACTACCGTAAGAGCAAGTTTAGATGTGTCGTAGGTTTTGGGTTGCTGTAATGGCTTTTGCTCTCAGTGCGTTAATAATTACAATTTTGAGATAGCGTTTTTGGGAGGTACAGGATGATCACTATTCAAAAAGCCATTGTTGACTACTCCTTTATATTATTAACAAGGAAAGAAGCAAGCTTATGAACTGTGGATTGTATATATATTTAGCTTTTTGATTTAATATATCGTCAGTGGGATATAGAAACCTCGGATTAGGAATTTGAGTGTTTCTGAAGTTTGAATCGTCATAATTCAAAAATAAAAAGTAACAAAAAATTGAAATTATTTTTGTCGTGCGGTTTATATTTCTGACAATACATTGTATTAATTTCATATTTTTATTTCAAATAGTTCGCTCACAATTCATCAATTAGTAAACTAAAACACCCTGTTTTAGCACTCTGCAACAGTTTTTTGCAACAGTCAGCAATAAAAATTTCAAATTAATATCATAGAGTCAAGAAATGTTGCTTATTCTTAATGACAGTTGAAATTTTTTTGCAAGCAACCCCTTTGCCAAAATTTGCAAAAAATGGATCTCGCGTTCTTTTAATGTTTTGAAGCTCAAAATTATTTTAGGGGTGCAATTTTGAATCTCTTAAACGGTCATTTGCTAATAATGTAAATATCTTATATTTCTATTATATTAAATGAATTTTTAAAAATTTAATGTACTGCTGGTTGCGGTCATCACGCATTTTATGTACTGCTTTTTGCGTAAATACAGGGGCTATAAGTTAATTAATTCATAAATTTGAGTTAATTTCAAAATAACTTTGTATATTGCAAATAAATCTTTTAAGAATTCAAAATTGCACCTCTAAATTTTTGAGCTTCAAAACATTAAAAGAACGCGAGATACGTTTTTTGCAAATTTTGGCAAAGGGGTTGCTTGCAAAAAAATTTCAACTGTACATTAAGAATAAGCAACATTTCTTGACTATATGATGTTAATTTGAAATTTTTATTGCTTACTGTTGCAAGGGAATAATAATTTTAATTTCACTTTTTTGAACAAAGTGCAAAAACAGGATGTTTTAGTTTACTAATTGATGAATTGTAAGCGAACTATTTGAAATAAAAATATGACCTTAATACAATGTATTGTCAGAAATATAAGCCGCACGACAAAAATAATTTCAACTTTTTGTAACTTTTTATTTTTGAATTATGACGATTCAAACTTCAGAAACACTCAAATTCCTAATCCGAGGTTTCTATATCCCACTGACGATATTATGCTTGCACAGTATACATATCAAAACACAAGTAGCAAGGAGCAAATCTTTGTCATCAACATTTTGTAAGTTGATTTTTCTGTTGTTGTTGTAGAAATCAAACATGTTTTATCCATTTTCTTTTCACTCCTCCATGTTATAATTTTATAATTTCTCCTCATAATAGAGAAGTGAAAGTAACTGTATGAAAAAATGTTTGGTTTACTATGATATATAGGTATATATAGGCCTATATATAAATATATATATATATATATATATATATATATATATATATATATATATATATATATATATATATATATATATATATGTATTATACACACACACACACACGCGCGCGCGCACACACCCGCGCACACACATACATACATACATACATACATACATACATACATACATACATACATACATACATACATACATACATACATACATACATACATACATACATACATACATACATACATACATACATACATACATACATACATACATACATACATACATACATACATACATACATACATACATACATACATACATACATACATACATACATACATACATACATACATACATACATACATACATACATACATACATACATACATACATATACATACATACACATAATATATATCAGAAAAAAGTAAAAATTATTTAAATTTTTATATACATGGACAAAATTATATACATATTTTAAAAATTAACCTATTAGGTCTATTAATCAAAGAATAATTACATTTCAAGAATAACATAGTAAATATAGTAAAATTTTGTAGACAGAATATGTATAAAAGTATATTTTAAAGCAATAAAAAATATTCCTATTTTATTAATGACATGCATGCAAAAAGATAAATTACTGTTACTTTTTATTATTATCACCTAATTTTAACTGTTTTAAAAAGCTCTACTAATCTAAGATAATTATAATGTAAATATAAATTAATTTGCAAATATGATAAAATTGTATGTATACAGAAAATGTTGATTGCTATATCATGGTGCTAACTCCTCAATGCTTGTAGCCTGCTCTGCATCTCCTCTAGTTCACCGTCATCGTCATCTACAAGTGACATTGCACCTGCTGTGTCTCCCTCTGCTGTCATACTTGCTGGTAATGTGTCTGTAACTGGTGCAGGAGCACGTCCAAGTTGACCTTGTGTCAGCTCCCAAAGAACCTTTAACAGAAAATACAGTTTTTAAAATTGCTCAAATAAAAATAATAATAATAAATAAAATACAAATTTGTGATCCAGGACAATAATTAATCATAAATTTCTTGGTCACAAAAGTGAACGAGATTTCTTAACATTAAACAATGATGGTCAATACCTTGTCAACTTCCACCTGTGCCTCTTCCTCAAGTTCTTCCTGGTCTTCAAGACCCTCAAATGTCTCCTCTAACATTTCTTCAATGATGCCTGCCTGTGATGAAATCAATGATGTTAATTGACATCATATAATCACAAAACTAATTTAACAAAAAATGTAAAGGAAGTAAATTAAATTAGGGGGGGGGGGAGAGAATTTCCACCTGCTACTTCATAGAAGACTCTTAATGGATTTCCATATCTTTTCTTTTTAATCAACCCACTAAACTATTGGATAAGAAAAAAAAAGAGATACCAATCAAATACGTGAGGCTATTTAATGTTTGTTACTGGCAGTGATATGTAAATGTAACCCATCAAACGCATGTGGGAAAATGATAGGAGACCCCTATTTTCTTATTGTGAGACTACCTTTTATTAAATAAGAAAAAAAAATCTGCAATGAGAATGGGAAAATTAAATGATGACACATACTAGTCACAGTTTTATATGTTTTAAATTAATAGACTTTGTTGACTAAAAAAATTTAGCAGTAAGACACACTAGCGATGCGATCTAACATGACTGGACTTTCCCTTCTACCACATATAATGGAGACAACTTTTGCATCTTATCAAGATTTAAAAAGTTTCCTTTTCTTTTTGGGGTGGGAGGGGGGAGGGGCACTGTATGTCCTGTCAACCACGAAAGGGTTAAGTTACTTTCACACAGGCATTTCAAGATAGTATACAATTAGCTATAATTATTTATACCTTCATCATTTCCCGCGACATCTCTCTCATTGTGGCTGCAACCTCAGGGATGCGTACCAATGCTTGCATGGCCGTCATGACATCAGTAGACTTTTTGAGAGCACCAGCTACTCTTAATGTAGCTGCAAAAATACAAAAGATTTCATTACTGGACTGTTTATTAGGAAATATCTAAAGATAAAACCTACCTAATTGATTTTTCATTTGCATTTGTATGGAACTTAAATGTGCCTTGGATGTGTATATTTTGTTAATAGCTTTTCGTGCATTTAATACTTCTTTGGCTAAAATAATACACACATCTCTGTCCCCTTTCTTTGCTGCTTCTCTTAGAGAACGTTTCACTTTTTCCTCTTCACGTTGTATACCTAAAAAATAGAAATTAATTTCTTAAACTTTGCAAAATATCCCATTATAAATATTAATGAAACATTTAATGAAATTTCAAAACACTAAAATTAGTGAAAACTATTATAAAAAAATACAACTGACAATAATTGCACACATAACAACAACATATAATGAATTTTAAAAAATCAACAACATAGTAACATACAACTAGGACAATTACTGTTCTTGAAATAATTTGACCAATTGCATAATATGTGCTTTACCTCTGATTTGACGGTCAAGTTGACTTGACTCTTTCCTGATCTTGTGACACCATTCATTGACCTGGAACAGAAAGCATTCTAAATATTAATTTTCATAGCCATTTGTGCATAGATTTTTGTGCTCAGGAAAAAATAACAATAAAATTAACCTAAAGCTTGTTAAAATTGAATTGCACCTTTTTGAGGGGGAAGGGGGGGGGAGGAAGTCACAGGGTTTATAAAGAAGCCTTTGTATTGGCTGACATTTCAAATTTAAATTCGACAGTAAATGTGTTTATTTTGTAAATTTTCTTGCTCATGATAGTCATGATAGTATTGCTAATGATTAATTAGTACAATGAAACACTGATTATAGGCTCTTAATTTTTTGTTTAAAGTCTTCGACTTTACAGCTGCGTAATCTATCTAACTGAAGGTGATAAAAATTTCATCTTTGATGGAGGTTGCTTATTTATGTAATGTAGCTCAAATATATATAAAAACGTAGATCTGCTTAAGTTATAAAGGTGAATTTTAGTTTCTGGGTAATCTGTACCTTAAGTAAAAGAACTGAAATAAAGAAAGTCTTAATTGTATGATTGTTAAAGTCAATTGTATAAATTGTATACAAAAACAAAGTATATAAATGTGCTTACAAGAAATAATAAGATTACAGTGATTACACTCTAAACAACTGAGGAAGAGGGCTAGCGCCCTTGCAATATCTTAATCAATCAATACTACTCTAAACTTGAGTACAGCAGTTTGGTGCGGGAAAAACAATAGCACACACACACAAACTTACTAAAATTTACTGTGCTTGTAAATATTTTATTGACAATCAATTCTACATTGTCTCCTTTAGAAGTAATAACCTAAGCTAATGCATTAATTGTATTATGAATGTTGGATGAAAGAAATGAATAAAGAATTTTGAATTGAATTGAATTGGGAAGAAAAAAAAAGTGTGCAAGGGGAGCATGGAAGATAGGCGATGTCAACCCAGTTTCTGGTTCCAAGCTATGGCTGTTTATATTTAAGATGCCCTCTTGTTTATCATTGTAAAAGGTAGGATCTTACCTGAGTTCAACAGGTAACTGGAAGTTGGCCAGAGATAAAGTTAAAAGAATAGGGGTAAAAAGTTTGGGTTGGAAAGAGTTGACAGAACAAAGGAGAGCTTGTAAATAGACTTTGTACTGTTCTAATGTATTTGGTACAATTTGAAAGTAGAGGCTGGGAAGATCTGAAATCAGTAAAAACCTACAGGGCAGGATACTTGGTAGAAATGACCATGTACTTAAACTTCAAGTTACAGGGTCAAAAAACAGAAAAGTAAGAAAATATTCTTTTTGTAAATAGGAATAGGATTACTATTGCAACTATTAATTGTGACTGGAATGGACTTGGGTACATATTTCAGCAGGGAACAGAAAGCTAATTGTCTTGAATTAGGTCAAACCTGAGATATATATTACATACATGCATTTATTCATATCATATACGGATATACCGTATGTATTATAGGAACGGAGCTAATATACTTTTAATGGTGCACTTGCTGCTAGATATAGGGTGTATGCGCATAAAGTCATACTGAATGCACTTCAACCACTAGACTGGAGCACTGAATGACAAACGTGGTTTTTTACAATTTTCTTTTATTTCTTTTTGTACTTCAAAACTCTCTAAAAAATATTGCTGAGTATTTTTAAACGGGCAAAATGTGTTATTTTCCTACATGTACGCCGGCCCATGTTATTAGCACTCCAATGGCTTTGACTGTAATATGAATGTATAATGCATGCACTCTATATACATAATATACATATATGTACATAGTGAAATCAGTATCAATTTTATTACATACACATGATACATTATGTATACATTATATGTATATCATTATGAGATGACATTTTTTTTTGTTTTTTTTTGTTTTTTGTTTTTTACCTTAAGGTACTACTTTAGGGTAGGAGTGAAATTTTTTTATTATGACCATGAATAAAGTTCAGGCTGGTGTACCCAAAAATGAAATCAAAAAAATTTTATCTTAAAAACTGTCGTCACAACAGAGCGTTAAAGTATCGCAAATGCCACGCCCCCTAATGCAAATGAATCTATATTTGGACCCCAATTTTAACCCACTTCAAATTTTTTGAGCGGTTAAAAAAATACTAGCTTGTTCTTTGCGTTGATTTTTAATGAAAAATGATTTTTCAGATTTTTCTAGAACGAATTTGCCGAGAAAAAAATTATCGCAAATTGACCCATGTTAATTTGAATATGCAATCTTCAATAATTTTTTTCTCTATAAATGTCTCGTAAAAATCGTTTAAAAAGTCAAATTCATTAAAACTTGATCTATAGAACACGCTAGTATTTTTCGTTTAGAAGTTGATCAAGAAAAATTTTGCACACGGGGAGCTTGAAGTTTTGTATGTTTTGCGTGTTAAAGGGGGCGTATCCCAACGACTTTTAATGCTAATTTGCGGAAGATTTGATTTGAGTCGAAACTTTTTGGAGTATAGAGAATTGTTCCTTAGTTCATTATGAACCTAAAAAGTGATATTAAATTAAATTTTACGACAACATCGCTACCCTAAAGTAGTACCTTAAAGGCAGCGTGTGTTTTTCTCACAGGAAATTACATACATAGAAAATTTGGCGCAAGATTTTAAATTATAAAATATTTTATCACAGTCATGTGCATACATTAATCAAAATCATTACATAATCTACATAATAAGATTATTATGCTTTGTAACAGTTGAAATATGATACATATGCACAAACCTATGTTGTTTTTGCAACTGATAGTGGCATAATAATAATAATACCTTGGCATGCCAGAGGTATCATTTGACATGACACTTACAGAGCAAGGATAGAGGTCATGATTAATAATATGCATAATTAATGTTTAACTCTGATGATGTTTTTGCATGTCCAATCAAACATCAAACACACGATCATAAATGTATGTATGTATGATACATAATATGATATGGAAAGAAGCAGTAGTAATACCAATTTTAAAGGTGGGGATAGGAAGGAAGCTAAAAACTACAGGCCAGTTAGTTTGGTCAGTGTGGTTGGGAAGTTATTACAGAGATTAGTGGCAAATTACATACCGGGTACTATTGAAAGTGGAAGACTACTTGGGATATAGACAACATGGGTTTAGAAAGTGTTTCTCATGTGATACGCATGAACGCAGGAACTTCAGGAGCTAAGAGACATGGGGAAATCAGTCCATGCAATATTTTAAGACTTTGAAAAAGCATTTGATAAAGTACCACATGATTTATTAATTGATAAAGTAAAGGGAGTAATTAAGGATACACAGGTCGTTAATTATATTGTACTGTTGATTTTCTACGGGATAGGAAACAAGAAGTTAGGGTGGGAGATTGTTTATTTGATCCTGTTGATGTAGGATCAGGTGGATAATGTAAGACTGGAGGATGTTGATGAATATAAATACTTAGGAGTATGGATTCATCGTTCATTGAAATGTGAGGTTCATATAAAAGCAGTAGTAACAAAAGCTAGCAAAAATCTTGATTTTGTGATGAGGAATTTAAAAGGGGCAAGAAGGGAGGTTAGGAGTGATGCATACAAGACCATGATTAGGCAAACAATTGAATATGGTTGCATTTATTGCATGGGATCGAAATTTAGTGAAAGATACAAACGAATTAGAGGGGGTTTAAAGGAGAGCAGCTAGAAGGATGTTGGGCAAAAATAAGCGGTGGAGAAAAGAAGGTGATAATTACTATTATGATAGGGTCACAGATATGGTACATACAGGAATTAAATTGGGAGGACCTAGAGGGACGCAGGAGGGAGAGGAGACTCACAGCGATGTATAAGATTGATAGAGGGTACAGGGATGGATGGCGATGAGAGGGAAACTTATAGAGGGGACGTATGGGCAGGGGAGATAACAACAAGAAATACAATAGAATGGTAAGTAATACTAATCATGCAAAGTATTAGTTCATCTCTATGACGATGAAGGACTGGAATATGGACTATGTACATTTATGTACCATAGTACATATACATATATGACTATATAACAATTGTTGGTCGTTGGTCATATAGTATAAACTTAAAAATGCTATTGTGGGGAAACAGCTATTGAGCCACCGCAGCTGGGTCTGCATTTTTTCACTTAATCTAAAATCATACTAGCATTTCTTTCACTTGTATTGACAGATTTTTTTTATTTATTTCTTTTTTTTTTTAATAGCTCAATAATTTTGCAATATAAACGTCAAGTATGTATGTATGTACATATACATACATATACATACATATACATACATACATACATACATACATACATATGTATGATATATCATTTACCTGGTCTTTTGGATTTTTTTCTGGCGTTTTCCCGAACAATCCCATGCTTGATATTTGTATAAATGATCACTAAAAATATTCAACAAAAATTCAAAAATTATTGTAAAGGAGTAAAGGAGAGTGAAAACAGGCTGAAAAATTCCAAGTTCCAACAGCTGATGAAATTTACTTTACAACGTTGCGATATTTTGTAAAGTTTGTCACGATTCTTTTAGGATAATTATACAATATCCTTGCCCTATGTGTTATTTAAATTGCTATAAAATGTCTAACACATATTTTATTATTATCATTATTTAGCTGAGTTGAGGCAGGACGGACCAAAATGACTTTTCGGCAACAGTGTCAAAAATGACGTCACTCGTCACTCAAAAAAATGTAAAAATAATTTCTTATTTCGTATTTTGCCTTTCGCCCGCAACAACACCCTACACACTTCGCAGCACCTTCGCCGTTCTTGCGTTCTCCCCAGTCCCCACTGTCCCCACTCCCCTCCCCCCTATCTCGAACACCCACCATTGAGAATTCTTGCAGCTGGAGCTGGTCGTGAAGATCCTGAACATTTTCTATTTTCCACGGTGAGAAAATTTATTTCATGAAATAATAGTAATGGAACCAAAGAAGCATGTTATATTGTAGCAATTTTTTTGACATAATTATGTATTTGTTTTAATGATATGTGTGTTTCTTTGTTCACATATGTACTACATAGGTAGATCTCTAATTTTAAATTCTTTTGATAAAAGCAGTCCCGGTATTAAGGCCATTAGCCATGAAATGTATATAAAAATGCATAAAATATATTATGTATGTATTAGTTATATACTTACAGCATACATGTACCGACATGAATTGAATAACCTGCAATTTTAGTAATGCTTTTCAGTCTATAGTTGTGCAGGTTTTTCATTTCCTTGCGGTACACTACAGTATGCATAATATGTATGTACTGTACATTATTGATATTCATGCTTAAGTGCACATACTATGTATGTAATGCTCATATTAATCTCATGCGGTATGTATGTACACACACATGCATGTATGTATGTATATGCATCATACATTCTTAATATGTATGTACGTACATACATACGGGTATCTCTATACTTATGTAAACATATAATTACATAGGTGCTAGGTGCCATAGTGGACAAAATGTCGAGGATAAAAGATCCCGTCTTTGCGCACAGGTAAAAGCGTGGTGACGATTTGTGCACACACAGGTATGCATCGGTATGCATAGTTGTTTTTTTTTTTTTTTTTTTTTTTTTTTTTGTCTGCGAGCCTTCTGTGTCATGTATGTACATACACATACATTATGTTTGTATATGACTGTATGCAAATCGTGCACATGTATGTATGCATTATAATTGTACACTGGTCCCGAATGAATCTGACCGCTGGTATTAAAATTTCCCCATATATGGTAATTAAGTGTATGTACTAGTTATCGGCAGTTGTATTTTTTTAAATTCCTTCCACTAATTTTAGGGCTTTGCAATTTTAGCACACAAGAGATTTTTAAGCAATCATTTCTGTGTAAAAATTTCAAAAGTCAAATGAGTGGAACGTATTATAAGAAAGCAGCAAACACCTGCCGCTAATTGCGGCAAGCATGCCGATGACAAGTACAATTACCATATTTAACATTTGGAGAGATAAACACTTCAGTCAGATTTATTCGGGACCAATAAATACACATACATACAATACATACATACAAAGTTTAGGTTGATTGCAAACACGCCAAACATCAAATTCATACTTGCACCTAATCACTGCACTGTTCGGGAACTTTTGTCCAGAGGTATAAATTATGATACTTTCACCTCAACTTTCTTAGCTCGAAGAGTAAATTAAATGGAAATTTGTAACTAAATGGCTAATTAAACTATTAAGTGTATATATATTCTCAATTTAAAAAATTTAAGTGAAAAGAAATTTAAATTAAATTAAAACTCCAGTAAATAAATTACCAAATCACAATTAAAAATTATCAATAAAAATCTTTTTAAAAGAATAATTTTTACGTTATATGTTAATGCTACTAACAAATATTGTAACTGACTGTACTGTTAAACAGTTGGGTTAAATTGAGAGGTTGTACGCCTGATTTTGGCGCCCAATAAAAGCCGTTAATTATTATTATTAATGAACAACTTTAAAATGGCAAACATGGTCATAATGCAAAACTTTTATTATATTTGCAGTGAACCGAAGTATCAATCCAGTTCCTAATGCTGCCACTTGCATCCCGTACCACTCTGGCTGCCACTCGTTGCTCATTGGGCACCAAGCTGGTTGTTCCAGTACGCACTAGTGTGGTATCTGGGCCACCAAGAAACAGGATTTCTTTTGTTGTAAGTCAGTTTTCAGTAGTGTTGTTATACTAGAATGTGGATGTTGATTTCTTGCAATTGCAAAGAAAGAAACATGCTGTGGTTGACATATCAAAACTTTTCTTTTAGAAGCATATCTTTTTATGCTATTATCTAATTCAAGAGTACAGTATCTAGGTTTCAGCAAGATAAGCTACAGAATTTTGTCATAAAAGAGTTTATTATTATTTTAATGGTTTACATCAATGATGAAATTTAATAACTTAATTATAGCTTGAAACTTTTACTTAATGTACTGTACCTTAATACTTTGCAACAATGCTAAATTTTGCTTCACAATTTTAGAAAGTGGTGTATTATAAATGGGAATATTGTTTATTTCTTTTTATATTTAATGAAAATAATATAATGTTTTGTGTGTTATTTAAAATTGGACTGATTTTTTTCTTCCCCCAGGAAAAAGCTGCCTTGGGAGGTATCATGTGCTTGAGTGTGTGTGTAGTCCCCGCATATGTGTTGGTCAATTTAAAAAAATACACCGCTGGACCTAGCGAATCATAAGTATGCACTACACCCAGTCGTAGCAAGTCACCCAAGAAGACTCCAGACCCTGAGTAGATTATTAACAGTATAGAATTTTACCTGCATGTAATAACATATCTTCCACACATACACCAACCAAATTTTAACAATTTAATATACTTCCTATCCCTGAAGCACTGTCTCTGGTGCTTCTATTTTTAACAACTCTAAAGTGCAACAACTTTTCCAAAGTACATTAGCTTAAAATTATATCTAACAAATATTTGAGACTTCTTTACATTCTCAGCTATTTTTGTATTGAAATATATATAGATATAGATATATACACACATACACATAAAGTATTTATTTTTAACATCTTTGTCATTAGAATCAATTGATAATATACAGGAAAAATTTATGAAAATGACTGAAAAGCAGAAGCGTCATTGGACGCCCATTGCTGAGGTATACAATCCATTAGAAGCAGGCTCAATTGATGGTACTGATACTGAGCCTCACGATCAAGCAATTCGTAGAGCTCTACTTGCTGAATACCAGCCTGATTCACATATAAAAAGTAAAGCAGACTACACAATATTTATTTCACGTTTAAATATAAAAACAACAGAAGACACACTCAAAAAAGTGTTTTCTCAATATGGCAGGATTAGAAAATGTAACTTGGTAAAGGATATTGTCTCTGGATTTTCAAAAGGCTATGCTTTTATAGAGTTTGATTCACGATCAAGTGTTGCTGGGGCTTGCAATGCCAATCAAATAGAATTAGAGGGTCGTAAAATTTTTGTTGACCGTGAATGTCAGAGACGTTTGCCAGGTTGGATTCCAAGACGCATGGGTGGAGGATTTGGCGGAGACAAAAAATCTGGACAGCTAAGATTTGGAGGAAAAGACCGACCTTTCAGAAAGCCTATTTTACCTGTTAAACCCCCACCACAATAAAATCCTTGTGATCATTGTAGCTGCTTGACAGTCTTTCATTTTCTATTGAACAGTAATATGTGAAATTTGTGGCAAGTTTACCTGTTAAAATGTGTTCCATGCCTTTCAATTTCACTCAAATTTTAAAAATTCTAATTTTTAAACTAAATATTTTTATACTTCTTGATGTGAAAATTAAATGTTATGTTACCGTTACGGCTATTTGACGGTAATATAACACATTATAAAAAGTCATAAGGAATTAACGGTATTATTCAAGGTCAAATTTAGCCACTTTAGGTGGTCTCTTACCGGCTAACTAGAAAAAAAATAAAGGTAAAGAGTCTTGTTTAAATAACCAAATAGGTTATAAAACACTATATTACCACAATACAATGTGACAGTCACTGTAACATAAGAAACTTCACATTACTGACACATACAACAAAAAAGATACTGTTTGAGGATTTTGAACTTGGAAACCCCATTTAAGCATGGTAAATGGTTAATTTTAATTTAGAGGCAGAACCAATTGATGATAAAGTAGACAAAACATATAGCAAAAAATAATCAGAAGCTGTGCTCTGCTAAAATTTTATCATTCATTGGATCTGCCTTGGAAACTTTTTTTTATTGCATGCTTTTATTTTAAAATATTCCAAAGTAATTTTGATTAATTGTATTAATATTGTTCATAATTTAAAGAAATTCAATTTGATTATTTTTTATATGTAATCTGTGTGCATTTTTAATTCAAAAGGCTATTGCAGAAGCCTATAAATCTTTGCAAAATGTTTATTTTGTATTTTCTCTATACTGTTATAACAAAGGCCTTTATATTAAGGTTGAAATCAGGTACTCTCAAATGATAACCATTAGTGACAATTACAAAAAGAAAATTATATATATATTGCATTAAATGTAAGGTAGTTTAGTTAAGGTCTGGACAATTACTTGGATGATGTTTGTGTGATAAAGGTGTTCTAGAAGCTTCTACAATTATGTACAGCTACATTAAATGTAATATAATATGCTAAATAAAAGAATTATGTAAGGTACAATGATGTCAAGCATAATAAATTCTTGGTTCTCAAAAAAATTACGTGTGAAAATTGGCTTTCATTCTTTCTTTCTTTTTCTTTCATTCTTTCTTTCTTTTTCTTTCTTTCTTTCTTTCTTTCTTTCTTTCTTTCTTTCTTTCTTTCTTTCTTTCTTTCTTTCTTTCTTTCTTTCTTTCTTTCTTTCTTTCTTTCTTTCTTTCTTTCTTTCTTTCTTTCTTTCTTTCTTTCTTTCTTTCTTTCTTTCTTTCTTTCTCATTGATCCTTAAGGACAAAACAACTCCAAATGTGTAAAAAAAAAATTAATAAAAAAAAATGTGAAGTCACAGTGAAATTTTCCATGAACAATATTTTACTCGCAAAATTTTAATATCACAAGAGCCTTATAAAAATCCCTGTAGGACAAACATGTAATATTGAGAGCTTAAGAGTTTACAGAAATGTATTGACTTATTTTATTGTTGTGTTTCTTTTATCCCTGCCAGTGTAACACTTGAAAATGAATGCAGATAGGATATAAACTTTGTGCTTTGTTTATCAAGTCAAGATATATACTGTAGTGTATATCATATTTCTCAAGGGGGAGGGGGGGGGGGGGTTGTGTTGGCTTAGAAGAAATGTTAAAAAGTAGCAAAACCAGACTAATTTTATATAATTCATCACAATAGAATAATAGAAGTAGTGAGTTACGGTACACATTATGATACCTTATATATTTATAGCATATGTATTTATCTTGATACATACACAGTGTAATGCTTAATTTAGAGTAAGAGGAGAGGTTCATTTGATCTTGTTATAATTGGATTGATTGATATAACGTTTTTTACTGGCCCACGCTTTCATGTGCCGTGGGACGTTGGGTCACATGCACGTGAATGTAATTCAGTCGCGGCACTGCCTATTAGCAATTTGACCAGTCGAGGCTCCTCCTCGAGATGTAAACCGTTCCGTCTTTCTGGGCGGAACAGTAACCGATTATGAAGAAGTACTGGCCGAAGACGTCCCCCGGAGCGAAACTATGTCGCCCAATCGGCCTCTACACTATTTCCACTTCACTCTATGGTCAATATGTCCTCCTCTGCACGCACTCCATGTGGTGAACGATTATGAAGATGGATTTAATGACTATGAAGCCGGTGCCTGGTAGTAACAAATTAGTGGAAAACGAAGACAATAGGTTTACAAAGGAGTAGTGGTTAAAAGGAAGACGGAAAGACAAGAATTAACGGCACAATAGGAAAGTTTACAGGCACCGGCATAGGATCCGATGCATATTATAATACTCGCCATCTTGCGCGGAACCCCTTGTTATAATTGGTTCTTTTCTGATATCACATGTTTTTAGATATGTTTACATATATTTTCCTACTCTTTATGCTGGTGCATAGTCCAAAAAAATGTGAAGTCTATAATATGAAACATTCTGGTTGCATGACGCCTATGCCTATCTAATACTGGGTGATGGTGATGAGAATGTGTTACAGTCTTACAGTGCTTTGGTCATGTTGAGAGGATGGGTGATGAAAGAATAGCAGAGCGCTGGATCGAAAAGATAGGTATCATATAGCCGGCAGGCCTATATAAAGTAATCATGGTCTGAAGTTGTGGGAAGATATGTTTGAAAAATAAGATATGCCGTATACGCATCAGTATGAGTAGCAAAAAAAAAAAAAAAAAAAAAATGTATGAAATAATAAGGTATGAGTCTGATGATAAGGAAGCAAGAGAATTATGTCAGGATAGAAACTTTTGTGGAGGTCTATATATCACTAAGTAAAAAGTCAGGCTCACAGTAGATGATACAGTATAGTCCATCTCCTATACTGAGAATGTCAGATCAATGCGCGCCATAATTCCGACTGGGTGAAGCGGGCTGAACTACACGCGTGTACGTTACTTCAGTTACTTTTAGTTCAGTCCGCTTCACCCAGTCGGAATTATGGCGCGTTTTTTGATCTGACATTCCCAGTATAGGAGATGGACTATATCATCTACTGTGAGTCAGGCTAAAAATAACTATGTTGTTGGCCTATATACCCCTGAAAGGGGCTATATGTTTATTTAGTGTCATGATATATACATGTAACAATTGAATTAAAAAACTTGTGTTTTTCTATTTGATTATTAGTTTTAGTATGTAAGTTGACAATTCTATTATAATCTAAACAATTGTAATTCTTTTTTCATTGCATTTTGACTGGGAGATGTAGGATACTGGAAATAAAGATATTTTGAATTTCTGCGCTGTAAACTGGCTAACAAATTATTTTGCGCATCATGTGGCGCATGTGGCAATTTAGCCGATTTGGCGCGAGAGTACAGCTGACACCGGACTCACCGGACTGCACCGGACACGCCTGCTGCATGTTGGCTATGTATCTCCTGCGATCTCCTGAATATAACTGAAGATTTTGAAAGTACCTATAGACGTATTTGTTTCTGAAATTTCGGCTGTGCGGAGTAGATTTTGTATGGTTATAAGTTTTCAATTATCAACGTATCTGATAATCTTGTAAAATGTCAGCCAAACAAAAGGGAATTATGGAGTTCTTCAAGCCCAAAATTGTTAAACGTCCACTAAGCGCTGTCAACAGTGCCGGGAATAACGACGTCGAGGTATAAGTTAATATCCATTATTTTGGCGAAGATATGTGTACTGTACGTACAGTACATAGACATAGACACAATTATCAGTGTCCCTTACATGTCTTCCGACTCGATCCCGCTGTATAAATTTGTAGACAAGCATGATTCAAGCTTTTACTCTAGCGCCGCGATTGGCAGCCAAAACTACTACATATATTACAAATATATAATTGCTTTACAAAGGTTTGAGGTCTTGTTGTCACCTGAGCGCAAGAAGTCTGAGTGGTTATCTCTGTTTGCGTCATACATTATATCGTTTCTGACCATTATAAAATATAGTCAGCCACTCAGCCTTATCAATCCTTATCATACATATAATAGTTCAAATTGCCCCCATGCGTATCGCAAGTGTTCCCTAGAGAGAGAAATTTAAAACAGCGTGTCTAAAAAATCAGCCAAGAGTTGGAAGACGTAAGGGGCATTGCACAATTATATAATTTACCATCCAAATTCAGTGCGTGTTTCTTTTATTGACTAGTAAAGAAACAACGGTTTTGAGGCCGACTATAAGAGATTTCAGTCATATCCCAGTAAACCACAGCTTTTCACAAGTAGTTTGCAAGTACTTTTCCGATGTAAGAGTGTCACTCCCAGCTCATGTGACGTCACTGGTTACGACATTCTTCCATCGGAAAAGTACTTGCAATGTACATGTGAAAAAACTGTGGTTTACTGGGATCCGCTTCCGTTTCTCCTTGCTACGCATGTGCAGTAAGGAGAAACGGAAGCGGATGTGAGCGAAATTGCTTATAGTCGGTCTCAAAACAGTTGTTCCTTTATCAGTCAATAAGAACAACGAACAACATTGGAATTTAGCGCGAGTTTTTGAATGGTAAAATATGTATGCATGTATCATATGTTATGTATGTACAGTACAGTAATGTAAGTAGATAACCTATGTAATCCAAAGAGGATTCCCGCTGAAAAGTACTGGTCAGCTGGAGACGTGTATTGTGGGTCAAAATTACATTGATCAAATGGGCAACAAAATATAACTTCCAGGATAAAATAAAATTAAAGGCAACAGAAAATTGAATAACGATATTATCTTTGCATTACCTATCTATAGAAATACCTTACAGTATACAGTATGGAGCTCAATAAATGTTAAAGAGATACTATTGGTCCACGAAATTACAATAGCAAAGTGTATCTGCTGCAGCAGTTCTCCGCCTTCTCAGGCTAGTTGTCATTGCAGTGACCAATGACATAATGAGGAAGGTGAATTTTTTTAACCCCCACTTTTTATAACATTTTTGAAAAGAGCGTTAAAAAATTTTGAGGCGCTATTTTTTCTTAAAACAATTGGAGCATGGGAAGTATTTTCAATTAATTTTTGAAAATCGTCCTAAAAAGACTCTGACGTCATCAATCGGGCATTTATTTCGGAAAGTATTGACCATAGAAGTTTCAGTAGCCAGTTTTTTTAAATCCTGAGGACGAGCTGATTTCATTCAACTGGTTACTGAACCTCGAACGATTAGTATTTCCGAGAAAAAAGTGGAATGATGACGTCAGAGTCTTTTTAGGGCGATTTTCAAAAATTAATTAAAAATACTTCGCATGCTCCAATCGTCCTAAGAAAAAATAGCGCCTCAAAATTTTTTAAAGCTCTTTCCAAAAATATCATAAACTCAACAAAAAAATTTCAATTCACCTTCCTCATTATACGCACACCTCCTTGACTTACTGGTGCACATCCTCTCCCCCTCTCTCTCTCTCTCTCTCTCTCTCTCTATGATATTTTACATCCTGTGAAAAGAACAATATCACATGCAAAACAAACATGTTTATAGAAAATGTCTTTTTGTTTGATCAAGCAGGCAAGCATTATATTTTAGTTCTGCGAGAGAGAGAGAAAATGTTGTGCACCACGCGGCTGATCGGCAGGCAAGCAAACATAATACTCTGGTTCTGAGACCAAGAGAGAGAGAGAGAGAGAGAGAGAGAGAGAGAGATGTGTTGTGCACCAGACGGGTGGACGGCGGGCAAGCAAGCTTCATACTCTGATTCTGAGAGAGAGAGAGAGAGAGAGAGAGAGAGAGAGAGAGAGAGAGAGAGAGAGAGAGAGAAGGTGTGCATATTCAAGGAGGTGTGCTTATATTTATGTCACTGCCACTGCAATGACAACTAGCCTGAGAAGGCGGACACTGCTGCAGCTAACACACTTTGCTATTGTAGTTTCGTGGACCAATAGTTTCTCTTTAACATTTATTGAGCTCCATACTGTATATTTCCCAATTGTGTGTGCTGCGCACGTGTGTGTGTTGTGTGTATACATATATATGTACATACGTCCATATAATATAATATGTGATGTAATGTAATGATGACGATCCAATTCATACATGTTATTCATATCTTACAGGAATCATCAGAGCAGAACGCAGCAAAATCTCCCAAACTTGATGAAACGACTAAGAAAGCAGAAAGCACTGTGCAGCATGGGCTTGGCTCATTCTTGAAGAGCAAATGGGATCAAATGCCTGCAGAAGAATTGCAGACCAAAATACAAGAGCATGCAAAGGAACTTCCTGCTCTCCACCCAAGCATTCATGCATCATGGTACAAAGTGTTGACAAAGGAGTTCAGCAAACCGTATTTTAAAAAGGTACATATATTTTCACTGTGAAACTTATATATACATACATAGATATTTTTTCGATATTTTTGCTATATTTCATACATAAATATTGCACCATAAATTTCATATTTTTTTCATCTTTGAGGTATAAATTTGTATCATATTTTTACAACATTTATTTATTATTTTATTTATTTATTTGTTTATTTATTTAATTATTTATTTATTAACTTACATACTTACTTACTTACTTAATTACCTAAATACTTAATTACTTATTTATTTATTTTATTCTATTGTTCGCGTATTAGGAAAAAACCATCGCGGTTAGTATTAATAAGTTTAAAAAAATTAGAAAATAGTTGGTAGAGATTAGAGCACGTTGAATTGAAAATTAATAAAACGCGAAAATTCTCTAATTTAAATAGTAAATTGGGACTAGGGATCAAATATTCTAGCTTGAGCTAGTTAAAAAGTAGACGTTAAAGGGATGGAGGTATAGTGTCAAAATAAATTACGATGTGCCTAGCATCTCACGTTCTCACACTACGTCAAAGACACAACATTATAAAACAGCATCAGACTTACTCTTTGCCTTAGACCGGTTTCGTCCTTTACCTAGGACTCATCAGTAAGGCTCGGCAGAGAGCTCTGTACAGCTAGAGATGGCTCACACCACATCTGCTAACTGACTGAGCTGAGGAAGCAAGTGGCAGTCGCGTTTTTATACGCGATGCCCCCGCAGCTGCACGCGCTGATTGGTTAAAATCGCGCTCGCAAACTAATTTTTTTAAACTTATTATTATTATTCTATTGTTCGTTTGTTAACCTAAAATGATTAAAATAAATTACGAATTAGCAATTTTCTTATTTAGTATAGAAGCGACTTCAAATATTTAATAAATTTAAATTTTTTTCACGCTATTTTTTTATTTGATAAAATAAACAAAGTATCATTAGCTTTTTTTTTTTTTTTTTTTTTTTGTATGCACCAACACCGATTAAGGGTATAAAAAAGTCCAAATTTCTCCTCTGGTCGGAAAAATCCGTTGATTTTGTAAACCTTTCAACAATTTTAACCTTGTAAAAATTTTGTAGAAATTATGGAAGTATGCTACATCTTTTGTAATTTGCAATGCATTGAATTAATGTAACGGTACAGAGATTTAAAATGTCAATCATTGGTTATATTTTATTGTGATTTCTACCGGCTCTTTAGTCATTAGGAGAGATCATAGATAGTAATGTACAAACCACACGACGGATTTCTCAGAAACTTGGCGACAGTCGCTCACTTTTTTTTTTTTTTTTTTTTTTTTTTTTTTTTTTTTTTATAAAAAGAAAAAAGTTTTAACACCGTTGCATTTTTATTGTATGTAAAATAGAAAAGGTGCACGTCGCCCTGCCCTGCCCTGCCCTTCTTAAGTTAAGTTTTTTTTTTTTTTTTTTTTTTTTTTTGTATTTATTACTTTTATTTTATGGGAGAGCAAAAGTCTCAAAGTCTCAAAAAAAAGTATCGAAATTTAACGATATTTTGCTGATATCGGTGACCGATACCGATATTCGATACTTAAGTTAAAAAAAGGCCCCGATACTATACCGATACGATAAAAGTATCGGATATAGTATCGTAGTCGATACCGATACTCCATGACTGATACATACTATAATATATATTATAAATATATATCATTCTACATCTATGTAATTTAAGGTACCAAAATTGTTTTTGTTCATTATATCTTATATATTCATGAACATTTCAACTTTCATATAGTATAATAAATCAATTATTATATTTAAACCCACATTTTCTACATATATCCTACCATATCCTATTTACATAATAAACATATGTCTATATTTTATTTTTATGCAACTGCACTGCATGTATGAACCATATCTGTTTTGGGGAACAGAAATGCGACCAATGAATTATCTCACGAGTTGTGAAATTCGAAAAACAAAAGTCTAAAAAAAAAGGTTCTAGAATAGTTAGAAGGTGGCAATTATTTAATTTAAAATGGCTGGTTTCTTAGCTTCCTGGTACATTTTTATGAAAAATTTATGACACAAATTGACAGTTAACAAATTAACACAAATAAAGAATAAAAAATGAGCGGCCGTTTGGGTCTTTTTTTTTTTTTTTTTTTTTTTTTTCACACCTACGAAAATACCTACAAAACACCTGGATGTAAAAAGTTTATTTAGCATTTGGATTGAAATGGAACTTTTACACAAAATACAAAAGTTTACAGCGTATACAAGGATGTTATTTTTTTGGCAAGTTAAAAAAATTAGCAGAGTTATTAGCAGAGCTATTTGCACATTTCTAATTATTATTATTTTTTTTTTATTATTATTATTATTATTATTTTTTTTTTTTTTTTTTGCGTTAAAATAAAGCCACAACTTTGAAATTTTGCCACAGTATTTATCATTAGCGTGAAAATTTTTCATGAAAAAATGAATTAATTTCGATAATTTGTTTATATTTTACAATTTATTTTAATAGTAAAGTATAAATGAGAAAAAGGAAAGCAGGCGAGCAAGAGAGAAGAGGAGAAATCGTGACATAATTGTATGAGCTACTGAAAAGTCACCGTCATAATCTAACACGTATCATTTTCTTGGTTCAAGCAATTATTTGCAGCGTAAAAATATTTATACTTTGGGGACATTTTGTATGCTTATTTGTTTTATTTTTTGCTTCATTAAGCTATTTCATTGATACGGTATGAAAATTTGATATTTAAATATAAATAAACATAAATTTACGTAGTAGCTTAGCACAGAGACACTTTAGTTTCTTACGCAAACACGTCACAATTTCTCCTCTTCTCTTTCGCTCGCCGGCTTTACTTTTTCTCATTTATACTTTACTATTCAAATAAATTGTAAAATATAAACAAATTAATTCACAAATTAAAAACAAAGTAATCCATTTTTTAATGAAAAATTGTCACACTAATGATAAATACTGTGGCAAAATTTCAAAGTTGTAGCTTTATTTTAACGCCAAAAAAAAAAAAAAAAAAAAAAATAGAAATGTGCAAATAGCTCTGCTAATAACTGCTAATTTTTTTAACTTGCCAAAAAAATAACATCCTTGTATACGCTGTAAACTTTCGTATTTTGTGTAAAAATTCCATTTCAATCCAATGCTAAATAAACTTTTTACATCAGGTGTTTCGTAGGTATTTTCGAAGGTGTGAAAAAAAAAAGACCCAAACGGCCGCTCATTTTTTATTCTTTATTAATTAACTTTGTTAATTTGTGTCATAAATTTTTCATAAAAATGTACCAGAAAGGTAAGAAACCAGCTGTTTTAAATTAAATAATTGCCACCTTCTAACTATTCTAGAACTTTTTTTTTTTTTTAGACTTTTGTTTTTCGAGTTTCACAACTCGTGAGAAAATTCATTGGTCGCATTTCTGTTCCCCAAAACCGATATGGTATATTAGGCATATGTGGACCCAAGTTGTATGTTACTTTAGTATGTGTTGATTATTTTACTGTTATTGTGATGTATCGGATGAACATATTATATTTTATATTGCACTCATTATTGTTATTGTAACACAGCTGAGTGACTTCGTATCTGTTGAGCGTAAAAACAAGACTGTGTACCCACCAGAACATCAGGTCTGGGCCTGGACTCGGCTGCCAATCGAGGAAGTCAAAGTAGTAATTCTTGGACAGGACCCATACCACGGACGTGGACAAGCTCATGGTAATTTAAAGCCTATGTATACATTATATGTTTATGTATATATATATCGACGTTGTTGCGAGCAATATGTGTAACTCGTTTTTTGTCACGCTAAGCAAAATGTCTTATCTCATTATTTGTCACGCGTAGCAATATGTGTATCTCATTTTTTTTCAAGCTAAGCAAATGTGTAAGTCATTTCTGAACATAATAAAGATGGCTCTCAACTTACACATATTTCTTCGCGTGACAAAAAAAAAAAAAAAACGAGATACACATATTGCTACGCATGACAATTAACAAGATAGACATTTTGCTTCGCGTGTATACATATTGCTCGCAAAAACATTGATATACTTCAACCTATATGTACAGCTCTGGACACACGTTCCCAAACGATTTGTAGGCAACCCGCAACCACACTATGCTATCTTTATGAGAAAACGCAGCGGCCGCTGCTGCCCCATTCAGGAACTTTTGTCCAGAGCTGTATTACACACGTACCCACACATCAAATTAGTTACACAAATTATATAATTAAGATTTGATGTACTTAATCATGACTACATTATTGAATGTTTGTGCTACACAATTAATTACAAAAATCACGCAGAAAATAAAGTACATTTTACAATAAAATTATCATTTAACTTTAGTACACTCTAAAGCCCAAAATTTTTTAATTTAAAAGTAAGGTCAAAGTTTTTGAAATTTACTTATATGTACTATACGTACTATTGAAGAAAGAAAGAACTACGCTTAAAAAAAGTTAATACATTATACCTATGCTCCAAAATAAAAGTCAATGAAGACTTAGATGCATTATGTTGATTGTGTATGTTGATCTGTGGCCCCCTTAGTAAGTGAAAAATTCAACTAAACTTAAAAACAAAGTTATCCTTGGGAGAGCAATTACAAAGAGGTGCAAATAGAGCCTAAACTGCTTCTTTATGATTTTTAAGTTTAATGCATACATGCCAAACAGTTACAATTTATGTTTAAATATTTATTATTACTATGTTTGTTTTTAATCCACATTTGTTGACTGCTTACACATGCACTGGGCCAACCCAGTAGCTACGGTGCTTGCACCCTGCCAACCCAGGTTTGTGGCTAATTACCTTGAGGGCTACTCTAATGTGATTTGAGACAAAAGTCTTGCTGCCCTGTGGGGTGGCATCCTTTCCTTGGCAAAGTAGGACACTATTCTGCAAGCTCTAAAGCATGGAATGCACTCAAAAACCAAGGCACTTAAAGGTGGTGTGGCTCTTGACTATCCAAACCAATGCCTCAACCACCCCACGACCATACATGCAAGCTAGGCTACGGGGCTCCCAAGTCTAAAGACCCAAGTCACACCCAACTAAAAAAAAAAAAAAAAAACTAAATAATCATGGAAAGCAAATAAAATTTTACATGAAAAGGAAGAAATTGCTTTGGTTCTATGCAAGATGCTGCAATAATTGTTTGTGCGCAAGTGGGAAAAAAAGTCTCTAAATGGCATTATTTAATGTGTTGTTTAAACATTGTTTCAGGACTTTGCTTCAGTGTGTGTCCTGGCATCGCCATACCACCAAGGTAAGATTGTGTGGAACTAAATTTTCAATAAAATAATAAATGTAAGATTCTCTTACTGTAATTATTTGTTGTTACTCTATTCTAGCTTGCTGAACATGTATTCTGAGTTAAAAAATGATATACCAGGCTTCCAGAAACCTAACCATGGCAATCTTTCTGGCTGGTGCAAGCAAGGTGAGTGCAAGACAAATTCTACAATAAATTGTTTATTTGCTGCAATGCAGCTGAATTGTTAAGAAGACATGATGATACTTATTTGTGAAATTAAATTATGTCAGGTGTCCTCCTGCTCAATGCTACTTTGACTGTGCGTGCTTCTGAAGCCAAGTCTCACTCTGGTCAAGGCTGGGAAAACCTAACTGATGCTGTTATCAAGGAGGTATAATAAACAGAAAGAATTCATTGGTCAACTTTATTAATAGCTAGAGGACCAAATATTTGTATTATAAAATCATTTTTGTTGTCTTAGGTGAGTGCTAGGTGCAGTGGAGTAGTGTTCCTTCTCTGGGGTTCTCATGCTCAGAGTAAAGCAGTTTTTATTGACAAGGTACGTGACAATAAGTAATCTTATTACTTCCCCCCCCCCCCCCATCAGATGTAAAATGAACCACAGATTAAATGTGTTGCTTTGCCAAGCCTGTGGTGCAGTGGTATGCACACACTGGATTATGAGAAATCATGAGTTGGCTTCTCACACAGCTTTTCAGCAAGGCTTTTTTTTTTTTTTTTTTTTTTTTTTTTTTTTTTAATTTGACTGTTACTTAAAAATGTGACCTTGCGCATTAATCTACAACTATCCTGGGGACCAGGATGCTGTATGGTGCATATGAGAGCGTATTAGTTTTGCATTAATTAAAAGTGAAAAGAGTTAAAAAGAATTGGTTGTCACAGTCATGATCTCAGGGGAGATATCACTTAGCTTTGATTTTGCATGGTATTGGCCACAAAATATTTATTGGCATTGTTCCGCTATATTGTCCGATTATATATATAGGCCTATATATATATATATATATATATATATATATATATATGATAAGAAATTTTCTCGGTGAAATAGAATTATTGTCTTACCTTCTGTGAAGACACTGGGCTTTACACTCGCTGCTATCACTATTTTAAATAACAATGAAAAAATAATAGTCACTTTGTACATAATTATAAAAACACTCAATTCACAGTCTTTTTAAAAATTACATAGCTATGTTATTTACACACAATGTTTAACGTTTTCGGAGACTATATATCAAAAATGATACATACTGTCTGTCTCCTTCCTCAGAACTGAAAACTAAACTCTCACTCTCTGCCGTGCTGACCTCCTGGGGGGAGGAGAGGGCGTACGCGCCTCGTCAGGTGCAAGCGAAACGTTGACTTTATTTTTAGTACGATTACATGGTACTTTCTTATCAAATGGTTTCAAAAGGGGGATCCAAATGCGTGGCAATTCAAAACTTGGTTGACTGATAATTGTTTCATTTTTCCTTCTTGCCATTTCTATTGCTTCTAAAATTTTTCTCTTTTTATAATGACTTTCTCTACCTATAATTTTAGCTTCTTCCCATTGAATTTTGTGATTATTATCCAGAGCATGGTCCACAAGTTTTGAATATCCTGTATCTCTTTTTTCTGTTTTTTGCTTGTGCTCTTTTACCCTAATATCTAAAGGGCGACCAGTTTCACCGATGTATTCCATTTCACAATCACAGGGTATTGAGTATACAACATTTTTATTCATACTTTTTTTCATGTCTGGTTTAGTACGTACTAATTTTGATTTTATAGTTTCTCTTGACGAACACACAAATCTTAAATTTACTTCTCTGCCAACTCTTTGTAATTTTTCACTTAGTCCTTGAACATAAGGGATGCAAATTGTACCAGCTGGTTTTTCTTTTTCTATTTTTGTGTGTTCTTTATTTTTATTTCTCTGTAACTTTTTAATAAATTGTGGTGGATAGTCATTTTCTGTTAATATATTTGCAACGAAATTTTCTTCATCTTTCAATAACTGGTTGCCAACGCAGTGACTTTTTGCTCTGTGTAATAATGTAGCTGTGATACCAGATTTCGTTGCATATGGGTGGTTTGAATTGTAATTAAGATAGCGACCACTATCAGTAGCTTTTCTATAGACTGAGGTAACTAATTTATTATTTAACCTTTTTACTTTGACGTCTAAAAATGGAAGTTCCCCCTCCTTCTCATACTCAATTGTAAATTTAATTGTTTCTGCTTGATTATTCATATGATCTATAAATGATTCTATTGGAGCTTCATTTTGCGGCCATATTATAAATGTATCATCAACATATCTTTTGTATATTATTGTATATTATTGGTATATTCAGTTCTGAGGAAGGAGACAGACAGTATGTATCATTTTTTATATATAGTCTCCGAAAACGTTAAACATTGTGTGTAAATAACATAGCTATGTAATTTTTAAAAAGACTGTGAATTGAGTGTTTTTTCATTGTTATTTAAAATAGTGATAGCAGCGAGTGTAAAGCCCAGTGTCTTCACAGAAGGTAAGACAATAATTCTATTTCACCGAGAAAATTTCTTATCATCATGCAACCTCGCTCGAAATTCAACATTCAAAATATATATATATATATATATATATATATATATATATATATATGTTCCAAGGTCAAATGCACATCGGACATTACAGCAAACCACTGACATTATAATTAAAACTTTATTAATCATCATCAAACATAATAAACTAATACATAATCATTGAGTTAAAAAGCTCCATGGTATGTGAGTTCATGTTCTGGGCACACAACTGTTTGAGCAACTGTTTTGATTCAAATAGTAATTTATTGTGTTTTTATTAAGAATAGTTACAATATACATAAATTTTACACTATATTTCATGCTATTTTCAGAAAAAGCATCACACTCTGATGACAGTGCATCCTTCCCCTCTTTCTGCATATCGTGGCTTCATGGGATGCAAGCACTTCTCCAAATGCAATGACTTGTTGCAAAAGCAAGGAAAGAAGTCCATTGACTGGAACCATCTCCCTGAGAAATAAACTCAAGACCTAGCAGTCATCATTATCATTGAATATATCGAGGGTGCTCCGCTATAATGTCCTAAGTCCATTTGACCTTGAAAAATATTTTTTGCTGCAAATGACCTGAAATGGATAAATCCAAAATTTGGGGTTGATCCGACGATTTTTTATTTTTCAAGGTCAAGTGGACTTAGGACATTATAGCGGAGCACCCTCGATATACCGTTCTCTCCTCCTCCCCCCCCCCCCCATCAATTTACATATTTTATTCCATAAAGTAGAAAACTGAATCTCTGTAAAGTGCTCCTATCCAGTTAAAAAAATGGATTAAAACTTGTATATTCCACATAGTTTATATTATATTAAGTAACTTAATTGTTAAGGAAAAATCACTATGAGATAATTTATAATTACATAAAAAAGCACATATATTAATTAAAATGGAGGAATGGGAGATAGTGTGAACTGAGACTAACAGTGATGCCATAGAAGAGGGAAAAAATCTACCCCAGGTCAAAAAAAATATTAATACTGTAGTTTAATATTAATGCAGCATTAAAATGTTTTGACCTGGGTTGCAAACTATTTTCTCTACTACAGCATTCCTGTCAGTCTAAAAGCTCACACAATCTCTCATTCCCCAATTTTTCATAATCTATTTGTTTTTCTATCAATTTGTTTTAATTACTGTATAACTCTAATAAGTTTAAAAAAAAAAATTAGAAAATAGTTGGTAGAGATTAGAGCACGTTGAATTGAAAATAAATAAAATGCAAAGATTCTCTAATTTATATAGTAATTGGGTCTAGGGGCCAAATATTCTAGCTTTAGCTAGTTGAAAATAGACGTTAAAGGGATGAGGGTACAGTGTCATCTAATCTCTACCAACTATTTTCTAATTATTTTTTTTAACTTATTAATACCAACCCCGATGTTTTTTTTTCCTTATATACATATCTATTTTCACCGAACTATGGGACTCTCTTCACTATGGTAAGGCCCTTGCTGGTTTTCTCCTATCCTTTTCTTTCAATTTATCATACCTAACCGCGCTGGTTTATTTTCCTTAATATTCCTTAATATACATATTATTAAATAACTTCGATATTTTAAAAGCAAGTAGCTAGCATCAAATCGACAACAATTGATATAATTCATTCAGTGATAGATTTTTTACATAACATATTTAAGAAGTCAAAATATATTGACAATATGGTGATAATTCTTTTGGTTTGGTTTGATGCTTCATAAAAAGTTTGCTTCAATTCATATTATAAACAAAAAAAAAAAACAAACAAACAAAAAAAAAAAAAAAAAAAAAAAGCTCAACTCTCAACTCTTTAGTGTGCACAAATCAAAAAGTAAAAGGGGATCCAACATGTCTTGTTAATGTATCAGTATTATTATTGTGACAAGCTCTAATTTACATTTACAGAAAAACTGTGAATTAAATACTGATTAACTTATAAAGTGTTATCAATGGAAAGAATAGGAAAGGCATACATGCAAATTTCCATGGTGATGTCCATAGCTAGGTGAAACACTTATTTAATAGTTAATGTATCATCTCATACCTTGTTTCATACATTTCCTTTTGCATTTCATACTGCGTACATTCTTATTTTTCAAACATCTTCCAACCACCAAGGAAGCAAGTGAAGTATGTCAGGATAGGAAGTTGTGGAGGTCTATCACTGGGTCAGGATAAAACATTTGTGTTGTTGGCTTACCCCGAAAGGGATTATAGCGTCATGATATGTATGTATGTATGTATCATCTAGACTTCACTTTAAGCAACTGAGGATGAGAGTCGTTGCACTTGAAACATATTAATCAATGTAAATATTTGTGCAAGCTATGTCTTCAAGATTTTCACCTAGCTATGGACATCTTTGTTGTATGTTTGTTTGTTTGTTTGTTTGTTTTTTTTTTTTTTTTTTTTTTTTGCTTTGCTTTGCTTTATTTAAACTGTAATTGTTTCCAATTTACTAAACTTAATGAAGTAGGTTATAGTTCTTTAATGATGAAAGGTATATTTTTGCTAAATTATATAAGCTTAGAAAAAAAGACTAAATGGTTTTATTTTGTGGCTATGAAATATTTTACTTTGGGAGGGGGGGGGGGGCAGAAAGCGTATTTTTTAATAGGTACTGTGACTTGATAACTTAAAACAGTTTTGAAATATATTAACTTTATAATAAAATATTTTTAAATTATATAAATGTGCCTTCTTGTAAGAGTAACATCATAGATGATTGTTTGTTTTTCTCCTTTTATAATATTTTAAAAAGCTAAAACAAAATTTCAGGAGAAAAGTACTAATGCATGAACAGACTGAAAGATAAAAATTGTTTTAATTGTTATCAAAAGTTTTCAGGATCAACCCATAACTCTTATGAGATTGAAATTCTTTTTAATTATTGAGCAAAGTGGAGTGAACTATGCATTTAAAATAATGAAATCTTTAGTTTTACTGTCCCATATATCGTTATGTATTATATTGTGTCCCCCATCCCACCCCATTAATATTAGAATTTGCATAGCAACACTTAAAGGCGTAGAACACCTTAAACAAAAAAGTTGTGTAATATCCTAACAAACCTGAAAATCAACGTTGTTTTGGCTGAAGTCATTGATTTCTAATTTATTTTCCATTCACAAAATACCACTAGCGGTCACTGGCGTCACAGCTTACCCGGTTTACGCGCGTGTAAAACAAGCGAGCTGTGACGTCAGTGACCGCCAGTGGCATTTTGTGAATGGAAAATAAATTAGAAATCAATGAGTCCGGCCAAAACAACGTTGATTTTCAGGTTTGTTAGGATATACCACAACTTTTTTGTTCAAGGTTTTCTACGCCTTTAAGAGAAAATTGCGTTTTCAAATACCTAAATAATATTATTATTACATAAATATATGACAATCAGTTGTTTCAGACAGAAATTGTTAAATTTCCATGCTTATGCTTGCTGGTACCGTAGCTTCTTTCTGTTTGGTTTACTTTCATATGCTACTTTTGCTCAAGCTCAGCCCTCTGATTGCAAACATAAATATGTGACCATTATAAAATATAAAATTGGTCTATGTGAAAACATTATAACTCTTAAATTTAGTGACGACTGCTATATTTTAAATTAGCTATACTTTATTTTGGTATAAAATTGCTGGACAAAAATGATGCTCTTTATTAATAATTACAAACCATTAATGTTTTATCAATATCTTTTGAGCGGTCAAATGTAAATGTGTCTATATAATTATATGTTAATATTAGCAATTATACTTTGTGTGTTTAAAACAAAAAACAAAACAAAAATGGGGGGGGGGGGTAGGTTGAAAAATGCTGGTTTCTTACATTTGTGAAATGTTTCTCAGATCCAATCTTTTCTTGGCTTTCTCAAGACAAGTCAGATGCATTTAGCAGGAAATAAGTATGCAAACTTGCTACATGATGTATAAAAAACACATAAAATAATACATTTATACATGACGAAAGATAGGATATTACAAATTCAAATTCAAAATATATTTATTCATTTCTTTCATCCTACAATCACAATATACAACAAAGCATATCGGCTTAGTTGATACAGTTGATATCAGTTGATACAATTAGAAATGATAGTCAAAAGTACATAATTTAACACAGACATCAATATATCACAAAACATATTTATATACATATTTATGTAGAAAAGAAAACAAACTTTTTAAATTAAAACTATAAATGCGTTGTTTATTTTGATTCATTATCTTTCATAAACTCATCAATAGAATAATATTGCTTGTTTAACAGTAGTGTTTTCAATGATTTTTTAAACAAAATAGGGTCTTCCATGCTTTGTTGTATATTGTGATTGTAGGATGAAAGAAATGAATAAATATATTTTGTGTTGTGACTATGTTTTGTTTCATGACTAGTAAAAGAAGGTAAATTAAATTTAACTTTCATAGCACATTCAAGTATACATATAAACAACAATTCGTCAATACTCTGTAATAATTTTATCTTAAAGTGTTTCTCAGGTATGTAATTTTATATTTTGTGAAATAAACTTTTAAATTTGAATTTTTGCTTTTATATATTCAAGTTTTTTTTTTTTTTTTTTTTGTGGTTTAGAAAAACTAAAGAAAATATTCATCCAATGTAATAGTAATGGAGAATTTTTACTTTTGTATAATGAGTAAAGTTAAACATTCCTCTGCATGCTGACAATTTTTATATCAATACTGTGTAGCAAACACTTTTCTAATACAGCTTGCAATAATTAACAACTAACTTTTAGAAAAGAAAAGTATTCAATCTTAGAATATATTTACCCAAGTAGAGCATAGATAATTAAAATTTTCATTTGCTTATTAATTGTCGATTATAAAGTTATCACACTAACGTACTTTTTGTTTGAACACATAATGAAGCATATATATAAGTACAAAAGCTGTATAATATTTTAATATAACCCTACAATAATAGAGAAATACAATATCAATGATTGTATAAACATGCATTTTATTATTATTATTTAAATGTAAACTATTTTTGAATATATCTTTTACAGGGAAATCGACCATATATATGGTAAAAACACGTTCCAAAAATGTATATTTTTTAGGTTTCAAGTTATTTACTGGAGGTTGCTTCTAATAGTGCTCGCTATCCCTATTATAGCGCCACACGGAGTCTGTTGGAGAAGCTTTAAAAAATATTATAGCTCCTACATCCTCAGAAATAAATGATTTTAAAGAAAACAATAAAAATTAAATTCCAATTAAAAACATTTTACACCTTTATTAATTGTTATAGTATTGTTACATAATTTATATGTTATTGATATTTCGTCTAAAAAAATGCTCCGGTATAAAGACGCAAACCGAGTCAGTTTATGAGCCACGCGTCTTTTAACAGTTGCGTCGCCGCGAATTCTTAACAAATGTATGTTATTATGTTATATGATGATATTATGTATTTTTACCATAGAACTGATATGCTTTGGTGACTTTGGGACCACCACTGCATACGATGGAACGTGTTTTCTTTTGACATTATAATTGAATATAATGATTTAAGAAATTTGTTCTTGCAGTTCCTTTACGAACTGCAAGAATGAATAGGAAAAACTCAACAATGATAATTATAAGCTAGTTTTCGTTCTTATCATTATAGCTTCATTAATTGGTAAACAACTATGCTTATGTTGTTACAATGTGCATGTAGGAAATGCGCGCGCCGTGTACCGAACGACACGCACTTACCGAATATTGCATCGTATGCATATTTCCTACACATATGTAACAACATATTATGACATTTATTGAGGGTTGTTTTATTTTTTATTATCATTTTTTTTTTCTTTTCTGTGAAAATAAGTACTCATACTCTACATTTATTTAGTTTCCAAAACTAATAATAATAATTGCGTATTGACTAGTAAAGGAACAACGGTTTTGAGGCCGACTATATAAGCAATTTCGGTCACATCCGCTTCCGTTTCTTCTTACTACGCATGCGCATAGTAAGTCGAAACGGAAGCGGATGTGAGCGAAATTGCTTATATAGTCGGCTTCATGCAAAACAGTTGTTCCTTTATCAGTCAACATTACATGAAGGGCGAAAAAAAGTACAATTAAATTTAAGTCGTCTTTATAATCCAAATATTTATATAATTAATTACATAATGTTTGCATATAATTTACTTTGCTCTTTCATTTTCAAGTTCTGTATTGCAAATAATTGCGGAATAAATGCGGATAAGCTTTATATAATATATATATATATATATATATATATATATATGGTATTAGGTGTATAATACTATTATACGTATTTTGCAAGAAAATTATTTGTCCCTAAACTTTTATTTTAAACTTAAATAAAAAAATAATCTTTATCCTTTTTTGTCTTTCTTTCTTTCTTTCTTTCTTTCTTTCTTTCTTTCTTTCTTTCTTTCTTTCTTTCTTTCTTTCTTTCTTTCTTTCTTTCTTTCTTTCTTTCTTTCTTTCTTTCTTTCTTTCTTTTTTCTTCTTCTTCGTTTGTGTATAGATGCAAATTTTATATGCGTATTTTTAAATTGCTAAGAGAGTTACATAAAAAAACAAAACTTTCAAGAATTAAAATTGTAATCCGTCTCAACGTCTGAGTTTGGCGTTTTTAAACGTTATATACGCATATTATATAGCTCTCTCTCTCTCTCTCTCTCTCTCTCTATTTCTATCTGTCTGTATTATTTGCAAATATAACCACTTTTTTAGAATACGAGAAATTTTTGATATTGAATTAGATATTCGATCGTGTTCTTTTAGAGAGTGGAATAATAACAAATTTCGAGTTATACGAGGAGTACTAAGATCAATTATGGGCTAGCTTAAATTTGTCTATTTTACAATTTTAAGCTTGAATTAATTTGCAAGAACCTCGTCTTGTTTCTGGTAGGAGTATGACAGGTTCGTGTATTGTTCCATATCAAATAAATCGAGTTAAATACACTTCTTCATTAGGTCCATTTGCATACCTTTACCTATGGATTCAATATAGGACGTTAATAACAAGTGATTTAACTCGTTTTAATATGAAACGGTCATTTAAATAATTGAACTTTAAAGTCAAGTCCAATGTAGTTCAACAGGAATAAATCCTCGGGACACACACACACACATATTTTATTATTATTGCTTGTAATAGGCACTTTTTATTGCTAGTTTTTCTTTTACTAGAAGAATATACATTTCACACGTTACATAAAAATATAATTATATATACCCTACGTTACTAAAATTTGAAAAAAAAAATATAGTTTTCACAATAAAAAAAAATAATATTCATATATTACATTAAAAAAAAAATTGGTGTAGTCAGAGGGGATATATTGTTTTTATTTATTAAATTGCATGGAATGCCTTTGATCATCAATCTTTTTTAGTCGCTGAAAAATATCACTATATACGAGCACAGTGTATTATAAAAAATAGTTTTACTATAGCGTCTCAAGTGCGTCGACTGTTGACTCGTTTCGGTTGACAATCTTACTTTTTTATTATTATTTAAAAAAAAAAAATTAATCTGATGACATGAATCGTTCGGACCCTTACACATTTTTGTGAATATGCTCGATTAATAAATATTAAGGATATGATCGTGATTTTCTTCATGCTTCAAACTTCGTCTTTTATTGATTTAGATATATACTGTTACTTAATGTCAAGTTTTAATACTTCGTTTCCTTTTTATTATTATTTTTTTTTTTCTTTTTTCACTTTGCACGTAAGAATTGAACTAAATTTTTTTTATATATTATTTTTTTTATCGTTACATACACAAGCAAATTAATATCTAAATATGAAATGTGGGCTGCAAATGAAACAAATGAATAAAAATGCATTTTTAAGAAAGTAGGCCAAAAGCTGAGTAATTTGTAATCACAGCGCTGCAGATACATTTCAACGACCTAGTGCAAGACGCGGTTAGTGACTGTGATATAAATAGATTGACGAGCTGTGACGATATAGTTTCAAAGACGTTCACAAAGTTAAATTAATGATAAGAAGATTTTTTAATTTTTAATTTATTTATAAAAGCGTTTATTTCCAAATTTAAGATTATTTTTAATTTTTGTTAGACACATATAATGCGGATTGAACGTTACATATACATTCAAACGCAATAGGCTTTTTAGATATGTTTAGCTATACCTAAAAATAGATGGCCCGTCCCATATTGAAGCGAGGTGTATACGTGTTCATCAACTCTGTGTCGTTATGAACGCGTATATTTCTTTTGATTGTGTCATTAAAATAATTTTCGACTAATATGTGCTTATGTTTATATTGTAATGAAATTAAGGTGGAGAGCGAGCACTTTAGTTTAATCTCAATGAAGTTGAATTCTATTGTTGTACAAATTTGAAAACAAATCACAAGTAGCGTCTCCTTTCAAATGACGTAAAGTTTGGTAAGTTTTTGTGCTTATTTCATTCACATATGAAACTTTTCGATTTTGTTGCATAAGGAACATTTTTACATCAAATTTTCGAGTAATGCAAATTTATTGAAACTATTGTTTATATATAAAAAAAATCGAAAAGTTTCATATGCAACAACATATTTATATTATATATACATATATAAATTAGGTTAATTTATTGCTTTTGAATTTAGAACCAAGATTAAATTTGATTTACTGACACTTTGGAATCAATCGTAAACACTAACTTTGTAAGAGCGGGTAAGCTTCTTTTTTTTATTTATTATTATTTTTTTTTATTTATTCAGCCCTTCCTTTATTATCTCCTTTATTATTACTATTATTGTTGTTATAATACTTTTTGTATTGCTAAGACATTGTTATTTAAATACATCTTATACTCATATATATATATATATATATATATAATATTATAGTATTATATAGTATTATATTATAGTATTATTTTATGTGGGGATCTCAACATTGATATGTTCCAAAGTAAATTACTATGAGCTCATCATTATAATTAGAACCATTTTCACATTTTGTATCTGTAAAAGTAAAAATATATTATATAATTATTAAAAAATATTGCAATATTATTTTCGATGTGATTATTATTTTAGTATGGCTATCGTAATAAAATAATGTAAATAAATATTTTTTTTATATACTACTACAATTTATACAAAATGCAATAATGCCACAGCACTAATTGATTTTCACATTAAATATTATACATCCCATATGTGGTTAATAATATGTTGACTGTATGATTTAATTATAATTAAGCATTAAAATTAGAATTATTATTTGAAAAACGAAAAAACTAAATAAGTGAATGTTTGTCTTAAAAAAATTCTTACATGATTTCAATTAATTACTATGTTATTTAATATATAAGTTGCATTTAATTTTATCTTGTATAACTCATGATCAAAATTTAGAATAACGAAGTTCTAAAAACAAATTCACTCAGTTTTACTTACATAGTGCGGATAATTCAAAAAGAAAAAAACATATTGCGTATGTGCTGTATATAAGCTGATAAAATAAAATTGCTTTTAAAATAAGTAAAATGTATAGCATGCCTAATCAGATCTCAAATTAATGAGCGTATACGCATTTCTAAAATAAAATTATAAATCAATTTAGTTCTTTTGAGCATGTTTTTTTTTTTTTTTTTTTTTTTTTTTTTTTTTTTTTTTTTTTTTTTTTTGCCCAATTGTATTATTATAATTTATTTATTTGAAATTTTAGATTTAAAAATGTGCACGCCAATGTACTGCTGCCCCGTATGCCTAAACTCGAGCTTTAGCTCCGTGACTGCACTTTGGCAAGGTCTAATGAGCGGTGCAAGCCGACGCCTCACGTGCCCTGTTTGTCAAGAAGTGCTTCTGGGCCTCGACAAGTTAACCTTGCATCTTTACAGTCATTTACCAGCAGAAGAAAATGCTTCCACGTCTGAACCTTCTCCATACACAGATGTTAAAAAAGCAACGAATGATGAACAGAAAGAGACAAGAGTTAAATTTGATGATAGCAATAATACACATAATATTAGTGGAGAGATCTGCTCTGAAGAATATGACTGTAGTTCTTCAAATAAGTGTCAGCTAGGAGAAAATGAATTGAATTTAAGTGAGCAAACAAGAATAATCTCAAATAATACTGATGCTGCAAATAATATAAAAAGTTCAAATGCTGAAATTCAAGAACAAGTTTCACTATCATGTGGTTTTAATAATGTCCCTTATATTACAAATGATGAACAAAATTTTAATAAACAAGTGTCTCCTGATAATTTTAATTTAGAAGATAGTTCTCAAATCCAGCACTGCCAATCAAAAACTCCATGTTCTGAAATTGATGAGAGGGCTGTATTATCGACATTTCAGTTACCTCTAGCGCAATTAAATAGTGACCAAGAATTGAGTGAAAGAGTTTCATCAAGAGATACTGAAATGTGTGCTGTGATGTCTGATAATTGTCTTGCCGCCACAGAAACTTCAAATATCACAAGTGAAGTAGTAATGTGTGCTAATCATAATGAAACCACTTACACACTCCCGCACGCACCTGAACACAGTCCAACTTTTAATTGGCAAGGTAAATTCATTTTCTTTTTCTATTACAGCAAATGCATATTATATGCATTAATTACGCATGTTTATATATTTTATGCATTTTTGTTTCGCAAAATATAGTATAGTATACATGATATTTGGGCATATAAAATTAGCACAAAGTCTAATTGTTATATATATATATATATATATATATATATATATATATATATATATATATATATATATATATATATATATATCGCTGGCCGCGCGTCTAAATGGTAAAAAAGCAATTTTCATGAACCGCGCGAGTGGTAAATAAGCACCTTTCACGGCCGTCGCGAGTGGCAAATGTCATTTGCTGTGAGCATATTATAGCTTATTTGCCACTCGCGGCAGCCGTGAAACGTGCCTCTTTACCACTCACGCGGTTCATGAAAATTGCTTTTTTTACCATTTAGACGCGCGGCCAGCGATATATATATATATATCATGCCGATTTAAAAAAAAAATGGAATGATATATAAATAAATATAATATTATATATTACGCATTCATGAATAAAAGTTTTGTTTTGTCAGATTCTCAGGTGCAATGTAGGCAGTGTGGAGCTTTGTTTGGTAAACATCGTTTGCTGAACACTCATATACAGCTCGTGCACTCTGGATGCTGTGTGGCAAGTGAAGAAGAACGAAGCCATCAGGACTATCCATTTCCATGTCACCTTTGCTCGAAGCGTTTTAAGATGCGTGGTTCACTTATGGTGCATGTAAGATTTGTTCACGGAGGTGCTAGACTCATGAGAGGAGCGAGGAGAATCATTGCAAACTCTCAACTTGATTCAATGCAGGTAAGTCACAGTTTTTATTACAGTTGTCTATTTGAAACATCTTTATACAACAAAAATGCATGCTATAAAAGTTTAAAAAAAAGGCGGGGGGGAGTTAAATTAATACTAAACATGCACTTTGAATTTTGTGTGCAGAAATTATGAAATAAGAAATCGTGTGACAAATGATAAATATAGAAGTAATAATAATAATAATATAGAGTAAGATTAATAAATAAATATAAATATGTATTTACTAGTAAAGGAACAACGGTTTTGAGGCCGACTATAAGCGGTTTCAGTCACATCCGCTTCCGTTTCTCCTTACTACGCATGCGCAGTAAGTCGAAACGGAAGCGGATGTGATCGAAATTGCTTATAGTCGGCCTCAAAACAGTTGTTCCTTTATCAGTCAATAATAGATAGTGTATACTCGTATATCATGTAACGCGGTCATCTGGCATGCGTATCCTGTAGTTTATGCAACCAGTTGCATATTTATGTTGTGCGGGTTGCTGCTTTCACAGTTTGCAGGCTTGTTTGCGAGCGAAAGCTTTTAGATAAGGCGAGGCCGATCTTGATTGTATACAGAATGTACATTTTTGGTACATTCAAAAACTCGCGCTAAATTTGCAATGTTACTCTAATGAGAAAAACAGGCGCTGCATTTAAATATGTTAAAATATATCATTGCGGTCCTATGTACTGATGTGACAAACTTTATATAAATATTGTGCTTGCAATATGTGTTTTTAAAATAAAACCTTTTCTAAATCTGAAATCTTTGAGTAAAGTCGAATAATCATTATATAATATATGTACAAACACACACAGACACACACACACATTTTCTATGTATATACACACAAAGAAATTTTTAACAGATAATTTGAATGTTACAGCACCAACAGCAAATGGTTACTAGTAATGCACTGTCGGAACAGAATAATGATAGCCCTGAGCCTTTCTTCCCATCCTTATCTGAATTATCAGAGCAGCTTGCAAATAGTCCTACTCAGCAGTCACAAAATTGGGAGGGCGCTTCGCCAAATAATCAGGTCAGATATTAATGAGTATTACAACTTTTTTTTATTATTATTTTTAAATTATTTTATTCAATAAACACACTTGTTCTACCACACAACATATAAATTTTCATAATATTATTAAAATTAAATCACTTCTGAAAATTAATTAATTTTCATTTTCACTTGGTATAGTATATATATATATATATATATATATATATATATATATATATATATATATATATATATATATATAGTAATTTTTATATCCAAACAACTCCCACGTTTAATAGTCATATTCAAATCCAATTACTACAACAATATGAATACGACACATATCGTCGGGTTATAGAGCACAAACCGTGTATCTACAAAAGCAGCTAAGTCGGAAATCTTATCTTTTTGTATATTATTTTGAGCTTTGTTGCTTTGTTGCTTTTGTACAGTTTGTGCTCTAATCTGACAATATATGCATACTTATTAAGCCTATATTTATCATAATTATTTTCTATTGTGAAGTATTATATAGGAGTCCTTACTTTTCTTACTTTTAGGTTTCCGAGTTATTAAACCACCTACATCAACAACCCTCGCCTATGCCAGAGCGCGATGAGACAAATGTAAAAGTATCTCATGAAGAGCAACCTCCTGGCCAAATTTCCTTCGTTGCTCAATGGAAGGAAATACCTAACTGTACTGAAAATATACAGCTTGGAATGTCACAACAAAATCAGCATTGGATATCAACAAGTTTTAAAAAAATGCAACCAATCAGTGTTTACATAAATAAAACAGAAATTGATTCTGAAATTGAACACATAACAAAAGAGGAACAAAATAAAGAACTAGATTCTGTTGTAAAGAATTTAATTTCCAAAGAAGATGGTGCAAAATTATCATCAAACATTCCACAAAATGAATTAAGTGTTACTATAAATATCGATGATTCAACTTTTAATGAAGTTAATGATGAAAAATCAAATTTACAGAGTTGTTGCAAACCTTGTACAGTTGGGGATAGTAATAAACCATATGAATGTGAAGTTTGTTTTAAACGTTTTACTACAAAATATTTTCATAAAAAACACCAAAGATTGCACACAGGTGAAAGGCCTTACAAATGTAGCACTTGTTCGAAAACATTTGCTTTTCAACAATCATTTCACAAGCATTTATTGTATCACACGTCAGCCAAACCACATGTCTGCACTGAATGTGGACAAGCTTTCAAGGAACTTTCCACTCTTCACAATCATCAGCGCATTCACACAGGAGAACGGCCCTTTGTCTGTGAAACTTGCGGTAAGTAAGACTCAATCATGTATTTATTTTATGCCAAATTAATATAATATATATTTTATTCCTTAGTAAAATAGAGGGACTTAGACCGGAAATCAGTAATCATAATTTTCACGTTTTTTTTTTTTTTCTTTCTTTCTTTCTTTCTTTCTTTCTTTCTTTCTTTTTCTTCTTCTTCTTCTTCTTCTTCTTCTTCTTCTTCTTCTTCTTCTTCTTCTTCTTCTTCTTCTTCTTCTTCTTCTTCTTCTTCTTCTTCTTCTTCTTCTTTGCCCCCCCCCCCCTCCCCCCAATTAAGTAATATATTTAATGTTATGAAAATATTCATTTGATTTAAAGATACTTATTTTATGTTTTGTTATTAATAAATAATTCATAAAAAAAGTTTCTGCGTTCACTCAGGTGAAAAAAAAACGTTTCAAAGCACAATGAGTAGATTATTGCACTGTCTTTGGAACATTTTTTACTTAGATTTTCATAACCATGAGCTCTATTTCTGGCATTTTATATAATTATTATTTAATGATTATTTTTTATTTATCATCTCCTCAGGAAAAGCATTCCGGCAAAGAGTTTCTTATTTGGTGCACAGAAGAATACACACTGGCGTTTTGCCATATAAATGTTCAGCGTGCAACAAAAGTTTTCGCTATAAAGTAAGTTTTTTTTAATATTATTATTATATATTTTAATGAATTGGAAATATTATTATATCATTTCAATTCAAATTAACGTATCAGAATTATTTAGAATATTGACGTTAGATCTTGATTTAATAATACCTTCTAAGTTTTGTGTATATATGTATACTGATATTTTAATGTGTAGGAAATACAGATATATGTATGTATTTATATATATATATACACATAAATTTTTTTTTCATTTAGTTTTTGTAATTTTAATTGAGGATAAACATCAATATTCATTAAAATACTTGAATTTTATATTTTTGAGCATTCAACAAACTCTTTGTGAGAAATTTGTTAAGAATATAACTTAATATACAAAAGTATTTTGAGAGAGTATACTGTATATAGGATGTATCATTTTTTTATTTTTGATAAATTTAAAATTGAAAATAATAGGAGGAAACCAGCAAGGGCTTCACCATAGTGGCGAGAGTCTCATATAGTTTGGTGAAAATAATCTTGCTTGGCATAGAGATAAAAAAAAAATACTATAACACATATGAGGTAGCTTTGACACTAAACTCCAACAAAAAATGGAGAGTGTTGTGCCCTTGTCAGTCCTTATAGACTCACCAATCTATGACTGAAGCATGATCCAATATTTTTATTTAAATACTAAAAACAAATCCATATACCCCAACAAATATGAGAAATAAAAATATAATACCTAATAATAAAGTGTAAATTTGCAGGTTGCAGAGTAATATGATTTCACTGTTTTTTTGGTATTTTAATTGCATTCTACATCCTAGCATAAAATATTATAATGCATTTTGTAACATCTCTCTCTCTCCCTCTCTCTCTCTCTCTCTCTCTTCCACCTTGATTTAATGAGCATTTAGTTATTTTCAGTTGTGTAGGGCGACAGTAAATATTCCCTGCCAATACCATAATAACATAGAAAGTTAATTCCCTGTAACATGTAAAATTTCTTAATTAAAAACTATTACTTTGAAATTGTCTTAAAAATCTTGGGAAAATAAATTATATTAAATTTACAAAACAAAGCTTTTTCAGTCCTGTGAAGAAAAAAAAAAGCTAAAGTACCTAATTTTTATGATGTGGTTCACAGGTAAGCCAAAGAACACATAAATGCCCAGCGCAACCTCCTGGCAATGTTGTACGCCAGTCCGAGTTGGTCCAGCGTCTGCTGATGAAAGCTGCAGCCAATCCTGAACAAGTACTGTCAGTAAATTCAGCATATCCTGATTCCACAGAAGTCAACAATATTTCAACAAAGCAAATAATAGATACCAATGACACTCCAAAAGAAGAAACTGTTAATGAAATAGCAAGAAATACACACTTTCCCCCTCTGTTGACAATAAATGAGGAGTCATTGCACCAACTTTTATCAATATTTCCTAATTAATAAATGAACAATGTGAACAATATATGACAATCATCTTTAATACATCCTTGAAAACGCAATTTTATTACTAATATTATAATTCATAATTTTTTTTTTATTTATTTATTAAAATAGGCCTATTGTTATATAGAAAATATACAAGAATGAATTATCTTTGAACTCTTTCTAGCGAAAGTATTAGAAATTATCTAATGATCAGTTGATATCTGCATAAAAATTTGTTTCACAATGCCCGATAGACTGCGAAGCATATTATATTGCCAATGCAAATCGATGCTTTTCAAGTATTTCTGTACGAACACTTTAGTATTATATTCATTATTATAATGTACATAATTTGTGTTTATAGTTTATATGTTCCTATTCTTACGTTGTGTAATTCCAAAAATGTAGAAATTCTTCAGTGCTTTTACGTATCTATATAATATGAAGCCAAACATTAAGTTTGATTTCACACATTCATTTATTTGTTGTAACTTTGAACAGCAAATTGTCAAATAGCATTGTTTTAAAAGGGAATAATTATTTTGCTGCACAAAGTTACAAGAAATAAATTAATATTTATATATGATGAATTCACCTTCATGAAGATTTTCATTTCATTAAAATATTAAAATACACATATTATTATGCTTATGCTGCCTTTTTCAATAAGTTATACATCCTAAAAATACATACAGACATATACAGCATGATGCTTATTTATATCCCTTTTGGAGTTAGCCACCAGCATTTCACTTTGGCCTACTGATTGATCTACACAACTTCCTGTCCCGACACACCTCCCTTGCTTTATTTATATGCATAATTTACTTCATACATGTAATTGTATAGGAAAAACACCACCAAGATCAATACTAAAAAATAGAAATACTAGCAAGGACCTTACCACAGTAGAAGTTCTATGGAAAGGTCTGAGGTCTTGCTTAATATTTTTTATTTGTACTTTTTTTTTTTTTTTTTCATACACTTTCTAGTCATTTCAGACCATGATATTTTAGGTCCGTATCTTCCTCTCCTTAATTCCATCTATTTCTTGCAATTCTGTCATCACCCATTAATGAAATAATTAATTAGAATTCTTTCCACATGACTAAACCAATGTACTAACAATTGTCACTTGCATTCCACATATTCTTTGAACATTGGAATAAGTTATATTAACATTTCTTAATTATAATTTACCAATTATAATTTTAAAAATCTAAATGCACATCTAGAGGAAAATAACATCACAGATCACAATTTTGCTTAAATTTCTCACTCTATGTATTCCTCTGCTTGGTTGGTTAATTGCTAGATAAAATAGTCTAAAAATTTGATAACCCAAAAGGTTTTGAAAATTATTTTATATTGTAAGAGAAAAGTAAAGGAGAACCATAGTCCCATAGATCGGAGAATATCTTGATAGTGTGGCCCTATGATTCAATAGAGCAAGGATCGGAACCAAGGTAGTCCAATCTTCTTCAAAAAACATATATGTTATTTGGGTTGATATAAAAACAAACTGTTTTTGGAATTTGTTTAAACATCACTTTTTATATCTGACGAAATGTGCATTTTGGAACCACAAATCTGCTAAACTAGGAGCGTCAGACCACATTCAAATTTTATTTGTAATATGTAGACAGTACTGGATAGCCTCCATGAAAAATATCAGTTCCAACTATTATTGGACCAAAATTGGATATCATATATATATCGATGCCTCCGCGTCAAAAGCGAGCATCTACACTTTCCAGATTTCCGACAAAACGACTATCTACACTTTCCGAGCAGTGCTGTAACCCGACTAGCGGCCATAAGCTTAACATTGCAGATGCTCGGAGGCGGAAAGTGTAGATAGTTGTTTTGTCGGAAATCTGGTAAGTGTAGATGCTCGCTTTTGACGCAGAGGCATCGATATATATATATATATATATATATATATATATATATATATATATATATATATATATATATATATATATATATATATATAAAATATAATAGGCTATATATAAAATATAATATATATAATTATATATATATATATATATATATATATATATATATATATATATATATATATATTCATTTTGGAACGAGCCATGTGACGTCACGTCATGTGGCACAATAATTCCTGATATTTTTTTATTTTTCAAGATATTTTTTAATTTGACACCTTTTTCAAAAATTCCGATTTTTGAGTCCGCTGCTAAACTTGAAATTCATTGTATTTATACCGAGATGGATCTTAAGCATCTTAGCTCACTTTCTATATAGAAAACTTGATACTACGTAGTAAGAAACTTTACTATTGTAAGGCCCTTGCTGATTTCCCGCTATCCCTTTCTTTCAAAATTATCATAGTTAAACAGATTTATTTTCCTTAATATCCCTTTTATAATACGAGGGATATGTAATATTTAAACTTCAAAAGGAAGATTTATTATTATTTTAGCATTACTTAACAGTCCAAGAATTACCAGGAGCCAATTTCAGATTTTGTGCTTTTTTTTATTATTACTATTGTCAGGAATCACTTTACAATGACTTTGTATTGCAATATAATTCTGATAAAACATCTATATAATAGTAGTCTTTATAGATGTGTGAGTGCCAAAACAAAGGTCTGCAATGTAAAGAAAACAAAAAAGTTTAATTTATGTTTAATTTATTCTTATTTACAAATATTTACTAAAAAAGGAAAGAACATGAAGACATTATAAATACTTGAATGTAAGAAAACAAAAAGTTAAGTACCGGTACTTAACTTAGTTAAATTGGTACTTTTTTTGAAAAAAAAAGTTGAAAATTGGTAACGCTTAAAGGCGTAGAACACCTTGAACAAAAAACTTGCCTAATATCCTAACATACCCAATTATCAACATTATTTTGGCCAGAGTCATTGATTTCTAATTTATTTTCCATTTACAAAATGTCAGTTGCGGGTTTACTATGTCACAACTCGCCTGGTCCACGCGCGCGGAAACAGGCGAGCTGTGACGTAGTAAACCCGCAACTGACATTTTGTAAATGGAAAATAAATTAGAAATCAATGACTCCGGCCAAAATAATGTTGATATTTGGGTATGTTAGGATATTAGGCAAGTTTTTGGTTCAAGGTGTTCTACGTCTTTAAAGGATGTCTGGCGTCATGAAAAAATGTATAATTTTCATTGTAAACTATTCATTCAGTCTAGTGATCTAAAGTCTATTTCTATTCTTTTTTTTAACATTAAAAATAAAAAAAAATCGCTACTTTTTTTTTTTTACCAAACATAAAGAAATTTCTATCTAAATTTTAAAAAAGTGTGTGTTACATATACACAAGATTGAATATTAAACTTTACTTTTATTACTTATAGACCGCTTGCACTCATATTTAAGAGCCGCCATTTTGTTGGTCAGGAATACATAGGCCAGCATAGGAAAAACGTCATTTTTATTTTTTTAATAGCAAAAGAAGCTTCAAACCTCAATCAAAGCCTTATTTCTAGCTCCTAATAAGCTCGAAGGGTATGAGAAAAATTTGTTGAGTTGAAATAAACAATTTTTTATGTGAAAAATTAGGAAAAACGAAGTTTCCCCTATGCTGGACAATGCATTAGTCACCACAAACATGGTGACAAAGCGCAAGGATGTGCAAGGGGTCCAAGGATGTGCAAGGGGTCTATACGAGAGTACATAGTCAACAAAAACAGCGCCTCTGCAGGAAAATAATGATACCACGGTTACGCAGCGATAGCTGGCGATAGCCAGGCGATAGCCTGGGGTGCGACTACACAGTCCATTTAAGAGACTGATAATTTCCAAAAAAATATTTATAATTCCTTCCAAAAATCAGCAAATAGTAATAAAAATAATCTAAATCAATTTAATTAATTAACGAAAAATGATATTTCCAATTTATCTATTTTGAGGGTCAATTTTGTTTCCAATTTGACTCATGTCTTCAAAACGCTGAACAGCTAACGAGATTCGATGCGTAAGCCCTCACTAACATTAATTTCAATTATGATCAAGAGATGGCTTTATTGGTCACTATTAACTCTCGTATTCGAAAGTGCGGGGTACTACTAAAGCCATCTCTTGATGACATTCGAAAGTGCGTGTGGCTGAGGGATCGACGCAGCGAATTTCGTCAGCTGCTCAAGGGAGCGAGTCAAATCATGATTAATTTTGACAAAAAAGTGATAAAATTGGAAATATCATTATATGTTAATCATCATAAATACATTTACATTATTTTTGTTATTATCTGCTGGTTTTTGGAAGGAATTTAAAATATTTTTTTGAAATAATCAAATGAGAGACGACTTCCCTCAGCCTCATAGGCTTCATTTTTTTTCCTGCAGAGGCGCTGTTTTGTTTACTATGTACTCTCGAATAAAAATGATTATTTTTCTTTTTTTTTTTTAAAAAAAGAAAAAGGGGCGTGGCATAAAAAAATCGACCCCCCAGAGTTGGCAACCCTAACTATCACTCATCTTCTTCATTTTCAGATTCCTCCTTTGTTTCCTTCTGAGACTCTGGAATACTTTCAAGGTCATCATCATCTGTAAATGGAACAATTACAGTTAGCGATACAAGGTACCAAATGGCAATTAGCAATATTGTCATCAAATTGACACCAAGAGAAAATTTCAACTAAGAGATATTCAGTCACTTTATTTTCCTTTTCAGAATGCCACACATCCTGGAATTAAGATTAAAAAACTAGTTTTTATAAATGTCAAAAAAATGCTATAAAATTAAAGCAGGATTGCTTAAGTTCTAGAGATCAAAAACTAGTTAACTCTTGAACCGTAAAAATTGAAATTTTATTTGTCAAAATCATATCATGATATTATAAATATGTGAGTCTATTAGGATCAAAAAGCACTTCTTACATTTTCAATTAAGTAGAGTTTCTTATCAATATCTGGTGTGATAGCACCTTTGTTGAAAAGGTAAGAAGCCATTTTGATACTGATTACATCAAATCAATCATCACAAAGTCTAAATCGATGTTGTTGCGAGCAAAATGTCTAACTCGTTATTTGTCACGCACAGCAATGTGTAAGTCAAGCGCCATATTCATTTTCATTACGTTTGGAAACGACTTACACATTTTGCTTAGCTAGACAAAAAACAAGATACACATATTGCTACGTGTGACAAATAATGAGATAGACATTTTGCTTCACGTGACAAAAAACGAGTTACACATATTGTTCGATGTACCAAATTTAAGTTGGATTATTGAAATCTAATAAATCAATCATTTCTTCTCTCTCCAAAGCATTCATCCACAAAATATTTGCTAAGCTTAGAGATCTTTTGTGGCTAGCAAATAATCCCTAAATAATTTAGTACCACATTATAAAAATACAAGGCTACCTTTTTTTTTTTTTTTTTTTTTTTTTTTTTTTTTTGCCTTTTCTTTAAATATAAGAAATCTCTCTTTCCTATTCATATTACACTGAACCAATAAACATAAGCAAACTATAAATGGTTATATTAACTACAAAAGCAACTACTATTAGTTTAAGGAAAAAAACATCGAAGGATACAAATACAAAAGATGATAGGAACACATAAATAGAAAAATATGGAAGGGAAGGGAAGGTAGTAAGATTAGCTTTTAGCAGTCACATTTTAATCCAAGCAACAGAAAATATTCAAACTCAAGCTAAAATAAGCGTACACACAAAGTGTAAATTTGCGAGAGCTGAAGTAGTGAGCAGTTTGCTTGAGCTCTCTAGCTGTTTTGTCTTCTCTCCTCATCATGCTGATGAGGCTCATGGTTAGAGAGTAGTGTACCAATATTTACATGTGTGATGATTTTTGCTGTTTAGTAAAGTTATATGTAAGCCAAAAAAACATAATTCTCTAGCTATTGAGCAGCTATGGTCCATTCTCTTGTAAAGTTGCGTGTTGTGGGTACATTTATTTTGACTTGGGTTTAAATAAATATTTTCTGTTGCTTGGGTTAAAAATGTGACAGCTAAATCCCAACCATCTATTTCTATTTATTAGCTATTTATGTGTTCTTTCTTTCTTTCTTTCTTTCTTTCTTTCTTTCTTTCTTTCTTTCTTTCTTTCTTTCTTTCTTTTTTTTTTTTTTTTTTCTTTTTTTTTTTTTTTTGTTTTGTCTTTTTTCCTTTTTTTTTTTTTTTGTACAGCAACTATTAAGGGAGTAGGGAACCGACGTCGGCCATAAGACTCAAACTTTTCACGTCAAAAAAATCTGAAATTTTGCACAATGATATTTCAGCTTGAGACAATTTCAAATATATAATAATTCTGGAAGGTCACCGTGCAAATTAACTTTATATGATTTTTTGAAATAGTAAGCCCATAAGGCCCAATGTTAATTTCAATAATTTTTCTTCTTTTTTTCAGGATGGTCAAACATCATGAAATTTTTATCACAGCTAAGTGTGACCCTTAGCTACACAATGACACCAAATTTATACCCAAAACACTTCTAGTTTTTGAGATATAAGGTTGGTACCCTACTCCCTTTACAAAAATAATAAAGCAGGAATTTTTTTACTTTACTGATCAACCCTATTAAGACAAGCTTCACGCATACAATTCCTGGCATTCCTGGCCAATAAATTATAGTCTTCAGCATTAAGCATTAGTGTCAACAAATAAAAAGAAATTGCAAAGAAGCAATCTATTAGTCTAAGCTCATTACTATTTCCAATTCCCAAAATTTCCTAATCTATGTTTATCTATCATATCTTTAAATTGTCAATTATCCCACAGTAAATTTTTTCCTAGTGAAAATCTTCTTTAAAATTTTTTCCTTCCTAGTTCAAAAGGTATGTTGATATGAAACTTGCATTTGCAGTTCAAAAATCATGTTTCCTTACCCTCTGGGTCGAGGTTCAATATCTCCAGTCTTTTCAAAAGTCCATCGTGTATAGGTTGAGCGTCTCCGCCACCATTATCACCCTCAGTCTGGAAACTACCCCCTGCCATAGACTCTTGAACACAGGAAAGTGCCTGAAATATAAAATAAAACATTAAAGAGGCACAGACACCCTGGCTTTTTACAATCTACTAGGTATAAGAACAATTTCACAAGTTGTTAAAATCTGATGCGACTATTCCTTCTAATTTAAATATTAAATTAAAATTTGACCGTTGCTTGGCCAAGCAACTATCAGCTGATTTTCATACTTCGATTCATGTAAATTTTTAGCTTTAATCAGCACTCAGCCACATTTTATGGTCAAAATGACAAACAAGTATTGCCTTGTGTGAAGCAGCAATACCCGTTAATGTAACTTTGGCCACTAAAAGTGACCAAATAGCGTGAGACAGTTCTGAAGATACATGAAGCAGAATATATAAGGGGACATGGCAAACTTTGATTTAATTTTTTAATTAAAAGGCAGAGGCGCACAGGAAACAAACGACATTTAAAATTATTTTCATAAATAGTAGATTAAACACAACTTCAAAAAATTTAGTATCTTTGTCACTTTAACCGTTATTGCTAAAACTAATTCAAATTTGAAAACTACTCCTCATTGTATTTTAAAGGCGTAGAACACCTTGAACAAAAACAACTCCAATATTCTAACATACCTAAATATTAATGTTGATTTGGAGAGTCATTTATTTTTTTAATTTATTTTTTTAATTTATTTTATATTCACATCTGCTAAGTTTATTAGCAGCTTCTATGTTGCTGTATAACATTATAACGTTCAACATAACCATCTCTTTCTTACAATTAACTACTATTATTATCACTGACTTTCAACGATCAAAGGAATACTAAAAACCCAAGTATGAAAAAAAAAAAAAAAAAAAAGCATAGGCCTATACCAAGTAACAATATGTTCATTATATAATTAAGAAGTCTCCTATTGGAAGGCTGGGATCTACCGTTTTCTTTCTAGGCTGAGCTGGCTTTACTTGGTCTCGAGAGTGTTTGCTCATCAGGTTTGTCTCCAGTGTCTGTTTGAGTAGGGTCTCAGAAGCAGCATGCGACTTGGTCGACACCTGTAAGAATTGTTCATGCTTCTTATTCTTATGTTTCTAAAGTTAAATAAAGCAGATATCAACACATTTAAGTTAAAGCACATCCAATTGTAAAATAATAATTTAATTCTAGACTAGAAGTACTTTAACCATCCTAAACAATTTTTTTGCAATAAAATATAACTGTTATTTATTTATTTTTCCCTTCCAATCCTGTATATATATTTGCACTAAAATTCCTTTAACTCATAATTAATTATACATGCATTAAAGTGCTCATAGCCTTGCACGCCTAGCGTGCATAGGGCCGTGCATAACGGCTTGAGACAATATATGGCATGATATATATATTTTTCAAATATACATTTTTTTAAACCACTATCGCCATATGAGATTTTCAGTTGACGCTGCTGCCTGGCGCCAACTCTCATTTGGTTTCTCCCTATCACATTTTAACGTCACATGTTTGTCCATACCGCGATGGTAACTTTCCTTTTCCGAAATACTATATTTTTATATTGGTATTAAATAATAATAATAACATGCAATTTTAGTAATATTTATGCACAGTACCAAAATAATGAATACAATACCTGTACCAGAACTTAATATATATATATATACTTCTTGACTTTCAAAAAAGTGTTACTATTTTCCTCTTTAAATTTACAGAAGAGAACATAAGTACAGCTGGAAGCTCAAAGTTTTAGGCTTTTTGTACAGAATGTTGTTGATAAGCGCATCCACAATTGAAACATACTATTTTTTCTTGTAGAACATTGCTTATTGTAGGGAGAGCAAATATACTTATTTAAAATTATCACAAAGTAAATGATAAATCTCTGCAACAACCGTACCACAGTAGTAGTTGTATTGAGAGGTTGAGGTCTCAATTGGAACAGAGTTTAGCTTTATGTTTGTACAACCAAGACCTTTCCTCATTGTAACAAACAAACATTATATAATTAAAAACTCTATGTCACATGAGACCTCAACCTCTTTCCGTAGAACTTCTACTGTGATAAGGCCCTTGCTGGTATTTCTATACATTACTTTAATATTCATCCTAAATGTGATGGTTTATTTTTCAAATGGAATAAAATAATAATTATACTTTCCACGATCCCATAAATATAGCATGCAAGCAATAAAATAATGAAAGTACCAAAATGGGTGTTCTGTCACACTGTGAGGGAGACCTGGGGTCACTTGCAGTACTTGGTACTGATGGAGTACTGGCACAAGCCTCCTGTTCCTCTGGTACTGGGTCGTCATCCCAGTCTTCGACAGGAGGAGCTCCATCTTCTTCCTCATTGTCATCAGACTTCTTTGACCAAAACTGTCCCATCTGAAAAATAAAAACTATGATTAAACACATGGGCATACTCTAAGGGTGTTATTGGCATGAGCACAAGAAAAGTGATATTGGTAATTTTAACTAATTTACTTTTTCTGTCAGATACATTATTATGTATTTAGGAAAATAAAAAGAGTACCATCATGTGGACAAACAAATATGGACAAATATGGACAAACATGTGAAGCTATGCTGTAATTTGATAGAGAAACCAAATGAGAGTTGGCACCAGGCAGCAGCGTCAACTGATCTCAAATGGAGATAGAGGTTTAAAAATATATCATAACATTTATATATTTATATATATATATATATATATATATATATATATATATATACAATTTAACCAACATAAGAAACAGCCCGGATGCAGCAAGAATCGTCAAATTACTACGCATAGGTGTTTTAGAATATCCATCGTGATTGGTTTAAACAATTCAATGCAAATTTTGTAACAACTTCTCTGATTGGATGCGATACTCGTATCTTTAACACGTTTAAGCATTAAATATATTAAATTTAACTCAGATAAACAAAAAATTATAATTCGCAACCTAACAATATATTAATACTGCTAAAATCAAGCAATTTAACGTAACTCGGTACTTAAAACTTTGTAATACAAGGCGATAAGACGTCTTTATTTACTCTTGCGGATGAATTTTTAGTTGTGATTTGGTACGTTCCAAGGTTTATTTTTCAGGTAGGGATTACGGGAAAAAGAGCGTGACGTCACATTCTACCCTTGCCGTTTGATTTGTATGGGGAGAAATATCATATGACAGGTGCCCTTTTTTTGTTCGTTGTACCTGACTTTGCTATACCGAAGAGGAAGAAAAAAATTGACGAACAATATGCGAAAGAAAAAGAAGCATAATGGTGAGCTTCTGATATCGAGTCATATGTGCTATATTGTTACGATTTTTTCTAATTTTTAGTAATAATGATTTAGATTATTCATAAACTAATCAGTATAAACTATAATAACAACACTTAACAATGTCTGGAAGTCAAAGTTGTGTGCAAGACAAGTGGGTACACGGGTTTACGAATGTTCGCGCTTGCACTATTTACACCGGATGCAGTTAGACGAAGAAATTGGCGGGATCGTTCTTTATATTGGTGGAACTGTATATATATATATATATATATGTTAGCATCAAAACCCGAAATTGACCCAAACTAGGTATTTTTGCTCATTTCGGCTTTTGGTTCGTCGCTTTTTGCCAAAACCCGAAATGCAAGTTTATTTCGGCTTTTGGTCACGAAATTTTGATCAATACTAGTTTTGAGCATTTCGCAAAAAGCAAAACCCGGTGTAAACATTTATATCTAGTTTTGGTCTTTGAATTTTGACCAGAACTAGTTGTGGTCAAAATAGAAAAATCAAAACCCGAAAAATGAACATTTCTCAACTCAGAATTTTATGCAGTGATAAAAGACTATAATTATTTATTATAAATGCATGATATTTTGGTATTATAATTCAGGCGTTTAAACAATATTATTTTATTATTTTACTTGCAAAATATATGGTCTGAAAGATTAATTTGATTAGAATGCGCTGATCAAAATATCTAAATCTTATGGCTATAGATACGGAATATAAATTGAGACAATACGAAAAATAAACTTACTGTTTGACCTAGCAATGGACCACTTGCAATGAGCGAACTTTTTAAAATAATTTGAAATTTTCTTAGTACATTTCTTACAAAAAATAAAAAATAATTTTCCCTTGTTGCAACAATTACAAACATTTTATTGCAAGTGGTCCATTCAGTAATAAAAGTAATAGAGTATATTATTATTATTTTAAGGGGCTACTTACGATTAAATGTAAATTAAGAGCTATATATAAAACCACTAACCATGATCACTTATAATTTGCGCACCAATAATATACGTGTGTTGTGAACTTTTTAAATTCTAACACTTCCTTATCCTGTTTCTAACAAATATTATGAAACTATAAACCATGTTTTCAGCACAGAGACAAACAGTCAACTGAATATACGCACAAGAAATATTTTAAAATAAATTGTTATCACTGGATAAAGTACGGTGGAAGGTGGACTTGAACTTTGAACCAATATAAGGGAAATTAGTCATAAGTCATATCATAATATATCACTCTTATTGTAAATTAAAATAAATATTTTTACTTTTTTATTTAACGTGTCGTGTTATCTCTCCTCTCTCTCTCTCTCTCTCTCTCTCTCTCTCTCTCTCTCTCACACACACACACACACACACACTTATTCTTATATAAAATAATTGAGTTGAGAAATGTTCATTTTTCGGGTTTTGATTTTTCTATTTTGACCACAACTAGTTCTGGTCAAAATTCAAAGACCAAAACTAGATATAAATGTTTACACCGGGTTTTGCTTTTTGCGAAATGCTCAAAACTAGTATTGATCAAAATTTCGTGACCAAAAGCCGAAATAAACTTGCATTTCGGGTTTTGGCAAAAAGCGACGAACCAAAAGCCGAAATGAGCAAAAATACCTAGTTTGGGTCAATTTCGGGTTTTGATGCTAACATATATATATATATATATATACATATACATATATATATATATATATATATATATATATATATATATATATATATATATATATATATATATATTCCCACTTAACTAAGTGTTATTTATTTCTGCTTAAAAACAGCTTGTCAGTCATATTCTATGCACAAAAATCTATTACAGCTAATATCACAAGCTTTTAGTCAGACATAATATTTAAAACATTAATAAAAATATATTAATTCAAAACCACAATTTTGATTTACAACACGAGTCATTTTTGTTTCATATAATGTGTTTATTCTGATCAACATTAAGTCATTTATTTTTCAACTAGTCATTTTTTTTTTTTTCAAAGTCGGGTCCGCGGAGCCGGGTCCAGACCCGTTAAGTTTTTTTTCGGGTCCGGGTACGAAAGACCCGCCCAAAATATAGGGTTTTGGCCAGAATTGGGTCCAGGTCCGAACCCCTGCTTTTTACAGCAAAAGTAATAAGTTTACGAGATTCTAGCTAGAACCAACCGTCTTAAAATTCTGTCTATTTGCCATACCATTAATGCTGTTCGTAAACCCTGTTCCCTTGCACCAAAAAAATGCGCATTCCATTTGAATAACCATAGACGATTGTCATTTTTGGTGCAGAGAACAGGGTTTACAAACAGCATTACTACTTAAAACTCTTTTAGCACTAGAGGGGGACGAGATAAATAGGGGTGCCGGTTACTGCGGCAGGGTCAGTTTGGCTGCTTTTTCTCAACAATACTATAGGAATTTCAACCTTAAAGCCCTTGTCAACTTACCTTTTTATCATTTAGAATACTAGATTGATAACTACCATACCTTATTATCCATGAATTAGATACCAACACGTTGATTTTGTATTTATTTTCGTTTATTTTCCTTTTGGCGGTTATACCACGTATCTGACGTCACAATGTACCGATGGAGCCATGATAGGGGTAAAGAACTTGAGGGAGGGGCTTAAATTTATCACGTGACCAAAGCAGTGACTATGATTAGCGGTGGTACATTGTGACGTCAGGTACGTGATATAACCGTAAAAAGGAAAATAAACGAAAATAAATACAAAATCAACGTGATGGTGTCTAATTCATGAATATTAAGGTATGGTAATTATCAATATAGTATTCTAAATGATAAAAAATTAAGTTGACAGGGACTTTAAGACACTAAAGCTGCCGATAACTAGTACAGTTACCATATGTACCGAAATGAAATGAATAACCTGCAATTTTAGTGATGCTTTTCAGTCTATATTTGTGCATGTTTTTCATTTTCTTGCGGTACTTACAGACAGTGTGATTGCTTGACTGACACCAAACGTATGTAAATGCTACGTATTCGCTTACATAACACACATTAGAGGGGGTACATACATGAGGTGGAGAAAATAAGGTGATATACTTACTATTACGATAGTGTCACAAACATGGTACGGGAATTAAAATGGGAGGATTTAGAGGAGCGTGATGGGAGCAGAGGAGACTCACAGCGATGTACAAGATTGATAGGGGGTACAAGGGATGGATGGAGATGAGGGGGAAACTTACAGACCCCTTGCACATCCTTGCGCTTTGTCGCCATGTTTGTGGTGACTAATGCATTGTCCAGCATAGGGGAAACTTCGTTTTTCCAAATTTTTCACATAAAAAATTGTTTATTTCAACTCAACAAATTTGTCTCATATCCTTCGAGCTTATTAGGAGCTAGAAATAAGGCTTTGATTGAGGTTTGAAGCTTCTTTTGCTATTAAAAAAATAAAAATGATGTTTTTCCTATGCTGGCCTATGTATTCCTGACCAACAAAATGGCGGCTCTTAAATATGACTGCAAGCGGTCTACAGAAGGGACGTATATGGGCAGGGGTGATCATATTAAGAAATATAGTAGAATGGTAAAAGTAACTCTATATAAACATGCAAAGTATTCGTTCATCTCCAGGCCAGGACGGTGAAGAACTGGAATGGATTGGCAATGAACTTGGTAAACATAATACATACATACATTGTACGTATTGTTAAGACATTTAGTGGAAATCTTAAGAATTTATTGTGGGAAAACAGTGAGCTACCGCAACAGATAGCATTTGCCGCTATAGATAGAGACATTTATTATTATTATTATTAACTGGGTCTGCATTTATTCACTTAAATCTAAAAAAAAAAAAAAAATCTAAGCACGTGATAGCCATTACGCCACATTATGCAAAAGCACGTTGCTCTTTGGTCGGTGCTGTAATTGACTGTTTATAACAGTTGCTGGCAGATCTTTACACTTATTTTACTTATTTCCTTAACCTTGCACTTCAGAGTTATAAATTAATGGGATTTTTTATACTTAGTTGATCTCTAAATACTAAAATAAAACGCATTTCTCACTTGACTTACCTTTATGGCTTCTAGAAAACGGTTGGGTTGACAACAGGTTGACAACTGACAACGAAATGGTCAAAATCGCGCCAAAATTATACTTCACCAGTTCACAAAAGTGATGCACCAATTAAAAATTTGCTTGCTGCGGTTGAAATTCAAATTATCCAATCAAAACTATCGTTTCATTTGTTTGCTAATTTTGCACTGTTCAGTGCTGCTAACCGAGATAATGCTGAACTAGTTAATGATCAACATATCGAACGATATCGAACAGCAAATCAGCTACTTTTTCCCTGGTTTTGGCAGACCGAACTAATTGACGCACAGAAAAGGGTGTAGCGCGGCAATTTAAATTATACTGAAATTTATTATATTTATCAAAATTAAATTAGAAATTATATACTATTTATCGAAGTTTATGTGTATTTTGTTTACCCTATGATTAATATTTTGCTCGAGCATAGATCTATTCGTCTTGAAATTTGAAGCTAAACTAAAGTTATAGGATGCCATGATAAAACATAATAAAAATCTCGCGGAGGGTGTGTGCGCATGACGTCATTCTGAATGCTTTCGATGCGCTTCTTGAGCAATGAATAGCATTGCTCAGCATAGGACAAGCGTAGTTTTTGGCTATTTTCTTTACTTGAAAAACTATAATTCAACCTATGCAGTGGCATAGTATGGGTAAGAGTGAGGTGGGACATGGCGGGACCTGTCCCGCCGAGAGATTTCCAGGCGGGATGAGTCCCACCTGGATAGATTGGTCCCGGTGACCGTTTTTCTGATAAAAATTGATAAACTTTACTACAAAAGATATCAAAAAAAGGAAAAAAAAAATTAACTCGAAATTATTACTTTATTTTTCATTATTTTAAAAATATTTATTATTCATTCTATTTTCTTCTTCTTCTTTTTTTTTTTTTTTTTTTTTATTATTATTATATATCACTTATATACAGAAATCCAACCAAGGCCTAGGCCTTATCGGTCGGTTCAATTATTATTATTAACATATATATATATATATATATATATATATATATATATTTTTTTTTTTTTTTTTTTTTTTTACATTTTAATACACATACAAATTTTATATAATAGACAAACTAAACAAAAAATATATATATATTCTTATTTATATTTAGAAACAAAAACATAAAATTATTATTATTATTTTATGGTATATAATGCATATATTTTCAGCTACCATCACCAAATTAAAGATAAGAACAAAATGTTTAACTTATCAATTTAAACAAGATAAAAAATATTCTTTTAACTCCATTTTTACCCCTGATCTTTTGATTTTAGTATTTTTAAATTTCCTGGAATCTGATTCCACAAGTTAGGTAAAATAAATTTATTTAATCTTTCACTGAATCTATTAATAATTTTTAGTACAAATAAAGGATTTGTTTGCGCAACTCTAGTATTATAATTATGCAATCTTTGTATCCCATGAGATTCAATAAAATAATTTTGACACAAAAACCTTAAATTTCTTAATTCTTCAATTGGCAAGATCTTAAAATGTTTAAAATAATCCACATCATTTTCAAATTTATTCCCAATTCTTAATGTTTTTATAATTCTTTTTTGCATTTTTTTTTAATTCATACAATTTCCCTGATTTAGTAAATCCATAAGATACAATTCCATACAAAATATGTGAATGAACAAAGGAAAAATACAAAGATCTCATTGTTTCCTCATTTACAAAAGGTTTCACAGTTTTTAACTGAAATAAGGATGATCTTAATTTATTAATTAAAATACTGATATGTATATCCCAGTTAAAGTTTTGATCAAAATTTGTACCTAGATAATTATACCTCTATCAACTTGTTCAACAAATACACAATTACAATTTATTTGAAAATTATGTAAACAATTATTATCATGCGCTTTAATCATAACTTCTTCATTCTTGCTTAAATATTTATTATATATATGCATCACCTTGGTCTTTTTTCTATTTATTAAAAGTTTTCTATCATGTGACCACTCTAATACACCCTATCAAAATCCGATTGCAACATATTTACTGTTTCATCAAAATCGCTGTTTGACGCTATCATCACTTTACTATACAATAACTATATAGTGTGGAATTGTTATTATTAATTTGTTTGTTAATTTTATGATTAATGATGATTTATATTTATTCAAGCAAGCAAAAAATAAATACTTTTGATTTTAATTTTTCTGATAAACTCACAAAAATATATATAGTGAAATTATAACCAGTTTTGATTTAACTAAACTTTAAAAAAGAAGAAGATAATTTAACTGTATTAAAAAAAAAAAAAAAAAAAAAAAAAACTCTTCAATAAAGTCTAAAAGTTGGTTGTTTATGTGCGATTCTTCATATATAGGCCTAAAAATCATAATAATCGGACAGATCCGAGTTTCTCAGCCGGTGCTCCGTAGGCAAATCCATACAAAATAATAATAATAATTAACCATCTAGTGTATTTATTGTACATAATTTTGACCCTAAAAATGATTCTTTAACGTCTTGCCAATTCAATATATAAAATGTAAGAAAATTAGGAAAGTGTACTTTCAAAATAACAATAATAAAAATAATTAAAGTAATATTTTGAAATAGATTTCACGTCCTTCGTAAAAATGTAAAATTATTGTCAATTTTATTTTTATTAAATTTTGATAAAAGGGACATAAAAAAACAATTTGCTGCATAATATATTTAATTAAAATTTAAGTATAATAAAAGAAAACAGCAAAGTTTAAATATTTTGCCATTTACTATACAACATTATGAGTGTAAAAAATAAGGCGTGTGTTTGGGTGCAACCTAAAAAGTTTGAGAAGCCTGCCTATATAGAGTATAGGCTATCTGAGCCTCATTATTAAGAATTTTAAAGTCTGTTGGTGACCTAAACTATAGTGCTGTGACGAATTGCACCCCGATACATAAAAATAATAATACTAAAAAAAAGTATTACTTTTAATTTTGGCATAATTGTTTTCCACGGTGCACTCACGGGTGGGCCAAATTTTACTATTTTTTATTTTTAAGATTTATTCTGACCTAAAATATTGCACCAGTTTTCAAAATATTATTAATTTTTGACCAAAATTTAATTTGAATTTATTTTTTTTATTTTATTTTTTTTTTTTTACCTTGTCTTAAAAGAGGAATTTAAATCACTTCTACCCCTGCCTATGCTGTTAACAGCATCAATGCTCTTAAAGGCGTATATAGAACACCAAAAAAGTTGTTTAATAACCTAACAAACCTGAAAATCAACGTTGATTTGTCCGGATCTCATTGATTTCTAATTTATTTTCCATTCACAAAATGGCACGAGCGGTCAATGGCGTCACAGCTCGCCTGGTTCACGCGCGCATAAAAAAGTGATCTGTGACGTCAATGACCATTCGCGCCATTTTGTGATTGGAAAATAAATTAGAAATCAATGACTCCGGCCAAATCAACGTTGATTTTCAGGTTTCTTAGGATATTACACAACTTTTTTGTTCAAGGTGTTCTCTACGCCTTTAAATATATTACGAATTGCGAAGTATTTTTAAACTGGCAAAATGTGTAATTTTCCTATACTGGCCCATGTTAGTTATTTATAGCGCTCACTTATGGCGTCGACTTTAACATGAATGAAAACACCCTATAATATGCAGGTAAAATGTGATAATAATGATAATATACACGTTTTATATATATAGTTGAATGTTGAATATCTTCCAAATCATCGGTAAAAAATGGACATTTTTTATGATTGATAAGTCAAAACAGAAAATGTGTAACATTTCTTTAAATTAGGAGCAGTAAAAGCAGGGTCTTTTTTAGTGTGCAGTCAGACACAAATTGTGCAGTCAGACTGGGAAATGTGCAGTCCGAAATTTGGATTTGTGCAGTCAGCAAATATATAAATTTTGAGTTCTAAAAAAAAATGTCATGGCACAAATTGGAAAAAAAAAAAATTGCTCGCTACGCTCGCAAGTTTTATTCGATTTTTAATAGCCATATTCTCAAAGCTTTATTAATTATTATTTATAAATGTATGGCATCGTGCATTGCATGAAGTGTAATAAATGTAATATGATTGTTTTTAAATACTTTTATGAATATTATACTTTTAAGTTTAGAAAAATTCATTTCATAGCAATGATTATAGTTTTATAAATCACAAAAAAAAAAATCATAAAATAAAATTACATAAATTTTATTTACTTTTCAAAGCGAGAGCTTTAGTTTTCAATGCTTTAAATTATTGTTTTGTTTTTTTTATTTTATTATTATTATTTAACATTTTTAAATTAAGATTTATGTTGAATTTGAAAGTGGAAATTAAAAATGCACTAGTGACTATCAATAGAAACTAGAGGACTGCTAGAGAAATTGGAATTTGATTTTTATCACTTTTTAATCCAACTTCAAATTAATATTCCTTTTGTTTCCACTTAAAAATATGATAATAAAAGTAATTAGCAGAGCTGCGCTTAAAAATTTGAAAAAAAAAATCAATTGAACAATAAATATTAGAATTCTTTACTATTATCAATTTTTACGTTATGAGCTTATGAAATACTTTGCTTGAGTTATTTATGATATAACTGCAAGTTTTTTTTTCAATGAAAATTATTGTAATTGTAGTTTTGCAGAGCTATTGCTATTACTATTACCATAGTTTAAGTATATATATATGTATATATACTTATACTATGCTATTACTTTGAAATGCATGATACTTTTACACAATTTTCACAAAACATTAGGGGAAGCAATTTTTATGCTCTTCATTGTATTATTTATAATTATAAGGACTTACAAAATTTATAAATTAATGCACATTATGATACTATATTACATTGTTTTCTTTTTTTATTACAAATAATAATTTAATAATAATAATTGTTTTTAAGTGGTATTTTTAATTGAAATTATAATAAAATGTAACAAATTGTGCTGCACAGTATAATGCTGTAGCTGTAATGCAATGAAGAGCGTAAAAACTGCTTCAATTCCCTTAAAGGCATATAAAACACCTTGAACCAAAAAGTTGCGTAATATCCTAACAAACCTGAAAATCAACGTTGATTTGGACGGAGTCATTTATTTCTAATTTATTTTCCATTCACAAAATGCCACTGGACGTCACTGACATCACAGCTTGCTTGTTTTATGCGCGTGTAAACCGGGCGAGCTGTGACGTCAGTGACCGCCAGTGTCATTTTGTGAATGGAAAATAAATTAGAAATAAATGACTCCGGCCAAATCAACGTTGACTTTTAGGTTTGTTACGATATTACGCAACTTTTTTGTTCAAGGTGTTCTACGCCTTTAATATTCTGTGAAAATTGTGGAAAAGCAATTTTCAGAGTATACAGGGTGTTTATAAAAAAACGCACGATTTAAATCTTAAATTTAGACATGAAGGTATTAAGTGAGAAAAATAATGTTTTATACATCAAATGAAAGCCTCAGTTTTGACATTTTTAAAAATGTGCACAGTTTTATATTTCGTCAAATCGTTTATTTTTTATTCGCGAAATGGCGCAAAATGCCAAATTGCCAAAACGCCCGCCTTTTTTCTTGCATTTTCAAGCGTGTTTTTTCTCAGTAAGCGAAAACATAAAATGTTTACTAATCAACACAAGGCACAGTGCGTTCTTTGGTAAGAAAAATCAATGTCTCCTACGGCATTTCAAAGGACATATCGTGTTACATATCAAGTGGATTATCACCACGTACTGGTCTCACTGAGTGGATAGCTGCAGTAATGCGTTGCTTGAGGTCTCTGATATTTCGCACTGGAGTTTTAAATGCGACATCTTTCACGTTATCCCCAGAGGAAGAAGTCAGGTGGTGTTAGGTTAGGAGACCTTGGAGCCCATGCTGTTGGTCCATCGCGACTCAGCCACTTGTCTGGAAAGACTTGGTTTAGGTACTCTCTAACCGCTAGTGCCCAATGCGGTGGAACGCCGTCTTGCTGGAATGTCAAGTCAAAGCCCCATTCCTTCTGAGCTTGAAGCAGCTGAGGCACAGCGTAGTTTTGTAACATGTCAAGGTAAGCATTCCACCATACTGTAGCCTCGTGGAAGAACAATGGTCCAATAATGCGATCAAAGAGAACACAGCACCAAACATTTACCTTCTCTCATAAGTGCGAGAAAAATCAGGTCTCTCTGAACCCCAGAATATCGTTTTGCGAGAAGGTACGTGGTGATAATCCACTTGATATGTAACACGATATGTCCTTTGAACTACCGTAGGAGACTTTGAATTTTCATACCAAAGAACGCACTGTGCCTTGTGTTGATCAGTAAACATTTTATGTTTTCGCTTACTGAGAAAAAACACGCTTGAAAATGCAAGAAAAAATGCGAGCGTTTTGGCAATTTGGCATTTTGCGCCATTTCGCGAATAAAAAATAAACGATTTGACGAAATATAAAACTGTGCACATTTTTAAAAATGTCAAAACTGAGGCTTTCATTTGATGTATAAAACATTATTTTTCTCACTTACCTTCATGTCTAAATTTAAGATTTAAATCGTGCGTTTTTTTATAAACACCCTGTATAATACCTCGACTGCAAAACTACAATTACAATAATTTTCATAGAAAAAAAATTGCTTGTGGTTATAAAACAAGTAAAATAGTAAGCTTTTAACGTGAAAACTCATAATAATGAAAAAGCTCAAATTTTATAGTTTAATTGAAATTTTTTTAAGTGCAGTTCTGCCCGTTAATTACTTTTATTATATTCAATTTTTTATTCAAAACCAAAGATATATTAATTGGAATTTGAATCAAAAAGCGATAACAAAAATCACATTCCAATATTTATATAGCAGTCCTCTAGTCTCTATTGAGAGTCACAATAGCGCATTTTTAATTTCCACTTGCAATGTAGAACCAAAATAGTTGTTCAGCCTCTTGTCTGCGTCCACAAACCTATTATATCTTCAATTTAACATATGATTTTATTTAAATTTCACATGTTCAACTGACTGGTGATAAAAATATTTTCAATTAAAAAAATATACTTGCAGTGCTTCAAAAATTATGAACAATTAAATTGCTTATAATTAATGCGGACCATATTGCTCTTTCATTTTTTTATTTTATTTTTTAATATTACGAACAATATTTATGGCAGAAAAAGGCTCTGCAATCAATTTGTGAAACGAAATAAGAAAAGAAAAAAACTAACTAAATAATATTAACTTCACTTCATGTAAGATGTATAAAATAATTAAAAAAGTTCATAATGCTCATGAAAAATGTGAACAAAAATCTACATTTATTTTACATAATTATCGAGTTTTTTTATTTTTTTTTATGAAAAATCGGGCATAATTGAACACGTGCCTGCAAAAAATTTCGCGCCTGCGGCGGGCACCAGGGGGGCTGCGCCCCCCCGGGCCCCTCCATTTTGGTGGAGGCCTTGTCTCGCGAATATGTGCAGTCAGGTTTTTTCCTTAAAAAGTACTCTGAGCAGTATGTTATACTTTTTTATAATGCAATAATAATTTTTCTATGCATGTATGTTGAAGTTAAAATAGGTTTGTGGACGCAGACAAGAGGCTGAACAACTATTTTGGTTCTACATCGCAAGTGGAAATTAAAAATGCGCTATTGTGACTCTCAATAGAGACTAGAGGACTGCTATATAAATATTGGAATGTGATTTTTTTATCGCTTTTTGATTCAAATTCCAATTAATATATCTTTGGTTTTGAATAAAAAAATGAATATAATAAAAGTAATTAACGGGCAGAACTGCACTTAAAAAAAATTCAATTAAACTATAAAATTTGAGCTTTTTCATTATTATGAGTTTTCACGTTAAAAGCTTACTATTTTACTTGTTTTATAACCACAAGCAATTTTTTTTCTATGAAAATTATTGTAATTGTAGTTTTGCAGTCGAGGTATTAAATACTCTGAAAATTGCTTTTCCACAATTTTCACAGAATATTAAAGGCGTAGAACACCTTGAACAAAAAAGTTGCGTAATATCGTAACAAACCTAAAAGTCAACGTTGATTTGGCCGGAGTCATTTATTTCTAATTTGTGAATGGAAAATAATTATTTTCCATTCACAAAATGACACTGGCGGTCACTGACGTCACAGCTCGCCCGGTTTACGCGCGCGTGGACTAGTGAGCTGTGACGTCAGTGACCGCCAGCGGCATTTTGTGAATGGAAAATAAATTAGAAATCAATGACTTCGGCCAAATCAACGTTGATTTTCAGGTTTGTTAGGATATTACACAACTTTTTTGTTCAAGGTGTTCTACTTCTTTAATAATATATTTTATACTGTGTAATATAACGGGGTTTATATAGGGCCGGACTGGCCATAAATGGTGACTGGCAACCCCCAGTTGGACCCTCTTGAATCACGTGGCAGGGCCCTTTTTAGACTAGACTGGAAATCGAACAGTCAGAAATTTGGATTTGTGTAGTCAGTAGTTCAGTAGTCACATGTAAATAAAATTTGAATTATATAGAAACATATTTCAAAAAACAAACTGTAAAAAATTCTTCTCGCTACGCTATCAAGTTTGCTTGCATTTTTAAGTCCCATGCACATTAAACTCAACGCTTTTTGTAAAAAATTTTGTAAAAAATTAATGGTAACATATCATGCATATTATATGTTGTGAAATATCATGAGTGTTTTTTAAATACATACTCATTCATAAATAAAAATATTTAAAATTACCACAATTTAAAAAAGCCTTTAAGTATGTATTTTATATGCCCAACCCAAATCACAATGCATACGTTACGCAATTTGAATGCATAAAAAAAATCTATGTTTTCATACGACGTTATCGTAATACACAGACAAAAGATATTTACGTGTGGGCTATAGCTGAGTAGGGTGTATCCGGATGACGTCATATTTAATGCGCTTGGAGGCCATACTGGAGTAGTGAATAACCTTGCTCAGCATAGGACAAACTTCCTTTAAGCCAATTTTCTTTGGAAAATCGGTAATTTTTTTGTTATTGTTATTTTTTTTTTTCACATATAATACAGGAGATACTAATTCAACATATTTAAAGCATCAATGCTTTCAAAAATATTGCATAGAGATTGCATAAATCATGTCAAAATGATTTATTTTCCTATGCCACCCATGTTATTGAGTTATCCAACATGGCGTTGACTTTAACATGAATGCATAGACCTTATAGTGATCACTGATCAGTAGTTGAGTGTGTGGGTATAGATAATTCGTTATGTTTGCCACTTATATATGTTACTGTTTCACTTGTAAAATGAGTTCCTGTAGTCAAGTTATAAAACAAATATCATCAAACATTACAGAACACATTTCAGTAGCTGTTTATATTTTTATTTTATTACGTATTATTACTTTCTATTAGAGAACTTCAACAGAGAAATGTCATCCCCATGTTTTAGGCAAACCTGCATACGCAAAACAGTAAACCCACATCACTTTTTTTCGAGGTACCAATAGCAGCCCAGGACAGGCCATTCTGAGACACTAATCAGAGAGCGCGTAAGTAATCTTTAAGCGCTTTCGCTCTGTCGTGCGCTCTGATTGGTGCCTCAGAATGGCCTGTTCTGGGCTGCTATTGTTGGCGCCTTGAAATAAAGTGAGGCTTACTGAGTGCTTACTGTATGTTTACTCTAAAAACAGGAAAAGGAAGTGCTGGAAGCGGAAATCACGTGACGGTAAAAAGTGGAAGAAAACTTCGCGACAGCAGCAAGCTATAGGCCTCAGCCACTTCCCACTTTTAATATCATTTGGTTTCCTTTTCTGGTATTTCCTTATTTCTAATTTTTAGTTTAACATAAAATGACACAGGCATTTTATGTAAACCTATATATAAAAACAGGAAAAGGAAGTAACAGTAAACGGAAATCACGTGACGGTAAAAGTATAGGAGAAAACTTCGCGCCAGCAGGAAGCAGTAAACTAGGCCTGAGCCACATCCCACTTTTAACATCACGTGTTTTCCTTTTCCGGCACTTCCTTTTCCACTTTTTAGCTTTACATATATAAGCACTCACTATTTTGCATATGCGTAAGCAGGTCTGCCTAAGCCTAAAACATCGGGATTCGGGATGACACTTCTCGGATCTGTTAAAGATCTTTACTTTCTATATTTTTCTTTTTAATATGTATCCTGAGTTTTATGCAGCCAGTTGCGCATTTGTGTATTACTTGTTGCCGCAAACAATGTCAGGCGCTCTGGCTGCGCTCTGGCTGTCCCTATTGAAGGAGAGACAACTGTTTTGAGGTCGACTGTAATCGATTTCGATCACATCCGCTTCCGTTTCTACTTACTACGAATGCGCAGTACGTCGAAACGGAAGCGGATGTGAGCGTAATCGCTTAAGGTTGGCTTCAAAACACTTATTCCCTTATTAGTCAAATTTGAGATAAATCTGATCTCAATTATGTGTTTTTTTGTATACATGTTTTTTTGATAATAAAAACTTTTTGAAAGTGAAACTGAAATGAAAAGAATGAAAATGAGTGCATAGAATTTTTCTCTTTCAAAACTGAAATTTCGTTGTAATTTCATTTGAATTGAATATTTTTAATTGAAGTTAAAATGAAATTAATTAAACCATGAGGTTAACTATTTCATATAGAATAGTAGGTAGTTTTCATAGTTTTTTTTTTTTTTTTTTTTTTTTTTTTCATATAGAATTATGGAAATAATATTTCGTATATATTTACATGGAGCAAGCACAGCAAGCATTTAATTTATATTTTCATACAAACGTTGTATGTTCGTATCCAATAAAAAAAAACTGTATATCATTGTGTCAGTACAAAAATTTGGCATAAATTTTTTCATTGTCCTGTGTTGTATATATGTATATGTATAATGTTTGCATTTACATTATAAAATATCAAGCCAATATGTGAATAGCTTTATAGTGATATATATATATATATATATATATATATATATATATATATATATATATATATATATATATATATATATATATATATATATCAGTGTTGTAGTCCTAAAGTTTTACGAAACAGGGCGCTTTATTTAACCCCAATGGTGATTATAATGAGGGGCCGAAGGCCCCCTTAGGCCCGCCGCAGGCGCGAAATTTTTTAGTGCCACGCCCATTTTTAGGGGAAAAAACAACAACAACAAACAAACAAACAAACGGTATTTTCAATTCATTAATTGTCATTTTGTACCTAAATTTTATTAATAATAAATAATAAATGAAAATCGTTGCACTAATTGCAAATTAAAAATAATTTTGTAGCCTATAAGTTTTATACTTCTCTCTCTCCCTCTCTCTCTCTCTCTCTTTGGGACACCGTCCCACTGCGGTCCCATACGACTACAGCCCTAATATGTATTAATTTGCTACCAATTATAAACTGACTTATAAGAACTTATTATTATTAAAATATATTTTAATATAGCTTATGCTAACAATAATTTATTATTTTTATTTACTTACCAGTGTAATCGACTTGGATGCCACTTTACTAGAGATAGTGCATACTAGTGCATAGGGTCACTAAATTAAAGAAATTAAACTGACTATCTTGAGAACCTCTAGTCCGTAGCACATTATTATTATTATTTTTTTATACATTAAAACTATGTATCACTGATACTAATTTTGAATGATTGATTGAAAACTCTAACACTATGCATTTAAAAAAAAAACGTACTGCCATTTATAAAATAGCGAGAAGCGGTCACCTAGAGAATTGTACTCCTACTGCGAGAAACACCTGATTTTTGGTACCTATTTAAAAAAAAATAGCAAAAATTATACCCCCTTCGTACTTTTCTCCCTCACTTTTTTTTAGGGGAAGCATGTTGTTTAGAAGTAATTGTTTATATATTTTAACAATTACGAGAGAGAGAGAGAAAGACAGAGAGAGAGAGAGAGAGAGAGAGATTTGAAGCTTGACTCCGTCAATAATTCTTTGTGGCCTGTCAGTGTGATAGTCATGTCATGTCATACTATACAGTATACAATCACTTTTCTTTTTCTTTTTTTTTTCTTCTTTTTTACCAAAAAATTCGATTTAGAGGGATTAACGTATACACCTGAATGTCCCAGGAAATGGCGCTCAGATGCACAATTATAATTTGACAATGCTTAAAATAGCTACTAAATAAAAACTCTACCTAAGTGGTTATCATGTATGAACATGTTTCTGTCTATTTTCTTAACTTACCTCGGTTTTTCTATTCTTTCATTCATATGATTTGCTGCAAATGTAATATGCATTCTTTTGTCAGATTACTAATATATTTTTACTTGTACTTTTTCTAATTTTGGACTCAAAAGTATAAATTTTACTGAAGTTTGCAGTGTATTTGTCGTACGTAAACCTTATGGAGCGCCTCATAGCGCCTTTTTCAATTCTCACGAAGCAGGGCGCAAAGCATGCAAAGTTTCACGAGCCAGGGCGGCGCCCTGGCGCGCCCTGCCTCCACTACACCCCTGATATATATATATATATATATATATATATATATATATATATATAAGCCTTATTTCTATAGGTCCTAATGAGCTGGAAGAATATGAGAAAAAGACTTAGTCGAAAGAAACTATTATTTATGCTACATATGAGGAAAAATTATGTTTTCCCTATGCTGGACAATGCATTAGGCACCACCAACATGGTGACAAAGCACAAGGATGTGCAACGGGTCTATATCATGAAAATTTTGTCTTGGAGTAGGCGGTGGAACGCCAGTTTTTCCCCATCCCAGCAGTAATAGCTACCCAATCAGAAGTAAGATTTTTGTTCTCCTCAAGATAGTGCTGCCCTCTAAAATTTGCTTTTAACAGTGGGTATGTTTCGCGGGTTTTATTGTTATTATTTATTTATTTTGAGTAAGGTATGATATTATACTGACATTAAGGTATTTCTATAGATAGGTAATCCAAAGAGAATATCGTTATTCAATTTTCTGTTGCCTTTAATTTTATTTTATCCTGGAAGTTATATTTTGTTGCCCATTTGATCAATGTAATTTTGACCCGCAATACACGTCTCCAGCTGACCAGTACTTTTCAGCGGGAATCCTCTCTGGATTACATAGGTTATCTACTTACATTAACTGACATGAGCTTGCGCTGTTATACCAATCGCCACATTAGAATAGATAAATGCATTGCTTTGCAACGTAGAAAGAAAATCGTTATAGCCTCTTTACAATATTTATAATATTATATAATATATATAATTATAAGATTGATGAAACCATATTGATCTCCAAAAGATTTAAATTTGAGAAATTTTTACTTTATAAAGTAAGTAGGAGGAGTATATGTACATGAAACAATAAATATGGAGATTGTATTTATAGGTAGAGTAGTAACAATAATAAACATAAACAAATTATTAAAGTCCTCCTTTTGCTCACGCTAGTAATATGGAAATATGTAAGAGATTTTAACGGCAGACACAAAAAAAAAATTCCATTTATTTTTAAATACGGTACAGAGTGGTGACACTTGACATATAAAACTTTACTATTTGCCTGACTTACGGCAATGCATTTATATGGAGACATCAATTTACTCATTGATCCATATTTTCGTAAATTATTCGAGTAAAACTTTATGTTACAATGTCTGCGTCTGTGCATGATTTTCTATACAGTCTGTAGTATAACTAGAAATATATGTGAGCTGTTAATTTTACCATCTTTATGTATAATAAATGAATATTTGAGAAATATAATAAAAAATTTAAGTAACAAATCTTTACCATTAAATTAACCAATAAAAATCATTGTACAGTACATCTAAATTTTTAATAAACTCCGAAATGAAACTCTAAAATTTTATTTGCGATTTTTAGACAGCTAAAATTTCATGATAATAAAAATTTCTCTTCCATGAAATAAAAATTGATGACTTTATACACATATGAAAAAAGTAAATAATAATAACTGTTGCAAACGTATGTATATATGAGGTGATAATGTTGTTATCTTAAAGGTATAGACCAGAGAAAAAAATAAGTATTAATATCACAAAACACTTGATGGGATTTACATAAATAACAGTAGTTTGTCTCAAAACCCATGCAACAGTAGCCCCGTAGCTATGATCAGAAAATTTAATTTATGCAACCCGCACAACATTTTTCTAATTTTTGCATGTTTCTGACGTCATAAACATAAATTTTCACGCAAATTGCATACTTTACAGTTTTTTAACGCTCTCTCATGGAGCTACATTAACATTCTGGTAAAAATTGTCATCAGTTTTGAAGATATCATTTCGTGTTAATTCATTAAAAAGCACATGTTGTTTTATGTGGTCTATGGCTTTAATTGATGTTGATGATAAGCTTGCGCAACCATATACAAAATTATCTAACACAATTTAAAATTTCAAATTTATAGCAATGAATGTTTCTCAATGGTAAACGGGAAAAAAAGCTGCATTTACTTATTACTATATAATATACAGAGCACATATATTGCAATTTTGGTAAAGCATATGAATATATAATTATGCTGAACACCATGGAATAACTATTATACCATGCGTATAGCAATCGCTATAATATTATATAATAGGATAAATCATGTTTCAATGAATATATTTTACTGCATTGAGTTATTAATAAATTATTTTTATCCATGCAAGGGTTGGAACCATAACATATATACGAAATTTACAACAAAGACGAAATAATCACAAAATTTAGTTGTTGTTTTTTCTCTTTATTACCTATAGTAAGGCAAATTTATTATTTTGTTTATACTTGGTTGGTCATTTTTGTACATGGAACAAAAAAAAAAAAAAAAAGAAAAGAAAAGAAAAGAAAAGAAAAAGAAAAGCATGTAAGAATTAGCAGGTTTTTGATCGAGTCATGGTCTCCAAAAAATGTCGTAAACTGTAAAAATAAAAATGATAAAAAGTTTCTAATTAAATAAATATTGCTATAAACTATTCAATTCTTTTGATGCAGTTATTATTGAATAAATTTAAGCAGAGTGCAGAACGTGCGAGTGCACACAAATGTGGTGAGATTGAATTGAGGTATGATCATATTTTAAATTTTCTAATTTATCAATGTGCCTCGCATCTGCTTCGATTTATTATTATTACTATTATATTAAATATATATTAATAAAATCTAAAAATGAAATTAAAAAAAGAGGGGTTATTAATAATTTATAATGTTTATGACATTTTCTGGATAGTAACAAAATGTCCTTATTTGTGAAAAGCCTTGAATCCTAGTTACTTTGCTGCAACTACTCGCCCCTCCCCCTCCTTGTCTGAAATGCACTGTAGCTAGCATGGTCCGTTCGGCGCGTGTGCAGCCCATGACCTCGTTTCTGCACTTTTCCCCCCACTCTCTCAGTACCCCCCACTACAAGATTATGCACTTCTCCTTAACTCTTTCCTATGCAGTTTCACAGGCGGCCATGTTGCACTTTCGTACGCCCTCCTTCCCTTCTCCGGTCCCACGCAGTTTTTTCAATGTATTGCAACATTATGCAAGTGAACAGGCAAAAAAAAAAAAATAATAATAATAATAAAATAAGTCTTCAAAGTAAAATTATTTTCTTAACAAACTATGTGAATTCCTATTACTTGATTATTGCAATAGATCTAATTTTAATTTTGATATAAGGATAAAATTTATAACCTCAGAAGATGTGAATTTGGATGAGAATAATTGAAAAAGCATTGTAATATTAAATGGTACAAAATGCAACTTGATTAAATATATTCAACGTCTTCCACTTTTGTTCTGTATGCTGCAATTTGAAAATCTCAGTACAAACCATATGGAATACATATTTGCTGATGTTCAAATTTCAAATCATAACTAATATTCAATCTTTCTCACTATACAAAACTTATTATGCAAAATTATTTCCCATATACATAAAAAAATAGCCTCCTCTAAAAAATATATATTGTGAATAACTATATCATATCAGATATAATTTTAAAAATGTTTACTTTTGGCTAATTTATAATTATTAATAAATGCATAATATTGTGTGTGTGTGTGTGTGTGTGTGTGTGTGTGTGTGTGTGTGTGTGTGTGTGTGTGTGTGTGTGTGTGTGTGTGTGTGTGTGTGTGTGTGTGTGTGTGTGTGTGTGTGTGTGTGTGTGTGTGTGTACACAGTACACACAGACACACACACACAAATACATATTATATAAAAACAATGCATAAAACCTAAATTTGATTAAAACTTGTTTAAATCTATATAAAAATAATCAGGGATGTTTAAGCCTTTCGCATTGTTACTTTTTGTCAGCAAGGTTTCTTTAGCTTTTGAGGGCGCTTCATAAGTTCAATGCAAATACTCAATTATAAATATATATTTTGTAATAAAAACTATCTATAACTGACCCCCCCCCTTTACATTATAATAATTATATGGCATGTTAAAACAATGAAACGTGTTACTATAGTTACTATTTCTAAACTATATCTTTTAATAATAGATATACTGTCATAACAAAGTAAAACAATAATAAAATAAATAAATAAATATAAATAAATAAGTTATGAGTATAAGAATAAAAAAATTAGGGAATATTTTATGGAATATTCTAAAAGAAAATATTGTCCTAAAACAAGATATTGACATGTGATTATCATTATTATTATTATTATTATTTTTTTTTTATTCTTTACGTTTTTTTAGTTCAATAAGTATTTTTAATTATAATTTTTTAAAGTAGCAAAATGACGTCACGGTCGGTAACTTGGTTCCTATGCTAATGCTCTAGTATTGACTGATAAATGAATAACTGTTTTGAGTTTGAGGCTGACTTTAATCAATTTCGCTTACATCCGCTTCCGTTTCAACGTATACGACGCATGCGCAGTACGTCGAAATGGATGTGGATATAAGCAAAATCTCTTAAAGTCAGCCTCAAAACAGTTGTTCCTTTATTCGAGAGTGTATATAGTAAACCATAACTCCATTTCTTGATCCATTGGGCAATTTGGAAATCACTTGAGTGAGGGCTGACGATCGAATCGCGTCAGATGTTCGAGCGCGGGCTCAAGAAATGAGTGAAATAAGGAACAAAATTGATCCCCTAAAGTGATAAAATTGAAAATTTCATTGTTTTTTTCTTAATTATCATAAATTGATTCATATAGATTATTTTTAATGTTATCTGTTAATTTTTGGAAGGAATTGTAAATATTTTTTCAGTCTCTAAATTGACTGGGAAGAATTCCTTACCTTTTTAGGGTTTTCATTTTTTCTCAGCAGAACCGCTGTTTCATGTTGACTATGCACTCTCGAATTAGGCAATAAGTTACCAACCGTGACGTCATTTTTCGATTTTGATAAATTAATTAAATATACTTATTGATCTCGAAATTTAAAAACTCGCGTATCAATCGATTCAGAACAATGTCCTCTTTTAGAATATGAAACAAAATTACCCCCTAAAAAAATAGGGTCTTCTTCATTATATACTTCGTTAAGTTCTAAAATAACAATAATTTTAACAGTGGCAAAACGTACAGATTTGACCTGTTTCGTTTTAACTCTATATAAGGTGTTATCTATATTATTAGTGTTCGAAACTTAATGAGCGTCTCCGTGATGAAAAAATTGGATTATCGGTATTTACTGATGGGCACTTCAGATTTCTTCCTGGAAAGTAACTTTTTTGTAGTCACACACTTTTTTTATACATAAATTTTAGTCATTATCTGAAAAATTCAAAACAATAATCATACCTCTCATGTGTTTGATACATTGACTCCTTATTGTTACTTCTCAAATATAATGTAGTATTGTTATTGCATATATGTTCTTGATTGCGTTCGTAAACGCAAGCTAGGCTAAGGGGCCCACACCCACACATAGGTCCTTACCTGGACGAGAACGGACGCGAGGGCCCTGGAAATGAGCACTACCGTTGACTCGAAGCCGGATGCCCCTTTAGTATTATTAGCAGTTATAAGATGCAAAGAGACGCAGAGGCAGTAACAGTATAGAAATATTACAATAAAACTTTTTCTTTCTTTCTTTTTTTTTTTTTTTTTTTTTTTTTTGTCTAAGAGGTTTTGAGGTTGGAAATGGTTAGAGTTGATAATTATTACCAATAAATTTGTGTGTGTATATATATAAAGCAAAAGCATATTGTGTTTATACGAGAGAGAGAGAGAGAGAGAGAGAGAGAGAGAGAGAGAGAGAGAGAGAGAGAGAGAGAGAGAGAGAGAGAGAGAGAGAGAGAGAGAGAGAGAGAGAGAGAGAGAGAGAGAGAGAGAGAAGGAGCTTACTAGACTAAGTTTTATTATTTTACACAATGAAATATACATACTTTATTATTGAAGTTGCTAATTATCACAATTAACTGCATCGTACATAATACAGTAAAATTGTAAAATATAAGAGAAATTTATATATATGTTGGCAACCATTGCCGAATTCGCTCATTGGCCGAAATAAGTGACCACGTCGCGGCGTGGCAATGCATTTTTGCCAAGATCCGAAATTCAGCACTTGTGCATCGTAATTTTGACCACGTTGCGGAGTGGTTTTTAACAAATGCCAAATTGTTGGCAAATAAATTTTAGCCTGTTCGTGGAGTGGCTTTTTAATAATTGCCACGCTGCAGCGAGGTCAAAATGTTTAATGCGCAGGTTACGATATACGTTATTAGTATGAATAATATCATATGTTTTTTTTATTATTATAACTTACATCATTTTACACTATGGTTTTCAGTTAATTAAAATAGTTATAAATTTATAAAATGATTTCTTATTAAATTTGACACAAATTTTTACTATGGTCAACATTACGATGCACAAGTGCAGAATTTCGGATCTTGGCAAAAATGCATTGCCACGCCGCGACGTGGTCACTTATTTCGGCCAATGAGCGAATTCGGCAATGGTTGCCAATATATATATACATATATACATATTATTGTATATATATACATATATATATTCACAAATATCTGATTTAAAATTTTCATGCTTACAGGTTATTTTATCGTCCATTCACTCGTAAGTATAAATAGAAATTATACACGCGTATTTTTTTCCCAACCGTAAATAGATGCAGACTGACAGACAGACAGCTCTAATAATATTATTTTGGTAATTATTTATTTTTGGTTGAAACTCATGGTTCGGACAAGTTATGTACAGTGGATTATTTTGAGATTCTTTTAATTTATTTTTACATTACAATATACATATATATATATATATATATATATATATATATATATATATATATATATATATATATATATATATATATATATATATATATATAATGTTTATTTTTAGACAAACATGAGTTAATATTATATTGTTTATGTTTTGTGACGACGAAAATAAATGGACACTCCATATAGTTGGGTTAATTGAAAAATAATTAGACCTCAGTATTATGAAGAAAAAAAGCTCGTTATGAATTGTAATCAAGAGTGTAAATGTTTTGCTTTTTTATATTCGGTTATAATTGCATATTCTATACTTTTAACCATTTAACAAAAATCTGAACTTACATGTCTGTACTGTTGAATACTGTTGAATACTAGTATACTGTAATTTCTTCATATAACTTTGCAACTTTTGTTGTGCGTGTTGTACATCTTAAAATGTACATTTAATATAATCATAACAAGGAATATCGAAAATTTGAACTTATTCAGTTTATTCTACCCTTAGTTGAGCCTGCTAAAATGTCTCAGTAATGTTATTTTTGTTATACATTAATATAATATACATATCTGATACAGCTATAAGTCAAGTTGACCAGAAATAAGTAAAAAGTATACATTAATTATCTCCAACTTTCCAGTATTTACTCAACGTATGTGATTATTTTATACCTATTTTTTGCACAGCATATAATGTAAAAATTAGGTACGAAAGATGAGGATGATCAAATTCAAGGTCTACCACTTTTTTTTTTTTTTTTTTTTTTTTTTTTTTTTTTTTTTTTTACCTTTTTAATCTCTTGAATATAAATAAGTTGAATGCCCTGAAATGCATTTTTTTCATAAATGCAGTTGCTGCATGGGCTAATATACCAATGTGACTTTACAAATATCATACCTATGTTTAACTTGCACCAAGGCCTGCTACATTTTTCAGTTTAAGTCTTAGATCAGAGTTGAATGCACTTAAATGCACTTTTTTTCCAGTGCCTTGAGAATAGTGCATCGGTCAAATAAACTAAGAGGAGATGGAAAGAACAAGAATCGGCAAAGAGTTTGGTGTCCACCGCGTGCATGTGCGGCAAGGAGGCGGCCTCGGAGGCAACGGCGGCTGCAAATGCACCGCCAACTGCAGTGGTGGGCCTCGCCTTCAAGGTCACGCTTCACTCTCGGGTTCAGATTCCGGCGGCTGGCAAGAAAGGTCTGTGACCGCTAGTGAAGCAGCAGCGATGCCGAGGCGACTATGGTGGTTACATTGCACTTCATGCCATGATGTGGCCTGGCCCTGCTGCTGCTGTTGCTGCTGCACTGCACTGCATGGTGCTCACAGACAGATGCACTTGGGTGCAGTGGCCATCTACAGCACAGCCACAATTCAGCGCACCATGCCTAACCGGCTTGCTTCAAACACACTTTGGCTTCATCTACATCTTATTTAATGTTATTTCAAGGAGACAAGATGGTTCAACACATCTTTCTGCTTTAAATTTATTATTAGGGAATGCGATGTCAGCAACTTTTATAAAAAAAAAATCTAGTGTTTACCATTTCAAAGAAAAGAAGCTGTGTAACAGATCAAAAATGCTCGTGTAAAACAAAAATATGTAACGCACTGGAATTAATCATCATTGCAAAAGTGTAAAGGGGGGGGGGGGGGGAGGTTCAATTGAAAAATATTGAGTGACTTAAATTATTAATAGTATAATAACTATAATATAACACTGACTTGTGAGTTCTAACATAATGCATCATACCTGCATAATTTTTGCATATATTTACTGTTAATTACATTTTAGTGACATTTAAAAAAAAATGAAAAAAAATTTTTTTTCAAAGTATTTCTGTAACAAAGTTTGCGATCATGGAAAATGGTTCAATATCCATTTATGGGAACTGCATTATGTTTAATGAATTTAAGGTGTCTTATATTTGTATTTACTTTTACACAATCTTGATTTTAATTACATATAAGACAAAGATTTATAGAAGATATTCTGTTTGCAAGCCCCAAAACTATACGCAAGTCGCCGTTCTTTCTTGAGTGACGTATGACGTGCCTTTGCCCTATGCCGAAGCCAGGAGACTTGAATGCCTGCATGCGATATCACGCATGATATTTTTGTAGTTAGGTATACATATAGAGTTGTTTATCAATGATCTCTAAATCAATTTCAGTTCTAATCAAATACTAGGGACCTAGAATATAATCTACTGTTACATGAGTAATTGATTGTTGCTGTTTATTTTGCTGATTGATTTGGAGATGCGTATATAAGAACAAAAGATGAACTTTATTGGCATAATTAAAAAAAATCAATCATTTAATGATTTCTATCAAATAGTTATAATTTTTTAGACCATTTTATTTATTTATTACTAATTATAAATTATTTTTAATCTTGCCATCATTGTATTTAAATAATTTAACTAAGTTTCCGTATATAACTAGTAATAATTTTCAAACGTGCTTTTTATATTACCTCTGGGTAATTTTTTTCCTTCCAATATATATAAGCTTATGTTTTTATATAAGTTCTTTTAACATTAATGACTAATTTACTATTATTATAATTTCATATACTATAAATTGATAATAGTTACTTTCGATACATCCGGATACAAATATAGTTGTTGTGTATACGTAAATAAAATTAAAGTCAATTAAAATTAAGCAAACAAAAACAAAGACACTATTGTTATCGACTTTTTTGATGTTATGTATATAATAAAGAAAAGAGCGCAGTGGCTGATATTTGAAGAAATGAATAAAAAAAATCAATGAATAAAAAATTTTCACATGACTTTGAAGTAATTTAATAACAATAATGAATAATGAGTAAACAATTTTTTGGGGTGATGGGTGGGGGTGGGGTTTGGAAAAAAACAACAATGTGTGTGTGTGTGTGTGTGTGTGTGTGTGTGTGTGTGTGTGTGTGTGTGTGTGTGTGTGTGTGTGTGTGTGTGTGTGTGTGTGTGTGTGTGTGTGTGTGTGTGTGTGTGTGTGTGTGTGTGTGTGTGTGTGTGTGTGTGTGTGTGTGTGCCAACAATATGCAACATGTGTGCAATATGTGTGTGTGTGTGTGTGTGTGTGCAACAATATGCCTGCTTACTTTATGTATATGATTTTATAAATTATTGATGTATAATAATATGTTTTTGTTTTACTTTACCCACCAAACACGGGATGCTGAAGAACGTTGTTGTTAAGTGTTTACATAACTTTACTTTAAATTGTAAATGTGAGTATGTGGAGCAAGTCAATAGTTATACTTATTTAGGAGCTATTATTGATCAGGATAGTTTAATTGGGATTTGCATATTATTCATCTGTTAACTAAATTGAGATCTGCTATTTTTAAACAAAAAGTTAAACCATAATGTTAATAAAAAAACGACGAGACAATTATATTTTTCTCTTGTGTATTCTCATATTATATTCAATAGATTATTCATTAGAATATTAAAATTATTTAAAAAAGGAAATAAGTTAAATTATTGATGCTTATTGAATATTTTAAATACTTTGACATATTACCAATTGAAGAAACTTTTAAGTTTGATATAAGATATAAGATATAAGATAAGATATAAGATTTTATTACATTCCATGTCTTTACAGAGTAGAACAAGCGAGTCAAAACACAACATACACACAACAAAATACAAATAATATATAGTAAATTTTGTCCTACTTAAGCTTAATTATATTTGACATTATTAACCAATAAATAATCACACACACTATAAAACATTTTCTAATAGGTATTTCTGTACTGATTTCTTAAATAATAAGTATGATTCACATTGCTTAATACAAGGTGGTAATGCATTATATAGTTGGGGAATACAGTATTCAGGACCCTTTTTACTGAGTGACAAACGTTGATTTTCAATGTAATAATTGTCCCCCCCATTACGCGTTTCATATGAGTGGACACTGCGGACTGTTTTAAACCAAGAAGGATATCTTCGTAAAAATTTAACACATTCATAGATATATATACATGGCAATGGTAAAATATTTAATTCTAAAAAATGAGGCTGACATGACATAGGGGGGTAAGTACCAAAAATGGTTCTAATCGCACGCTTTTGCATAACAAATACGTCATTAGAACAAGGCGATTGTTTTTATTTGTGATAATAATTTTGAAAATTGTCATGGTATATATATATAACAAGAACTCACATTTAGAATACTATAATATAGAATTGTACCAAAAATTGGTAGTAGATTCACTGAAAGAACTAAAAAAAAAATCTTATTGCCTAAATTATGAATTAAATTCCACTATAAATAAAGTTAAAAACTTTTAGAAGTAAAAATGATGTGACAATTAATATTAACAAATTCTACTTTAATAATTAGTGAAAATTCATCAATTTATGTGTTATTACCATTGCTCTCTTTATTTGAAAATCCAAGTGAGAGTTGTTTCAATATTTTGTATTTAATATATTTTCAATTAAATACATAATTGTATGATTTAAAAATGTAAATTAATACGAGATTTTTTTTAATTAAAAATACTCATCGTCAAACTTCTTTCTTAATTACTTAGGTGGTGAGTTTTAAATTGATTTTTTTTAAACTTTTATGATTATTTTTGTTCAAAATACTATTCATAAACACAAAGGACAATTCATTTACAAGTTTTAAAATTATTTCTTTTTCTATTTTCATTTTTGTTCATAAAATAAAGAGCATTATATCATATTTATGTATGCGATAATAATTATTTTATGGTATGTAATAAGGGGCTAATACATAATAATATTTAATGCATATTACTGAATACCGTTGACCATAAGTCGCTAATGAAATTAGTTTGTACAAATTGTGTCATGCATCCGTAAAGTAAACAAGAGGCTTCCTTTCAATTTCCTTTTTGTTTCTCTAATCCGCTATCTCTCTTCAATTGTAAAACACATTTGACGATTATATTGTAAATAGGAGTAAGTTAAGTTCTTTACCATATTATATATATTATACATATATATAAATATATATATTATATTAAAGTCTCCGTATAGCTGCATCTTTAACATGTTGCCGGCCGAGAGTCAAGTTGCATTTGTCTGTCTGTTGCATATTTGCTGGCATTTATAACTTATATACATACATACATACATACATACATACATACATACATATATATATATATATATATATATATATATATATATATATATATATAAAATGACACTTGTTGATATCTAGTTAATAAAATAAATTATATTGTATATATGAACAACGTGACTTATTTTCTCTAGCATACTTTCTGGAATTGAAAGCTAGCAAAAATCATATGCGGAGTCAATCATTTTTCAATTTGAATTTAATTATATTGCCTGTGTATATGTAAAACGTATTCACAAATGTATACGTAAATCTATATTGTAACAATATACATATATTTATGTATACAGTATTCTTTTCGTCTTTTTAACAAGATTTTGCTCATCTCAGTGGTATTAGCATTTCGAAAATAAAATATATATAATTTAACTTCTAGTTTTGGTCAGTGATTAAAAAAACTAATTTTGGTCAAATTGAAAAAAGATTAAAAAAAGAAAGAATAAAACATATTTTTTATTGTACAATAAAGTATTAATATTTTCAATTTTTTATAATTTATAATTACGACTTTCTTATTCAATACCCCATATTATTTACGCATTTTATATAAACTATACTTTTAAGGGGGGGAGGAGGCGTTAAATACGCACCATATTGAAGGATTTAGGAACTTCATTTTGGTTTTAACCACGATTCAGCATGAAGTTATTTGTAATTATTGCTCATAATTTCACCAGTCCAGTATCTACATCATTGCAAGGCTCCGTAAAAGTTTCGCAAGATTTAAAGAAAACCGGTTTTGAGTGCAACAAAAAAAAATTTAAAAGCTTTAAGCGCCATCTTGTATCAATTATATGCATTAAAAATATTTGCAGTTTTCAGGGTTAAACCAACCCTAAAATTATTTTGAGACTATAATAAAAAATTGAGTGGAATGCTGCACCACGCCTGCAGTGTTGGTGCCAATTTGGATGCTGCAACTCAAAAAGTGTGGGCACAAAAAAATAATTCTAAACCACCATGGTATCAATTTAACGCCCCTCCTTAAGATCTCAAAAACTTGATAAAAAAGATAACAATACTATTATTTTACGCATATTCTGATTTTTTTTTTTTTTTTTTTTTTTTTTTTTTGAATAACAAGTTAGATATTTATTTTTATTTACGAGTTGAATCGCTACATTTATAAATTAATTAAAAATTTTAACATAATAGTAATTTATGAATAATAATTATTACTTATTATAAAATAAAGCACTTTACAAATATTTACTTAAATAATGATGAGCAAATAATATAAGGACGAGAAAATCACAAACGCTTTCCGTTTCTCTAAGTTTTTTTTTTTTTTTTATTATTATTATTGCGTATAATTGAGAATAGGCGGACCACAACCTTACGCACTTTACTTTTATGTTCAAACTGAGCACTGAAATCCAAACAAAAAAGAAGAAGCTTTAGCATTATTATTATAACACACATTATATGCACCTTTCAATATTTCCTGTATCGTTATAAAGTCCACGCCACGTAAGGATGTTCGATATTTCTTAAATAATCGTTTATTTAACCAAAAACTGTCATTTGAAATGGGCGATACCTGTGGGCGATCATGCAAACTAAAATGTTCTTGGGTTTATATAAGTTCAATGTTTAAAGCCATAGACCACATAAAACAACATGTGCTTTTTAATGAATAAACACGAAATGGGATTTTCAAAACTGATGACAATTTTTACCAGAATGCTAATGTAGCCCCACAAGAGAGCGTGAAAAAACTGTAAAGTATGCAATTTGCGTAAATATTCATGTTTATGACGTCAGAAACATGCAAAAATTAGTATGAAAATGTTGTGCGGGTTGCATAAATCGAATTTTCTGATCACTGCTACGGGGTTACTATTGGGTTTTGAGACCAAATAATGCTATTTATGTAAATCCCATCAAGTGTTTTGTGATATAAATGCTTATGTTTTTCTCTGGTCTATTCCTTTAAGTAAGCAATAAAACTTTAGCTTCTATATGTTTGGTTTCAGTTTGATGTAAATAATGAAATCAGTGCTGTGGTTTGAGTTTTTAAATTTATTTATTGATTTTTTGTGTATACAGTATTATGTGAAAAGTGAATTATTTGAGCAACTTTAAGTGATTTAAAAATATAATAAAAATGTAATGGCAATGCTTGTGAAGAAATTTCAAATAAAATGAGAACGTAGTTTTTCACCACTAAATAAACTTTAAGAAGATTTTTAAGGGTAACTAATTAATTATTGATGGCTATGCACAGTTAAAAAGAAAACGACGAGATTTTTTTTTTCTTTCATTGTTACCGAAATTATTTTTGTTTGAAAATCTTTAACCAAAGCTAAATGTTAATGTTTTCAGTTTTTTTTTTCCGAAATGCTCATAACTAGAAATGGGCAACTATTTGTGACCAAAAGCCGAAAAAATTTGAATTCCGGGTTATGATGAGGATATATTATATAAGATAATACTGCATGTACATTATACAGTTTTATAAATCTATAAGAAAAAAAATCGTAAAACAGTAAAACTAATATATCACATACTGTATAATTAATTTAAGCAGCATATTAAAAAAAAATCAAAAAAGAATTTTTTTGTTATATATCTGAATAATAATTTAATACTTGTAAATATAGCATACAATAGAATACTGCAAAAACTTTTTAAATTAGACGTGCGTAAACAAAATATCCGTATAATTAATACCCAGTCTAATCGATTCCACTAGTAGAATAAATAAAAATATCTATCTAACCAATGCCAGGTCTAACCATAATTCTCAACCCATTATTAGTGGGTTTATATATATGCAATTATAATAAAAATAAAGCATTTTGAAATTTTGCTATGTTATGCAAATCAGATATAATGCAGATTTCTCATGCAAAGGGGTAGGTAAGAAGTACCTGTTCCGTGCGGTGTTGCCACGTATATTAACCGCAGAGACAGTAGACAACTTTTTCAAAAAACAACAACAAAGTGTGGGACACTTGGTCATTCCACCTCTAAATATGGACTTCAAATTTAAGCTTCCTGCGTAACAAAGAGTCTGAAAGGGATGCTTACGTCTGCAGACAACTTTGCGTCAATCAAAATAGCAGAAATTAGGGAAACCAATCAGATCACAGATCACGCATTATATATAGCGCTATATACGTAGCGCTATATATAACGTGCGATCTAATTGATTCCCCTAATTTTCGCACTTATGATTCACGCAAAGCAGCCTGCAGACGTAGGCAACCCTTTCTAATCCTTTGTTACGCAGGAAGCTAAAATTTGTGGGAACACACTTGTCTCCTTCAAATCTCTATTTCTGAATGTAGTTTAATTCTACTCTGGGAAATGAGTGAGGAAAAAAAGAAAAAAAAAAGTATTTTACAAAGATTTTACAACTGTAGGTTATTGGAGATTGGGAGCTCTTTTAAAATTACCCAAAAAATCTCATCAATATTAGAAATACTAAATAATCCTTAATGGATGACTACAGAGACTCAGAGCAAAAATAAAATTAGTTATAAAAAATATATTTAAAAATAATTATGCATCGATTTTACAAAATTTATGTAATATAAGACTCTAATTATTTGTATGGTATATCTAATCAAAGCCAATTCTGATTATTAACCTATATATATATTTAAATAAATCCTTTTTACTTGATCTTAGAACTTAAAGTATTATTGTATTTTATTTTAGTCCTGTAGTGATACACTCTTTGCCTCTAATTTTGAGCATATATAAACAGCTTGTATAATGTACACCACTCTGGAAATAGCAACTGATAATTAAATCTATATTTCCTTTCATTTTCAAAAGTTTATAAATGATACAAGGTAAACTTTCCTGAAAGACTCTCAGCTTTAACTAAACATGTTTAATTAGATATTATCATTTTCCTCCTCCCAATATTTGTATTACAAACTTTGAATAAAAATTGGTTAGTTTTAATTTTTAAAATTTATTTATTTTATTATTACTATTTTTTTTTTTTTTTTGTATGAACTTTAAATGTTTAGTAATAAAACATCAAATTCGTAAATGCAAATATAACGTAAAATTGAAATTTTGAACATAATTTCTTTCGTCCCTAGTTCTATATTATTAATTTTATTTTATTATTATTTTATTGTGTGTTTTTTTTATCTATTTTTTAACAAAAATTTTAGCAGTACAATTATAGTTATATTGTTATATATTAAAATTAATAGCAAATCAATTTTATTATTATTATTATTATTTTTTTTTTTATTATTATTATTTATTTAATAAGTTTTTGAATTTAGACAATGTTAGTTTAATTTTCTACACACTACTAAAATGCAAATGCAGTTTTTCTCTGCATACTTCCCCTACCCCCTTTCTCCCTCCCTTCCTCCTTCTCTCTTTCTCTCTCTCTCTCTCTGAAAATATTTCGTTTCTTTTATGTATTGATTTTGCTAATTATATATTGAATTCAATTTATTTTCTGCTATTTAGGCAAAAACAAAGTTAAGTGAAAGAGAAACATTAACTTAATCATATGACTACCTGATGTATAATGCGACTTCAATACAAATAAGAAAAAACTAAGCAAATATAATGGAACGGATCAGTGTGTCATTGTATTTGTTTTAATGATGAAATATTTACGTATGTCTAAACGTATGCTACCTTTGGGAAGTTAAGGTTTACGCAAGATCAAGCAAGGCTTCCTCTCATAGTTTTGCCTTAATATTAAATTTATTATTGCTGCAATACCACATAATATATAAGAATTCAACATGAAAGCAAAACTTTAACAGTATAGTTTTTATTTTATTAAATTTTTATATTAATTATTATAATACCTAATTATCTATATATATATATATATATATATATATATATATATATATATATATATATATATATATTATATGTGTGTATGTATATATATATATATATATATATATATATATATATATATATATATATATATATATATATTATATGTGTGTATGTATATATATATATTATATATATAATATTATATACTTGTAGTTGCTATACACGTGACTAATTTTTTTAAAGTTATCTGTTTATTTACTCTTATATTTATTCATTCATTTCTTAACCTCCCCCTTGTTCTGTACTTGTTAATGCTCTTTACAAGCAGCAAGTGCAGTTTTTCTGCCTATTCATACATGCAGTACGTCTGACTCTGACATACACACCAAGTGCACCATGCAAGCTCCAATAAGTGCACCGTGACCTACTTACAAATAGGTCAATATTTAATATGTGAGATGTAATGAAATTTTATGAGAACAACAAGTATTATGTATGGGATGAGAAAGATACCTATAATACATTACAAATTTTATCACAAATTTATCAAACGATTATAAAATGAGTTTCATCAGTCATCAGTCTTAAAATTGTACGTAAATTAGACGTTCTCAACTAAAGTTGATTCATAATGGAAATAGATGGTTTAAGAAATATTATGATAATAAAGTTCCTGCTTTTACGCAAAACAGCAGGCAGAGAGCGAAGTAACAACGATGTATTCTCTCATAATAGAGGCTCAGCGTAGAATAAACTTGCTGAGTTGCACATTTTTTCTACTTTTTTTTTTTTTTTTTTTTTGACGAAGATAATGGTAAACTGCTAATATATAAGAGGGTCTGTTGCATCAAAAAGTGCACTGCGGAATTTTCCACAAGGACACCCGAGTGCAGTGGTGGGGGATAAGTGCATAGCGTGCAAGTGAGGGAGGAATTGCAGCAGGCCCAATCGCCCGCCCGCTCTATGCAGCTCATTGCAATTTTGAGGCGCAGTTAAATTTACTATGGCTTCTTTGTTTTGTACTAAACATAAATTTTTAGCAAACATAAATATTGATTTATTTCTTGGCTCACATTTGTATGCACATGTAATGTAAATTATTTTGTTCAGTATTCAACAATGTGTCAACTGTTATTATTAGGTTGAATTCCTTTAGTTGGCTATTAATATGTATATTTTAACGGGCAATGAAATTTAAAATAAATAATTATATGCATAAAATAAAAACTATTGAACCAAGAATATTATTCTTTGTAGTAGTGGTAAGCTCTAACAAAAGAAAAGGAAAAGAAAAATAGTAATAAAGAAATATAACTTATTTGCACTTTATAAATATAAAGTATTACACATACTACTGCTATGCACTTCTTTACACCTGTTACTTCAATGCCTGCCAATTCATTACAACAATAAAAATACTTTTTAAAAAGACACCAAAATAATACATTGAACATAGAAATTATAACTTCTACAGTACCTTGCATGTTATTATGAACTCGCAAAAGTTAGTACACAAAAATGAGCATCAGCATTTTTTAAATTTGTACTATATAAGTATAATTTTGTTCTTCGTTCATATTTCGATATTTGTTCTCTGACATGTGATTATTGTTAAAATAAAAGTCAATGTTTAATGTACGCCGATGATGTAAAATTATATCAATGTATTGCATCATCATTCGACTGCACAAAATTTCAAAAAGATTTGGATGCTCTCTATGCTTGGTGTCTAGAATGGGGAATGATTTTAAGTTTGCCTAAATGTTATTCTATAACATTTGCCAATAAAAATAAAAAATTTAATTGTACATCAATATTCCATCAATAATTCCAAATTAAAAAATGTCAATGAGATCAAAGACCTCGGTGTGATGTTTGACTCAAAACTTACTTTTACGGCTCATATTCACAAAATTAAAAGCAAGTCTATGAGAATGTTTGGTTTTATTAATCGCCATACGCATATATTTAAAGCAAGTACTTATAAACTTCTTTATCAAAGCTTTATATTATCAACTCATGACTATGCAAGCCCCGTATGGTCACCTTGTCACGTTAATAAAAGCCAAATATTGGAATCTATACAAAGAAAATTTGTTAGAAATTTTCAGGCAAAATCAAAGATGGAATATAATAGTGATAATTATGTACAAACATGTACTAGCATAAATATACTAACACTTGAAAAAAGACGTAATTTAAATGACATTGTTTTTCTCAAAAAAATACTATGCAATAAAATTGATGATTCACTGTCTGTATCCCAAATTAACTTTCATGTCCCTAAAAAAATGTCAAGAAATCAATCTCTATTTAGTATTCCTACCTGTACTAACGATGTGACCAAAAATGCTTTTATAACAAGAGCTACAACATTATGCAATAACATAAACATTGATATTTTCAATGATTCCTGTAATACAATTAAAAGTTTGTATTATAGGAATGTGGAAAAGCAATGATTATGGTATTAATGCCTAATTTTTAATCCAAATTTAATGTATATGTGCATGCGTGTGTTATTATTATTATTATTATTTTAATTTTATTTTATTTTAATTGTAATACTTTGATTATTTGTACTGAGTGTACCGCCAATGTATTGGGCGCAAGCCTGTTTTTGGTTGACAAATAAATAAATAAATAAATTAAATATAATATTGCTTCGTAATAATAATGTTTGGCGAAATGATTTGCAATGAGATTTCTGGACACTCTTTTTTTATTTTAAAAAATATAGGAACTTTAATAAAAAGAAATAGCTAATGACCATATCTACGAATCATAATATATATGACCATATTATGTTCCTATAACACCGTTTTCCGAAAAGTTGCCCTTGTTCCCCCTACTAAAAAGAGTGTGTTTGTTTGTTTTTTCTATATTATATGTAAAAGACTTAAAATTTTAAGCTGAATCACTTATAGTCTCCTTATACATATTAAAATCATACATCAATCACTTTATATGTATTTGGAGTGTGTGCAGTATAATCAATCATTATGTGCATTATATTATATTGTGTTGATAATACATAACGATATACAGGTAATTTTTCTTGCTTGATGAAGTGTGTATAAAGAAGATGTCCTGCATGCATACATGTTTTATATATTTGATATCACACGTAGATTAAAAAGTCAGCTAATAATACTCCTGCAGCCTGCCTGCCAGCCATACAGTCAGTTCCCAATGTGATTGATATTTAAGTTGACAAGATGTGTTATCAGGTGCATATCTGGCTATATGGGTGCATTGTACTTGCATTATACTGGCAATAAGGACAATGCACTTTGACTATAGCCAAACCTGTCTAACTTTGTGGGCGACAAAAACTACGATAACAAAAGTTGTCAAAACAATAGAAAATATTACACGCAAAGGGATTGGAACGATCAATATTACACTCTCTGGTGACGAGTTATACACGCGGTGCAAAAGAGAAATAATACCACATGAGATTTTTTTTTCTTTCTTTCTTTCTTTTGTATAGGATTCATTACTATGTGTTTAAATCGTTGTTTTATGTTGTTATAAAACGTATAGCTTTATTACTTGCTCATTCATTAACTTATGCTTATGTTTATATGTGTGCGGTGCATAGAGGTGAAATAAGAGAATTAAATATCGTGTTAAGAATCTAGTTAATGACTTGAAATTATATGTAATTAAAATTATAACAAGAATATTAACATATTGACAGAGATGTCTTGTTGAAAAATTTATATTTTTTAACCATCCATAACAATACTTTATTGTAGCAAACAGCGATGTATGAAATTTGAATGTTGTTTATTTATTTCTGTTTGTAAACGAAAGCAGTAGAGCAGCCGGGCCAATGTTGAGGCAGGCACTCACGCTTGTGTGGGCCAAACGGGCGGGCGGCCTTGATAAGGTTGCTTAGGTTAGTGGTGGTCAGTTTAGGACGAGTAGCGTGATATGACGTAAAATAGAGAGGGCGGGCGGGCGAGCAGGCGGGAGAGTAGCAACAAGGTTGATAACCTTCTCGTTGGTGCAAGTAAGCCAACGAACAGAACAGGCAGGCTAAGCTGGGCTAGGACCGGGCCGACTCGAGTCAAGCCGTTGTAAAATCGACAGCAGGCAAGCAGCTATAGCAGGAACAGGAGCAGTCGATATTAAGAGGACGACCAACTCACCCACCTAAACCACCCACCCTGCCCTGTCGACCTCTTTCTTTCCCTCGCGTCTCTCTCTCTCTCTCTCTCTCTCTCTCTCTCTCTCTCTCTGCTCCTCATCCCTATGCACTTACATACTTCTACACCGAACTTCAATCTCTTTTCTTCAGAAATCTCGTTTCTCAACATAAAAACGAGCACTTCATTTTTTTTCCTCCACAAAAGAATATATATATATACTATATACGTATGTATATATATATATATATATATATATATATATATATATATATATATATATATATATATATATATATATATATATAAATAATATATATATATATATATATCTACACACACACACACACACACACACACACACACACACACACACACACACATATATATATATATAATATTTGCAGAAGCAAGCAAAATAATTAAACATAATTTACAACGCACTTGAGTAAAACATTTTTAGTCATTATCCGAGGCTCACTGTCAGTGCAGTATTATATTTTGTAGTAGCTAAAATTTTCGTAATGTGTAACGTAACAGTTCCCTTGCAATTCTTCTCAGCTTTGAAACAATCCGTTAATAAAATATATGCTATTGATTTATTATTTTGGAATTTAAATATTATTTTTAAATGTTATAATTTGAGTTTTGTAAAGAAAAAAAAATCAATAAAAAATCTTATATGTGATGTGAAAAAGTTTAGAAATAATAAACTGATATAAATTTTTAATTATATGTTTAAAGTTAAAATGTCATTCTACATATCAAGACGTCCTGTTGTACTGTACCGGTACATACATCACTTTGTGTAAATTAGATAAATAGAGTTTCATAATCAAAATATAAAAAGTATAATTTTGCTCTATACACGTGCAGTGAAATAGAAATTAGAAACGCGTTTTCTTTGATGCAATAATGCAAGTACATACATGGCAGTTTCTCTCGTTATCATAGTTTCAATAATCAATAGATAACGCGAAGGTTGTGAATTTAAGTACAACATATACGCAATTTAATTAAAATATAATGAGATAAGATTTAACAACATCAACAGAAAACAATTGCTACAAAAAATAATAATTTATTTTCTCATAATTATTTATTTTTATAAGAATGCAAGAGACAAGTTTTTATAAGTAAAATATTTCTTAAAAAATACATAAATATATTATGTAATGTTCGCGTGACAAACGAAACTAAAAATGCAATATTTTTAAAATTGTATTATAACTATACTATATTTATGTAGTTCTGTAATGTTCAAGCAAGGCTGGATTATTCTGGCAACTGAACTATTGATATTGATTGGAGAGCATCATAAATAATTCAATTTATTTTAGCAGGGGCGCTTCCATTTTTTAATTCTTCCGCATGTGCGATGATAATATGATCAAAAAGACACGTCAAAGGGATTATTAAAAGACATATTGATTTCGAGAATCTCATTATATGCTCTAGTGACAAAATTATACCTGTTATTTCCTCTCTCAAAGTATAAATTAATTGCTATTAGATGGTACTATACACGGCAACTGAACGTGAAATTTCATATGCATCTCATAAAAGTATTTGAAAGAACATGTTCTTTCTTATGTTGCAACATAAGAAAGAAAAGCAAATAGCTGAAGACAAACCTCTGTTGATTAATTAAAAGTATCAAATTTTTTTTTTTTTATTGAATTTATGTATATTATTTGTATTATTTGCATCACATTGATTGATGTGAGAGGCTAACTGCTAACTTACATACAGAGGGCCAACCCAGTGGCCACGATGCATGCAGCTTGCCATCACCACTTGTGGCTATTTGGCACCACTTGGGCGCAAATTTAATGTTATTTGAAAGTTTCCTTGCTGCCCGATTATGAGAAATGATGTCCTCTCTTGAGCGCTAATGGGACACTGTTCTCCGCGCTCCGTTGAGATGGATGTCCTCAACTACCGATACAGTTTATATCCGGGTTCCTCTTGGCCTCCCAAAACAATGTATCGGCGGCCCTGTGTATGCGTAAATCAAGCTATCAGGTCTAAAGTCCAAGTCCACTCATAGGTCCTGTTCTGGGTAGGGACCAGGGACGGATGCAACACTGGGCCTTGGAACTGAGCGCAAACCGCTTGATTTGGAATTGGGCCGGATGCCCGATGATTTTGTTGTAACAAAAGGAGTTAAAACATGAGAATTTAAGTCGTTTGTCTCTGCGTACAGAAATAAAGTTAATTCTACGCTTCATATTTATTATTATATATACAATATTTATAGAGTTTAAATAAGTAATTCCTATGAATTTAATTTAATTAATGATTCATCACTATGCGAACCTCCGTTGTTATCCTTTTCCTATAGCAATATTTGTTTTTGAATATAACCTTATACGATGTAATGAAAGTGAAAAACCATGTGATTTTTTTAAATTAAATATAATTCAACAATTCAAAATGTAAGACTAATATTTTTTTTTTAACTTATCTAACGTACGTAGCACATGGAATTCTCTACCAAGATGAAAACTAAATTTTCTTGCGTATAATATTATTACAATTTTTTCTTTGCTGATGGTGCTTTGCGATGAATCCCAGTTTTACTGCAGTGTTTAGCATGGATATTGTTATTATTGTCAAAATTATTAACACTAAAACCGAGCTCTTGCTTGGGCCAAGGTAGAGGTGTGCGTATTATTAATGTTATAATATTTTTATAATATGCAACAATACTAAATCTTCCTAAATATTTGGATGCTCAAATACCTATGATTTTCACAATATCTATAAATTTATTTAAGGTATAATCAACTCCTACAAGTTATTTCACTATAATATTCGAAAGTTTTCAAAGAGAAGAGTGATATGAAAAGTGCAAATTGAAGTATTGCAATGTAAATGTATAATAACAGTATTTATCAATTTAAACAATATTTTGAAACAACAAAAGTACAAAGTAGAAACAGAAACTTTGAATATAGCAAAACAATCAAACTTTTTATAGTCCCTTTAAATTTAAGATAACAAAATAATTGTTACATAAAATATAAAATCCCAAATATACATTAAAAAAAAAAAAAATCTTTGATTCCTGAGAAATGTTTTATTTTTTTATTTTTTTTTGCTATCAGCTTCGCAAAGTCTACTATAAACTATATAACTAAGGATTTTTTTTTCTAAATATGTGTTTTATAAAATTTCCAAATATGTCTGTATTACCTACAAGAGCCATATAGAAAAAGTAAAATCCAATAATTCAACTCTGATTCTCCTCTCTCCTTATCCCCAAAGTTAAAGCTACTCTCCAGACCTAACAACATGTACTTTTATTTCAATTGATACAAAATGGTATACTCAGAAACATTATCAAATGTCAAATGTCATATTACCCAAATGTAAATCTGCAAAAGAGATCGAAAAAATTGTAAATTGGCTGACGTCATGACTAGTGACATTCAACAGAATAGAAAAAGTGTTGTGGGTTGCGTAAGTTGAAAATGTTCTTATACGTTTAAGGAGTCACGACTGAGTTCTAGGACAAAATAATTGTATTTTGTAAATCAATCATTAAGTGTTTAATGAAATAATATAATATATATATATATATATATATATATATATATATATATATATATATATATATATATATATATATATATATATATATATATATATATATATATATATATATATATATATAATTTCTCTGACATGTTTATGTAATTGAATTATAATTGAATTATTATAGTAAAAAAATAGTGATGCTTATTTGATTTTCAGGAGGCACTTGTGTAAATTTGTCAAAACGATTAATTTAATAATTGCCAGTCAGCATGTTGTTGTAATTTAAGTGTTTCTGTTTTATTTATATTATGTAATGTATAGTTTGTGTGTGTGTGTGTATATATATATATATATATTTATATATATGTGTGTGTGTGTGTGTGTGTATATATATATATATATATATATATATATATATATATATATATATATATATATATATATATATATATATATATATATATATATATATATATATATATATATCCTTTTATAATAAGTCATATATATGTAATTCTATATAGAATAATACTGTGGAGAAAATGTTAGTTAAGTTTAATAATTTTTTATGTCTTTTGTTGTAATATTTACTATGCAGTTACGGTTTTACAGTGCATAATATAATACGTGGGAAAAGTTAGCGCGGTACTGTGAGTATAGAAGAAGATTATAATTTATATATCCAGTACGTATTTGTAGCTATATAACCACCCACACAGAGAGAACAAGTCAGGCAGGTAGGGTGACAAATGTTCCCGTATACATGTACACACAGTGTGATAGCAAAAAAAGAACTGCATGGGTGCATAAAACATTGACTGCGTGTATACTTGCAATATGCATGGTGTCGGCCCGCCTGTTTGCCTGCCTGCTTACCTGCTTGTCTCGTTTTGCCCCTTTACTGCACTACAGGATAGAACGAATGAGTGCATTCACCTTTTTACCAAAGTGCAGGTGCAACATGCAACCCATGCAAGCAAGCACAGTTGCAAACCAACCATCCAATCTATATATATATTTTTTATTATTATTATTATTATTTTTTTTTTTACATTATACGTCAAAAAAACACTGTACTTGCTCAGTGCACTTAAGATGATAAGACCACATATATGAGTGTTTACGATAGCATTTCCGGAACTAAGCTGGTTATGGAAAAGGAGAGAGAGAGAGAGAGAGAGAACGGTTGGCCTGCTTCCTTTAGATTATTATACGGTAAAATAAAAAGTTTGTTGCGTTTATTCCTAAATTATCTCTATTTTATTATTATTGTTATTACTATATTTTTTCATACGTGTAACTTTTCCAAGTAAATTGTAGTGTTATTGAAGCTAGTGGGCTAAATTGCGATAGGTCAGTTTCACAACATGCACTTTGATAATATACTGATAACCAGTATTTTTATAAACTGTCAGTTTTGGACAATGTTTTTCTTATCAATACTATAACTTTAAAGTACACATTTTGCTCGCCATACATATAAGTAAGCTCTTTTTATAATGACTTTTTATAATGAAGTCAATGAATGTTTTAGATAATATTTACTTTAACCTCATGGTTATCAATCTAACATTCTATATCCCCCCTCTCTGCATTCTGCATGAAAAAAAAAAAGTTGCAAACTTTGGTTAAAAAAAAAAAGAAGAACAAGAACAAGAACAAGAACAAGAACAAGAACAAGAACAAGAACAAGAACAAGAACGAGAACGAGAACGAGAACAAGAACAAGAACAAGAACAAGAACAAGAACAAGAACAAGAACAAGAACAAGAACAAGAACAAGAACAAGAAAGTTTTTAATTGATTATTGATTTTCACTTAATAGTGTTTCATGTGTTTCCGGTGTTTTAATAATTTTGAGCAACCTAATTTAATTTATGGATACTAATTGATTCTAAATTTGAATATATGGCAATGGTTGTTTATTTACTGTTCTAAATAAAGCAGAAGTCATGACAAATGCCTGCAATTCGAATTTTAAAATCTTGATCTATCTATATTTAAATTACTCGATGATTTGCTTCTTTCTGTTTATTGATTTCGTTATTTCTCTCCCCCTATTTATATATTATAATATAATTATATTGTTTTTCAGTAATTCAAAGAAAAGAAAACATTTGTGATAGGCTGATAGGTACGGCTTCTCATTTGAATTGCAGTCTATATACATACATTAGACAAATAATATGATCAGTTTTGTGGTATTAAATCAAGTATTATGATATCTCATCAAACCACATTTGAATAATGTAAATCAGTGATAATTATACTGAGAAGGCATGAAACTGACGAGTTAAATAAATTACCAATAATGTTCAAATAACCACATTTAAATCTGTTATCATTAATTAATCATCTCTCTCTCTCTCTCTCTCCCTCTCTCTCTCTCTCTCTCTCCAGATATTCGTTGAAGGTATATATTTGCCATTTTAAAATTATCATTATTATAATTATGTATACTTGAAAACTTATTGATATTTATTTTACAAGTTATGCGTCAAACTGGGATTTTTATTTCTTACTGACTTTAAGTTAAATTTTAATTCCAAAAGTTTGAAATTAATTAGAAACACTATGGTCCTAATGCAACTAATGATAAAAAAATAATTTTACATTCTGTTGATAGCGCGATCGCCAAAGACTTGCTCTCTGCGCGACGTTTAAATGTAAAAAAAAAAAAAAAAAAAAAAACAATTCAATATAAATATCACATTTCTTTATGTTTGAAGCGATTATCAGTTAGAAGCCATAGGTCTCAAAAGAAGGTTTAAGATAAACTCTGACTTTGAGAGAGAGAGAGAGAGAGAGGAGAGAATTTTCAACTTTTCTTACAAAAGAAACAATTTAATATACTTCGCAATATATATGTAATAAAAATACATATGAGGAGATTTAAATATAAAAACCTTATTGTATAATAATACTCTTGTGTATATAAACGTATTACGTTAGATAATCGCGTAATCTATACTGTATTCAAAGCATGCATACTATTATAACACATGAGAGTGTATAAAAACAGTATATTAAATAATAGTGAAATACAACAAAATAAATGCAATATTAACATTATCATTTAACCGCAGATGTACGAGAGAATAGCACTAAAATCTTGTCATTGATATATCAATGATTTATATTTAAAATAATAATAATAATTGAATTAAAGATCAATTTATACACAAAATAAATACTTTTAGTAAACGAAAGTAAATCCAAAATTGCATATATATTTAAAAGAAAAATATATTGCCAATAAAAAGGGTTGAAAAATCTTTCTATATTCGTAGTTCAAGGATATAATATAGTTCATGTATGTACTGTACGATAGTTGAACGTTTGTCCTCTTATAAGAGACGCATCTCCCGAGTGACATAATAACAATAATAATAATATAATATATGTCAGTCTGTCTGTATGTTATAAGTGAAGAGAATTATAATTTATATAATAGTCTGTATATTTATATTCTATTTTTATATAGTATACTATTTCATGTTATACTATTTTATGTGTTTTTAGATTTTTTTTTCCTCCTATATGTAAAACTGTAAAATATACTTGTTTTTAAGTTCTTCATTGCGTATATAATATTATATATATATTTTACACCAATTTATTAAGCAACCTACGTAATGCTGTTTTTTACTATATTATAGTAACATGTATGCATGCATATGCTATAATACTTCATCATGTTTAGAGACTGTATAATAATATGATGTAGGCTCTAATATATTTTTCACATAAATTGCGCAATAAGTCCTACAAGTGCATTCAAGCTATTGCATTGATAATTAGGTCAGTGTGGTTTGATGACCACCCCACTACCATACACAAGTTGCATCGCCTGTGTACATACATGCGACCACAAAAAAATGATCCCCATACGCTGTTTTCATGCTTTAACAGAACATAACTTTTTTTTTTTTACGATTATAATGTTATACTTTAGTTTATCTATTTATTATTATTACAATATAATAAGTAAAATTAAATTACAAAAATTATTATGATTAATATTATTTGGATTTTGGATTAAACAGCACATTATGTATCAGAGAAATTATATATTTAGTAATTTTGTACTTATGCCAAAATATAAATTTGATAAAGAAATAGCAGTCAAATATAAACAAATTGTATGTATATATTGTACGTCACAATTTCTTGTGTAGAAATATTTTATTGTTTATATTTTTAATAAGTTTTTAAATCATAATTCATTTTACTTATAACAAAAATTTCCCCTTTATATTTAGCAATATTTAAGATGGAAGGTATGGTAAATATTATCTCTTTAAAGAGTTTGCTATATAGCTTCAAAAGGTTTACAATATATATATATATATATATATATATATATATATATATATATATATATATATATATATATATATATATATATATATATATAGTATAGTGTATATGAAACGTAATTTCTTATACTAAAATACTTAAATATTGAAGTTAAACCAATATCTTTACTATTTATAGCGTCTCAGTTTACTCGTTAATGACTGCACTGATAAACACTTCATTTACTTGGTATTGGTACAGTGCATTACATCAAGTGAGTAGAACAGCTGGCCTATATCAGATTGTGCAAGGTCTGTATACTGTATATGTGAAGACGTATGCATTACACTGATTCTTATCTTAATTTTTTTTTTTTTTTTTTTTTTTTTTTGGAGAATTGCTATTATCTTTGGGTACCCCCACCACCTCAAAAAAAAAAAAAAAAAAAAAAGCAATAATAACAGGAAGGTTACCTTATTATGATTTATAATTTAGTCGATCATTTATATAATAGTAAACTTTTGAATATTTTTATTGCAAACTTAATTATAAAATTTGACAGTCTGGTCGGAACTGAGTTATTGACAGGGTTTAATTATTCGTAGACATGTTAATAAAAACTCATAAAACTTATTATCTCCTCAATCAATAAAACTTTAGAGTTGACGTTTAAAATTTTGGATATCCAGGGTATAGGATTGGACTCTATGGTAGCATCAAAAATGCTTTCAAGTCAATAATAGTTCTCAAAGTGCCAACAATTGAGGATCGATTTTTTGCTAAAGTCATTATACATTAGCATGCCAACAATTGAGTCATGACCATACGTTGAGTTAAGAATTATAGTTGATTGTTGTAGCATGGATTTAATGAATCAGAATAAAAACTTACAACAGCACGTGCTTGCACAGGATATTAAAGCATCGTATCAAATTTTGATGTGCATGTACACGTGTTTCAAGACGTAACAATTTAATTACTTGTATTGAAGTATATTACGATATATACATTTCAAGACAGACCAATAAACTTTGTTATTGATGTTTTAGTGTGCCCCAGAGACTACTTATTTTCTTATTATTTAAATGCAAATGTTCGTATATTAACTTAATCAATTTATATTACTATGTAAACTTATGTAATATCATTGTAATTATATTCATAAAAAAATTCCTTAAAATATAATATATCATGCCTTAATCCTATACTCAATTATATTTTAAAATTATTATTTACGAATATTCTTATTTACGTTGTTTTGGTTTCAGATACTTTGAAAGGTAAAATTGTTTGTCATGCACAATTATTTTCTTGTTTTGCTGAAGGTACATAGATTTTTAATTAAAAATGGGAATAGTTTTATCTTGTTGACTGGGCGGCCAGCATATGGTCTGTTCGTGGTTGGGCGGGGCGAAAAAGCAAGTTGGGTCGTGGTCGCTACAAGACGCTTAAATTCCAAGGTTGCTGCACTCTTACGATTGCACTTCTCGCTCCAATTACCACGTTTGCTCTAAAGCTAATATACTAAACTTGGCACACTCAAACTTTCATCTATTGGAAAAGAACTAATAGTAATAATAATAATAATAAAAAAAATTAAATTGATTTTATATCAAATACTTTTTTTAAATAACTCAAATATTTCAGCAAATATATATGATAGTAAATTATTTCAAAACCACAATGCCAAATTATAAATTGCAATTTATGAATTTATGTAAAAAAAAAAAAGCATAATGGTTTAGCACCACTTAAAAATATATATATTATATGTATATTCATCTTTGAGCGTGCAAATACCTTTATTTCTTTAAAGTGAGCTATGCATGATTTATTTATTGTTAAAATTTTGTAAAACACTTCCCAGATAGTAAGTAATTAGTAGTAAATTAGTAATAGATAGTAAATAATTATATAACAATGGGAATAGCACATTATATTCTGATTTATATTCTAATCAAAAATGAAACAACACAAGCCAAAAGGCAAGCCAAAAAATTACAAGTTTTATTGCAAATAAATATTTATAAGAGGAATAAGAGGAGAACTAATTTAAAGGAAAGAAATATGCTGATTGTGTCTCTGTGAATTAAATTCTGAACTCATTTTGTGAGAGTTAAATAACATATATTTTCATATTATTAATTAATATTCACTTGCTATACAATGTCTGTCGATGAGCGTTTCCTGTAACTCAAAGTGATCAATATGAACATATACAAGACATAAAATAACATCTGTAATTGAATCTTCATATTAGAGGATGAAACAACATCAACAAAACCTTTCCATTCCACCATTCTTTGAAAATGTGGTTTTACGTATAGTCATTTAATAATTAACATTGTCTTATATTATAAAGTTCTCTTTACTTTAATATACCTCTATAAACTATTTTAATTAATAAGCAATATGATAAGTGAAGAATATGTCGTGGTTAAAACAAAAACTTTACAAGCTGAAAGTTTATACATAATTAGTTAATCAGGTGTACAATATCAATATTATTCAATTAATTGACTGTTATAGAGTTTTTGAAGTGCAACATATTACTCCGGTATATATTATATATATATATATATATATATATATATATATATATATATATATACATATATATATATATATATATATATATATATATATTATATATATATATATATATATATATATATATATATATATATATATATATATATATATATATATATATATATATATATGCGCCATGCGGTCATATACATCAAAACAACGATGGAAAAAAATATATTATATAATTGAGGTGACTATGATGCGGTGGAGTGAAACTTCAGTATTAAATAGATTTTTATACAAACTCCCACACATTTATAAAATGAACTCTGTTAAATTGAAAATATAGTTTGCTACTATTATTACATTAATAAAAATATAGTATGACGTAATAAGCTTAAGTAAATTATTGTAACTTAAGTTTTTTGATTGGATAAATACTATTGGAAATACGATACTTAAAATAAAATAATGCTGACGTGTAAAAAATTGCGGGGGGAGGGGGGGGGGAAGTTCGTTTTAAATAAATTTTGTCTTTAATTATGCCATTCGTTATGAGCATAAAGTTAATATAATATATTCGTTTTCTTTCTATACAAATGTATCAGGTATGTACTGTATACAGTACAGTATAGTAATACATTACATACCAATGCTATGTAAATAAAGCATAATAAAAAATATTATATTTATAGGAATTTCTTTGCAATCCTAAAATATACTCTAAAATGAGACATACATAATAATAGGAATACAGTAATGCATTATACATGAATATAGTACTGAATACATCCTATGTGTAATATATTTTACAAAAATACTACAAACTAAAATAATAATAAGTAGCATAAAATGCAAACGGAATGCAGCCTAAATATTTTATGTATATATAACATATTAGAAAATGAAAGTCCTTTAAAGAAAAGTACAAAAAAGTCAGTGCGTTTCATTGTTGTACTTGTAAGGTTTCGGTAATGCATTGCATGCATTGCTTGCAGTATAATGAAGTGTATATATTTATTAGGTAAGCCCATAATCATGTTTTAACCTAAATAGACACAAATAAGTGTTGAGTTGGAATGATTTCAAAGAGATTCTTCATTTTATCAGATTGTAACATACGAAACATACTTGTAGTTCTTTGCTCAAATTGCAAAAAAAATATACAGGGTGTTTATTTAAATTTTTACTTTTCCAGAAGCGTTTTTTAATATGAAGTTTATTGACAAATCAGACTTATTATACATCAAATTAAAGCTTAAGTTTTGACTTTTTTTTTCTGTTTTTAAAAAGGTGATTTGTTGATTTTTCTTTTGACTAGATGCAAAACAATACGAAGAGCGATTTTTTCGAAAAACAGACGTTAGCAAACAGCGTTTTCCTTAAAAACTAAAAAATTACTTATTAATTTTTTTTCTTAAAAGTGATGATAAGCAAATGACATTAAGGTTTCTCCATGAGGGAACCATTTGTAGCACGGCAGTTGTCAAGTCGAAAATGCAGTTCGAGCCACACGCGTTACGGAGCATCTTAAGCCGTGATGGACTCGATAGCATCAGTAATCCTGATAGCGTCACTTCAACTCTGGGATATCTTGCACTGGCGTCTTAAACACTTTGTCTTTGACGTCCCACAAGAAAAAATCAGGTGGGGTGAGGTCTGGTGATCTCGATGCCCAAGCTGTGGGTCCATCTCAGCCAATCCAGCCTTTGTTTACATCAAAATCTGGCACAATCGACAGTTTTTTTTTTTTTTTTCAAAAATGAACTCTTACTCCACTTACTGATTAAAATGAAAACCACTTGGCA
>OX439127.1:35009155-35124155 GCA_949318235.1 Ecdyonurus torrentis
AACAACAAGTGGTGTTTATACACTTTACTCTCTCTTTATTATTATGTTCAGTCAGTTATTTTATAATATCTATCTCACTATTTCTTTAATATATAGTATACAAATTTTCGATTTCATATTCTAAAAGAGGACATTGTCCTGAATCGATTGATACATGAATTTCTAATTTTTGAGTCACGTATTTTTAATTATTTTTTGAAAATCGAAAAATGACGTCACGGTCGGTAACTTATACATATGAGCATAGGAAAATGTTACCAAACGTGGCGTCATTTCGCGACTTTCAAAACTTAGTTAAAAATACTTAATGAACCCTAAAATTAGAAATACGCGTATCTATCGATTCGGGACGATGTGCTATTTCAGAATATGCAATAAGTTTACGCCTAAATTGTTTTAGTCTTTCTTCAGACGCACAAAACATCGTATTTCTCATCACATGCAACAAAAGTTGCATAAGATCCAAGGGGTTTTCATTGAGAACAACTGTTGTAAAATATTATGAATAATAATTGAGCTGCTTTTTTTGCATTACTTCAACATCGTAAAACATAATTTTTTTTAAAAAATTATTGCAGTATGAACATATCAGTTGGTATTAATGATACGAAATCAAAATATGTAAGCAGTTTTGATTTTTTTAATATATATACATTATATATATAAATATATATATATATATATATATATATATATATATATATATATATATATATATATATATATATATATATATATATATATATATATATTTTATTCTTATATAATACCCAAAGCCATCAATGCATGTAATTTTTTGCAACTTGAAAAATTAACTTTAAAGCTGGAAAAAACCATGTTCTTTTTATTAGCTAAATCAATTAGTATTGTTATGAAAAATTTATATTCACAAAAGAAAAAGTTCTCACAAAATTATTTAGCCTTGTTTTTCCCTCTTCTATTTGGTATGATTTCTTTCTAAAGAGGGAAATGGTTGTCGGCACCATAGCAAAAACAAAGGTTTTTCAGCAAGTTTGATGAACTTTACAACTTTATAACTGGAGAACTATTGGTCATCACATAGTGACACTTAACCAAAATATAAATTAGTTATCTAGTAATAAAATGGCAGAGTGAGCACAATAAATTTTGAAAATAAATGCACTAATTAAGGTATTAAAAAATATCATTAATTCAAGAAAATCTCCCACCTCTTCTTACAATACCAACTAGGGTGAAAGATGAGACGAAGGGTGGGAGAAATAAGAAGATAAATGAGCACACATGTGTGAGCGCGCCACGGTCTTGTGTCTTCCGCAGGGTGCCGCTTTGTGTCTTGAAAGAGAAAGTAAATTTTCATCCCCAATGTAAGAATGCATGTAAGGTTTATTTTATATATTATTTTTCTATAAAAATGATCCATGCGTGGTTTTCAAGTTAAAATTTTGAGATATAAGACAAACAAGACAAATTACCCTCCCACGATATGTTTTTCCATATTTCTATAAGTTATGCTTGTAAGCTCAATTATCCGTGACCAACCTGCAGCAGGGGGTAAAATTTCACTTAAAAGCAAAATTCTCTGTTTCCCTCTTTCGCTTAATCAAATGATATCATAAAATGTGTTTAAATATTTTGTTGAGATTTTTTATTTTGTGAATATAAAACTTTCATAACAATACCAATTGATTTAGCTAATAAAAACAACATGGTTTTTTCCAACTTTAAGAAAATAAAGATAATAAAATGTAATTTTTTAGAGTGCTTTCATGTTATAAATAATATTATCAAAGATCTCATACGTACAATGTAAAACAATCTTCGAAGAATATAAAGAGTTGCAAGTGTTTTTAAAACGAGAATAATTCTGTATAGTTATTATATTTTTTATTTTTCTTCTACACCAGTATACTCCATGTTATTCAAAGATTATGGAAATGTTATACAATGCATTTTCTAGACAAAATATATATGCACGAAATCAAATACAAAAGGTGTTCTTGCATTTTATAAGCAAAAACAAGGTGGTTTATTACAAAGTAAGAAAATGTTTCCAAAGCTGAGAACAGAAGACGTGCTAGAATGCAAAATTCTTTAACCATAAATATAAATGCTGCGTTACAAAATTTTATGTAACAGAAGTGAAGTAATTTTTGATAAAGAAAATTTAGATGCAACATCAAATTATAATTAAACTACACGGTTTTGAATTTTGCCGACTAATCGTAATAAAAGTGATTTAAACAAAAATACGACGTCAACTTGTTTATACACAAAGAACTTTGGACTAGAGAATAAATTTTGCATATTTCAGTATTTCAATATCTATTTATAGTACTGCTGATTATGATTTTGTCAAGTAAAAAAAATATATTTCCGTTCCTGAAGCTTTATTTTATTCTTCTTATTAAGTTAACAAAATTATTTTTCAAGTGCATCTTTATCAAAACATCAGCTGTTAACGATGAATATCAGCCATTTAACTCTCAAGTCTTTTTTATTTTTATTATTTTTTTTTATTTTTTTTTTTTTAGGAAGCCCGGGCATGGTGGGTCACTATGAATGGAAAATCACATTGACGCACTGCTAATTAGACAGTGTTATTGTATACATTAATTGCACCCACTTTCAGAAGAAAATTAAACTCGAATTATATGATTAATTCATTTGGTTTATTGAAAATTAGCATTATACCAGTATGGCATGTATTTTAATTTTTAAATTTTAAAATATATTTTTTAGAAAGCTATAACACAGATTTTCTTGACGCCTGAGTCATATATATATATATATATATATATATATATATATATATATATTAGCAGTGTTAATTTGCAACATATTTGCCATAAACTATAAATACACACTATACTATATACAATTAAAAAAAAAAAAAAAAAATTTTGACTATATTGCCCACGGTTATAATATTCTAGTAGAAATATAGTTACAGTCAGACTCATTGAAACTGATTTTTTGTTTTGTTGCAAATAGCTCTTCTATATGAATTATTTAAATTCACGTATTTAGCAGAAGAAAATCTTCATAAGTTACTCTCTCTCTCTCTCTCTCTCTCTCTCTCTCATGATCCTTTTATTATTTTCATTATTTCTATTTTATTGTGCATTCTTTGTATATTTAAGGAATATATCTTTTATTTGCTTACTGTATTTATTCAGTGCAGCTTGTAAGCTTTTTCTGATTTTGATACTTTGAATTTTGAATTAATGAATAATTTAAATTTGAATAAAAATCTGAAACAACGAGGGGGAAAAAATCATACGAATAATAGAGTGAAACATATTATTTATATACATATCTTCTTATATAGTTACAATTTATTTTATTATTCTATTATTAATTCTATTCTTTTATTATTCTATTATTATTTATATTATTTTATTATTATTTATTTTTTATTTCTAAATAAAACATTAAATTGTGTGTTCATTATTTATTCATAGTAAAGAATATACGCATAGCAGAATGCTGACATATAATACACACAAGATGGTTTGCTTTGTCTAGTTAATGTTTTTTTACTGACTTTTTCCTCTATAACTATTGAATAATATAAGCTCGTAATAATATCGTGATATTTATTTTTGCTGCTTTATAAAAAGTCTGCTTTAAAAATATCAATAATATGTAAAAACTATATTATGAATCAATCATTACTGTATAGTGTATACTAATTAGCAGAGATTTAATTTGACACAAATATTTAAAAATGGAATGGGGGGGGGGGGACCATATGGTTTTGGAGAAGAAATGGTTCAAGATTTTATATTATACAAATCTGTCATCAAATCGGTTGACTTAATTGCTTAATTAACGACACGTTCTTTTACAAGTGACGTAATAAATGTAATAATAACTTGGAGTTGTTGAAAATTATACATGTAAATTTATAGGTTTAAAAGTTTTCCTTGTTATTTTATATTTAAAAAGATGTGATGTTATGTGATGCAATGGGATGTGGTTAGAACAGCAGAACGCATTCTCAGCTATTTTATTTAAACACTTTTATTATATTATTCTCTACATATTTTGCAATGATTACAATTAAAAACAAAATAAAAAACAAGAAAATACAAATAAATGTCAAGATCGCCATTCTTAGTATTGCAAAAAATAAATAATACATTTTATATAATATATTAACCACCATGGTTTATAAGGGAGGGGGGGGGGGGGAATTTTAATTTCTGTATTTCCAGTTAATACGGTATTTTGATAGATATGAAGTGTTTAGAATGTCGAGTTGCATTTTACCTGCATGTAAAGCATGCAAGTGAGCAACATTAGCCAAGCATGGAGGCTGCACCATCAACCTCACATCTCACGTTTTCAGCCAGTATTGTCGCAATATATATACACGGGCGGGCCGGCGGGTGAGGTATGTGATATAGTCACTATAGAAGCCCCCTTGAACAAGGATTGTGACGAACTGCCACCTTTTCTTAAGTCATGATGTGTCGTAATATTCACACCTACCTTTTCTAGAAAACTAGTAGCTAGTGCCAAGTTTAGTACATTTTTTATTTCATATTAGGAGTCTATTTAGAAGAAAAAAAAATATATAAATGTGTTATAATCAGGATTTAAAATATAGAATAATGTTTTTCTCTATACCAGTTGGCCTAGTCTTAAAAAATTATAAAACAGTTATAATTTCAATACCAGTGCTAAGCTTTGAAGTAGAGAGAGAGACAGAGAGAGACAGAGAGAGAGAGAGAGAATAGAATTGCAATTAATAAATGTTTTGCAAAATTGCAAGGGGAAACAGGTTTTTTCATATTGAACTTACATGGAATACATTGTGTACGTGATTCAAAAATAGAAAGAACAATAACAATATGTAGTTAGTAAATCTATTGCATTTGTAGAATTAAATGTTTCAAGATAAATATGTTAAAGCATTTCCTAATTCACATTCAAAAATAATATTTTTCCTATAGCGACGAAAATTTTGACACTTACAAATAAACTGCACAAATTTACATGCAATATGACAATTTACTTATTAATAATTAAAAATTACTGCATTTTTAAAAGCTGCTTTTGTTGTTTCTATCTTAAAATGTTTTTATGATGAAACTATATAAAGATTTTATTTGCAGGTGAGAACTATCATTGCACATATATACGAACAATAAAATATTAACATTGTGCAGCGTTTGTTTAATCCATCACTTGCAGCATGTTTTGTATTTTTAGGTTATAGGTGGTACGTAAGTTATTAAATACCATAATGTATGATTTCAATCATTTAATGTATAAAATATTGTTCACAACAAGTTGGTGAAATGACGCTAAGCTTTATTATTTATATCGGTAATAATTTCTTAATTTTATTCGTTTTCAATATAATTGAAACAAAGAATGAATTAGCATTTAATGAGGCTTTTTTTTTTCACGCTACTGAATTGTGAATATAATAATAAACAAAGACAGTAACGTATATAAAGATATAAATATGATTATGCTTACGCATATCATTAGTTTATAATTATTTTTCTTACTCATAATGACTTCACTCGTTTTGTAGTTTTTTTTTTTTTTTTTTTTTTTCTTTTCTTTCTTTCTTTCTTTCTTTTTTTTTTCTTTTTTTTTTTTTTTTTGTAAGATATTAATATCTGCATTAGGAATTTCCATAATTTAACCAATATTATTTCAAACTCTTTATTCGTCATTGTAATGACCTTATTACTGATTTGACCTTACATGAAATCATGTATTTTATAAATAATAGTGAATTGAGCTTTCATTTTCTTATAAGCTTTAGAAAATATAGAAACTTTGTTGTATAATATTTCAGAATTAAATAGTAGCATATAATTATGCTTACAAAATTTGTTATTTGCTGCATCAAATGTTGATAATCAAATTTTTGACAGCGCAAATTTTGTTTAAAATATAATCATAGTTTGACATTTAATAAATTGATTGATTAAAGAGTCTCAAATGTTATACGATTTTGTTTCGTTGGAATGTAAGCCCTGTCACGTGTAAAGGTGTGCGTATCGCTAGAGATAAAATAATCTCAATAATATAAAAACATTTTGTAACTTGTTTGTCTTTAATTGCAATTTGTTCTAGTATTGATAAATTTCTTTATTTTTTACTCAATTTAATAATGTAGGGCAGATATAATTAAATTAAATTTACTTTACTGATATTTATATATATTCTAAAGATTAATTTAATTTTACTAAGTTATTTCGAATATATATATATTAGTAAAATGATCAAACAACTGGTCCAAGAATTTAATAACAGAATATTATTATATTCTCAACAATATAGAAAATTATGTTCCAGTTTAATTATATTTATATAAAAAAATCTGAAATATTGCTGTGATAGCTTTACAGTAATTTTCATTTCATTTTGTTAAAAAAATGTGAGTTATAAAAATATTTCTGTTCTGACTAAACCAATATTAATGTCAAGGAATGTCATTTCATTTAATGAGATAAAAATAAAACAACTTTTAATTACTTGCAGAATTGAGAAAGTTTTAATGAAATATATTTAATAATCAGAACTATTGTTCTTCTGTGTAATATGGAAACATATAGAATTCTTACATTGCTAAATATATATAACTGTTCTGAACAATATGTTCGTGAATGCAACAATTTCATACCTTACAAGCACCTCATATATTATTATTATTATTATTTAATGGTGCAATTTAATAGGTATAAAATATTATTATATATATGCCATAGGAAACAATTTAGCAAGTTTAAGTCGTACCATGTAAAGATAGATCTAACAGTAATTAGAGATGTTTCAAGGTATTCTAGTATGACGTCAGTGGGGAACCTAGGCTGCAATATGCAAGCAGAGTCGCGACGTCGCAAGGTTAGGGAGAAATCTAACAACAGAAAAGAGAGAGAGATGGAGATACAACCCGCGTGTGTTTGAAGATATTGAGGAGGAGTTGAGTTAAGATGCATTTCGTTGCATTTAGAGAAGGCTTAGAAGAAGAAAAAAAATGAAGATAGGAGCGGTGGTAATAATAGGGGGTGGGGGATGGGGGGGGGGGCACCAGAGGCCTTGAAGGTTGTGCATTCACTTATATGCAGCAGCAGTTGCGGTAATGCGGTGCGGAATGACGACTGGTTCCACGATGTTACGATGTGGCCTGTTGGCTCGCCTGTATTTATAATGCTCATGGTAGATGCAACTAAGGCACCATGACGAATTCAGGTCATCAGGGTCCAAGGCACAAATTGTTCATGTACTGTTTTTCTACAGTCCTCTCATCATAAACTCACTTTATACTTAAAAAGAATAATACAAAAGATTATAAGAAGTTGGTGGTGTCAATACTGTCAATCATCTTTCATACCCTTTGGTAAAACCTGGAAAACATTGAAAGTGTAATAATAAAATAAAAATACAAAAAAAAAATGTCATTTTTATTCTGTTGATTTTTTGAACGTAAAAGATGGTTTGAATGTTACAAGAAATAGAAATAAAATTGACAATTCAACAAAAATAATTAATATTACTATCTACAGTTTGAGTCAAAATCATTACAATAACTCAAAAATACTTTCTCTCTTTGAAATAATAAAGTATTCAGTTTTAAGCCTTTTCTACCTCATATTTAAAAGGTTTGATACCTTTTTAGTACATAATATATTTACTAATATATTACATATAATAATATGTATGTAGTATGTACATAATAATATATAGTACATAGTACATAAAAAAATATTTATATATTTATTCGATAACAATTGAAATAAAAGAACCTAAATTTCTTATTATATAATACAGCTTACTAAATGTTATATAATGGTTATAATCCTCTTTATTCAAAAACATAGAATAAACATATTAGAACATTTTTACTTTATTTATTATGCAAAAATAATATACTGAATAATAACAAAGTAAAAATATAAAATATTACAAAAGATTTTCAATATATAGCATACATTGTCTTGTAACTGAATGCCATTTAACTTGATACACGAGGAAAGAAAAAAAAAAAAAAACTTTACAAAAATGATGAAACAATTTTATTTATTTTTTACTTTACATTTCTACTGTGTAAGTTGAGAATTGTCACACGATATTTTAAAGTGTTCAAAGAACTTTTATAATTTGAAGATGATCTTTATATTATATATATATATATATATATATATATATATATATATATATATATATATATATATTATATATATATATATATATATATATATATATATATATATATATATATATATATATATATATATGGTGTGACGTAGTTTAGGTAATCAGACTCCAAGTGCTTGCTGTACAAAGAAAATAAAACACCAACTGCATAAGTTAAGTATATACATACATGCACATGTTTTGCTTCTTAGATTTTAACTTCGTACTAGTATCTTACGTTGTATCAATGGAATGTGTTTTGTTTGATACTTCTATAGATTTGCATATACTTATATTTATCTTCAATAAAAATATTATATTATAGTTATAGAATGTGCACAGTCTATTTGCCTATCAAGAAAACTGCACACGAGTAAAAAAAAAATTATATTCAATATTTATTGTCTACGAATGTCTATGAAGGAAAAATGCGTACAGTATGTAAATCAAGTACGTCTAGACGCATATTTTATATATTGTTGACGTTTATGTCTCGGTCATAAAATTAATAATTAGAAAACAATAGACATAATATTTTCATCTCTTATGAATTAATTACATTCAATATTCACTTTTAGTAATGAATAATTTGCTGATTGAATGTAATATATTAATATGGAAACCGGAGCATGGTGGGTCACTATCTGATTCGAATATTACATTAACGTACTTTTATTCAGAAAGTGTTGTTATACTTTAATTGCAACCATTCCCCCAAAAAATATGCAAAAATTACAATTAAGGCATTATCATGAAAATCAAAGAATTATCGGCCAATAGATAGAAAGGTTTATAGATAAAGTTTTTTTTTTTTTTTTTTAATTATTACACGAACAATTTATTGAATGTTGCACATTTAGTAAATAGTTGGCATCTGTATTTTAAAAAATAGTACAAAAATCTCTAAAAATTGCGCCTTTGCATGAGTTACGAACAGTACGTCGTACGTCTCATATTATATTTCAGGATACTAAAAAAAAAAAAAAAAAAAAAAAAAACTGTAATTTTGCAACATATTAATCAGTAATCACAAATCATTATTAGTTGATCATGCTAAGTATAGTTTTAGTCCCAACTCTCAAATGGGAACCCTAGCAGAAAGAGGAGTGACCCAAAACCCAACTTATCCCGTATAAATTTTACACCAAGTAAAAATGCACTAGTTTAAAAATGTGAAGTTCAATGCAGCTATATATATATTTTATATATATTTTTGGCAAATAATTGTTGAAATGTGAAACACCCATCAAGACTGCACCCTCAAGACTTGAAAATCTAAAACGAAACAAGAGAAAAGTACACCATGCCCGCAATAACTCGGTTTGGACAGAAATGACAGTAATGTTGACAGAAAGATGCTTGCACAAATATTAATTATTAATTGAGATCAATTACATTACAATTTCAATATTAAATTTTAATACCAATTAGAGTATTTGAGTGCTCTTTTGGTGATAAAGAATTTTGCTTTTGATGTGGGTAATTCTGTAATATTTGATGTAATTATATCGTATAACAACAAAATTCCACACTTCATCATGTTAGAAAATTTATTCACAATTATACTGCCCTCTATTGTAGTTTATATTATATGACTATATTTCTCGTTTAAAAAAAAAATAAAAAATAAAAACTCTATACTGGATCAACTTTTTTTTTTCTTTTTAAAGATTGCATGCTTTTTATATTATATTTTATAAAATTTAATGCAACAATAAATAAAAAGATGTTGTAAAAAAAATTAGATGTTAAAATTTGTTAGTTAAGGGAGGTGAATATTAGCAGACAGGAACGCCTGAAGAGAGAGAGAAAGATAGAGAGAGAGAGAGTCAGAATAATTTCTAATACAGGCCGAAATTAAACGCATAGAGCGAAACGTATTTACGCGTAAGACAAAGGGTATAAAATAGTCACTAATATATTACATGTGCTCATATTTATTTAAGGGTTGGCTTACATTTGATTTAGACGGTTTGAATACAGCACACAATCAGTCATTTTCAACATCTCTGCTCTATGGCCATGTAAGGCTCTGTCGCATATTATATGCGTTATACGCTCTAACACGTTTAATTTTGGCCTGGGTTGGATATTATTTTCTCTCTCGCACAAGGCGTCCCTGCATCAACTAATTCTCATGACTCTTGCCCCATTTTATATATAAATAAATATATTTTAATATATAGTATAGCAATAATATATAGTTATTAAAATATAAAAGTAATGTAATAATGATAGTATATTGTAATATATTATAGTTTTTTAAAAATATATTATATAATATGTATAATTATATATATATATATATATATATATATATATATATATATATATATATATATATATGAGTTTTTCTATCAAATCTTATTTCTATTTATCAAGAACCGCAAAGTATTCCTTAATTAATAATAAAAACGTTATAAATTATCAATTGATTTTTTTTTAATTTTGCATCTCTTTCGTATTTTTAGAAAAAGTTAATAATAGTCTTTATCTGTTGAGAAATATATAATTTCAAGTTTCAAATGAGTCGTAAATTATCAAATAATTTTTAATTATTATTTTACGTTTTAAAAACTCATTAAATATATATTTTATTGCTTTCCTTTCTTTAATACGGTGTATTGGCGTTGACCACACATAGTAAAAATGTTATTGGTTTTCTCATCGTTGGATCCATACAGGTAAAAGTACCTTATAATTTGCAATCACAGAATAAAAGGGAGGATAGAGAGAGAGAGAGAGAGAGAGAGAGAGAGAGAGAGAGAGTTAAAATTAAATTTTGTATTATATTTTATGATTGTTCATATTTTATTTAAGCAGACGAATGAAGCAGAATGCATTTATGAGTGCTATAAGAATGCATGATGCATGCATGTATGCAGATGCAGTAGTTAAGTACTACAAAGAGGATGCCGGGTAATTAAGCGTCTCGCCATCTTGCCTCGATTGCTTGAGGCTAAAGCTACTGATGTATATCAAAAACAGGTAGTCTTACAGATCTTATACTAATGGAACATAATATTTAAAATTTATAATAATTGCAACATTTTAAACATAAAATTAAAGTTCAACAAATTTGTATCACGTATACTAAATGATTGTGTATAAAATATATAGCAACAACTTATAAATTTATTCATCATATTTATTTTGTATATAATATTTTATACTATCAGCAACGATGGATTGCATATTATGTTAAAAAAAATTACATGTTAATTTTCTTATCCAGTTTATTATTATATTATTCAGAATTAAAATTTTTTTTTTAATATAATATATTAGTGTTTATTTAGTACTTCCTCATTTGAAAAATGATTAATGCATTTATATGAATGCAAAAATATTAATTGACAGATAAATAATTAACAAATGACAGTATTATTGAATCTATAATACGAAATGAGTAAAGATTTGCAACGTATAATATAAGCAACTGATGGGAGTGATTGATTTGTTATTATGCAGAGTTTGTTAACATATAAGATATCATCCAACAACATACCAACCACTCGATACTTTTTATAACGGTCTCGGTTCAATTCAATTCAATTATATATAAGATGGAAAAAAAAGTATTATAATATAAATAAATTAAATGAAAATCAAATTCATACATAACATTTTCTTTGGCTTTAATATCATTAATTTTTAATCTATTTCAAATTTAGTCATTAAAAGAAGTTGATTTCTTCTTCACGTTTATTTTATATAAAATTAAGTTGAAGAACAAATTAAGTAAATAATAATTTTTTTTTTATTGATAAATATAATAATTATGCTAACAATACACCTAATTAAATAGAAGAGGATATCTCATAATACATACATTGAATAATGTCAAATCTTAAAAGTTGTAGGAAAATAAATAAATAAAAAATAATAATTGGAGAAAAATCTGTTCATTTTATACCTCCACGATTTTTCACTTGTGTATTAAAAAAAGTAAATAAAAAAATAAAACTGAAATTAGGTCAGCGTTGCATTAGTCGAATCGATAAAATTGAACGTTTGGATTACTTGAGTCTTACAAGTACCAAGTGATGCAACGCTTGTATATTTCATTTTGATAAATTTCAATCTAATCCAAAGGATTAACTCAAAGAAAAAAAAAATACTCACCTTGTTATTTAAATAGTTTATTATTATTATTATTATTTTTTTATAATTTGTGGAATAAAATACCTTGGTGCATTGCCTACAAACATTGCACGCATGAACTCTCTAATAAAGTAACATAAAATGCATCTACTATATTATTCAGGGCTAGCCACTTTTTAGTTGCACTCTTCTATAACCTTGGTGCACTAAAAAATTCTTGAATTGATAGCTATAACTATCGCATATACGACATAGAAATAATAATAATTACCAAGTAAAACTCTCTATATTCAGTCAAGATAGTTTGAACGTAAAAAATTGTTTTAATATGTTCTAAACTTTATATATATATATATATATATATATATATATATATATATATATATATATATAAACATTTTTATGCTCATATATGTTTTGAAATAATTATCTTTCAAGTATAAAACACTTAAATTATAAATGATAATAATAGTAATAAAAATAATAGACTATATATGTATTTGTTAACATTATTTTATTCATTAAAAACATTTTAAAGTTATTCAAGTTATTCAATTGAGGTCTCTATTCAATTTGACACATTAACTTTTATATTTTAAATTATTACGCATGGTACTCTTTCATTGTGTATATATAATGTTTTATTATCAATCTGATGAATGCATGACCACGCTTTACAATAATTTTAATATAATAAAAGTTAATTGATAATTTCTTTTCAAAATATTTAACAACTATACTATTAATATAATACTTTAAGATTAAAAATTAAATGTTTAAATATAAATATATAAATGTGTATATATATATATATATATATATATATATATATATATATATATATATATATATATATATATATATATATATATATATATATATGGGGGCACACAATTAATATAAAAAAAATTAATCGAACTGCTTTATACAAATTGTATTTTATTTCTAACCACAATTATGTTCAATATTTTTTTTTTAATGTTTGTAAATAAAATTTATACTGCTTTAATTCTACAGCTTCATAACAATGTACATAATGAAAACATAACTTTCATAATCACTGCGTATTTTAGTATCATTTAATTATACTATAGGTTGTGGTTTTAAGAGTTTGATAACAGTAACAAAAAAAAACAAACATTAATTAGAGTTTTGTTAGAAAAGGCAAAACAAATAAATTGAACATTTTCATAGTAAAGTAGGCACTAAAAAAAAAAAAAAAAAAAAAGCTGTACAACCTAATTAAAATAAAGTGCATTCATGTGAAGACTGTAATTAACGCAATGCTCCGTGTGTCTGTATATATAGATATATATATATATATATATATATATATATATATATATATATATATATATATATATATATATATATATATATATATATATATATATATATATATATATATATTATATATATATAATAGATATACAGGTAGAATACTATTTTATATCTTAGTGCCTGCAAAAGATAAAAAGATGTAAGAATTGCAATATCTGATTTCATATTATCGTGCAACGACTCCTGATGACGCATTTAAAGTTTATCTTATGTTAATTAGATACTGACAGAGACCTGATCCACCTTATGATATACATAGCTACATACTTACATACCAAAGACTATGATGATACAGTATACCATAAGCGTTATTATACTAGAAGAAATTATTTTTACACATTGTTCTAATGGGTACATATTTCATAGTAACTTTTATATGAGACCTAAGGAATTGTTTTAAAAAATATCTCATGGCATTGCAGTTTTATGGATATTAATAATGTATCTATATGATTGATAGGTGTGCAACGTAATTTACTTGAAATTAATACACACACACATACATAACGATTCAATTTTTACAATTCTAATTTATAATTATTTAATTTTAGTTGCTAAAATATCATGAAATTAATTTGAATGATTTTTACACAGAATATAATTAAACTGCTTTTTAATTACAACTGCATAAAAAAATGCATATTCAAAGAATAAAGCAAAGGTATTACAGGAAATCACATGACAATGATTTAGTTTTAAAACTAGATTATACCCTAATCCATGCAGCTTTTTCTTTCTCAAGAGTGCAGTCAAAAGGCCATACACTTATTCCATGGAGGTCATATTTGATCCTCCACGTGGCGATATGGACCGCGTGACACCAACGAGCTTGCCATAATGACTATCATACAAACTGTGCTCAGATGTAACCTTATATTTTTTAAGGTATATTATGCTTTTTTAAACTTTTTAGTATTATTTTTAATACACACACACACACATATGCACACAGACATATTCACACACACACAGAGAGAGAGAGAGAGAGAGAGAGAGAGAGAGAGAGAGAGAGAGAGAGAGAGAGAGAGATGTATATATTGCAGTATTTGTTATAACACATGACTATGTATATAAAATTATAATAGAATACTATTATCTTAACTGTATAAAACAACTTATTCCATGGATTGCACTATTAGTGTTGATCATTAAGAATCATTAATGATTAAGAACAGAGGAAGTTTATCTTATATCATGTGAGTGTATTTATCATACTTATTTTTGGTTACGAAACTTATTTTACTCATTATTTTCTTACGACTCAAAACCACAATTAAGTCTAAAATGAAATCAGTATCAAACACCTCGCCCGGAAAAAAAAAAAAAAAAAAAAGTAGCCAAATGCGGTTTAGACTTCATTTCGTCTTTTATATATTTTATACATCCTTTATTAAAATGTGAGCAAATTAATTACGTCATGTGGCAACAACTTTTTAAGTTAACAAGACCTCAATTTACATAAAAGAACAATATATTGCAGAAGCTCTAAAGTTTACAAACTCTAAAAATAAAAAGAAGCAAAAAAGAAGGGGATCAATAATATGATTTTAAATTTTATATTTTTTATTATTATTATAATTTTATTTTTATTTATTAATTATTATTACAGCTACAATTGTCACTGATGAATAAAACAAATGGACTTTCTATACAGCTTTTGTATAATAATTCTCTTTGATAACTTCTTTTTATTTTTTATTATCAAACTTCATTATTTAAATATCTGTAAGAATTTATTTGCTTGTAAATTACAAGCAAATAAATTCTTATCATATTTTTATGATTGTAATTGATATTTTCTATAATAAATAACCTTTGCAAGGTTTTTGCTATCCTAGCTCCAAAAAGTTATACCAGACTTTAAGAGAGAATACATATAGGCAGAGTAATATATGTAAGCAATTAATGGATAGATCTACATTTTTTTTTCACATTTAGACAAGAAACAAAAGGAAAGTTGTATATAATATATAAAATAATATGTGTGTGTGTGTGTATATATATATATATATATATATATATATATATATATATATATATATATATATATATATATATATATATAATATGTTATGTTATTTGTGAAATGTCACATTTAAATGCTGCTGAACTTGAAGTGCGTGTGGAAGTCTTTATACACTTATTTTAATGATAAACTGAGAATTTGAGGAAATAATAAAGGGGGGAGTAGAAGATAACAATTTAACACATTACCGACAAAATCTGCAACAAAAGTAAACTAATACTTGATCTATATTTTGGAACGCTTGGCTTTTTATATTTTCTGGAGTGAAAAAAATAAAATTAAGTCTATATTAAAAAAAGAAAAGAAAAAAAAAAAAAAAAAAAAAAAAAAAAAAGACAACCTCCGATACCCTCCAGCACGTACTAATGCTTTTATAAAAAGTTGCATGCGTATAAAATATTATAATAATATTAAAAAAAGATAATTTTTTAAAAGCTTGCCGAGACACGATTCAATATAGAAAGGATGAATAATAGGATGATCTCGAATAATTTGCTATACCACATCAATTAAGTTTGGTTAAGTGCTCGGTTTGAGTTTTAAGAGACTGGACCATCATCATATTAATATTATTATTATACCCTCGACTAAATATAAAGCTGCCGAAAAAGGGATGAAACGAACAATGTATACCATACCACACATAAATCATTTTTTGTTTAAATAAGACTATAGCGTATTACAGTATTTAAGTGATGTGCTAACACATTTCCTTTATCTTGACAACTTCTATATATATATAATGCTTTAACATTTAAATAGTACGTTTCAAATATTACATTTAAACTGCTTTTAATATAGTGAGTTTGATGAACTCAAATAAGACATGATAAAGAAAAGACAAATGCTTCTCTCATCAGTTGATAAACACGCTCTTAATTTAATTTGTATAACGATGATTTTATTTGTATCGATTTAAACGAAGCGCTGCGAGCATAAAAAAAATTAAACAAGCGACAAAAGCAAATACAATTAAAATGATTTTAATATTGTAGCATAGCTATATAAATATATTATATTCATTCTTTTTTTTTCCCCGTTAACAATAAATTGAGTTTTTAAAGACACTTTTAAATCATTTGATAAACATAAATATCATTAAATAGTTTTAGAAATTATAGATATAATTTTTTTTTAAATAAGTTGTTCATCTCAAAGATTGCTATATAGGCCCCATAGCAATCTTTGTGTGTGTGCGCGTGTCTGTATATGTATGTGTGTATAGCAGATTTAAACGATTCGCGAAGTCATAGAATGGTTCTCAGCAAAACCCAATGACTACTTTCGCCGGTTATCAGTCGCTCAGTTTGCCTCATTTCTAGAATGTTAATTGCAAAAAGAATAGAAATATCTAAACATAATTCCAACTAAACTTTACTTTGACTTTTTGGACCAACAAAATTTATAACAAAATTATATCGAAACAAAAAATTTAAAAGTTGAAAATAAATGAATATTTTGTATTGTATAAAGTATATTATAGCTTTAAATTTTTGACAGTAATGAAAATAATATACACATGTAAAATTAATCAAATTTAATAAGAAAGATTACATTTTTTTTAATTGTTAAATAAATAAATATAATGAATTACTAGATATTGTTAGTTTATTTTTATCATAAATTATACAATACATAATATACTTTGTACTGTGCAATACAGCAAAGTGTAAAAAAAAAAAAAAAAAAAGTTGAAAGCATTTAATTGTCGTTACTGATATTAATACAACGATTGAAATAGAAAAAAATGAGGAAGATTGTGGAATTCTTTCTTAAAGTGCACATTATTATTATACTGTATGTTTGTAGTGTGGCTATTTTTTTACGTAAACACAGAAACTTTGCTATAAAGTATTTATTAAGACGGGAAATCAGGTACTACGGGATTTCACTAAAAAGTTGTAAAGAAAGAAAAATCTGACATTTTGCACATTGATACATTAGGATAAGGTATCTTCAAAAATGAAAAAATTTTGGAGGGTCACCATGCTAGATTTTAAATTATGAATTTTTGAAATTTTAGTCCCATAAGAGCCCATGTTAATTTCATTAATTATTTTCTCTCTTATCTGCATGAGTTCATGAGTTCTAAAATTTTTATCACAGGTAGCTGTTGTACTATTTATGCGTACTTTCAAATGCATCATAAAGTTTGGAAGTTTTCTTTTAGATTTTGAGATGTATAAGCAATCTGAATACAACCCTTAAAATTTTTCTTGATAGTAGTACTAGTAACGAACTCAAAAAATACATAATATATCAAATATAGTATAATAGTTAACTTTAGGCTTAATAAACTTTACTGAATCCATTACATAATTAATATAATATGCCAACTAAAATACATAACGCAACAGTTATAGAAAGCTAGAATTGTAACATTATTATGATTTTTTTTTTTTTTTTAATTTGAAGACTTCGTAAAAATGTCATGTTGAACACTATATAACAAGAACAATAATAATAATTAAAACAAACAATTACACTGAGGTGTAATTTTTTATTAATATTATGACATGATATATTAGCGTTGAAGTGAATAAAACAAGAAATAATAATTTTATGCTACATATATTTTCAATCAGTTTAATCTTATGCAGTTTTTTTTTTTTTTTTTTTTTTTTTCTTTTGTATTTTAATTTATTATTTTGCACACAAATTAATGTACTGTCTAATGTGCATAGTAGAGGTATAAGAGCAACAGACCGATGCGTGCATTATAGGAAGCTAATTATCATGTAATTGAAATGATTGTTTATTTCTTTGCTAATAGTATTTATTTTTACAATTGGTCACGGAACGGAGTTAAATCGGAGTGGAAATGATTTTCTTATCAAGTTATATAGTATGATGTCATCTCATTGTAAAATTGATTTCTTATAAATTGTGTGTGTTTGTGTATAATATATTATTATAATCTCTTGCTATTTTTAACCATAGAATAACCATTTTTAATTTAATTTGATTATATTTATTATTATTGGTTAACTTTTATGATTGTCAATTTTTGTCTAATGAAGTTATTAGTGTATAAAAACAGTATTTTATTTTATAATACTATACCTTAGTAATAATAATTCTTTATTGGGTATTAAAATAGTACAAAGAGAGAAAAAAAATCAAAATAAAATAAATAATAATTTTCCCAACTGGGGTGAGAAAAGGGCAAATATCTATTACACAAAGTGATCTCACACCATATGATCAGAAGTACAAACATAAAAACAAAAAAGCATAAAACATAAAAAATAATATTTACAAATACTGGTTTATGTGGCAAATAATTATGTTTTAATCACTTATTAAAACTAAAACTTGTATTCTTTTTCTTTACTTTTTTTTTATATATAATACAAACACTACACGTTAATAGAATAATAAACTATCATCAATACGTTTTTACATTTTTATTTATCATTCTTGAAGTACCTTGAAGGTCATGTGACGTACAACGCCGGAAATGCAATTTCGCAAGATATACTAGAGAGATTGCAAAAATAATAATAAAATAAATAATACGTTAAATGTTTGATCGTCCACGTGGATATTATTGTGACGTAAGAGGTCATGAAATATAAATCTGTGAGCCAGGGCCAGCATGGCCGTCGTGCATATGTCCAGTGCTACAAGTGCATGTGTGCAGCTCTTATTATATGCACCACACTCAAACACACATACTCACAGCAAAGAAAGAGGAGAAGATTAAAGAAGCACATTAAAACATGTGAGTAAATATCAACTCATATCATTTATGTAAATATATTTTATCACGAAAGTCAAAAACTGATTGTCCAAATTGATAAAATTTTAATAATCATTATTATTTATAATAATATTTATTTATTATTTCTAAGGTGAAATGGAAAATTAAAACTAAATTAACTGTACAATAATTAATATACCATGCATATATATATATATATATTTATAATATAAAATTATATATAATAATATAATATATATTATAATATTATGCATAAACACATTTTGTATTGATGTAAAACATTTGTATGAATATAAGTTACAAAAATATAATGTCTTATTGGATTTCTTAAAATGATATTATTCATCGTTTTGAAGTCACGAGATTCAAAAGTGACGTCATTTCAAGATGCATGATGATAAATCATTAAAATGACGAAAGCTTTGTGACATTAAAAAAAAAAAAGGCTAACAATTTTATTTTTCATCTAACGTGCATTATAAATTTCACAATTCATAACGCTCAAAGAGAGCCATTTTCATATATCAATAATTCGTTTTTTGTTTTATTATTATTTTTTGGTATAGGTTACTAAATGAATTAATCGGGAAAAAAATATATGTATTCAAATTTCTCAAAAACTGGACCTACACATAAGACATAAGGTTATATTATTACAATTAATAAATATATATAATTATGAAGTTTATACAAAACAATTGTTTTAAAAATTCTTGCAAGTATTTGGTAACATAATTGTTCATAACACAATTTCTTTTTCTTCTTTAAATTTCCGGAGGTTATACATGCAGAAAACATCACTGCGTGTTGTATGCAGTAAAAAAAAAAAAAAAAAAAAAAAAAAAAAATCAAAATATAATATTCTTATAATCGATACAAATAAGAATAAATAATAACAAAATGTGGTTTCTGGTAACCACAAAAAAGTGCATATTATTTGAAAGCAAATAATAACGCAACATTCCCCTCCCCGCATACTTCTCTCTTTTCCCGTCCTTCGATTCAGAACGTATTATCAATTTTATTATATTGTTCATACAATTTTCAAAACGGAAGTATACTGCAATATAATATTACTTATTTCTACATTATTATACCTGCAGTTGATAAAAGTTTTTTAAGTTGCAACGGTATAAGGAAACAGAAATGTATGGTTTATAATAATTTGAATTTGAAGTAAGAAAAAAAAAAAAAAAAACTAAATAAGTTAATTTTGTGTTTTAATTAATGTTGCAATGCGCACACTCTTTGTAATCCTTTTCTTTATACGTATATGTACTGTTAAGTGCAGCAAAAATACACAATGTCATCATAATACACTCATTCTAGAAAATATTAATGTCCGGGTATAGGATTTCGAAAGTCTTTATAAAAGCAAATAATGTACAGTATACTTATATACGAAAAGTAAATATTTTTTGTGTGTGTTGAATGCATTGAAATTATTTATAATATCTTTAATTACTAGGATACGGCAAAATAAAACAGATCAGAGGTAAAAAATCAACAAATGAGTGACATTTAAGGTATTATATAGGTGTAAATAATACCTCTATTTTCTAACTACATAAATATACTTTATTAATGCCAAGCCAAGTAAAAAAAAAAAAAAAAATTAAGGCGTGAATACCAGTTATTTGAGAGCATTCAGTGAAAGCAGTTAAAGCTTTGATCCTATGACCCTGTCTTTAATACGTTACTTTAACTTAATATGTACTTTTTTTATTATTATTATGATTATTATTTTACACCACAATAAAAAAAATGACTATTCTGTTCTCATAATAAAAGGAGTGCATTTGTGCAGGTAACTGCTGGCTATCTATATCTATACTTGGCTAGTTTGCTATGGCTAGATATATTATGACTTTAGCTATATTTTGCCTTCATACCTCTTATTATATCAAAACTAAAATGTTCAAACGAAGTACTAAAGTTGGCTCTAGGCCAATTCATGGGAGGGGCTCTAGGCTAGAAAACCGGTTGCTTTTGCTTGCTTTATAGCTAGCTAGTTAAGATTGCATTTACTGACGATGCAATTGCAAACTTTTCTCAAGGTCTAGGCTCAATTTACATACAAGTAAAAAAAAAAGAACAAATATTTTTTTTCTGTAGCGCGGAAATTATAAGACGCATTGCAAAAGAACCAATAAGAGCGCAATATATAGAACTGAATATAATTTATGAATTGGATAACTGAATTATGTTATTATGCATTTGTATTATTTTTAATTGCAATAAATTTACTTTTTTTTTTTTTTACGGCTGTGGTGATTTGACATAAAATGAAGTCAGAAAGACCTTTTTTTTTGCACAGTGATTTATTTAAGAATAAAATAACTTCAAATGTATTAACATATCAGGGAATCACCTTGCAAAATTTTGATTTACGAAAATTTTGCTCCCAAGGCCCCATGTATTTTACATTATTATTTATATTCTCTCTTATCTGAGGGTCACGGACCCCTAAAATTTTTCATTATTAGTGGTTATATACAATTGTCATTAAATTAGCATCAAATAGTTAAGAGTGTCAATTTTGGAATTTTAGTAATACGAGCCTTTTAACTGCAACCCTTAACTGAAATGCTTTCATAAAATATAAAATTGAAAGAAGAAAAAAAAAATAATAAAATAAGAACAATAAATGTAACAAATTGCTTGAATTAAAATGAAGATCATTAAACATGTTTTTTATTTTTGATATTGTTCACGACACGATTAATCTCCTTGTGCTATTCACTGTAGTATAGGATTTGTAAAAGCTGGAGACGAGGAAAAAATAGAATTTAACACCTAAAAATATATTTTATGACTTCACTTTTAAGACATACATTTTGCATAATAAAAATATATAAAGCACAATAAAAATTTAAAACCCTTTCAACACGAGTATAATTTGTGACATATTTTATATTATACTCGGTGATTCTTTTCAAAATATTTATTAAAAATACATTAAAACAACGAAAGAACCACAAATATGATAAGAAGTTAAATATTAAAGGAATCTTTCATCAGATAATAATTAAGAAAAAATGTAAAATATAATATTATATTTTTTTGCACCAATTAGGTCTGAAGATGAAATATATATATATATATATATATATATATATATATATATATATATATATATATATATAATATTATACACACATACATATACATATATTCATAATTTTTAAGAGCTCTGTAAGTAATTTTAATTACTTTTAAAGTTACGAGAAGCGATAAAAATTGACTGCCGATATTTATAACTTCGAAGTACTATCATAAGTCAATAGGCTGTGAAAAATATCCGCTTTAAAATAATATAAAACACAGTAAAATCACTTTGAAAAATCTGAAGAAAAATAAACAAAAACTAAATTAATAAAAAAAAATTAAGCTCAATCAAAATAAGAAAAAAAAAATAAAAATAATAATAAAATAAAATAGGGCCTATATAATTTAATGTTTCATGAAATAAAACATAATCTTATAATCTATTTAGTATATTTTATTATTTATTATCAAGTATTATATTATATGACTGAATTATTTATGATAATTTTTTATATTTTGCATAGAGTAACCTTGAAAATAAAACACTCCTTACATATGGAAGTAATAACAATAAAAAAACATATACAATTATTATATTGAAAGTGAATGCATTTTACTTTAGTGTCAATCTAAACAGTTTAAAATATACGAATTGATGTTGATAGACAAATAACAACATATTTTTCAGTGCATAAATTAATACTTGATGATTTCGTAACTAACGAATCATAAATATTTTTTTATATTATTATATGCTGCGTCTGTTCTTTTACATGCAATTTTATATCCAATACTTGTCAATATAGTCACTTTTATGAGATTTTCCTCCTACACACATAAAAAGTATATTGGCAGAGAGAGAGAGAGAGAGAGAGAGAGAGAGAGAGAGAGAGAGAGAGAGAAATCGATTGCACTAGTTATGTTAGAGACGGGTGACAAAGAAAGATGATTATTTTGTGTTTACCTGCCTTTACTATATAATTTTATATAAACTTTATATACTTTGAAGAACCAATTGATAGAAACCAATTTAGTTTCCTTTGTTTGAAATTAGTATAATATAACATTTCAAAATCATTCGTTATAATGAAGTAAAATTGAGTATAAACTTGAGAGCTTTTGTCAAATTCAAATAGCAATGAAAGGGAGGGAAAAGAAGAGAAATCACAGATCTGATATATAGTCATCAAAGTATTTAAAAAAAAAATCTACATGAAAATGTGAAATTAAGACATATGAAAATAATATGATTGAAAAACAAATAGTATTAATAATAATAAAATAATTATACAGTATAGTAAAAAAAAAAAGTTTTTTATTATTATTATTATATAATGTATATACCATATATTTTAAAATTTTCAATGATGTTGATTTCATAATGTATATTCATTTCATATTTCCATGTAGATTTTTTTTTTTAAGACTTTGATAACAATATCATGTCTATTTCCTTTCTTTCCCCTCGCTTTTATTGCTATTTTTGTTTCTGAAAGCTTTCAATAAGTGTTCTCAATTTTACTTCATTACTATATACGAACGATTTTGAAATGTTATATAATATTTTCAACCATCAAAGAATACTTGAAAACTAAATTTATTTACATCAACTGGTTCTTCAATGTATAAAATATACATAAGATTCTATATAGTTTAGGTAGGCAAATATTATAAGAAATTGTGATCGTTTTCTGTCACACTTCTTACACAGTCATATTTTCTAACTGCAATCGATTTTCCTCTCTCTCTCTCTCTCTCTCTATCTCTCCTCTGCCAATATACTTTTTTATGAGTGCAAGGACGAGGAAAATTACATATTTTTTCTTCCAGATTTACAAATTTCTCAGAATAATTACAGTGGAAAATAAAATAGATTCTAAAATCAGTTTCAGACGTCACTGGTTTAATAACAGCTTTAATATATTATTTATGATTTCAAATTAACATATTTTCAAGCTGACATATTGTGGAGGGCAAAAGTGCAGTTATAGTGAAATTTTAAAATTTATAGTATGCCCTTTTATATTCTTGTTGGAATTTTCAATTAATATTCTAAATGTTGTTAAAGTTTCAATAGTTTCAATAAAACTTAAAAAAAAAAAAAAAAAAAAAAAAAAAATCCATCATCAAGGAAGTCCAATTCAATGCGATACTACTGTTTAAGTACCACACAAAGTTGAAATCAGTAATTGTATATAATCTTTATTTATATTTATTTACTCTTTCATTTTTTTTATTGCACATCAAAGCACTAATACATATTATAAATTTATAACGCCAATATTGTATATTAATATTATTATATCAATTTTATGCCTTCTATTGTAGAAAGAAGATTTTAGGTGTCGTCTGTTATAATAATTTATTTGAAATATTTTACAGTTGCCCAAGGAACTCAATGACGATAACCGATTTCCTCTCTCTCTCTCTCTCTCTCTCTCTCTCTCTCTCTCTCTCTCTCTCTCTCTCTCTCTTCCTCTCTCACTCTCTCGTTTATAATCTTTTTGTAACTTTATAAACATTTTGTTTTGGGGTTTCCGGTGTAATTAAATTCAAGAGGTATAATGGGGCACTTATAAGCTTATTGAAGGAAATTTTGAAATAACAACTTCTTACTGCTTATTTATGAAAGTATGGGAAATGCTAAACTCAACCTCAACTTTAAAGCTAGAAAAAACCATGTTGTTTTTATTAGCTAAATAAGGTCATATTAATGTGCATAAGTCAATTATGCAAGAGAAAAAAATTCGGAAACTTTTTTTGGCGCAGATTTTTGCCTCTTTAGTTTTTAGTTTTTCTTTCGATAGCGGGAAATGGTTGTCGGCACCATAGCAAAAACAAAGGATTTTCAACAATTTTCAACTTTTCAGCATCATAACAGGAAAACTATTGGGCATCACATAGTGACACTTAACCAAAATATAAACTAGTTATCTGATAATAAACTGGCAAAGTGGGCACGATAGATTTTGAAAATAAATGCACTAATTAACGTATTTAAAAAAATGTCTTTAATTTAAGTAAATCTCCCACTTCTTCTAACATTACCAACTGGGGTGAGAGATGAGGTGAAGGGTGGGAGAAATGAGAAGATAAATTACTTAAATGAGCACACATGTGTGACCGCGCCACGGTCTTGTGTCTTCCGCAGGGTGCCGCTTTGTTTCTTGAAAGGTAAAGTAACTTTGCAGCCCCAATTTTAGAATGCTTGTAAGGTTTATTTTATATTTGTTTTTCTTTTAAAAAGATCCATGTGTCGTTTTTTATGTTAAAATTTTTAGGTGTAAGCAAAACAAGACAAATTACATTCCCAAGATATGTTTTTCCATATTTATATAAGTTATGCTTGTAAGCCCAATTATCCGTGACCAACCTGCAGTAGGGGGTAAAAGTTCACTGAAAGCAAAATTCTTTGTTTCCCGCTATCACTTAATTGAATGATTTCAAAAAAGTGTTAAAATAATTTTTGGGGAATCTTTCTTTTTTAAAATATAAAATATTCATCAAAATACAAATTGATTTAGCTTATAAAAACAGCATAGTGTTTACCTCCTAAAAAAAAAAAAAATCACTTTTGTGGAGGCAAGAATTTTGAGCTGCAAACTGTTTCTATATAAATTTTTTTGAAGCTTATTTCACTTATTTGTTTAAAAGTTTGTTAGTTTTTGGACTTTGAAAATATAAAACCGAAATTTGTATAATCAGAAATAAATAGCATCCAGGGTAAAAAGAGTGGGATACGTTTCCATGACAATTTAGATCACTTCTAATCACCTCTTAATATTTTTCTTTGAACCAATGAGGAATTATTAACAGTTTTCCGGAAGCTTGTGGTTAAAAAAGATGCCCAAGTGGTCAAAAATGTCATATATTAAATTTATGTCTGTGTTATAGAGAGATTAATATTTTCCAAAGTAAAATTGGACACATAAATTGAGTAACATTTTTTAATGTTCCTAAAATTCTTGGAACTCTTCATTGAGGGATCAGATGTATAAGTGTATTATATAATTCATTCAAATATACTTGAATTGCAGGAAAACTTCATTGGACAAAAAATCAGACAAAGGTCATAAGACCCTGGACCTGGAGCAATCAAAAATTTAATTACAACTCACTATTAAAAGTTCACTACCATTTAATATAGCTTTATAAGCTATTTTTTAAAACATATTCAAATTTGGATTTTTTTTCAAAACGTTTTAGCTATACTGGTTGAATATAAGAAAGAAACGTTAATAAAGGTGATAAGTTGCTTTATAGAAGCTTTTAAAAAAAATTATTGTAAATAAAAGTTTGGTTTAAATAATAAGCGTTCTATGATGCCCCGGCTTCTCCATATATACTCGACTCAAAAAACCTGAGTTACCTGCCGTTCGACCTTTTATGGTATCGTCCAGTCGCCCCTTTTCTCCTCAAATGTGACAATGGGCAATACTTTAGACATGCCCGATTTAAATCGACTGAGGTTTTTTGAGTCGAGTATACATTATACGATTTTTATGTCCCTTTTTAGATAATAACTGAAGCATTAATGGTCAAATATGAAATAAAATTATTCATCTTTGTGCACCTAGAAATATGAATAAGTCTGTATCAGCAGACGAAATAAACTTATTTATTGTAACTGACAGTTATTACACAATGCACATCAACATTTTGTCTAACAATTTAAATGCTGTCACTCCATTATTCAATGCATTTTAGTTTACTCAATCTTCAAGTGTTTTTACTTGTTAAAGTAATAATTTACTTCTACTTCATTCGCTCATTAAAAGTTAGAAATGTGTGACATAAGTCATCATCATAATAGAAATCAAAGTAGTGCAATGTATGCAACAACAACTTTGCAGTTTGTGTCGTACTTCGAGTGAAAATTAAATAAAAATGCATTTTGAATAAGTATATATATAATATAATATTATGATTGTTTTGTATGTATTATATGAATAAATATTTGTTTACTAGTTTGTCTTTATCATTGAAGTTAATGGTATTTTGACGTAACGTATGTGGTGATGTTTACAATAATGGTGGCAGAAGCATTTGATAGCTGCACTTTAAAGCTAATCGATAAAAGGGTTGCCATACATTTCTCCGCCTCTACTCTTCTGTCTATTCTATTTCGAGTGTGTTGCTCATACTCACCCCACTCACGTCCTGTCTGGGAGACAATATATTGGTGAAAATGTTCTTTAATTAATTAAAATAATAAATAAAATAAAAATTAAATTACTTTTTTTTAACTTTTTGAAAAATAAACTTGCTTTGTAAAAAAAAAATTACGTTTGAGTTTATGAATCTTCCGTAGGTACATACATATATATATTTTTTTTTTGAAAAATCTTACAAATATAAGATGATAACTTTATTTCCCTATGGGTCTTGATTTCAAAGGAATTGTATTAAAAAATAAGTAGGTCAAAGAAATGTGTATACGTCAAGTTTACAACGATACGACATATCTTACACGTGCTATAATGTCATGTTCACAGAACATGCACCAACTAATATTAGATTATATTCTAATATTGTATACTTGCATGTTATAAATCTTACAATAATTTCATATTTTATTCAATTTGACTATGAAGCAATATAACAGAAAAATGAAAATAAGAATAACATTACGTTAAGATTGCAAAATTGAAAAAAAAAAAACAACAAACAAACAAACAAACAAAAAAAAAAAAGGGGGGGGGGGAAAGAAGAAAGAAAGAAAGAAAAAAAATTGCAAAATATTTCATTTTTTAAATTCAAGTTTGTAAAGTTTGGTAGGTGTACATATGAAATTATGTGTTCCTTTCTTATGCCATACACTCTAATTTAGAGTACTATTTTTATGAGTTTTTAAAAACTTTTATTCACATATTTTAAACAATTTAAGGAACACTGAAATATCGTTTTCGAAATAATCCATTAAAAATACAAAGGTATACTGAACTGGTTATTTTAATAATATAATAGTTAGACTGTCTATTAAAATAGAAAATTAATAAACGTACACAAATTTAGCATGTTTTAAAAATAAAATAAAATTTTAATAAGAAAGAACTTAATTACTACTCTTTGAAGTACTTTCTTTGTTGTGGGTATATACTGTGTACGTATAGTATTATATATTTGGTATTTACGTATACAAACATTGTATAATGCACTTCAAACAAGATAATATTTTTAGAACTTGCCAAGAAATTTGGCTAAAGGATAATTATAAGTCTTTTGGAAGAAGAAGAAGAAGAAAAAGAAGAGGATAAAAAAGCGGACGTACCGCCAAGAGCTTATAATATTTTATATATATTATATATATATATATATATATATATATATTATATATATATATATATATTATATATATATATATATATATTATATATATATATATATATATATATATAATATATATATATATATATATATATATATATATATATATATATATATATATATATATAATATTCTTTCTTCAATTTGATTAAAACCTTTGAGCTAGAGGCGCAAAAATATTTCAGGTTTGTCATTTTAAATTCCACTTTTTTCATCAGTTGAGACTTAAGAGACTTATGGAGAATTAAAGCTTAAGTTTCCCCCATATCTTCACGCAGTAATTTTTATTTTACGGCAAAATACCTATACAAAAAATACAGCAAAATAATATAAATATATGATTTGATTTTACCATAAATACATTTTGAAACACAAACTTATATATTGTAATTAGAATATATTTTAAGCTATAATGTATATATATATATAATTTAACGTTTGTTGTTGTTTTTCATATATACGTATTGCTAATAGGATGTAAAAATAAATAACGTTAAAACCAGATTTAATAAAAGTTTACTCACAAAAGAAGCAGACAAAAGAAGAATACTTAATATATTACATATTATACTCTATATTAATACATTAGATGATTGTAGTACATAATACATATTATATAAATATATATATGCAGGACGACCTTGCTGGGAGTATAGAGCTAGGAGAATACTATAAAACTTATTATAATATTACTTCATAGACTAGTCTATAGTATAACATAATAATTGAGTTGTAATCACAGTCTGTCCAGACTCCAGACACATTGTAATAATGCATGTTTCTAACTGATAACCTTTATTTTTATTTTTTAAATATAATTTTATTAAAAGAAATTTTCTACTTGAAACAAATTAACAATGATGGAGATCAGAACAATGGTTTGCTTAATTGTCATTATTATTGTATAAACATAAATTCTACAATTTAATAATTATGAAATCATCATCCAGTAATACTGGATTTGGGACTTTTACGTATAAATAACCAACATTATCAGCTGTTAAAAATTAGAACTGGAATTGAAAACATGAACCTAAAAATTGGGCACTTATACTTTGAAATGAGAGACACCGAAAAAAAAAATGGGAACGCAATCATGGTATCAATGGGGGTGCTTATATAATTTTTTTAACTGCAATAGGCTAATAGCTGATACAATAAGCTACCAAATTAGATGACAATGACATTCAAAACTTCTCTTCCCTTTGACTTTGTCATACTTGATTTACAGCTTTGTAATCAAAACAAATCTAGCTCGAATTTCGCAGCTATTTATATATTTATGCAGTATTATTTACAATCAAACAAACAAACACACACACCTTCACAATTTGAAAAATTCAAAGATATATGTCTAATTTTCTTCCAATTTCTATCCCATTTGTTTTTTAATTAGTTTACATATTGCTACAACAATAATTAAAACGTGCTTAATTTTTGTAGCGCGCATTACGATGATGCAATGGAACAATCCAACTTTTGTAACAGAAGAAGCGGGAGAGAGAGAGAAGCAGGAAACGACACAATTCACTTCGTATATGCAAAAAATAAATATATATATATATATATAATATATATATAAATATATATATATATTTGGTGGATTTTTTTCTTATTATGTTTGATTAGTTTATTTATTTTATGAATTATACAATGACCGTTCTCGGTTTATAAATTTTAATATCGAATTATTATATCGATTATATTAGATATATCGAACATTTATTTGCTATGCAATAGACCTCATCATTGTTCAAATAAAGCATGCATACATCCGATAATACGAAACATTTATTTTAATCAATATTGAATGCCTAATTTTCTCTGCATGAATTCTGACCACAGCTCATGAGCTCGATAGCATTCAACAATTTTAATATATATATAATATATATATAATATATATATGAAGCTATAGAAATTATTGCTATAAATTCAGATTGAAATGTTGATGATAGACTGCCAGTATTGATTATGGCATGCTTCTCTAAAAGTTTATCGTTAATTTGTTATTTTCTGTTGTATGAGATTTGATTTGACATGTGTCCCTCGTGTTTACCGCCACCGCATTTCTCTTTCTCTTTATACGCGAAGAGCAAAAAGCAAGTCAGGCTTGAGTAGGCGGTATTATTAATTAGTCAGCAACACAAGTAAGAAGCATGGAACTTGGGTGAGCTAGAGCTTTAGCTAGGCGCCACTATACTATTTAGATATAAGATGCCTCCTACTCATATAATTTTACATATTCATGAGATATTACGTAAACGAATCGATATTTAGAATACTTATAAGTTCAAATTACAAAATATTATACATATATAAAGAAACAAAAATTATACACATTATTTAAATGTTTGTTTCTTTATACAGTAAAATAAAATATTCAAAGTTTCGATTTTTTATAAAACTTACAGTTTTATTTTAAAAATTGTCAAATAATTTATTTGGAATAAAAATTTGTTGTTTTATTAAAGAATTTAGTATGAAATATTCAATTATTTAATAATTCAGTATAATATACCGGATTTGTAATAATTATAATAGCTCCTGTATAAAAAAGGTATCTTAATATTATACTGTGTTACGTAAGCTATGTATAGAGGTTTTGTTTTAAAGAAACCGTGGTTACGTAAAAATTGATTTTTGTTGTTGCACACTTGGAAAGTGCATCCAAATGCAGTCTCAGTAAAATACGTGAGGCACATGAGCCAGCTCAACTCGCAGTCAGTTCACCAATCCATGCAGGCAGGCGAACTGCATTGAGGCCGTGCGCGATATTACATGGCCGGATCAACGTAGGTACCGTACATGTTATATTGACGAGCATTTCGATTGCATGGTATGTAATGCCACTTGGTTTCTCTGAAAATGTCAGAGGGAAAGTCATCTTGTCAACAACATATTTAAACAATATTTTATGCACTTAGCATATTATTACACAAAATATACAGGTCATGTATCATTAAAAATATAATATTATTATACTTGAAACTATAGACGACATAGACGTATACATACATACAAAGTATAGTATAAAAATATATATTAACATAAAAATAAAAAAAATCTATTGCTTTTATTGTTTAGTATTGATTATATTATTAACATAATATAGAAAATGAAACTTTTGTTTTCTATGATTTGTAATTCATACTTTAAGTGCCCAAAAAAGTATTAAGAAATCATGTCATGTTTTGTATCCCCACCACATGCTCAAACGATGTATCTAAAAATTCATTTATTACAAGAGTAACCACATTATGTAACAGCCTAAATATTGATATCTTTCATGATTCATTTAAAGCGATTAAAATATCGATGCATGAGAGTTTAAAATAAAATAACATGTCTTAAAATTAAACATAAATCATTTTAGTCTGCATGATGTAACTCTTGAAACTTATGTTGTAGTCTTAAATAATTATGATTATTATAATTAATGCACTGTGTGTACCTCCAATGTATTGGGTGCAAGCCTGTTTTTCAATGAAACAAATAAATAAATAATTTCTATATAAAAAATCATTATACACACGTGGATGCATTATTATAATGCATTGAGATTTATAAAAATAAAACTGATTTAAGTGTCAGAGACTATTATATGTCCAGAAATTATATAGAAAAATTAATTAAAAATTATAATTGGAACTTTTATGCGTCTGCTTATACATTTTACTATTTTTTATTATTTTTTTATTAAACCTATTAATTTTAAATTTAATAACAAAGGCGTAACTCATATAATATAATACAATGTAAAATGCATTTAAATTTAAACATAAAATGGATTTATAATATGATATCAAATAAAATTCGTGTACCTCCGCCACACATAAAAGACATTATTAAATTATTATGCAAATTTTTTTTAAATTGCTGTCTGGGTCTAATACTATACACACAATAAAATAAAATTAATTAATTAAAGAATTTATTATTGATGGGAAATAACTTCACAAATTTAAAAAAACATTATAATAAATCAAAAATTGTAAATTTTTATTATTTTACAAATATATTATATGAGAGCTGGTCCTGTACCATGATGACTTGTAAGTATGATGTGGCTGAGTGGCGGGCGGGCGGGCTGGGCATAAAACTTGCATGTTGCAGTTAAGTGCAAGCAAGCGACCACACAATTTAGGTCGTGTGTGCGCACGGGATGGAAAGAAGGAGTCAAAAGAGAGGGAGGGGGACAGCTACAGCAAGTATAATATAAAAATATACATTTTTTTTTTTTTTTTATACTTAAAACGTCACGGTATATGAAGGCGACAAGACAGGGCGTCATATAATGCAAGTTGCATTCGGGGCCTATATAGTTTTATAAGCAGCCTTGTTTTTTTTTTTTTTTTTTTTTTTTTTTATATATATATATATATATATATTTTTGTATATAAGGCTGCTGCTGCAACTGTATGCATGCTGACTGACTTTCTGGCTAGTGCATTCGTACAATGACCTTGACCAACCCAGTAATATACGTACCTATACTTACTTCTACTTGCCTAGTATGTAAAATTGTTTTCATGTGTATATACATGTGCCACTTTCGGTTACTTATAATATTGACGCTAAAGTGTTCTAAGTTCTAACTCAATATAAATGTATTCTGAAAGAAAGAAAGCTTAAAATAAAAACATGCGATGTTTAATTTATATATAAATAAAAATATATATATATATATTATAAGTATTGTTGTCACACCTGGTAAACAAAACAATACGTTAAACCATGCCCTACCTTATAGGCTCTTCATTTGAAAAAATAAAATAAAAACTCTTACTAATTTATTATAAGCATTGTTTTTCATCGTTTCTTTTTAAATGCAAAACTAAAGAGTACTCATAATGAAAGAGAGAGAGAGAGAGAGAGCAGAGAGAGAGAGAGAGAGAGCAGAGAGAGAGAGAGAAAGAGAGAGAGAAACTGTAGTCGAACAAAATATATTGAGTAAAGTTGTAATAAAATATAATATACACCATAGAAAGAAGAATAAATCAGAGAAGCCTTTTAAAAGTTTCCTTAAGCTTATTGTTAAATAATATATAAAAAATATAATAGAAAACCAAATAATAATAATAAAAAAAAAATCCATTAACTTTCATTGAACTATGAAGTGAAACCCTACAAAATTTAGTAAGCATTCCCAAATGACAAAGAGAAATTGTTTGTATTGTACCAAAAATTGTGAGTAGATTTAGTGAAAGAACAATCGATTATATATTGCCTAAGCTTTGGAATCAGATACCAGGAAATTTAAAAATATTAAAATCAAAAAATCAGGAAAAAAAATTAGCTTAATGAATATTTTTTAAGTTGTTTGGAATAATAATGTGTTATTTTAATTTTGTGTAGCTTAAATATATTATAAACTAAACATTGAACTTTTACGTAGGTATATTTATATTTAAATATAATGTATGTAATTTATGCATAATTCTTTCTTTTTTTTTTCCAGTAGGAAGATTCTTGTTTTGTTTTTTCATCTAAATAGATTATTTAATGTGTAAAGTTTATGTATTAAATAATTAAAACCAACCGATAAGGCCTAGGCCTTGGTTGGATTTCTGTGTATATGAATGAAGAATGATAAACAATAAAAAAAAATAATAAAGATTAAAAAGTTTCTCATTATCAGAGGAGAAATAAATAATGTAAGTTGAAAATTATTTTATACATATTTTTTTCTTCTACTTTTTGAGCTTTTATTAATCTTAAGAACTTATTACGAGTCTTGTTCTTTCAATCTAAAATCATTCTATAACCATAAATTCTATGGATGCAGATTGCTCCAGAATAACTGAAATACATACCCCTGCGTGGCAAAAAAATAAAAATAAAAAAATAAAATAAAAACCTTTTGCGTATAAAAACTTTATCCGCGAACAAAAGAACTATATACATTATACAAATACAAATAATAATACTCTCACCTACATTCTGCACGATGCCGGTCTTGGTGCTACATTAAGAAGAAAGAAAAGAACAAATAAAAATAATAAGTGAATATTATTGAAATAGCTTTTATATGTTTTAAAAATTCATGATCTTTTTATTTTTTTCTTAAATATTTCCTACAAAGAAATTTATTGTGCATTGATTATTATTTCATTTCTTTGTTAATGTTTTTCGTCTGGATTTACAAATATTAATTTGAATTTTCACGTGTTTAATTAAAATAAACTTTTATATATAATATAAACATAAGGCTAGACTCAATGATTTAATCGTTTGTTTACGATATTTAGTCTAGCCAGTCGGATATATGATTTTAAACACTTGATGTATAGGCAATTAAAATTTATAGCAATATAAAAAATATTAAACAAATTATTTTTTTTCTCTTTCTTTCTCGTCGTTAACATCTTTCTTTTAGTAGTAAAGAATAACGTAGTGTATACGTGTACGTACTAGTAAGTATAATTTAGTTACATAAAAAAAATAGATAAATATTGTTTGAAATTCACTTTGCATTTATCCGCGCTACTTTATCCGCCCTGCTCTAGTAGACAAATGCCCGGGCTAACTCATGAGAGATGGGTAACTATTAAAATGAATCATTATTATTTGAATTAATTTTAATATTTATACTATATTGTTAGCCACAAATCACGTTAAGGCCACTTTTTTAAAATTATTGACTATATTTTTAACACTTTAAAAATACTATAGCATAATATTATGGCCAAACATTTCCTGCCTCTTTTACCATGACCAACACTTACTTTCATTAAAATGCATCAACTTGAAAAAATATATTTATTTGATATGTTTGATATACATATACCCTAACTGACCTAATAAGTAGCCTAAATGCAATCTAAAGTTGATTAAAATAATCAAATTTTAAATAAACGGGAATACCATTGATCTAAATGCCTTGCCGAACTATATGCATTAAGATATTTTATATCAATTTAAAGACAAAGTTCTGCAATATTTGCTAGATAGTAAATGTCTGACAAATACTATTGATATATAATAATTCATATTATATAATATAATTATATTTATTATCATTATATATAGTAGTCTAAAATAGAAATGCTGTGACTGAATGTATATTTAAACTTGCAACTGAGTTGTTCTTATACTATTTATCTTGGAACGTACTAAAATAATAATTATAATAATGTATTTTTAATTAATTATCAGTCACTCATGATTTAGCCTTTGGCAATTTTCCCCTACAAATCTTACCCCAAATCCATCTGCTATATAATATACACTTAATCGCTTTCATATTTGTCTAACATGTTGTTCAACGTGAACCCTTCCCTTAAGTTATTTTGCGTAAACTGATTAGCGGATAAAATGTAAATAACTACTTTAAATATTTAATAACAGAGATTTAATATAACACTATCCATATTCCATACTGTATGTAGATGACATTTTTCTCACTATTTTTTTTCAAAAAACGTATCATATTTTGCTCTTTTTAAACTTACAAAAAGATGCCATACAATAAAATATAACAATAACAACGCAATGCAGTAGAAGGTCTTCGTTTTAGCTTTTAATTTATTTGTTTAGCCTCAAAAACGTAAAAAAAAAAAAAAAAAAAGTTAATATATATTATTTTTTAATAAGTAAAAAATATAAAATGTACTCAACGTGAAATAATTTTAAAAACTTGCAATATATTATTATATTTTTTATAGTATATTTTTAATATAATACACTGTTATACACTTCTGGACATTGTCAAAAATATTATAAATAAGAGGCTCCATAGCCTCTATAACATAAAGAGATTCCTTGAAGTTAAAAAAAAAAAAATCAGTCCATTCGTAAAGAAAATGCATAAATTTAAAGTTATTTAATAACTATATATTACACACACACACACACACACACACACACACACACACACACACACACACACACACACACACACACACACAAACACACACGTACGTTCACGATTTATTATTCAAATCAAAGTTATAAACACGTGATTTCAATAGTCATTATTACGTCTCATCAAAATGCAATTTAAAATTTTTTACGTTGATTTCTTTTTCATATTATATTATCAATTGGTCCTTTAAATTTTACTAACATCAAACATTTATTTAATTGCAGAAAAATGAGTATTATAGTGCTTACTATAATTAAATAATAATAATAATAATAATAACAGAAATATAAAAGCATTTTATTGTCTACCCATTAAGTAAACGCGTTGAGGGAAACTATATTTAAAATGTAAAACTTTTTAACCAACCCTATATGATTATGTTAAATCATATACCAGAGATTCAAAGTGCATTACGCGAGTTTTGAATTACACTTAGAATTTGCGTATTTTTTAATTTTTTTATAACTTTGAATTTATATTATATATTATTTAAAAAAATTCCTACCTCTTTTTACGGCTGGATTGAAACTGTAATTGATGCAATTTCATTTTATTTTGAAATCTATAACATGCATTTAATATACTTTTCATTTTCAGACCGAGCCCCTAGCCCTAGTTCCATCGGCCCTGAGAAAGAGTTAACTTCAGCTAACATAAAACATTGATAGTTTACATATTTTGGCATAATTCTGTCATTAAGTATTATGATAAAATGAAATGATAATTTTGCAAAGGCTGTGATCAAAAAGGGAGAAAAAAGTCTCACAGCTCGTATAGTCCTATTCACTGACACGATTTAATCAATAAATGAATCGTTTTTCTTGCTAGCCACAAAAATTACCCCATCTATGTCGCAGCTTCGGAGCGAAAGAGAGAGAGAGAGAGAGAATGGTGTGGAGCAAACGACCCACCCCATCTCACTCAGTTGGCTCGTTATTTAAGTTCCCCCTCTTTTCCTCCAGTCTATGCAAATCTGCCGCTCATGAAGGGTACAAACCTTAAAAAAATAATGTAAAAAATGTGAAAACGAGAGACTCCATTTTTCCAGCATGATCGTCAGCATATTTTTTAACTCGATTAAATTCTAAATGAAGAAAGGGAAATAAAAATTGCTTACATATTACATAAGAATTATAAAGAACGCACTAGAATGTTTTATCTTCTTTTGTTATTGTTTTTAATTTAATCTCTCAGCTATAACTAATATTATATCATAAAAGAAATTTTAAGTCTTCTTCGTCTTCTTCTTTTTCTTTCTTTTCTTTTCTTTTCTTCTTCTTCTTCTTCTTCTTCTTCTTCTTCTTCTTCTTCTTCTTCTTCTTCTTCTTCTTCTTCTTCTTCTTCTTCTTCTTCTTCTTCTTCTTCTTCTTCTTCTTCTTCTTCTTCTTCTTCTTTTTTTTTTTTTTTTTTTGAATTATTATATTTTATATTAGTATTTTACTCCGAAAGGTATCTTAACTGTTTTTGAAGAACCCTTTAAAAATTATAGTAGTTTTTATATAGGGACACAAGGAAGTCGCGGGTTGGCGCGAAGCGAGTTATAAAAGCTCTAAATATTTCGTGCAGTGTGGGTCGATACTAAGCGGGCGCTGGCTGGCTGCTATAGCGAGCAAAACGAGGGAGCGCGTGCATGCACTACACCACCAAGCGCACCAGCAAAATAGAGAAAAAAAATCGTAATAATAATGCTACCATGGCTGCTTGCAGTTTGACTGCTCGCCCCGGCCATCACCCAAGCACCCCACCCGCCCTGCATATAGAGCTAGCTCGCGTCGCGAAACCAGCCAGGCCCACCCGCCCGAACATTAATATTTGCATCGCTCACTGCTACTGCAGATTTTCATCGCAACAAACCACTATATTATTACATATATACGCCTGCATTGCCTTAGGCTTAAAACTTATTGAACAGTACGTAATAACGTAATGAACTTCCACACATATATGCAGTGAGTATTATAGTATACGTTTTTGATGTGTACTGAGGTCATATTAATACGATATTATATAATACTTCTAATGTTTGTGAATTTGCATTGTTATAGTACTCTGAATCTTGAGGCAAAAATTAATCATTTGAGAAAGAAGCCCGAGGCAAAGCCAGAAACTTTTATTACTGCAGAGGGAGTAAAAAGCCGAAAGGCAAGGAACGTGGTGAGAAGTAATTGCACATTCTTTACTCTCCATACGTATATTGCTTTTGTAAGACAAGGTTTTAAGATTTTATTCTTAAAAAATAATAATAATATTAATAACAAAACGAAGGTTTGACCCTTCTTACACCTTGAATTAACTTACTGGATCGCCCACGCATAAAAATAAATTTATGACTTAATGTGCATAAATATTGTTTAAAATTGTGATTTTTACCCCATATACCTGAAACAATTTATAATTTAATAAATGGAGTAACATATTGCTGTGGTTTTGCGTATTATACCCTCTCACGAAAGTAACATCATACTTTGAAATACTTATATGCAATGCCTATAGCAAGGATTTAGTTGAGCCAATAAAAGAGGGCTAATATATTCCAACTGCTATTGCATCAATTGTTCATATTATATTGATCTGTGTCATTGACATTTGATTTCACGGCATGTAGCCGAACCAATGCAACTCGTAGTGTACTAGATATACAGTGCCTCTTATCTCACTTGTTACAATAATATACAACCAAGATGATGACATCGAAACTTTTTACTCAAGTTAAAGATTAATTACTTTAATTTAAATTGCGTTTTAAGTTCTGCATTTATAATATATTATATATATATATATATATATATATAAAATATATACACACACTGTATGCAAGTCTCCTTGGGGAAATATTATATGCACGTGCGAAATATCATACTATTATTATTGTGAAATGTTTTATCACAGAACTCTAACGCATACATTGAGTTAAGAGATTATTTTACTTTATTTTGTGCGCAATTATAAAGCACAAAAATTAAACAATATACAGCAACTTTTGTTTTGTTTTGTTTTTGTTTTTGTTGTTGTTGTCTAATGTTCACTATTTTTGAAAGAGTTAATGTTTGCTGTTCCTCAAATGTTTAGTTATATTTGGCAAATTTAGTGATTCAAATTTTATGATTTTATTATACATTACAACTTCTTGCTTTTTTGCTTATTATAATGTAGTATTATTTACTTTCGTTCTTTAAAGGTTATACGTATATCGTATGGGTTATAATCCTTAGTGACTGACGTAATATGTGCAGACATTGAAAAGTATAAAATAAATAAATATTAAATAAAAAATGGTATTATATAAGTTACGTGAATGTGAATAGTATAATAAATTAATTATTTAAAGCAGATATTGTATAGTAATACTATAGTTACTTATATACTATGGTATAATACTGTGTCAATGTCTGCTAGCACGGTTATATTATATAGACGTAAGTTATGCAACTACACACTATATATATATATATAAATATATATATATATATATATATATATATATATATATATATATATATATATATATATAATATTATATTATATTATATTATATTATATTATATTATATTATATTATATTATATTATATTATATTATATTATATTATATTATATTATATTATATTATATTATATTATATTATATTATATTATATTATATATTATAATTTGTTACTGAAAGATTATATGCTATAAGAATATTAATGAAAGAATGAAGAACAAAATATTTTTATGTTACGAAAATATTTATTCACCCTAGAATCTAGAGTGCAATTTTCTTTCATTATTATTATTATAGTTTTAAACATTTGAATAAATGTATAATATAAAACTTATGACTTGTGCGTGGGGTCATTTTCAATTATAGCCTACTTTATATTTGTACGAAATTATATGCAAATAAGGTCAAACTTGTTGTGTAGAATCTCTTATATGTATAATATACTTATAACACAGGCGTATAAATAATGTTGCTTCGTCGTCGTTGCGATCGCCGTGATCTCCCAGTGGTTTTCAAGAGCACTTTTTGCTCAGCTTTTCTGTCGACAAACAAAATAGTATTTATCTTCTCTCTCTCTCTCTCTACTCCATTTCTATTTATACTGATTTAAAAAAATAAATCCTATGTTATTCAAAATGAATGTAATGTAAATGTGCTTTAGTATAATAGTTTATTATTGTTGTATACTGTTTGTTTAAATTCACATCGCAAGTTCAAGTTCATAATAATGTTGCTGTTTTTATAAATTAAATAATCGTATTTATTTATTATTATTTTTTTTTCTTTTTTTTAAAGAAAAAGGAAAATTAGGCCTGACAAAACGTCTGGTCCGCTCTTATACCTAACCTCGGTTGCACACTGCAGTGCATGCCCCTAACTCTATATAACACAAAACAATAATAACATTTTTGATTAAATACAAAACTGGACTCATAATAAACATAATGACTATAATGAGAACAAAAAATTGAACCATCAAACATAACATAACTATATAATTATATTGTTTGCTTGAAAAAATTTGACTATAACAATTTTTAATTTTCATGTTTAATGTTTGTTGTAATTTTACTATTGGTTTCATGTTTCATACTATAACAATCACTCTCAGAGTTATCATACTTTAATCACACATACAAACATTATAATATGTATGTGTGGGTGAACGTTTTTTTTTTTTTTTTTTTAATGCATTGAAAGTTACAGCATAATCGATAATTATAAATTAATTAATATACCTTATATTGAGGAATAATAAACCAGGAATGAAACACAGCATGTTGTCAAAAAGACGTTGAGAATTGAAATATTTATTTCTTATAGAAGTATAAAAAATATACGGTTGATTAGAATTCTTGAAAGCTGAATTGTTGAACAAAAGTTGAGTATAAGAACTTAATTTAGCACAATGAAATGAAATTTTAGTAATTTACTGTCACAGCATTATACATTAATGCACAATAATTTTTGCTCTTTGAAATATTTTACAATACTTCAAAGGGAAAATTGCTATTCTCTTTTAAATATAAAAATTGCTATGTTGCAAATAATAAGTTCAAATGTTTTTATGTATAAAATTATACTGCATATTAATAATATTATATGTGTATTACACACACATTTAAAGAGATTCCAGGGAGCGCAATACAGTAATTGATATATGAACTATAACCTCAGAAATTTCAATGCTGAACCTAACACAATGAACATTACACTTACTGGGTGTATGATAACGCTTATCATATATATTTTTAAAAATACTTTCATAAAAACAAGGCCTATCCCAACATAATATACATATTATCAAGAAATATAGAAGAAGAAAATTAAAATATAAAAAAGCAATTATTTATTGTTAAACAAGCTAAATGCGATACCCGCACACACATGGTTGCATGACAAAGTATACACAGTATACGTTGAAAATGTTATAAAGTGGAAGTCACTTTTTGTTATTTTGCTGATAGTTGAAATCAGTTGTTTTTTCCCCAGTTAATTGTACCTGTCTCTTTTATATATGCATTTTTTGTTATACATAATGTATATTTTATACATAAAAATATAAAATTTATGTTCAACTGTTTTGTCATTTTTTTTTTTTTTTTTTTTTTTTCCTCTCTTCCTCATTTGTGCATGTATGGTATGCACGCATGCATGCAGACCAGCTCGCGGCTGGCAGGTGCACTGAGGTGCACAATCATCAAATAACAAAAATACAGTGTATAAAGCGGCGGGCGGCACACTGCCAATGCAATGCCAGCCATACAGGCCAGCTGCTTTAGGTGCTGCACACATGCACACACCAGTTTGCACATTTTTGCTAGTATTGATCTCACTCACAGCAAACTCTATCGTACATCACAGACACGCCGAAATTTTTTTGTACCGTCAAAGTATTTTTTTTTTTTAAAGGAGTCTTCAAATAAAATAAAAAACAAAAAATTATTAAGTAGGTGGATTATTATACAATATGAACTTTATATACACATTTACAAGGTTTCCTAAAAATCATATAAGAAATAACGAGTTTAATTAAAGCCTTAGACCAGTCTTGTTGTCTTGTGATCTATGCCTTAAGCTATAAATTATTCTAATATTGAATGTGTGAGACACATTTCATATCATGGAACGCACTTAAAATTGTTTGCTTTAAATATGATACATTGCATTAATATTTCAAAGAAACACAAAATTAGATGTCTAAATTTGATCCCTTCAGAATTCAGATAAATTGGCGACGTGGTGCACGTCAGTTTGCTGCATGCTGAGCTTTAAATTTTCTTCCACAAAAACTTAATATGTTTAAATTATTCAACATTTTCATCATGGCAAAATACTTCTGAAATCTTGCTTCATAATTTTTTTTTCACGTATATTATGGTTTTTCATTTGTGTATGTGTGTTTTATTATATATATATATATATATTATATATATATATATATATATATATATATATATATATAATATAATATAATATAATATAATATAATATAATATAATATAATATAATATAATATAATTAATATAATATAATATAATATAATATAATATAATATAATATAATATAATATAATATAATATAATATAATATAATATAATATAATATAATATAATATAATATAATATAATATAATATAATATAATATAATATAATATAATATAATATAATAATATTATGCACTTTCAAACACACAATCACATATTATTTTATATACAGGCGCATTCTTTAATTTGCTTCTAATTTTAATTATTTATTATTATTACTATTTTTTTTACCATTTAAAGTTGTTCAAAATCAAAGATGTTTTTGTAAATCAAGTTTCTTTGAATTTTAAATGGATATAATATATTATTATTTTGTACCTATATAATATATAATTATTGTTATTCTTTTGCAAATTGGATATTTAAGGAAAAGTAATGGATTTCAAATTTCTTGGCCTCGGAAAACTTTTTAGAATATTTTGAATATTAAAATGATTAGGTAAATAATTATTTTTCAAATGCTAAAATTTGGAATCAATAAATAAATAAAATTGAGGTGTATTCCGTATATTATATATATATATATATATATATATATATATATATATATATATATATATATATATATATATATATATATATATATACATATATTCATGCACAACACACACACATACAAAAATAAATATGTAATAATAATTATGCTATATAGCTCATTTTCAGCACAAATTGTTTAAGGTGGGAAATCAGCTACTACGGGATTTGACTAAAAAGTTGTACAGAAAGAAAAATCTGAAATCATGCACTTATAGTTTATAGTTACATTATAAGATAAAAGGTATATCTTCCAAAAATGTAAAAAATTTGGAGGGTCACCAAGCTACATTTTGAATTATGATTTTTTGAAGTGTTATAGTCCCATAAAACCCCATGATAATTTCAATAATTATTTTCTCTTTTATCTGATATACATAGTCACGGGTTCTGAAAAATTATCATAGGGAACTGTTACTATATTAACTTTCAAATGGCATAATAAAATTTGGAACTTTTTTTTGTAGATTTTGAGATACAAGCCAGCTATATATAATACACAACCCTTAATACAGCATAATCTATATGCTAAACTTCATTTTAATGGCTATATGTGGAACCAAAAGCATAGATATAATGTTGTACAGCCTACTCATTTATGTTGTTCTAATTTAGCATAATTTATGCTATAACATAAATACAGCATTAATTACGTGATTTATTCTTTCCGCGCGCGCGCGCGTGTATGCATATATATATATATATATATATATATATATATATATATATATATATATATATATATATATATATATATATATATATATATATATATATTACGCACACACAGTACACATACATATAATTGTATATATTAATTATGTTTTACGTGAGACGTAGTTGCAAACGAAAAGTAGAAATTGTATTAAGGTAATTATTATATACAGTCTCAAGATTGCTAGTACAGCGAAGTTACTTGTCACCATTTCAAAAGCCAACTTCTGTTGCAAAGTCACTGTACTTTATAATACACAAAAGCGCAGTAGATGAAAAAAAAAAAAATTATATACAGTATAATATAATAAAAGAATAAACTATGTTGTAAAGCATTATACATATATAATTTGACAATTCTCTTTTTCCCGGTACAGCCAGTTTCTGTGCAGCTCTGTAAATAATAGTATAGCAATAAACATTCTTAATAATTTATCTAATTAATAATTATATTTATACAGTGTGTGTGCTCAGTGTGTGTATAACACACACATATTATATTTATGTAACAAAAAAAACTATGGAAACGTTGGCAAGTGCGTTACACATTTTTCCCACAGCAATACTTTCTTCAACATAATATATAGATAATGTTTTGAATTATTATAAGAAAGAGTTTTGTAGTTACTATCGTGTGACGAAAGTTTTGGTGGGGCACCATAGAGTTTGGTGCGCATGCAGGGCTTTTAGTGAGTGGTAGGCGGCAACAGCGGCATTGGTGCACACACAAATGTGCGGTGCGCTGTTCTGGGCTTGTTGCTTGCTTGCCTGTCTGCTTGCTTGCTGCCTTGCCCAGGCCGCTCTCGCTAGTTTCAGACCTACCTCACGCCTCCAAACATTGGCCCCTTCCGCAAAGGAAGCCTATAAGAGAAAAATATATTTATATTTATATATATATAATATATAATAATATAATAATACTATAATATAATAATATTTGATATTTCCTAATTAATATGTGAGAATTCATCAGAAGAACGATTGTATTTAAATTGACTGACTTAATTCATGAAAGCTTATTAACATAAAACTCATAGTTTCATATTTTAGGTAGTAAACACGTATTTCATAATATTTTATGCATTACAAAATAATATACGTATTAATTAAACAAATAAGTTTTAAACATTTGCTTTCCATTACTTTTTAGAAAACTCAATTTTTATGTGGAGTGATGAAAAAAAAAAGAAGAAGAAGAAGAAGAAGAATAGAAAGGGGGCAAGTTTTTTTTTTTTATTTTTAAGATAAAACGATGGGGAGAAGTGGAGTAAAATATGAATATTGCGATCGTCTGGACCTGTGTCAACTGTAAATTAACCCCTTTTTTTAAGCTGAGGTGAACGACCTTCGATCAAATATTTGAGACACAGGTGGCGCTGTGTACTATTATCCATAAGCTCTTAAAAATCTAGCAGCCCAGACGCGCCCCGCGCGAGTGGCGTCCAATCAATAATGCGCAAAGCTAGAGGGCAAAAGGGGGTTCGTGTGGTAGCTTGGAGGGCGCATTCTCAAATATTGGCGCCTCCCCTAAATGCACTCACGAGCATTGCAAAATTTACAGCTTTTATGAAATAAATTAAGATCGTGAATTGTGTTGTCAGTTAAACGAGTATTTTTATTAATTTACTATACTTTATTATTTATTTATGTGTATATCTATAGTTCCTATATTTTTACCCATAAGCATATCCGGCATTAAAAAATGTCATGGTTAATTAAGATTTTATAGTACTAAATAAAATCAAAATCTATAAGTTAAAAATAATTATAATACATTTTATTCAGTGAATTAAAAAAAAAAAAAAAAAAAAAAAAAAAAAACGAATTTTATGCAATTCAGTATTACATCGATTATATCCCCTTTGGACTGGACTATAATGAGTTGCAAACTTCTAAAATTCAGTAATCTTCAATAAATCGTTTCAAATGAAAACGATACATTTCCCAAGGCGTTATAATGATGATTTTATATAAATATAATAAAATAGCAGAAATTTTCAATGTACACGGACAGAAAAATCTACAGGGCAAGTTGGCTTACTACAGTTTTAACAGGAAAATGTTAAAATTGTATGTGCCCTGCGCATTGATTTTCACAGGACTGGCATATAAAAGCAAATTATGTTATATTTTAGAGGGCGTGTATATTAATTCTTACACACCACCCTGTAACTAGATTTGTTAGAGACCTGGCTTTAATTGTTTACCTACCAAAACGTTAATTTTCTACAGTATTGAAATTATTGGGGTTATTAAATTTTACAGACCCCAGCTTCCTAACTGTTTATACGGTTGGTATATAGAATGCTACAGGACGCCGTGTTAAAATAAATAGTAAACCCTATTAAAAAGTTAAAGTGCAGGGTCTGTACAAAGTTACAGACCGGATATTAATTATAGACTTTAAAGGTTTACAGGTTACCTTTAAGATTTTACAGGACGGTCCTGTACAGCCCTGCGCAGATTAATGCGCTGTAGTTCCCCCCTTTTATTTTTTAACGGTTTTTGGGAGTTTAGTTGAAAAAAAATATTGGTGAGGACACATGAAGAGTGTAAGTTTGTTATGTGAATATATGTATATAAATTAAATGTGCTACTATAAGTATAAAATTATCGGTAATTATGAAGAGGTTTAACGACTGCTGGTCTGCAAATACTGCGGAATAGAAAATCGCATGTAAGTATAATATTTAATATGGATTAAATCAATTTCCCTTCACAACATTATACTAAATTATTTTTTTGTGATTTTTCAGATCATGGCGCCTAGCCCGCAATCAAATTATTATGCAAGGGTTGCTGCTGGCCTGCAAATACATTGGAATACGAATAAAATGTAAGTATTAATAGTATGAATTTTGTTTTTAAATATATTTTATGTTAATCGGATATATTTATTTACTTGTTCTTTTTGTTTAATTTCAGATTATGCAGCCCATTGCAGCCTGCTTCGTCGCGCGGTACACAAACTGGTCGCAGTCGTATTTTTGGCATCGGTTGAACCCTTAATCTACGTATTGATTGCGGATTTTGGAATATCACAACTCAGCTAAGTACTTAAGTTTTAAATTGAAGTGATCAGTGAAAGTGAACTCAGTGTTGTGTTATGACTATAAAACTATAAAAACATATACATCAGAATATTTATTTTTATGTAATAAATATGGAACCTTTTTTCTTTTCATTTTTAATAAAACATTTATAAATCAATTAAAAAAATTATGTAATTTTTTCCTATTTTACCTTTTTATGCTATTTTTATGTACTGTATAGTAAGGGATAAGTTTTATTATTTTATTATTCATTTACTCTATCTTTTCTTTCCAACAACTAATATAGAAACTTTTTAATTTTTTAAGTTTATTTTATTTTGAAAGTTCTGTACTTGTTAAATTTGGCAACAGTGCAATTATAGATAACCTTAAATGTTAAATAGTTCATGTATTAATATTAACATTACTAAAGCTTAAGTTTTAATAGGACATGGATTGTTAAAATGTACAGGCCAGGCAAATTCAAGGGTGGTCGCGTATAGAAACTTACAGGACGGGTCTCTTAACATTAACAGGCGGGAAATATAATATTGTACAGGGCAGGTCTCTTAACTTTATCAGGCAGGGACTATTGACCGTTTAGACGGCAGGCTGTAGGCGCATACAGGTTGCCCTGTAAAACTCTAAAGACTTGGTCTGTAAAAGTTAATAAACGCATGTCTGTAAGCTTTAAAAGGAATTTCGGGCTAGCTATAGATTTAACAAGGCTGGTCTCTTAGATCTTAAGTTTTGCCTGTTAAAATTTCTGTCCGTGTAGATTTAGATTGCAATTTTTATGTGTTTGCACTTCAATAATCTAATTAATGGAAAGTTTGATTCAAATAAGGACGGAAAAAAATAGGCAATTGCAATTATTTCTATATATGTAGGGAAATTATTTTTTATGGTTTGCTCATCTTTTATATCAAACAGTTTAAATTCTATGACAGCTCAATGACATCATATATAGTGTTGTATCCCTTTCAGCAAATAATACAATATTTTAGTTCTACACTGCCCATAGTATTAGATTAGACCTATATTATACAAGTATAGTTCTTACACTAACTTATGTAAGTTATTGTTATTATCTAAATCATTAAATCCATACATTCAGCTATTTTCTTTTTTTCAGCAGAAATTTTCAATGTATAGTTTTAGCTTGCAATATTTATGTGCTTGCAATTCAAGAATCCAATTTAATCTCTATAATAATCTCTTTCATCACTTAAACTTCCATATAAATATATAGTTATTGTTTCAGCCATAACTATATAATATAGTAAAATTCTAATATTCTAACAAATATATAATCTAATCAACAAAATTCGCTTTGTTTATATAGCAAAACACATGGAAATCTGACATAAATAGAATAAGAATAAAGATGGAAAAATAAATAACGATTAAAATAAAGTATAAAATAGTAGAACTATTATGATTAATTGCATAGTATGCATCAATTTTAATGGGAATTTATATAGTTAATCATTTGTATGCAATCTCTAACACACACACACACACACACACACACACACACACACACACACACACACACACACACACACACACACACACACACACACACACACACACACACACACCATACACACACACCACACACACACACATACATGCATATATATATATATATATATATGAAAATATGAAAATAACGATATGCATACTAACTTAAATATGAGAATTGACCTCTAATCGGCAGGAGAATTTAATTCAAAGGTACAATGATAAGAATCTCATTAAATACTGCGCATTGAATTGCGATTATCATTTATTTTATAACATAGTTTACAAAAAAATAAAGCCATACAAAATTATACATAACACATATTATATATATATATATATATATATATATATATATATATATATATATATATATATATATATATATATATATATATGTGTATATATATATATATGTGTGTGTGTGTGTGTGTGTGTGTGTGTGTGTGTGTGTGTGTGTAAAAAAATAGAAATTATGTAAATCATAGGCTGTATAACTTTTACATTTCAAAAATTTTTAATTCGTTTGAATATATAAGAAAAGCAAATAAGTACGTATTAAAATTAGTTAGTTGGAGGTAATTTTTTAAGTGCGTTTCATTTGTAAAGTTTTTATGTTATTACAAGTTATGCATGTATGTAAACTAGTGTTTAATATATTAATTAAAATTAAAATATAAACAAAAGAGACGCTCATTTAAATTTAGAATATTTATTAAGCTGAAATAATAGTTGAGTTTCAATGAAACGTCACAAATGCTGGATTTTTTTACTTCTTATATTGTTGTTTATATACCTTCTACCATAGCAATGTCGACCCCCCTACCCCCCACTATATGCTGGAGCTTTGGCTATGTCACTACAGCGCTTGACCGTGGCTTTCCTTTCACTCTCACGTCATCAAAAGAATTATTTTTTTTTAAATATACGAGAAAAAAAATATATAGATTTTTTACACCCCAATTTAATTTGTGGCGCCTCTTGCCCACAGTTATTATAAACTTATCTACCTTTCGTCCATTTTCAATAACTTTGAATGTGACATTCACATACAATATTAATTAAATTACTTTACTAATTGGAAACAATATATATATATATATATATATATATATATATATATATATATATATATATATATATAATTAAAAAATTATTGTTATATACTATAACAATAAAAAACAAAAACAATACTGTATAAATCGGATTATAATATAAACGAGTTCATCAAAATTCACGTTTATGAAAGTTTGTTGGTAATGTAGCTGAACAGTTCATGCATAGAGAGAGAGAGAGAGAGAGAGAGAGAGAGAGAGAGATAGAGAGAGAGAGAGAGAGAGAGAGAGAGAGCGAGAGAAGTAAATTTTACGCGTACAGTACATAGTGAGTGTATGTTTTAAGGGCGTGGAGCGTAGATTGGAAAGAGGGTTGGTTGGTGAATAAAGGGTAGTGTACGTACTTTACGCACATCGCCTGAATACGGAGCAGACAGAGAGAGAGAGAGAGAGAGAGAGAGAGAGAGAGAGAGATAGGCCTATGTTTGTATACAGCGTGAGGGGAGCAGCGTTCTGGCGGCGCAGGTGCCACTCTATACATAAGCAGGACTATTATTCTCGTCTCCTTCTCTTCAGACATTTAAAAATCCAACGTTTGGTTCGTCTGGGGCTCGCCCGCCCGCCCGGCTTCTCTTAACGATCAATACAGACAAAATTGATTATAACAAGGGGAGGCCCACCCTCGAATATGTATATAAGAGCGACTGCATGGCGAGAACGAGTAAGCGAGGAAAAAAAATGAGAAGAGAGGGAGGGCGACATTTAAAATGCGAATGAATACACTCATTATATATGCACTATAAACAATTAAAATCCATTTTTTAATAAAACGAAACTTTTTGTTCATATAGTGAGTCAGAGAAACATAAATGAATATATTTTTACATTGATTGTAGGTTTATGCAAAATTTGTCAACTTCACGTTAATGAGTTTACTATTATTATTTAGTTTATGTATTTTCTTTTTATATTTGAATAAAACTATTATTGATTTTCACATATTTTCAGATCATATTATAAATACTATTTAAAAATTAAATATATTATATTCATTATAATATTATATGGGCTTTCTCTCTCTCTCTCTTATTAAAATGTATTTTACGAATATCTTGTGTTATAATTTGAAGAAAAAAATGTGTATAACTTGGCAATGCATGACTAAAAATTATAAATTAGCATTTGAAAAATCATATAAATAATCAAACACATAATAATCTTCATGAGAATTTTAAAATACACATGCCCTAACTTTCATATTTATGCGTACAGTAAAAGTAAATAAGTATGTTTCATATTATTTGATCAATGAGATTTGTGTCACAAAATGTAATTATTTTTAAAATTAATAAAGCTGTCAGACTCGAATCAAATTTGAAATAATAATAAAAAAATAATAATAATAAATATATATATTATATATATATATATATATATATATATATATTTTTTTTAAATTGTGATATTGGCATTGAGACAGCATGCACATTGCTTAATTAGTTCTCTCTTGAAATTATACGAAGAGAAGATATATAGTCCCTATACTTGAAAAGTTAAAAGTACTTCTCTTTATAAAACTCATAGAAGACAAATGAGCATTTTGAAGTCTTGTCACAACAATAAAACGCAAAATGCGAACCCTCCAAAAAATACCATCAAAGATAAAATTAAAATTTGAGAAATGTAAAAACAATAAACTTCACCATAAATCCAATGACGTTAACTTTCAGACAGATAATTTTGAAATATATTTATTAATTGATGCGTATTATTATTATGATTCTGGAACAACAAAAATATATTATTTAATACTAAAATTATTGGAATATTATTATTTAAAAGTATAGATGGAGTGAAAGAAACTCTAAAAACTAGACGTAATAAGTATATTTATTTAAATATTGTATACTCGCGCGGATATTAACAAGGAAATTACGCTGGATAACCTATAATGATGAAATGTGAGGGCTAATGTTTATCTAAATTATATTTATCTTCGTTTATCTGTTTTTATTTTTATGTGATACTTCCAGCGGGCATTGATACCATGAATCACCATATAATAACCATTCCGATTCGCATTCAAAAATGAAATTTAATGCTCACACATATACATAATATAATATATATATATATATATATATATATATATATATATATATATATATATATATATATATATATATATATATATATATTATTATATATATGTGTGTGTGTGTGTGTGTGTGTGTGTGTGTGTGTGTGTGTGTGTGTGTGTGCATATGTGCATTTTATATTAGGCACATATACACACAGAGAGAGACTATACATATATAACTACCACTGATCTATATAATACATTATATTATATACATAACATATTATATGTGACAGAAAACTGCAGTACAGACTATCAGTTATATAATATTGTTTACCTCTTTCTTTCGATGAAATTATCGTTGATTTATATATTTAATGCATAACATATCAAATGAAGCATTAAAAACATTTGATTAAATTTAAGTATTTTTTATTTATATTTTTTATAAAAATTAATAAAATATAGAAAATAATTAAAACAATGTTTAACTATTAAGATAAGATAAGTTTAAAAAAATGTCATTGAATTACTGTATAATAATCAAGCCTTTTTTGTTAAAAATAGCAGCCATTAGCGTTGTAAATTTTAATTTATTTTGAATTAAGTTATATAATGCAAAAAATAAATTATCTATTATGCCATGATTATTTGCTAAGTATACGTTATAAAGAAAAAAAATGAGGAAGGTGAATTTTTTTAACCCCCACTTTTTATGACATTTTTGAAAAGAGCGTTAAAAAATTTTGAGGCGCTATTTTTTCTTAAAACGATTGAGCATGGGAAGTATTTTTAATTAATTTTGGAAAATAGACCTAAAAAGCCTGTGACGTCATCAATCGGGCATTTATTTCGGAAAGTAATGACCGTAGAAGGTTCGGTAGCCAGTTTTTTTGAAATCCTGAGGACGAGCTGATTTCATTAAACTGAACCTCGAACGATTAGTATTTGCCGAGAAAAAAGTGGACTGATGACGTCACAGGCTTTCTAGGCCGATTTTCAAAAATTAATAAAAAATACTTCACATGCTCCAAACGTCCTAAGAAAAAATAGCGCCTCAAAATTTTTCAAAGCTCTTTCCAAAAATATCATAAAATCAACAAAAAAATTTCAATTCACCTTCCTCATTGCTATATTGTTTAGTAGTATCTAATTACTAATTAGTTTCTGAATAATCTATCTAAAGCATGTATTTTGAATATTTTAATCCAATTATATATAACTATGTGTCATGTGTAATTGTTGAAATATAAAATTACTTTGACAAAAAGATATTATTAAACAACATCAGAGGACCATGCGTAGTGAGTTTTTGGCCTCTAAATAAGAAATTTTATTGACCATTATAAAATAAAAACCATTGATTAATATTATCATTAGATCATTAGTTAAAAAGCAGCACAGAAATACCTATACTTAAAAATATGATTTACAGTTTATCTGATTATTTAGCACTCATTTAGCAGTCAATAATGTTAAATATAATTGATCATTCATTTCGGGAGGTATATATAATTATTGATATGATGTGTTGTATTTTAACTTGACTTGTGCTGATATGTAAAGACATGGAACGTAATAAAATCTTGTATCTTATCTTATAATATTATAAACATAAAATTTTATACAAAAATTGAGGTTTTTAAAAACTCTTAATTTATATTTTATATATATATATATATATATATATATATATATATATATATATATATATATATATATATATATATATATATATATATATATATATATATATATATATATATATATATATATATATATATATATATACACACACAAAAGAAATCAGTAATATTTTTAAATACGTAAAACTCAAGACAATTTTATGTTATTATATAATTTTATTTAAACACAATTTATATTTTGAGTAAGTGAACGCTTTTCTTCTTCTTCTTTTTTATTATTATTATTATTATTTTTTTTTGTTTTTTGTTTTACATATTTCAACATTGCGACATATTTCTTTGTTGCTTTTCATACTTTTTTTTTATAACTCTTTATTCTGTTTTTAAACTAAATTCAATGCATTCACAACACTTTATACAATATTATATATAATATATTATATTCACACACACACACACACACACACACACACACACACACACACACACACACACACACACACACACACACACACACACACACACACACACACACACACACACACACACACACACTATTCTACTATACTGATATAATATACTATATAATACCATTATAAACTCCATGAGAGCAAAATGCATTAAAAGTATTTGCAAGGTCTTGTAAGTGAAAACGAAATTCAACTTTTATACATATTTTTTATAGTGAGTGCATGAGAGATTTTAATTCCTATGCTGCAAGAGCAGCCACAGGTTAGCGTTGAGCAACTTTTCAAAGTCGTGATTTTGCTCGCGCATATTTGTTCTTTTACAATATTTTCTTTTTTCTTTTTCTTTCTTTCTTTTTTTTTAAACAACGAAAACCGGTCCAACACTTGCAAGTAGTCAGAATTGCTTCCAGCTCCGAAATTTAAACTATGGTCTCTCTTAAACAACAGCTATTAGTTTTAATTCATGAATTGTTAAAATTAATTTTTATAATAGAAATAAACTCTTAGTTGAAGTTTGAAGTAAGCAAATAAGAATAAAAGCAACTTGAACTATTTCATATAATTTATGCTTTTTCATTTTCTTTTGATTGGCTATACATGAGTATACACAATTTTAGAATGGTCTAACCAGTTTTGTTTCTCTTTCATTAGTCATGCTCACAAAAAATTTTGGAATCAAAAATCGAGTTATCCCTCTCTTACTCTCTCTCCTTCTCATTCTTTTTATAAATGCTTCCAATTCCAATTCTTCCAATTATATATGAAGAGTTCATATTATAGCTCAAATTAATGATAAATTTCCATCCACATTAAGAAATGTGAATAATGATAATGTTTTAAAACTTATTTTAAAAATTTAATCTACAAAGAATATTATAATTTGGAATCTATTTCGATTCTAATTCTAAAATCGATATCTTGATGTATGTACGTATATTTCTCATTCAAACTTAAAGGTGAATGTGAACAATGAATGTACCATGCGGGGGCAGAACGTAAATATTTGTTTTATATTGTAAATTATAATCTTCCATGGTAATAATATTATAAGTCTAAAATAAGTTGATAAGACCAAATCTCGTATGATCTGCCGGGGTACAATATCAACTTTCTTATGCCTTCTTTTTCTTCCTTCTGCTTCAGATCTTCCAATTAAAGATAATGAACAAAGAAAAAAAATTAGGAGAAAGAGAAACGCCACACCTAACTTGTTGTCTTACTGTAGGTAAACAAATAAATATATCAACAAATCAATAAAAAACGGATATTTATGGCATAGTATAATACTTTACATATAATTAAATATAACATAATACGCTATAATATACTTTAACATATTTTATGCTTGATAAATTTAAATATTTGCTGGCAATTTTATGTGGTACACCTTTTTGTATTTTCGGCTTATATAAAACAAAACAAATAAAGAAAAAGCAACATCAATAATTTAATAGGCAACAGCACTTACCTAAATTCCAGTGCAATAGAAATTCTGTTAAACATCACTATTACTAAAATCAGCTAAATTGGAGTAGGAGGTGTACGTCGTATACATATAGCATAATTATAGGTGATAGTTGTACTGATAGTTGTAGTGATAGCTATTTTTGTATCGATTTTTCGTGTATTCTAATAACTTATACACTGTGTAATCATTTTAAAAACTTTTGTTTTGTTTATTTAAAGTAATGCTTTTAATTATATTTAGTATTTCCAACAATTTTGTGGTCAAGGTTGCGTGAAAAGGGTTGTCAAAAAAACTCAATTTATCGCAAAGTTATTTAGTCACAGTATATTAAATTTTTTAAAAACAATTGACAGCTGAGGTTTTTATGCTTAAATTTACTTAAATCGAATTATTTAGTTATCCAAATTTAACTTTAAAAATTTTTGTTTCAAAATATTTTAAATGGTGTTTGAATTTATTATCGTGCAATTTATCTATACGTTATCTTGTTCTATTTGGAATGTGAGAGTTTATACAGAGTTGAAATTTTTGGATGAAAAAATATGACATCAATTTGGATGCTATTTTATTTATGTTTTGTAGACTAGACATTATCTTGTCAATTTGTATTCAGTTGAGGTTGGTCGGGAGTCCTCGGAGCGTAGCACTGAAACAAGCGCAGATAATTTGTGGTGTGGCCCGTGAACATGCACGCATTGCTCGGTGGCGGCGGTGCGGTTTTGCGGCATTTGCCGCCAACAGCCAACATCGACGGCGACCAGGCGGGCCAACAACTTCGCAGCTTTCAAGGTCTGGCGGGCCTTCTGCAATATAGCAACTCGGCCACTTGTGACCTCGACACGTCTGCTGACCTCTAAATGCTATCGAAAATTGCTTAAAACACTCTTCTTCAGAACACCACTTAAAAAAAAAGTGTCTGACGCGGCTACTTGAAAGAAACCCCAATGTACCCAAAATTTACTTAATATTTTGCGTTATTAAAAGATAAGGGAGTAGTTAGTAAAAATGTTCCAATTGCACTTACATCTTGCTAAAATATTTATGCATGTAATGCATTCAAAACAAAACTGCAAAAAAAAAAAAAAAAAAAAAAAAAAAAAAAAAGGGAAGTATACAAAATACTGGATGTAAGAGAGGAGGGTATTATTAATCAACAACGTGTTTATGATATAAAAGCAAAGCAAGTTGTAGTTCAATAGCATAATAAAACATGATCAATCACATGGTGATTGAGGGAGGTTGGCTTGGTTGCCTTGCTGTTCTTCATTTATCACCGCTGACTTGCATGTGCTTGGTTGTTATGGTGTTCGTCGGACGCAAGCATCGAGCCACCCTCTCTCGCTCCCGTCCTTCCGCGTGTTGCTTGTGGAATCAAGACACATGAAAAGACGATCTTCTCTGTCTCTCTCTCTCTCTCTCTCTCTCTCTTTACATTTAACCCAGCTTTTTTTCCCCGTCTCTCCTCACAGGAGCTCTGCTGTGACTTGGGCATTATAGATTTGACACTACTACGACGTTGATGTCATTAACACTATGAGCACCACACAAGAAAAACTACATAAAATTTAAAGCAAAATTTAGGAATATCATCCCTTAAAAATTCATGTTTTATTTTTTATTTTTAAATCAAATTAATCTGATTATTATGAGCTGTGCTATGTTATGGTATTGGCAAACCACGTGTGCTCAATTTGTGGAATTTATTTTTGTTCCAATGTAAAAATAAAATTTGTCAATTAATAGAAAGACATAGAGGACGAAGGCATGAAACCCAAACGCAAGGGTAGCACAAAATTACTATCTATAAGAAGTTCATTAGAATTTTGAGTAACGAGGCTGTGAAAAAAATCCAAGGGGGTTAAATTTTATACTTGGCGTTCATCTTCTTCAAATTAAATTTGTAGACAAATGCTGCCACTCTTATGAATTTTGAGTATGAAATTGATGTTAAGTATATAAATTGGAGAGATGATCACCAATATAAAAGAGCATATTTACTTGGCGTCGAGAGTACCACCATGTCATGTATTAGGCTGGTGCTGCTGCTGTCTGCTGGCCACGTTCGTATATCCGCCACCACCGCCACCACCACCACAGAGGGCAATGGTAGCATTCAAGGCCAGTACCATGGTTAAAAAAGCGCAGCGTCCGAATAAATGTTGTCCGTGGTCCGGGAAGGTTTGAAGGTTACTGCCTGCGATGCGTGACTTAAAAAGTTGGTTGTTATTTTTTCTTCTTCTTCTTCTTTTTCTTCTTTTTTATTCTCTCGTTTTTTTTCTTTTTTGTATTATTTATTTTATACACTGATATGTGGGCTACAGTGAGGTAGGTCAAAAACTCACATAAATATCTGACTGGCTTAAAAAACTGGTCTGTGCAGAGAGGCACCTAAACCACATTCCGCGACACGTCACAACAAAAAAATAACTAAAAACAAAACACTCTGACATGACTTACGTGTACAATAAAAAGGCACAAAGTTCTTAAAAATAAACGCAAGTAGAAAATTTGTACTCTAGAACTGGATGGCTGTTCTCCAAAATTTAGATATAAAGAAATAAATTTGTTTTGAGCTAATGCCAGAAAAGACACAGCAAATGTTAAGTGCATTCTATATTTTAAAATTGCATTGAAATACACACAGAAAAATATTTATCTTTTCAACCCCTATTTTAGAAATTCAATCTGAGTGATGCAAAAAATGCGGAACGATGAAAATGTAGTGTTACAAGAATAGTAAAATTGGTGCTTACATGAAAAATTTTACTGCTTTTCGTGCCAGCAAGCAATAAGGGATGAAATATAAATTAGGGGGTGTTCTCCATATTTAGGGCATATTAATTGTTCCATTGTTTGTTCGTTTTGGCTAACTAATGTGACAATTCCCATATTTTTGTCTAGGCATATGGGAAGTGTGTTGGAACTACAAAACGAATGAGATTTGACAGGAACGGGAGGAGACGGTTTCAGCTCGGCTCCATTACTTCGTCACCCGCCCGCCCATTTGCCCGAACGTCGAGCCGCCCTCCCCGGACGGCGCATTGCTTGCCGCGCATGGGGCACTGACCTCGAGACTGCAGTTGAGTAAACAGCAAGGAGGAGGAGGAGGACGTAAGCCGTGGGACCACGCAACAAGCTTTGGTGAATGCACTTGCCCCCAGTGCAGGCTGTCGACGAAGGCAGGACCAAAAAGAGCGCCACTCAGCGCCACCCACTGCTGCAATCGATTCTTTTAGGGATAGCAAAATTTTACCATTTAAACAGTCAACCTCCAAAACACGAACAAATTTTTCAACACTTTCTGCAAGAACATAATTTTGAGTTATACAATAAATTAATTTATACCATCTTCCAATAACAATGCTCTCTTCAGTTCTTCTTCTTCCTCCTCCTCCACTTCTTTTTTTTTTTTTTTTTTTTTTTTTTTTTTTCGACCAGTCGTTGTTTAATCTAAAACAAAAGTGACCAGTCTTACTTCTTAATAGACATTTTACTAGCACTTTTGGATACGAAAATTTGTTACAAATAGTCACTACATAAAAGATTAACCTCAGTTCTGGAAAAATAGAAATATCTCAAAAACGGGTTAAGAATTTTTTAAATTTTTTAGGATGATTAGAAAAAAAAAGATAAACTTCGAGATGACGACCAATTTTCCATTACGATTAACGATAACTTGGGATAAAATCTGTTAAATTTGCATAGAATTAGTATGAATTTTACAATACACTTTTTTGTAATAGATAAATTTATGCTCTCTAATGATTGTTTTTTGTTTACATTCAAACGCTCAACTTGTTTTGAGAAAATTAAGTTATTTTCTCTATATTTGAATATTAATATATATATATATATATATATATATATATATATATATATATATATATATATATATATATATATATATATATATATATATATACATATTTATATATATTTTTTATTTCACAGCAAAATGAAAAAAAAAATATTAAATTTAATTATGAGTAAAATGTATGCACGGAAAAAAAGTAACTAACGAGTTACTATTTAGACTTTTTTTATAATAAATTTGTTAGATATTATGCAAAGTTTTTTTAAGATCTAAAGAGCAGACAGAAATTACGTTTATAATCACGAGTTACTGTTTGAACTTTTTTCATTGGTATTTGAACTACTATTAAAAAAAAGAAGAAGAAAATCATGTACAAAATAATATACAAACAATATAAATATACCATAATACAAACAAATATTTTAGTTATTATTATTATTTATTTATTTGTCACAGCTGAGATTCATCATTATTAAGAGCAGTTTTAAATGTTCACATTATATTATACTGAAAGTATACTTACAATGTTGCGCGTATGCGTCCACATCCACATGCTATGTACTACAATCTTGCAGCCTACGAGACTTTAAAGACGCTTATCGCGAAATGAGAGCATATAAAGCTACAATATGCAACTCGAAACAATATGCATATGTGATGTACTGGAATTACCTTACGACTGCAAGATTGGTGATATTAAAATAGCATCTGTCTTTGCTTCTATTATATATACACAACACACACACACAGTATATTAAGGAAAGGGCTGGTATACTAAAAGCATTGATATACTAGCTTTGAAGAAATGGAGTGGATAAAAATTTGAAATTGGATATTTCTTATATAAAATGATATTATACAATACCACCTATCCCAAATGTAGTTGATTTTTGTATTCTAAAAGATAACGCTAAAAGTACTTATTATGTAACAACGTTGCGTTGAATAAAATTTATAGAGTACCGTATCCCGTATCATACACGGATCTTCCTAAATACGAAATTCAGTTTCGAATAACGTCTTCGAAATATTAAAAATACTTCTTTGCGGTACTGTTTAAGCAAACTTTGTTCGACAATGTATTACAATGTATAACTTTGTTGCTTGCTTTCATGTACATACGTGACTCGAGACGTACACACTGCACATACAGTTAAAGATAAATATGAGACAACACTTAAAGCGAGAGTCGTTAAGGCTAAAATTGCAAAGGGAGGTTGACAACGCGATAGATACAAGAGAGCGAGTGAGATGCGAGATCAAATTGTTTATATACAATATACATTTACAAAGTCGCTACTATTATATTAAACTTGCTGATAATCCTAATGCCATTAATTGTCCCCCTCTATACTTTATATAAATACATATATATATATACGAGTCGATGTAAACTTAATAGAGATTTATTATGGTACACGTCAATGAACAACTAAGTCTATTATTATTTATAGTACAATGTATATGGTATACTTTTATAATATATGCTGATAAAAAAGGTGAATATTATAATATATATATATATATATATATATATATATATATATATATATATATATATATATATATATATATATATATATATATATATATATATATATATATATATATATATATATAAACATGAAGAAAGGAAGACAGAAAAAAAAGTCATTTTATTGTGAAAATATATTCTGTTTTATTATTTAACTTATTATGTTTAAATATTAAGAACTTATTTGTTATATTATTTGGTGCGGTCGGAAGAAGAAATTACGTAATTTATGCTACATATTATTCAAATTCAAAATATGTTTGCTCATTTCTTTCATCCTACAATCACAATATACAAAAGCATATCGGCTTAGGTTATTGTATCAGTTGATACAATTAGAAATGATAGTCAAAATACACAATTATAACACATATTATAACATTAAATATCACAAAAACATATTTGTAGAAAAATTAAATCATGACTGTAAATGCATTGTTATTCTGATTCATTATCTTTCATAAACTCATTAATAGAATAATATTGCTTGTTTAACAGTAGTGTTTTCAAAGATTTTTTAAACAAAATAGGGTCTTTAATTTCTCTTATATAAGTTGGCAGATTATTATAAATCTGCAAACAACCACAGAAAGGACCTCTATTGTACATTTCAGTTCTTTTATAGACACTATTAATTTTCAATTTAACATTTCTTGTGTTGTGACGTGACTATGTTTTGTTTCATGACTAGTAAAAGAGGGTAAAATTAAATTTAACTTTCATTGCACATTCAAGTATATAAACACATGGGACAGTAAGGATTGTTAAAATTTTAAATAATTCTCTGCATTCAGATCTATACCTAGCAACCACATATGATTCTGACAACCTTTTTTTGTAATCTAAAAACTCTGATGGCATCCAAAGAATTACCCCAACATATTATACCATATTTTACATGACAATGAAAATTTGCATAGTACATTGTAATTAAACAATCGATTTGGCTTTCATGTTTTAACTCCCTTACGGCAAATATTGTTGAACATAATTTCCAGTTTATGTCATTATAGCATAATATTTGTTGCTAAACTGGAGCAGTATAAATCATTATGCTTTTCAATAAAATATTTATGCTATGCTACACACAGTTATTATGAATAATAATAATTATACCATAAATTATGGTGTAATGATTAAATACCACTATAAAATTATTAATAATAGCTATTAATAGCTATATTATCACAATTTATATAGCATAATTACTTTATGTTTATATTTTTGTCAAGTTTTGTCTTTGAGATACACGAGTGTTCTGGTAGTTTGGAACATTTTAATAAATAATATTACATACGATCATGTGAAAAATATTATAAGATATTTTATTGACCCAGACAGTTCACAGCATACCAAGGAGTTACAACAAGCGTTGGTCTTGTCATACTTATATTTTCAGTTTATGTGCAACAATAAAAAACAATAAGACAAATGTTTCAATTAGTCGGAAGAGGTTCCGTTAAACAAAGTATACATATAATAGGAATTAAAAAATAAAAACAAAATTATGTTATTTAACCACAAGCAACGACAACTGCAAAAAAAAAAAAAAAGTTTCCATATAATAATATACTACAATCAAGTTGAGTTGAAATATTTAAGTCAATTTTTATTGTATATCAAACATCTACTTTTATTATTAACATACCTCAATGTTATAGTGAAAGAATGTTTTTATTTTTATTTCCATGAGCAAAACTCGTATAAGTATCCTGAAGTCAGGAGAATGCAGCGCCGGCGCACACTGGTGACCAACTGGTTGCATATTTCCCAAAGCTGCAGGGGTGAAGCAAAAAGGGCGGCGCATCACCAATATACCTGGATCTTTTGCTAAAAAAATATCTAAAATGTCTAAAAAAAAAAAAAAAAAAAAAAAAAAAATGCAGCAACATAAAACAATTCATGAATCAAGTTTATAATTGCACTATTCAAGCTTACGTAAACAATATATTAATGGAACAATCAATGGACATGTAGTATAGATCTATGTTATACATATTATAAAAAACTAATAACGGAGATTTTTTTTAAAGCACTTTAATAATACCGTGAACAGTGCAAAAGTCATGAGATGGGTGTGCGCTGATTAGAAATGTTAATTGTCGTCACGAAAGCTGCAGGAAATGCACTTCCGGTCCGCCAATGCACTCGTGTGTGTACTGCTTGCAGTTAGGAAACTTTGAAATAAAAAATTCTCAAGTGAACAATGCAACAAATTATTTTCTTTTTCTTTTTTCTAGAAAGATATTCAGACTTATATATGCAACGATTTTAATCTTCTTTAAAAAGTGCACTTAAAAGTACACGCATAATGGGTATAAAAATATTTAAAGACGAACTGTATGTATGCATCATTAATGCATGATTCAGTGAAAAACATACATGCTGTATAAAGAGCAATAAAATTATATACAACTAAATTAAAAAAAAAAAAAAAAAAAAAACGAAGACCGAGAGAGAGAATATTTTTTCTTTTTGTCGTGTTGTATGTTCTTGTTCAGCTATAGGAGAATATTATTATGGTGTTAACAAAGATTGTGCTTTACTATGTCAAGTGCAAAAAGTTACCTGCTTTGAACAAATAAAAGAAAAACTTGTTTCTTCCGTGTAAACTCAGACAATCACTTTTTTTTTTAAGAATACTAAAATAATTGAAGGCCAAAATATGTTGCCAAAATAATTAAGTTTTTACTTTTAATGAATCATACAATTTCTTTTTAAATTTCGGCAAAACGGGTTTAGAACTTTACTTTTTCTTGCTGTCTCATATCTATGCATTTTTACTGCAGTGAACATGGCAAAAACCACAACTTTTTTAATAAAAAATACTAATGCACCATTTTTATTTATTTTTTATTTATTATTATTAATTAAAAAGTGCATCATGCAATTAAATGGTTTAAAAAGTGTATGTCTTGGGTGTGGCGTGGTGTATAAAATTTTGGTTGCATAGCAACTTGTGAGTAATAATCTGTGCATGGCCATACCCCCCTCCTCCCAATATTACTCCCCACTTATTTCTTCCCCGCTATGCTATCAAAAAATAAAAAAAAATAATAATAATAATAAAAAAAAAAAAAAACTCGTCATCGCTCCCTCTCTACTACGCTAGTGAGGTCCCTTCCCCTTCTTACCCCCTCCTATTTTTGCCCCTCTCGGTAAACTTCGGTGCATTTCGCTCGATCTATACGAGAAGTTAGTCGCAAACACGGCGCGAGTGCAGCAGTGCAAAATTTTGTGGCCAAAAATTTTATACGCTAAAAACAATATCTATGGACATGGCGGCACTTAGATCGTCTCTAAACCATTAAAAAATTTGATTTCCAGTGAAACCGGCGAAATTTTAATTCAAGTGAACTTAAAAAAAAAATACGACAATTTGACAGGAAATGCACAGAAATGCATTTTCGTAGTAGGTCATGTGACGTCATTGAGTGAGAAAAAATGGCGGAATGCTCTTATTCTAGCTGTATTCAAGAAAAACGTGCAATTAAGAGAGAACTACAGAAATGGACAAAGGACTTAGTTTATCTTGTAGGTAAGTCACTCTTTCAAACTTCACGATTCCTCGTCACTCGAGTCTATGTCCTCGTCCGCTCGCTTCTTTTCACTTGTTGCATCGTCTTAAGCGCTTTAATTCACATTTTACTTGGTGTTTGGTGTTTTGTTGGACAAAAGTTGTATGAAAACATTGACTCAATGAATTGGCATGCTTTGCTTTTAACTTGTTGCATTTGTATACAATCGGTCGCGCCAGTGTTCAACTTCAAAGTTTCAGATGCAATTGAGCGCCAAATCTAAACGTGCATGCATGTTTATCTTGCTCTTGGCGCCAAAAAAGTATTTCAAGATCTCTAATTATTTGTAGTTGCTATTTGAATGAAACAAATAAATTACTCAAAATATAAGAAATATTTTGTTCACAGAAACAAAATGCCATAAAGTTTAGATGGAGATTTAAAGAAATCAAAATATTACTTCTTTTTTATAAATATGATGCAAGACGTTTTGCCGGGGAATGGAAGTGTGTGAAAATGTGTGTGTATGTTTACGTTTCAAATCTTTATAAAAATTTGCAAGTTGAAAATATTATTATAAGTTTCGGAGATATGAATGAATGTTTCCAAAAATTGCGAGAAAATTAAGTATGTAAGGAAATGAATGTATGGAGTAGACTTGTTGCTTCGAGACGAGCGTCGAGATGTTGGGTGGTTCAAGAGATGCATGCTGCGCTTCTCTTGCACGATCCGTCGGTCTCTTTGGCACGCTCTTCTCGCAGTGCAGTCGATCTGCCGGCCACAGGGAAGTGCAAGGACAGAACTGCAAGGAAAGAGCCCTTGCCTGACCATGGCCATACCCTAAGGAGAAAATGAAAATAAAAATGCGTTATTTTAATGTAAATATGAAATTGCATATTGCATTACTTTATAATATTGCATAACATAGTTTTTAAAACTTTTTACTTTTTTTTTTCAACTTTTTGTGTAGTAAAATTTCTTTAAACTCTTTAAAAATTGAATATATAAATATTTTAAAAATGACAAAAGAAGAAAAATAACTATGTTATCAATAAATAAAATTTATGCAATGATAAAAGTAATTATTAAGCATAAAATGTATCACATGCAATTTTTTTCTTAAGATCATGTTTGTTTTTATATAGCAATATAGTGAAACTGTTTTAATTCGGGGAAAAAAATTGCGGTCGTTCGTAATTATGTATTTAATTTATCTCGTAATTTATGAAAGCATAAAAAATTATTGGATCATATATCTAAGAAGCTGTAAAATAAAAAAGAATATAAGTTTGATTATAACTTCTACATAAATTGATCAACTTGACAATGTCATTAGTCACTTATTCATTCAATATTTTTCCGCGCCGTGGGGTTGATAATATGAAGTTCATGCACGCGGTGTTCGCGCATACATATTACTATATTTCTTGGAATACAAGGCATGTGCACTATTGATGAGTTGCAACTTGATCTTGATAAAAGTTCTTGCATTGTAAACATTACTCTATCAGCTACATTTTCTTTCAATTATATCGATAACTTACAAGTGTTAAAGTTTTTTTTTTTATACTTTTTTTTTTTTTTTTTTTTTACGTCTATAGTACAAAATCTTTGCAGTTCAGTCGAGCATAAATTAAAAGTCGTCGCGTCTCAGGAAGAGAGAGAGAGAGGAAAGGAGGGATATATAGGGTGAAGGTCTAATCATGTCCCCTTCTCGGTCGTCGTCTTGTGTACGTACAATAAAAACAGCAGTACTTTATAAAGTCTATAATGTCTTCTCCAAAAGTAAACGACCTGTGAAAATGCATCAATCAATATTAACTAAAACTTTTAATAATGCATTTGTCAAAAGTTATTCAGTGCATGCATGTTAAAAATATATTTGAGTTATTATTATGTTATTGTGGAAGTGAATGCATTTGAAATATTAGCACAGAGAGTAGCTGGGTAAAATTTGCATGAAAATGTTAGCACTGCATGCAAAATTTAACATGTTCGTGAACCTACAAAAAGCTTTTCATCTTTACTCAGTCCCAAAGCTTGGCTTTTTTTTTTTTTTTTTTATGGCATTACGTATGGAAAAAAAATCAATGCTTATAACATTGGTGCATGCATATTTTGATCTTGGGGTATGATGGTTGGGGTATTATATATATATATATATATATATATATATATACGCAAATATGATAAAACTTTATTTCATATTTTTGAATGTCGGGTAATGTATTATAGAAAAATAAATTTATTTTTAAGATGGCATTAATTATACGTAATAATATTTAGTTTATTGATATAAAAAGGGTAGTGTAGTGACAGACGACAACGAACTACGGTTTTGATTGATATTGAAGTATGTCTTATCAGCTGGCTGGCAGAAAAAGGGGTGACAACCTCATGTATGGAATAGCCTAGCTAAAATCGCGCGCTTATTTCCTTGACCTACGATACAATTTAGCGTAATATTATATTGTACGTATTATTATTATTAATATCATTATTTTTGTATTGTTAATTACTAGTAGTAAAATAGATTTATAGAAAATAATTTCAATGCTTTTAATTAGTACAGCAAAAGTTGAATCTATGAATAATGAGTGCCGGCCGGTGATATATGTTTTATAACAAAAGGTATAGTGGTGTGGAGCGTTGTCTGATGCGGTGCGCGCGCTGTAACGCCGGTTAGTTCGCAATGCACTCGTGGTGCAGTAAAGAGAACTGCCTGCCGCCGCCACCGCTGCACTGCTCTTATAAAATCGATATAACAAGTGTTGTGAGTGAGGTCGAGGGGAGGAAAAAAAAAAAAAAAAAAAAAAAAAAAAAAAAAGAGGGTAGCACAAGAAGGACCTGCGTTGAGAGGCTAATTTTATGTATATGCTAAAAACTTATTGGCAATCATAAAAAATTAAATTTTAATTTTTTTTAATGGTCGATTTGTTGAAGGAGGATTTCATATTTTCCAATATATCTTTAATTTTGCATAATTTTGACGATGTAATTATTCTTTAAATAATTACATCATTACAAAGAAGTTTCACTGCTTGTACATTTTGTTATTATCCGTAATACGTATAATAAAGATTTGTATAGATTAAAATGGATAGTGGTAATCATACTAGATATAAATATTTATGATTTGCATTACTTTCAATGTTCACATGGTATCCTGAGATATATTTTAAATTTCACCAGGAATGTGAATTATTAGCATAATACTGCGGCCGATTGATTTTTAAAATTTCTATTTTATTATATATTACATATTAAAGCATGTAATAAAGTTTAATGATTTTCAATTGTCATATTTTAATGAATAATTAAATGTCTGCAAAGAAAAAGAAATATAGTTGTAAAGTATTTTATTATTATTGTCATTATTTATTTAAAGAGGTGACGCAAGTTTTACGGAATATTCAAGGAGGCAATGTAATTTATTAATAAATAAGGACACTTTTAAGCGACATTGGAAATTGGATGTTAGTTTAACTCGCGACGATATACGAGAACAAGTGGGAGTGGTGATGCTACGCGCTTGCCCAAATCTCAATTCATTTCCTCAATTTTTTTACGTTATCATTTTGTTTGAAAATCAAGCCAATATAAACGATGTAATATTAATCTAAATTATTCATTAAAAAAAACGGAAACATCGATTAAGAACTGATACAAAAAAATATATATGCATATTTATACAATCGTAACGGGCAGCAAAATGCAATTATTCCTATCATCATGGTATTGCTTTTTTGTGATGTACGTGAATTTTTGTTTTTTAAGTTTGCGTATATATAAAGAGGGCGTGGTAAAGTGGTGCTTTTCTCTATACACAGCAGCCGTATACGCGCGCCAAATAAACTAAATGAAGTTTTTAATAAACGTGAAAAATGAAGAATAAATTTCACTTTAAATTTACACACACATGACATATTGTCTTTTTTACAAAAAAATTCAATAAATTTAGCAAAAAAAAAAAAAAAAAAAAATAGTACGCCGTCACCGTCAGTATAATACTTATATAACATACAGACGACTGTGTGTATAATTGTATAAGGGTAAAAGAGTGAGGTACGTATAGCAAGCTCCCCCTTTTAATTCCGCTTATATATATATTTTTTTTTTTTGGGGAATTGTGATCTCCACAGCGATATGAGTTTAGCATTTCATATCTATAGAGTATATTATAGGATAGCGTGCCCTAACAATAAATACACTCATTTGGAAATAATATTTCACGTTATATTAAAGGCGCAAGTTTAAAATTTACCTTATATATACATAAAGCATTTTTTATTTATTTACATATTTATATCAGTTTTTTTTTTTTTTTTTTTTTGGAAGAGAAACAAAAATTTTGTTAGTCATGCAGTTAATGATATAAGGAAAAAACTTTTAGGTTTAGTTCATCGAATAAAATTGTATACAATTTGTGTATCAATAATATAACCCAAAAAACTTTCCGCCCCATGAGCTGTCATACATCATTCAGAGGTATGATTAAATTACCGATAGGTGACTCAACTGAAGTCCACAGGTACATTTTTTTATGCATATTTCTTATAGAGCCATTTTCGTTTCTCTTTTCATTTTTTTTTTTTTTTTTTTTTAAATGTAATTTTTTTTTTATTATTATTAATATTATAGAGGTACACAAGCTTGAAATCACGTTGCGAGAATCATGACCCCGCATGCACCAGAGTCTTACCTTACCATGAAGCAGACGATATAAAAATTGATTCGCTTCAATTATCACTCATATCCGCGTTCAACATTGTATTTATTTTGTTTATTTAGTTTATATAGTTCTCGTTTATAGTATTTACCACTCACTCAGTGCAAATGCACCACTATACTTTTAAACACCAATATTATTACTTCTTTTCAAATCACGTACAACTCGAGATCAATTGTATTTGTTTTTAACTCCTTTTAAAAATAATTTATAATATATCATATAAAAGAATTCGGTGCATCAAAATAAGGATATCAAATGGAATAAAATATTTTATCAGCTTAGAATTGTGAAATTACGGAAACTAAATTTTAATGAAACATACTTTAATAAAATAATAATAATAAATCCATAATTATAAATAGGAAGTATATACATTTAGTATTAAAATCGAATTGACAAACATAAGACACAAAGAGATTCATAAATATAGGAGGCAAAGGAGAGAGAAAAAAAGGAAGAGATGTAAAGTACGAGACATGACGAGACAAAAAATTGCAGTTTGTTGCTCTGATGTGTGCATCGTGAACGCAGAGAGAGAGAGAGAGAGAGAGAGAGAGAGAGAGAGAGAGAGAGAGAGAAGACAGGGGTAAAGAGACGATGAGGGGGGGGGGGGGGGGATGCCGCCTGCTCCTTTGCATTCATCAGTTTTGCATATATATATATATATTTTTATTTATTTGACATCTCTATAGCAGCCCTTACATTAGAACTCATGGTAGTCCACTTCTTGCAAATAACAAGCAAGGAGATTCATCACGACAAATTTGTGAGGTAACATAAACACATGGCAGATGAGCCTGTCGTACAAATGTATACGTGAACATGGGAAGGGAAAAAAAAAAAAAAAAAAAAAAAAGTACATGGAAAAATATGCATAATATATACACGGTGTATGAAATTTTTTGTAGCAGTGAGTGAATGTTTATTATATTTTTCTTGCATTAAATCATTTAATGTATGAATTAAAAACTTACAAAGCTTGTGCTTTATATTATAAATAATAACACTCTGTATTCATAATGTAACTTTTAAGCTTACACCCATAGCTGTAGACTTAATTTTACGCATAAATGATACAAATATAATAAATTTGCATATATGCTTTATAAAATTAACTATATGAGATTTCTAGGCTGAAGTATATAAGGCTAAATCTTATTGCATATTATAATAAGTTTATGTTTTAAAAATATATTATTAATTATTATTAACCTTATATTTGTTTGTTTGCCTGGCTTGTTTATGTTTTTCTGTATTTATATTTTTCATCTTGGTTCAGTTCTATAATAACATTTGTGTTTTTCTTTTTTTTAGCAAAGTCGTTAAAAAAACTTCAAATGATTAAAAAAAAAATGCAACAGAACATTTGATGGCAGTCAAATAAACTGCAAGCTCAAATCAAAAAGCAAGCTATTAAATAAATAATAATCATCCAACAAAATAATAATAAATAAAACTTTTACAAACTTTTGATTATGATTTCTGAAGATAGTATGACTAAAAATAGTTTTCTTTTTCGTCCTATCTTTATGCTGTAGATAGATATATACTTAAATATTATGTTTCATCTTATTTATAAGAATGGGGTTGCTTTAAGGAAACAGCCCCTGATGAGTCAAGTTGACTTGTTTGAAGAATTAAATAAATCAGTTAAAATATAATCTGTGAATTAGGATGCTTTACATTTATAGCGTGCATCAAAATATTCAGAGAAAAAACAATTAGAACAATTACCCAAATTGTCATGCTAAATTATAAAATATTAAAATAAAGTTTATTCAAAAAGAAAATTCTTTCAAATTTGTCACGATGAGGTAAGTTTGCGAGAACTTGAGCATACTGTTGCCATATTAGTTTTTTTTTTTTTAATTGCAATACAATACAAAGATTTTATTGAGTATAATAAAAGTATAGGCAAATCCTGGCTATGGTGTTTAACAAAAATGAAAACAGAATTTTAAACTGAATCTGTACATATATCAACAATAAATCAGTCATACAAAATTAAAATGCAATGCAATTCCAATTTTATTCATTTTAATCGCGCTTGACTGTACAATACTTTTGTATTATTGGAATGGAAATTTGTCCTGGTATTGCATGAGGCGTGCGTCGCATCATGTACATTATGCTATTGCGATTGTGATGGGTAGAGTAGAGGCAAGGACACAAACTGAATGTGATGGTAAACACTTGAATAACCTGTTTGAAACTCCGTTGGGCTCAATTCTCATCCCACAACTATAAAGGATTTTCTCGACTTTTTTATACATCTTGCACATTGCCTAAAGTATACTTTAATTTTTTTTATATATAATTATAAATTCTATACACGTGTTTAATTTTCTTTAAAGACATATAGAGCCTACCAAGTGCATTTTAAAATATTACACACTTTAAATTACTTTTCTTTTCGTATTATATAAAATTATCGAAAATCAAATAATATTAAAATCAATATTATTTAAAACTCAAAAGATAAAAGTTTTAAATCATCTTAAAAGTGTGTGTACATAGGATTTATATGTACGTACGTAAGTATATTATACGTGAAGTAAAATTCATATGCAGAAGTTTATTTTAAAGTGGTTCTATTTCTCAAGAAATGGCCAGATGACATCAGCCTAAATTCTACTGCCAAAAAGCATTGCGTCGCTTTGCAGTGTGAGGAAAAAAATTAGTGTTCGGAATTTCCTTGAAATATAATTTAATGAACGGTGGGGTGATTCATTCAACTCCTCGGTTAACTTATCATTATTTTATTATTATTTTCACTTTATATGACGCAACTTTTCCGCACACAAAATATATCTATATTAAATTTAACCATATTATTTAAAAATATAAAAAATAATAATTAATGAATAATAAGAGGTTAGGAAATTTTTTGTAAAGGATATAGTGGTTTACTCGTTTACTGTGTTGGGATAAACTAATTGAGTTAGTTGTATTTTTTGATGACATGTTGACCGGGCGTGGTACCAATCCTTTCTTTTCCTGTAAATTGCAAGCCTATTTTTTTATCATCATAAAAGAGGAAGGAGGGGAATCCCCAAAACTAAACTCATTTATAAGTTATTATTCTAATAATGTCGCAGGCTATAGGACGAATGTTTATAGACGCTAAACACAGAACATCAGATATTTCAAAACGTTTACTTTAAATTGTGTTTGTTGATGAACTCGTGGTTTATAAAGAACAAAAATAAAATACATAAATACGTATAAGAATACAAATAATAACCCCCTCCACTACTTCTACTTTTCTTCCTTTACATTTTCACTACATATAATGTCTGCATTTTACGTTCATAATAAATATGCATACATTAATATACGCGCTCTGTGGCAGATGATTTTGCAATGCATGCAGCTCTACTGGACAATAAAACTTGCACCGAGCAAACGCCTAGTCATTTCGACTTTTTTTTTTTTTTTTTTTTTTTTTGCAAGTATAAAAGCTTGAAATAAAAGCCAGCTGGAAGTTTGAAAATGTCGTATAGAGCAAGCCAAAACAGTAGTCTTAATTCTTCTATAAGAATATTGCAATAGCAATCGCACATACAATAACACTATGTGTTGTATCTCCGTTTGCTTCTGTATTAGCTTCCTGTTGTATAGTGAAATACAATTTTCGTTTCTTCCTGCGTAAAACAGAGATGGAATACAGACGTATATGACAATCTGTACTGAATCTAAATACGTAATCAACCGTTTTCGTTATGTGGTAATAAAGCGGTTAAATTGTATTGTTAAACAAATTGATTTCGATGGAGGAAAAATGTACAAGTAATTTAGCAAAAGTATATGCGCATAACATTTAATTATCATTACTATAAATAAACAATTAATGGAAATGCGTTTAAATAATTACTCATTAACTATTTTCTGTAAAAAAAAATTATATTCTGGTTTTTACAACAGTTAAAAAAGTCTTAACATTTTCGAACTTAACTCTTTTTTTGTTTTTGTTTTTTTCATTTATAGATTGGTTTAATTTTTCCCCTAAATATTTGGTTAATGGTGATGTTATCGTTTCTCAGCGACAGGAAGAACGGTTATGATGAAACGCTTCAATGCATATTACGCTACATTACCTAATAATTCATAGACACCAAACAAAAAATACCTTTTATTTATTTATTTTTTATTATTTTTTTTCCTTATTATTATTACTATTATTCTATAATAAAAATTTTGCATTTATCTCTCATCTTCATTTTCCTGTCAGTTAAAGCCCAATATTTTGCTTGCTACAAATTTGAGCAATTACCACGTTATTATTAAAAACAAAGGCGTAAAAACGAAATAAATTTTCACATTATGAAAGATCATGAACACAAGTTAAAAAAATTACATAATATATTTTTTATAATATAATATTTCCCAGTATTGGTTTGATTCCGCGCCCACCATGGCAGTTAAAGGAAAACAAAAAAACACATTGAACGTGACGTCTCATGAAATTTTGTATATATACGGATAAATGATAATTTAGGTGTTTTATTTTCTGTACAGTATACACAACGATTTATTTGCAAATAATAATTTATATGTGTCACGCACAAGTAGTGACATGACGCGCGAAATTTGATGTTAATAACCATGCCGCGTGGTGCAGTAAAAGTCAGTGAAGGCAACATAATTAGAGAAACGTGGTTCTTGTTGTTTCTTGGCTACTATTGCTGTCTGTTGTTATATATATAGTTATGTTTATTCCTAATTCAAGTATAAAAATAGTAAGACTCATCTAAATGTATATGTTCACGTCTTCATTATATATTTATGCATATCATATATTATTTACTTGTTCGTTTTTTTTATATAGGTGCAACTAGCTTTTGTAAATGCACATGTATATACACAATAGAACCAGATAAATACTTAAACGATTGCATTTTTAGCATGAGGCTACTATGTAAGTTTAATGCAAAAGTAGGGCGCAGTGCAGTTACTGACTAGTACAGCTGCATTTTTTAACCAATTTCATATATTTTTTTTTACTGCATGCGCTTACTTTATACCTATTGCATTTTTTTTCCTTTTCATGTAAAAGTATATAAACAGCTATACTGCTCATGATTTTGAATTTATTCCTCTCTCATTGAATAATACATTTTTGCTTGAAGTGACCCTCAACAAACGTAAAAAATATATATATACATATAATGAAAAAAGAGAGAGAGAGAGAGAGAGAGAGAGAGAGAGAGAGATTTAAAAAAATTAAAACCATATATATATGTTCAAGTGAAACAATTTTTTCATCGAGTTTTTAATGTACATTTTGTTGTTACGTGTACTGTATGTTTGTAAATAATATTTATATCAAAAAATTAACATCACCATCCGGTCTAATTTTTTAGAAAAATTAGATAAAAAAAAATGTAACACTGAAGCGATATATATGTGTTGTACTATGAGAACGACAAATTATATAAATATGAAAATTATTTATTAAAATTAGGAAGTACAAATCAACTTGTGAAAACCTTGAACATTATTCATTTGACAAAAGTTATACATTATTACGTCCTTGATATAAAATTGTTAGTTATTATTTGGTGTACTTGATATTATTATTTTGTAAATTATCCGACTCAAATGTCAGTATTATATATAATTCGGTTGATAGACGTGGCATTTAAATATATTTGAACGAGAGCATGGCCACTAACCATGACAGTATTTATTTATTATAAATATCACTAGACAGTATAGATCAGCAAGATATGTAACTGATGGACAGTACTTGTATTGACTGCTGCACGTGGTGTAAATGGCTCAGCGGAAAAATTATAAACATTGAAAAAATTCATACCCTGAATATATTATATGTGTGTATATATATATATATATATATATATATATATATATATATATATATATATACACACATATATATATATATATATATATATATATATATATATATATATATATATATATATATATATATATATATATATATATATATATATATATATATATACACACACACACATATATATACACTAAAGTTTTTACAATTTAATTTGAATAATAATTTATTAAACTTATTGTCAGCTGCATAAACAATTCGTTTGAAAAAAATGTATAAAAATAGTAATTGCAAAAAAATAACTGCTATTACAGCCCAAGTAAATGTAAACCAAAAGGTACAATTAACGAACTTTTATATTACACATAGATGAAGGAATACATTGTATCAGATTATTAACTATATTACTAAAATTTGGTCCAGTAAGATAAATTTGTAATGATGCTAATATATGATCATACGTATAGCACAACATTATTTTATTGCTCATTTTTGTGGATAGAAATGAAGGGGAAAAGAAATCTTAGTAATTTGCAGGTAATGATTTATAGTAAATATAACGAGAGACAAGATAAACAAAGGTATATAATGAACGTAGACTGCCCACAATTGGAAGAAAAAAAAAAAAAAAAAAAAGAGGAGACAAAAATAATTGGTGTTACTTTTGGTAATTTATTCTTTTCTAAAAAATAAAGCTATGCTGTTATGATGTGTGTTGTATGTACGTTTTTTATTTAATTTTTTGTCCATCAAATAATAATGCATTATTTGTAAATCGCGTACTTCCTCATCTTAAAAATAGCTTTCGTTGTAATGTATTATTCTACATCCTAAAAATGAATGTCAGAGAGAGAAAAAAATTAGTGGGATTTTTACTTGATAATTATAGCTTTTACATTCACTCACTATTGATAAATTCGATTCTTGTCCCTAATAATTGATCCAAACGAGAGAGAGAGAGAGAGAGAGAGACTTCCACAACTTATTTCTATATCTATTAATACACTTTTTTTTCCTTCTGTTGGTATTATTTATAGTAAGTTGTTAAAAATACGATTATAATGAGTATATATAAGCATTAGAGAGCTTTTTTTTTTATCGTCATCAGTTAAATTATAATGTTATTAAGTAGAGAGTTTGTAACAATATTAGTTTAAAAAATGTTATACATTGAAAACATCATTTGAACACCTTTAGAGTAAATTACAGTTCTTTTATAGTTAATAATATGTTTGATTTATTTATTGTTTTGTTTGTTTATATAAATAAGAGTGATTATATTTCGTTTTTTTATTTTTTATACATTTTTTTTCGTTTTTTTTTTTTTTTTCCCCTCTCATATAACGTTTCGTGTATAATATAATAAAAGAAAAGAATACAGGGAGCACGTGGTTACCTGAGACAAAAATGTAATATTATATAACAATCTTGCCTACCTGCGTCTCTTATTAAGAAGATAGATTGCGGACCATCTCACAGGAGAAGTGATGACAAGCTAAGCTAGTAAGACAGAAACATAAACCTGTCACTAGCACTTTATATTAATTGATCACTTTTACCTTTTTTTTTTTATTATTTTTTTTATTTGCTTCTTTTTTTGCTTCTTTTGTAATTAACTATACTATAACCTATTTAATTAATTTTATGTTTAAATATTACTAGCTGGACAATATTATTTCTTTATCAAATTTCTAGTATTGTAATAAAGAGGCTATAAGTACAATTAAATTTATAAATTTGTAAACTGATATTATTTACTTTCTTTTCTCTCTCTCTCTCTCTCTCTCTCTCTCTCTCTCTCTTGGAAATTATTATATACAATCAATAACATCGATTTGATTTTTTATTTCTCGATTTCCAAATAAATAATAACGATTATAAAAAAAAAAAAAAAAATCTAAAAATAAGTCATTTTGAAATCTTTTTTGCTAAAAGTCAACTAACTACCTAACTCTTCATCTTAAAACGGAGTTTCACTTTATTGACAATTATAGCAAGTATTGTGTAATAAAATCATTGTCCAAATTTTTGGTACACTTTCCCTTTATGAGCAATTCAATCATGCTTGAATTAATTCTCAAATGTCACTATTTATGTGCAATAAAAAGTATACAAATGCAGAAATATATATATATATATATATATATATATATATATATATATAATATACCTACGCACGGACTGTATACAGAATGAAGAGTTAACTGGGTTGGTTAAACTATGCTGTACACCTGTACGGTCATTTTACTAAAAAATTAATTTCTATTGGCATATGGGAATAACATGTATTTAGTTAGAGTTTTGCGTCAAATGAAATCTCCATCTGATTGCATTGAATGGTCATAGCCAATAGAAATACATTTTTAATTAAAATGACTGTACAGCAAAGTTATACAAATGCATGCTCTGCCACAAAGTCACGTTATTGAACTGTACACACACTGTCATATAAATTTTCACTCTATTGTCTTAGAGTAAAGGCAAAAAATAAAATTTTCAATGACAGGCTGTACAACATATCAGCAATGAAAAATTCTCAAAGTATTATGTCATGGATGCGAATAACTCTTTTTTACAGTACACCAAAGTTTGTGATTTTTTTTTTTTGTTTTTTTTTTTTTCGATCAGAATTATATTATTTTCAAATTCTTGTACTGTTTTTCATTTAACAATAATAATAAAAAATTAAAAAGTCATGCGCATAGCTTATGAATTTCCCCGTAATGTATAATAATTGTAAATTCACAACATGAGAGAGAGAGAGAGAGAGAGAAAAAAAATAATTATATGACATAATATCCCAACTATATACATATATCAATGAGAGATTGTATTTTGATATAAATATTTCGGAAGTCCAAACGCTGCGCTCATGGTAATTGTACTGTACGTGGCACTGACGAGTGCAGTACAACAGTATACCATTCACGCTCAACTATTGTAGTTGATTCGTATAATGTATACACACGCAAATTAATAATCATTAATAGAATCAGTCATCAGGAATCTGAGCAAGCAAGTCGGTTTATAGTTACCGCGTGCGAGTTACATTCGCATCATAATATTATAGAAAAGTGAAATCTACTGGACCACCCTTGTGCAATATATACATACAAGCTATAGACACAACATTCGTGAGTAAATATAAGTAGTTTTTCGTTTTTCGTTTTTTTTTTTTTTTTTTTTTTTTTTTTTCTTTCTCTCTATTTGTTTTGTATTTTGCTATAATATACTGACGAACAATAACATAAAAGTTAAAAAAAACAAAAAAAAACAAAACAACAACTTAACAACATAGGCGTATACAAATTAAAAAATAATACTAATGATACAATTATATTACATGCCTTAATTGCCTCTTGATGTATTTAAAATCAATTTTGACTTGATTGAGTTTGAATTCAGCTAAACATTCTTCATGAGATATATTAATCAAACCTCTATCTTTTACAAGGTGATATTGTACTTCATTAAAATAAAACAATATTAATTTAGTTTTATTAAAATATAATACAATATAAATGGAACTATATTATATGGTAATTATATTTTCATTAAAACAAAATAGCTCCCAATAAAATAGTTAATTGAAAACTTTGGAATAAGTTATTTTATGATCTTTGGAGATAGCGTTCTATTATTTCTGTAAATGGTAAGCGCACCAATTTACTGACGACAAACAATTTTTATATTCCTAAATAGGTGCGATGCCAGAGTGGCGCAACGTGTTAATATTGGACAATCCCATAGATCCGGTGTTCGAACCTCGTGTTTTATGTATATCATGTTTTTTTTATAGTAAGTTGTTGACATTGACAACAAATGAAAAATTACAGTGAAAAATTATATATATTAAAACAAATGTATGATTAAAATTGTGTAGCTATAAGTTTCTATGTTCAATGAGAGGGTGGCAGTAAGGGGGGGGGGGGTGAAAATGGCAATAAGAAATTCTTGAGAGCGTTATTAGTTCAAAAGTAAAATATATTATAATGCATTACTGGAAGAAGAAAAAAAAAGCTACCAACGCGTTTTTGCATTCTTAGCACATATTTGTAGAGATAAGGACATCCTTTACAAAAACCATTGCTATATTATTATGCTCATTTTCACGATGACATTTCCAAACTTTATTTATTTATTTTTTTTTTGAAGTTGTGCAACCAAAATCCACATCCCTTTCAAGAGATAATTTTAACATTATTTTTGATATATATTTCATCATTAAAATGCAAAAGGATTTCCTTAATATTTTTGACGCATTTTAAAAATGTATAAAATACAATAATTCCATAATATTATAATAATAAAGAAGAAAAAGAAGAAGAAAAATAATGATAATCATCATAACCAAATGATTACTGAAAATTAATAGAGTCCACATCCCACACCACATGTATATATTTTCAAAACTACGAAATCAAACTTCCGTTGATCAAACTGCATCTGTTTTTTATGATAAATGAGATTGATAACACTTTCTTGGAATTTAAATTATCTATAACTTTTAGCTAAATGACAGCGACAGTACAAAATCCTGTTATATCTACAGCCATTGCGATATAAAATTTTACACAATTTCTTTATAAAATACATACGAAGACTTTAATTATACTTGTATTGCTCCTTGTACAATGTATATTATGCATTATATTATTACCATAAGACAATATAGAATAAAATGTTATGTCAGTGTTGAGTGTATACATTATGTCATTATCCTAACATTATTTATATACGCTAATTTCTTATTCCCCTATATAATTCACTTATCAATTGTACTAATACGATTACTTCTTGTTACATTGAGGTGTCATTATGTTATTGTTATTCTAATGTATATGCAGGAGGCTGTCTGTCTGTTACAAAATAGTTACGAGGGATGTTATGTTGTGTTGGAAGGGAAGACGTGATTGTCGGGGCGCGCAATCTAAGCAAAACAGAAAGCAAGGTAGCAGGCAGGTGGGTTTGCCTTGTGTTAATGCCGACCGACACACAACATACACGTGCTCACTCGCGCCAGCGCGGAATCCCCGCGCTCATTCGCTTGCTTTGGCTTGCTTCAACCATTGAGTGATTCATCGCTCAATGGTATAGTTGCCCGGCCTGCCTCTCATGTGGCTACTCGCTCGTACAAGGAAATACACCTCGAGGCCCCACTTATAATTCATAACAATAAAGAAAACACTTTTCATCAAACTATAGGGTCTATGCATTCATGTTTAAGTCGACGCCATGTTGGATAACTCAATAACATGAGTGGCATAGGACAAAAAATCATTTTGCCAGTTTAAAAACACTATGCAATATTTTTGAGAGCATTGATGCTGTAAATAATATGTTGAATTAGTATCTCAAATATGTGAGAAAAATAACAATATCAAAAAATTAACCGATTTTTCCAAAGAAAATTGCCTTAAATAAAGTTTGTCCTATGCTTAGCAATGTTATGCACTACTCCATTATGGTCTCCAAGCGCAATAAATATGACGTCATCCACATACACCCTATAATATCATGCAAATTTAAGGGACATGCAGGGGTGCGGTGGGGGTAAATTAAAAAAAAAAAAATCCAAATACTGCTTTTTTTTGTAAAAATATTCGAGTTCAAACTCCAAACAAAATTGTTAAAAAAAAAAGAAAAGGATTTAAATCATTAACGCAAAATTAGAATGATAAATATTACAAAATGACAAAACTCGTCAATGACGTTAAGCTATTGAATCAATATATGATAATAATGTAATAAAAGAATAAATAAGTCGACAGACAGACAACACGGCAAGGTAGATCACATCGCATCCCTTTTGAAAATAATTAAGTATATTTGTGTAACAGACAAAAATGTTTGATCATTTTTTTTATATAATATTTATACCTTTGATTGACATTATGATAACACTGATATTCATGCAGGAAATAAACTAGACCTTTTTAATTTATTTAGTTGAAATAATTTGTCTCGTGTAATAGGAAATAATAATTTTTTTGAGGATTTTTTAGGAAAAAAAAAGAAGAAGTTATTTTCATCTTGCCAAAAATAATAATAATAATAATGATAATAACACGATCATTTGAATTATTCATAAATTCTAATATATTTTAGAGCTTGTTGATATGAATTTTGTGTATAAAAATATTTCCTTCCTGTGTGTGGTTTGACAACCGAAAAAGGTGGTTTTGCATGGAATACAAACGTTTGACCAGATGGCTTATTTGCCTTAAGTCCAAAATAAAGTTGTGAACGTGAACGTATACATATAATTAATATTTTGTGGTGGCTAGGAACTTATTAGGCAGGCCATGGTACCACGGGTTATAATATTAACGGCGGAAGTTAATGGAGCGTATTATATACGTCACAATTATATATTCACACGTGACATATTGGTTGCGGAGGCATTTCAAAGGAGGGAAGTTACTAAAAAAAAATTGAACAATAATATGAAATTATTACTAAATGTAATGCAAGAGGTTTTGGTTTAACATTGTTTTTTAATTAAAATACACATACACGGAAGAGTACAAATTTCTGAGATTTTATTTTACAACTTCCCTCTTTTATTTTATTTATTTTAATATGACGTTATGTGTGTATAAATTATTTATATATATATATATATATATATATATATATATATATATATATATATATATATATATATATATATATATATATATATAGTATGTATGTATGTATATACACACACACATACATACATTTGATGATATGATCATCAGAACGTCCGTACTATGTCACTTATTTGCCAGGATGTATTAGTCAAAAAATAAAAATTGTAATTCTATTTGATTTATTAATATTGCAATATGGGAAATGTATATTGCTATGGTAATGGTATTTGTAGTGATTTGAAATTACACTTCTTGCTTTTATATAAAGAGAATTATTATTTTATTTTTTTTAATTCTGCTGAAGCTGCATTATGGATTTAGTCGGGAAGTGAGAAGTGCTTATTTTGGGATTTTAAGTGATTATAACAGCTAACGTAATAATGTAATTTTATTTCTTTATTGTTATTTTATTATTTGCATCGTATTCATAGTGAAAAGTTTATGTATACGCCTATTATGAGTAATGTAATATATAATGTGATGCTATTTGGTTTTGTTTTTAGGATTGGAGCGCGTGGCTGAAGAGTTAATGGGACGTCGAAGATGGAGACAATACCAAGCTCACATTCTGGGAGCCACCAACTTGGGGGAGAGTGCGACAGCTTGGGAGAAGGCTCACATTTGCTCGGAACAGCAGAACGGGATAGTGGAGGAGAAGGAGGCAGTAGCCCAGCTAGTGGAGGACACAGAGGAGCCGACAGCCCCGAAGGACTGGCAACCCGAAGACAGGTGCTACTTCTGTGACGGCGCGGTTCACACGGAGCCTAGCAGAGTGAGCCTCGTAAATCCAGCTCTCTGTGTGGCACATCCCAATTCAATAATAATATCCATTCGTAATTGCATATACCGGACAAGCATAATGAGTCAATATTTGTTTGATTATTATCCTAAATTTATTAAATATCGTCATGATGATGTAATTTTGTATCAAATTTTGCTAACAATTCAAGTGGAATTATTTTAATGCTTTAAATTGATAGTATAATAAACAAAAAATTATATCGTATTACGAGTTGATTAATTCAGTACTGAAGCAATTAATTAGTGGTTTTTAACCTAAAAAACAAAAAATCTATGAAAAGTATTGCATTTCATACATTATATTATATCAGATATCATATATGACATCACTCAACTATTTCTGAATTAAACTGTTATTACTATTATTATATATTTGTTTTCTTTTATTACGTCAAATATTAAATTTTAAAGTAGTCCCAAGATAATATTAATGATGTTCGTAAACCCTGTTCCGTTGCTCCAAAAAATGCGCACTTCCATTTAAAAAGCATATAGGGTGATCGTCATTTTTTGTGTGGTTTGGTACACGAAAAACAGGGTATACGAACATCATTAGTGGTATACATATATATTGCACTCAAATATTATTTTTCAATTAAAATCTGCTGAAATATTTTGCTGTTAATTTTAAATTTGATGAAATATTAAATGAAAATGCTATAATAATAATAATAATAAAGACTTATTTTGTTTGTCCGCATCCCCTTTACGATATCCAATCTAGGTTTTCCTTTAACGATAACAAAATTAATTCGTCAATAATTGCAGACTTTTGTGTTTGCAATCATCTAAAATATTGTTTCAGTGTATGGAATGATAGCAAGATGATACAACGAAAGAATTTGCTTACATATGAGACATGTGTACATTAATAGCTTGCATCAATCAGATATTAATGATAATACAGTAACGATAATCAATATTGAGCTATAGCGTATATAAGATAGCTACGATATTAACATATTTTAAATATATATTGAAGTTTCAGGAAATAATTGAAAATCAGAATTATCAGCAAAGCACTGTTCAATATATAACGCATTTTTTTGCATGTAAACAATCAAAGGGATTTAGTTAAACTAAACTTGATGTTTACTTTATTTTTATTATTTTTTTTTTTCAAGAGCGAGATTTAATTTAAGTGCTTTAAAAAATAAATAACACTAAAATGCTGGAACGTTAATTTTTAGTATAGATCATGTTCATTTTTCTCTAAATTAAAAATTAAAGAACGTAAAATCTTAAAAACATTTCATTCATCTTAATTAAACTGACTCGATATATTATAGTTGTAATATTTTTCATTGCCTTGGTACGCGCCTATATTTGAAACACGAATTTTGTATACTAAGCGTAACATTGCAAAACTAAAGTATTTTAAATTGGGGGAAAAAAAAAAAAAAAAAAAAAAAAAAAAAACGTATGTGATAGGCGAAAGTTTGTTGCCGATGGGAATTTTTATTTGCAAGTTTGGAAATACCAAAGATATATAGACGATAGTTAATTTACATTAACAGTTAAAAATAGTTAACAATCGAGACACTTAGTGTGTGTGTATATGAATATATAGATGAATTTAAAAATTGATATTCATCATGATGTCATTCTATACGCTGTCATTATTGTTGTTATCACAGTAGTTGATTCGTTTTGTACGTAGAGATTGATCACGTATTTTTTTTCTGAATATTAAGTAATGTAATTCGAGTAGTTAGTATTAAAATAATTTCTTACTTTTTATTCCCCAATACCTCACCGACAATGCTGGATTTATAATAAAAATAATAAAACCTATATAGTTTTTTTTTTTTTTTTTTTTTTTCTGTTTGACATTCATGATGATGGCGAATCCAAAGTTGACGCTATTAACAAAAATATTTATAATAATATTATATACCTTCATAACCAATTAAGTATAATGAGGTTACATTGTTATTATATTTAATTATCTATTCATTACCATTGTTCTGAGTATGTAAAAATGGCCTCGTAGTACACGTCATTCTAAAATATTTTTGGCAAACGTTCATATTTGCCTTGATTCTCACCTTTTTATTATTTTTAGTTTGAGCCACTTTTGTACATATATAATAACAATACAATTATTATTATTTTTAATTATAAAAGTGAATACATATAGCCATTCAGTCACTTTAAGAATAGCGTCATGTTCAAAAAACAAACAAACGAAATCAATAAACAATAAACGTCAATGATTGAGGAGGCTTATGTGTGTGTGTACGGTCATCCATAAGTCGACACCAATTCCAAACTTTTGTCCTTTGTTTCGGGGCTTTTATTACATGAGCAAAGTATAGTTTTTAATCCATGTATATAATTAACAATCAACCACACAATTTGTACATAATTTGTTATACATAAATTATTTACGTCGTTCTAATATCGAAATTATAATTGCGCGTAACAATTTGTGTTATGTATTATGTTTTGTCATTAATCATAAATATACCATCCATACTACCTTTTTTTACCATGCAAAATTAAAAGTATATTGCATTTTTTTTTTTTTTTTTTACAATTTATATCAATGAAACTGAAAACAAGTGCTGAAAAGGTTTGATTTACATGACGCAATTTATTGTTGAACGCGCGTTTATATGTATTTGTGACATCAATTGATTTATATAAATTTTCATACCTAGCCATAATTTCTAAACTATTATTGTATCTTGATATATTTTATGTGTATAGTATAATTATAATGATGTATTTGACAACTTGCAGCAAGGTTGTACTATAAGTATAGTAATGTTAATTCCTCTGATCGAAGAAAATAATAATCAAATAACTATTTTTACGTAATATTATTGTATAATTTTACAATCGAAATAATTATTATGGCTTTTCAATACAATTTTAATTCATTAAAAATTATATAAATATTAAATGTAACACACGTTCTCATTAAAATTAATAATTTAATGGGAGAAGGGGATATAATTTCGTTAAAGTATTATATAATATTAGGTCCGATTTGCAACAAAAGTCTGGTTTCTTACGTATACATTATACATTGCTTCGCCTACCTGTGAAAATTTTGTGGTCAAAATTTTTAAAGGCTAAAATTAAAAAATAAATAATAATAATAAAAAGTAATGTCGAGGTGCGAATATATGTGAGTCATTTCAAATTTTCCGGTCTAACTGCAGTAGTTTTCTTAAAAATTGTTTTAAGGATGCTCTCGCAATATTAAAGTATAGGAAATTAGGGGTTCCCTGCTGTCTTCCAGCGCGTTTCTGATTGACACCACTGGTAACAAGCATTATAAATATCACGTACAAATCCGTATGGAGCGATAAGCGTTACGTTCAAAAGTTTTTTGGGCACTCAAATTTGGTCGATATATTTATATATAATTTCTTTTTTAAAAGAAATTCTTATATATATATATATATATATATATATATATATATATATATATATATATATACACACACGTTATCATTATAATTCTACACAGCTCTTTTTAATTTTGCGCCGAATGTAGTCCATCGGGCAAGGTTTATGGATGCCGCAATGATATTTAATTCATTACATATACTGATAATTTCTGTATGTACTATATAATCTTATCACTGTTATCAGTATTACTCTTCCTGCTTTATTATTAGTTCATATTAGAGCATGAATTGATCAATTTATAAATAAGAAAAAATAATCTTATTACATAACATAACTTCACCATGAATTCTTTTTTTATTTTATCTAGGATAATTGCAATTCGAATACTTAAATACGTGATTGGATGGCTATTAAATTTATTTTTATACAAATATTTTAACATCAAAATTCATGAGAACATCAATAACATATTTTGTTGTATCTGTTTCATTTCAGAGTCCACATCCTTCTGAGAGTAGCCACAGTTCTTTGGACGGAGATTCTCCACCACGCCCACTATCCTCTACTACAGTGTCCGATACTGCCCCTGCCTCAGCACTCATACCCTCATTTCCTGGTGGTGGTCCAGCCGGCCTCTCACTAGAGTCCCTCTCACAAATGGCCTCCTCACTGGCTGCCATGGCCAGTATGGCCAGTCCTGCTGCTGCAGCTGCTGCTGCCGCAGCAGCCGCAGCAGCTGCTGCTGCTAACCCCGGAGCACAACCTGCATTGAACCCATTATTTGCCCCAGGACTCTTTCCTTGGTATCTTAGTCATGCACTTGCAAAACAGCAACAGGTATGTAACAAACTGTCTAGACACGTAATGTTACATTTTTACTACATTGTATAATATTTGTGGCAGCAGGAGGAACAGGTGTCTTTACCTGTGGCAACCACCACTGAGCAACCACTGGATCTGAGTGCCAAATCACGACAGCTTCCAGACACAACACCAATCTCATTACTGGACAGCTCGTCACTCAAGGTGCCCAACCTTGACGTCAAACCAGTCTTTAGGTAAATTTTAAGTGAACCAAAATCACGACTTATAATGTCACATACAGTACTTCTAATGAAAATGTATGCATTTCATTGAAAGCACACAGCATAGATATTTAATTTAATTTTTCAATTACCAACTAAACTTTTTTTCTTTTTTCTTTTTTTTTTTTTTTTTTTTGGCAACAGATAATACTATAATATTGAATATTAATAAGTCAGTTAAAAATTGTGTTTGCTGTATGCATGCAAATTTGTCTAGTTAAGTGTGCTGCTATTTTTGCCTTTTGTAACAGAAATTTGTGACAGGGCCAAGCCTCGAATCAGCACGGGGGCAGGACGACGAACATATACAGAGGAGGAACTACAAGCTGCACTCCGTGATATTCAAAGTGGAAAGCTTGGTACACGCCGTGCAGCAGTTATCTATGGTATACCAAGATCTACTCTGCGCAACAAAGTGTACAAATTAGAACGTGAACGTGAAAGAGATCACTTGTTAATGCAACCTACACCCCCAGTTCCGGTACCTCCTACTGCGACCACTACAAACTGTCCCACAGTTGAAGAAACATCAGGAGATGAGGAAAACAGGACATTAAGTATGGAGGAATTAGTTAGATATTCCGGACTGGAAAATTTACCAGCAACAGATTCCTTACGACAATTACTTCAAAGCAGAACAGAGAAACCAAATCCAACTCCAAACTACCCACATATAGCACCTGGTCTTGCACCATATATAACTCAACTATTAGGTGGATCTGATCAATCAAATATAACAGAATTAATGAAAAGGATGGCAACAAATAGTAATGGAACAAATGGCACAGAAAATCGTGGCAGCAGTGATGAGACTTCAGATGACAACGTGATACTTAGAATTCCGTCCTTCAAGCCGAACGGTACTGAATCATCTGAGGCACCAGAGTCGGTAGGAAGTGGCTCTAATTCACCAGTTCCAAACAAAAATATTAGCCTACGAGACGTTATCACAAAAAGCATTACCCAAAAATTCCAACAAAGCCCCACTCCTTCCATATCTGTAGTTGATCCTGCAACTCTAATGGCTAATCCATTAAAGAGGTTAGCTCCTCCTACCCCTCCTGGAAATTCTTCCTTATCACAATCAAGCAATTTACAAAACAAGCAGATGTCTCAAGATGATAAAAATAAACAAAAATCTGGCAAAGGTACAAGACCAAAAAGAGGTAAATATAGAAACTATGACAGAGATAGTTTAATTGAAGCAGTAAGGGCAGTACAAAGAGGTGAAATGAGTGTTCATCGAGCAGGGAGCTACTACGGAGTTCCTCACTCTACTCTTGAGTACAAAGTCAAAGAACGTCATCTCATGAGGCCTCGTAAAAGAGACATGAACAAAACGTCAGAAGACAAAACACCTAAATTACATACAACAGCACCAATGCCAACTAGGACACCTCCTAAAGCACCTACATTCCCAACACCACAAATACCTAATCTAGCTGCCATGGCTAGCTTAGCAAATGGACTTAAGGTTCCTGCTGGCTTGTACCAACCTTATCAATTTTGGCCAAGTGCAAGCCCATTCATGATATCACCTGATGTATACCCAGATCAATTGCTAGCTTCACACATGATGCAACGTGCAGCTAGTAAAAGTGATGCTCCACATATGGCGGAGAGATTTTTTGATAGTCTCATTCAGAGTTCATTAGATCGTCAACCCAATGCTGCAGAGGGAATATCAAACAGAGCACTACTTGAGCAGCTGTGCAGAGGCCGTCAGCAGCAAGCAGTCGTGGATCTATCTCAAGATGAAGACAAGAAAGATGATATAATGCCAGATCAGGCATTAGATAATTCCAGTGTAGGGGAAGTGTGTGATATTGAAACAGCCAAAGAAAAACAGGATTCTGCGACAGAAGAAGGGACCAGTGAAGAACAGAAGATCGACTGATGTTAATCATAATTGTAGCAGTTAAATATCTCAATTCATTTTTAATCAGTGATTAATTTTTGTGGTGGTATTTTTATGTGACGAATTATTTTTTTAATTTTTATTTCTCTATTGTATTCTTGACAATCTATTGCCAAAGTTTTAAAGAAATTTTTTAGTGAAAAGGAAAATTTATGCATATTATATTATATAAGAAAAAATTTATTTAATCAAAGCAGACTTATTTGGTATAACTTGTAAGTGTTATAAATACCTAAATGTTCTTGTAAAATGCACATTAATCATAAAGTTTTTATATCACTTCTAATTATGCTGCTTTGATGATTAAAAAAAATTACATATCTTGGTTTTTATAACCTTTTAGTTGTGCTGTAGTCAAAGATGCTTGTATTTGATTTAGTTCAATTAAAAATGTATGGGACTTTAATTAAATCAAATATCGATATCTATAGTTACCACAATCTAAAAGACATATGTTACAAAAACCAAGATTTGAGATGTCTGTGATTTCTATAACAAAATTTTGGATGTCTATTTTTCTCTAAACCTTAGAGCTAGCTAAAACAATGAGGGATTTTTTCCGTTTTAAAGTGCAATTAATGTGAGTGTTTCAAAGGACCACCAAAAAGTGTGTTTCTTTCTTATTTTCTTTTTATTTATTTACTTTTTTTTTTTTTCTGTGAAAAAGATTTAAAATGCACGCGCTATTAAATGTTAGTGTTTTGTGTGATATTTTGGTAAAAATTTAAAAGAAAAAAAAAGAACAATGATATATTATACATATATCCAATTAGCTTAATATATTGCACTTGAAGACTGTGTTTTTAAATGGGGAACAAGTGAAAAAAGAAAATGAAATCATTTCCAAACAAAAAGTGTATTTTTTAAAAGGATTGTATGGATGAAAAATAGGATATTGATCCCTCCTGGAATATTTTTCTAGTGTCATAATATAGGAAGTTAACTTTTTTTTTGTTATTTACTTATATTGATATTAAATTGTTTTAACAAAGAAAAAAAAAAGTGCAATGAATATGATATTATAAAACATCTATAAATAAAATGACAACATATAAGTATGTTAATTTATTCTATTTCTAAAGATTTATTAAACCCTAAATGTATATGACTATCAAAACCATTTTATGAATTTTTATGACACTAGAAAATATAGCGGATTGGCTTCTTACAATGAAAATAAGTCGGTTCATTAATTAAATCATAAATATTAAAACTCATTGTAACTTAATATTTATAAGAAAATATATATATAAAATATAAATAAAAAACAATTTATAATGTTACTTAAATTTAGGTAGTAAATAAAAATGAAAGTGTTTGCCAAGTATCTTTGTAAAGGCAATTTTATACTCATTTTTTTTTCTTTCTGTTTTATGAATCTGATATAGATATATTTATATCAATATTATTTTTCAAATTGTCTGTTTAATTATATTTGAATAATAAAAGTTCCAAATTAAGTTATAAATGTATAGATGAAAAAAGAAATGATAAGAGAAATTGAAACATTTATAATTTATAGATTAATATATGCCTGACTTTGACCATTTTTGGTAGCCAATACTCTGAAAAATCCATGGATGAGAACTGAAAATAATGAGATTTTTCCAGAGTTGCAACTATCAAGTGAAAAGGTACTATGTATGTGGTGTATATATTATATCTAGATACATAATACAACTATCTAGATATGGAGATGATAATGTTACATGTTTGTATGAAAGTGCTCTTGCAGTGATATTATTATTACTGCATGCATTTCTGCTGCATGAACAATGAGCGAGCTGTGATATCTGCAGAACGATGATAAAAAAAAAAATAAAAAAAAAAATTAAAAATGTGTTCCCTCACACAGCCACTCTAAACTTCTCTCTGTACAAAACTTTAAAATGTTCAACAAAATATGTACTTTTTTTTATATAAACAGGGCAATTTATATATCATATATATAATTTTTCTATGATGAAAATAAAATGCATAAAAAAAATTTATCTCAACAGCACTGCAAACAAATTAAATATTATTTTTTCTTTAAATATATATATAATAGCTAAATCTAATATCTTTTGTAAGTGTGTAGTATTGTTTTTTTGTTACCATTATAGTTCAATAGAAAATAAGGAATTTAGTAATTTAATTCATTTGTGATGTCTTTATGAGTAATTAAAAACAAAACAAAAATAAATTCTTAAATATACAAAGAAATTCTTATAACATTCCCAAAGAGATGTATGTAAATGAAATTTTGTAAATTTTTAATTGCTTTTAAAGATAGCAAATCAATCCCATCGAGCTATACTAATAAAGTAATAAATTATTATGTTATATATCATTTGTAAATTAAAATCATTTTTTCATAATTTTTATTTCTCAAATATAATTTTATTGCACTGTCATGCTGGGGGATAAATTTTTAAAGTTTCACAGATGTCTATATATAATGTTTATATATAAAGTAACTTAGTGCCCTTACTGTATAAAAACAAAACAAATCTTACTTAATAGTCTATAATCAATCTATCAATAGCCATAATTATTAATAGAAAACATTCATAAATAAATATCGCATCAGGCATACTATACTATTTTTACCGTGTTGCAAAATTAATTCTCATAAATAATAAAACAGTAATAAATTTAATATATTTAACACAACAGTTCAATATTATTCAGAATTGGCTCTAATATTTGAATGTTTGTGCAGAATGACAAGTTATAATATTGTGCAATCTTAATCAAACTTTTTTTTTTTTTTTTTTTTATTATTATTATTATTTTTTTTTGCATAACGGTAAATATTTATATTTTACTGTACATTAAACTAACACATAACAAGACTTTTTTTACATGTTGGTTAGGCATTTTAATATGCACCTCATGTATTACCATTGTAAGAACCCATTTGTGAGTTTTGTACAGAGTTTATGCCGATTTTTTTTTTATATATAATGTATAGAAATATAATTCTTATCTTCTTTGTACACACATTCCCTCAAAGAACCATTCACAATTACTCCATATTTGTAAAGTACATATATAAATTTACTTCAAGCAACCCATGACAAAAAAGAAAGAAAAAAAAAGTTCCTGGTTCTCTACAAATATTCAAACTTTTTGCATTTAGCTGCAATAACAATATTTTATTTAAAGTTAAAAAAATTAATGTATTTTTTGATGTGATCTACAAATTTACAAATTATTATTAGAGTAAAAATTATATATTATAGCATTATACTATAGCCACATCAAATAAATATGTGCAAAAAAAAAAGAAAAAAAAAAGAAAAAAAAAAAAAAAGAAAAAGACAAAGACAAAGAACAAAGAAAAAAAACATACATATATATATATATAAATATATTATTTAAAAAAAAAGAATAAAAATGATAATTATAAAAATATTTTAATACATAACAGATAACGTATTAAATGACACATAGCAATCAAATCATAAAAACAAAACAATTTGTGTCAAAATTTGATATGTCCTGATTAATCAGTAATTTTTCTACATTGGCTTTTTTGTAAACATTTTTTTTTCTGGTTGACTTGATTTTTTATGCAAGACTAATCAATCTAATTATGTACACAATAACAATCTAATTAATGATATAGTTTCAATAAATAGAAATAAATTGTGAATGGTTCTTTTTAATTAAAAAAAAAAAAATGAAGACATATTTATAAGTAAGGATATATAATGATGTTTACATAACAATCAAATTAACATTCACTGCCGTTTATCTCCTACATATATAAGGACAATTTTTAATTAAGATGATCATGTTTTTTACAATTTAAGTGCTTGTACAGTTTTTTAAAAAAAAATATGGAGGCGACTAAGAGGTGCTGTGAATTGATGAATTCCGATAATTTTTTGCCTTTGATTGATGATTCTATAATTTACCACCACACACACATAATATATTTAAATGTATGTGTGTGCGTATATATGTGAGTGTGTGTATATGTATATACAGTATATATATATATATATATATATATATATATATATATATCGAGGGTGCTCCGCTATAATGTCCTAAGTCCACTTGACCTTGAAAAATAAAAAATCGTCGGATCAACCCCAAATTTTGGATTTATCCATTTCAGGTCATTTGCAGCAAAAAATATTTTTCAAGGTCAAATGGACTTAGGACATTATAGCGGAGCACCCTCGATATATATATATATATATATATATATATATATATATATATATATATTTATGCCATCTGATTGTAAACTGAGAATAGGATAATCAACACATTGCCATGCCAACAGTTTGTAGTAAAATTATAATATAAAAAAAATGAAGGGAAGTTGATATGTATAGGAATTAAATGCTTATTAATCACTTACTACTTTGCACATTATCAAATGTAATTGTTATTAATATGAGAGTTACTCTTCTGAAAACAAACAAATCAAAGATAGATTTTATAAATGAATTCATATAATGTACAATTTTTAACATACAATAGTAGCGCATTTAAAGGAAAAAAAAAACTTGTTCAGCTTTGTTATTAAAGCTTAAAATGTCTCCTTACAGCTTAAAGATTACATTCTTATAATGTGATTTTTCTGCAATATGATAAATATTAAATTAATGTTGAACTTTTAAAATATATTTATAAATAATAGGGAGTTAGAAGCATAACAAAGACATTTTACAGCTTTATAATAGAGGGATGACAATCAAGCTTTTTAGAAAATAGAAGTTCAATACTCATTTATAGTAATTCAACTTGATAGTGTTGCATTTTCGTTTTTAAATGATTTTACCAAGCATTTAATTCCAAAACGGCTTTGTGCCTTTATGCAAATTTTGGATATTGTAAGCTGGGGTCCAAATTGCATTTCTTAATTTAATTTCATTTTATGTTTTTGTTTAAATTTATCTTCTTTATTTTCTTCTGTGATTTTTTTTATTGACTAGTATTTTGATATAATTTTTATTATTTTAATATGTATTCAAAGCACACGTGCCATTAAATTTTTGCCCTACCAAAAAAGAACATATTTTTATGTTCACATTATTTTATTTATCAAGTTAACTTCACTTATATATTTATTATGTTTTTGAGGGCAAATTTGATCATTCCAAATCCAATAATATGGTAAAGTTTAGTGATTTTGATATAATTAAAAATTGAAAAATTTGTGATTGTAAATTTGGCATGAGATGGCTATATTAATTGGCTGTGGATTTTAGTGTTTTTAAATTTTCTGTAGTAAATTATATAAATAATTAAAATATATCTTAAGTTTAGTTTTGCATTTTTTAAATAAATTTTTAGATTGAGAACAAGGAAGTGAGAGAGTGAAGGTTATCTATACAATTGTGTATACTTGCAGCTTTTTACTGAATGTTTGACAAAATAAATAAATAAAATGAAAGAAAGAAACCAGCCATTAACAAAAATTGATCTGAGCCATGTTTGCCAAATTTTAATTTTGGAAGTTGTGATAATGGGGGATAAATTTTTAATTTCTAAAATTTTTGTTCCCATTTTTTATTTTTATTTTTTTTTATTTTAGGGATTGAAAGTATATAAGGTATATATGTATAAAAGTATAATATAAACATATTTACGAAAGAAAAATTATAATAAATAATAAAAATAATAATAATAATAATAATAATGTCTTTAAACAAATCTATCTTTATACACTATCTATTGTACTAAAGTAATTTTTGAATCTTGTTGCTGTCGCTATTCTTGTATTACATATCAAAAGATTTACATTTCGAAAAATTGTTGTGATCCTTTAAAGAAAAAGTAAGAATGAAGAGGAAAATAATGCTTAAAAAAAAAAAAAAAAAAAAAAAATCTAGTCTCACTTTACCCAGCTTATGTTTGCAATGTTGAAATTTACTAAGAGGTTTGTTTGTAACATTAACTTTAGTAGAGAAATATATATATTTAAAAAAATATATAATAAAAATACGACATCATAAAAATTCATGTGATGTGAAAAAAATTCAATGGTCTTTATATGACTACATTTTATTCCCTAAATATTTTAATATTTATCCAATCAAAGGCAGGCCATTGAGATTTTATATATACCCTATATATACCCTATATATATATATATATATATATATATATATATATATATATATATATATATATATATATATATATATATATATGTATGTATCAATTAATGTATTAATCTTTAATAAATGGTGTATAGAATTTTTGACTAGTAAGTGTTTGACTGCAAATGACTGGAATGCATCCTAGTAGACCTCTTTGACTGAAAATTCCAACATTGATTTTGTTTTATTGTTGGTTTGTATGTGGTGAGTTTGTTTGTTTGTTTATTTTTTCCTTCATTTTCTTATGATTATTATAATTAATAATTTAGTTATTTGAAGTGCTTTGTGTCCCAAGTCTGATGAAGCTTCTATTTTTATTTTTATATTTTTTTTCCCCTTCTTAAGGCAGAGAAAGACTGAAAAATGATTTGCCAGTATTTGATTTGCTCCCAGACTTGACTGACAACTTTACTTGGTAGGTTTACTATATTTATAATAGCAAAATATGTAATGTAAGGATAATGTAAGGAAAAATATATGTGTATATTCTTAAGTTGGCCTTTCCAATAATATACATTAAGATGCATTCCCTGATCAAATAGCTTTCTTGGTTTAAAATGACTTAAATTAATAAAAAATATTATTTAAAAGCTATACGCATACAATATTTATGTGCATATTTCATGTATTTTTCAGATATTATAAATGTAAAAAAAAAAAAAAAAAAAAAAAAGGAAATAAGAAACCAGTAAGGGCTTTACTATAGTGAAGAGAATCCATAGTTTGGTAAAAAAAAAAAAAAAAAAAAAAGAAAAAAATCTTGCTTGAGTAGTGATAAAACACAAATACATAATGGATAGCTTCCAATGTGTGCTACTTGATATCTCTGTGCAAGCAAGATTTTTACCAAACTGGGATTCTCAACACTATGGTAAGGCCCTTGCTAGTTTCTCCTATCCTTTACTTTTAAATTTATCTTACCTAGCCGCAATGGTTAATTTTCCATATCTCTTTTTCAGATTTTATATTAATAATAATAAATTAAAACTTGTATAGAAAAAAAATAATTTGAAAATTTGTAACATTTAAATAATGCCAAAAAGACAAATTATTTAAGTTTTAAAATATTGACAATGAAATGGAAAAGAAAATGGGTTATCATCATACACAAATTTCTCTTAAATATTCTCCTTTTTTTAAGTAGAATCAAGCCTGTTCAATTGAATTTTTAAAAGGTTCACAGTTGTCAAGTCTGTATCATTCTTAATCATACCGAAAATGTTATCTATTGAGAACCTTTTGTATAATGATATTTTATATGTATTTTGCATGCATGGACAAAGTAATCTATCTGTCATTTAAGATTGCAATGATTTTAAAGGACTTTTTGTCATACTTGTACTTAAAGAACATGAATATAATGTTGTTGTTTTTTTTTTTTTTTTTTTTTTTTTGTTCCCTTCGAGATTTAAATGTTAAGAAAAATACATTAAAGATAAAATTTTGACATTTATAAGACTATAAGCTGCAACCAAAAGTTTTCGAATGTATGAAAACAAATGTTATGCATTTTAATCCAAGAAGCTATTTAATTACCAAATTTGTAAGCAATGGCATTTTTCTCCACTAAAATATATGCAATTTACTTAAGTGTGTGCAGGCCCTTATCATTATTGCTGGCCAAAAATTATTCTAGCAACTAAAGTAATTATTAGTTTGTACCAGCTACAATTTTGTACTTCTTTGGAAAAGTGACTTATAGTAGGTGTCGTAAATGTCTTAGGGCCAACATTAACTGTTTCTCATTTTATCATATTATATATATAATAGTAATAATAATAATAATATATTAAACTATATAAAAAAAAAAACTTTTAAATAGAACTGAATTATTCAATGTGAACATTAGGAACAAAAATATATATTATATTTCTATTTTGATGTAAATGTAGGCCTACTCATCATAAAAAATAAATAAATTAAAAAAAATCAATCATTCTAAATTCTTTATCATATATTTTTTGTTAGAAAATAAATAAAAACTTATTCTGAATTTTAATACTTAAGAAGAGTTGATCATTGTATGTATATTTAATGGCTGCGAATGGAAAAAAAGAGGAACAAAAATAAAGCTAACTTTTGGCAAGTGATGACATGAAAAGAAAATTAAGCCATCTTTCACGTGTGGTGGGACGTGTTATTTTATGAGATGAATTGTATATTTATACTGTCAAATAAATTCAGTATTTATTACTGTAACATTAAAATCTTTTTATTTACTTTTTTTGAATATAGAAACCTAATTGTTATCAATGCAGAGTATAGTAAGATAAAAATATTTAAATAATAATACCTAATAATAGGGTAACTATAGAACAGTAGGTAATGGTAATATACTAACATTTACTATAATAGACTTTTCATTCTTGTTTTATTTGCAAATTTAGTTAAATAAATTGCACTAAAAATTAAAAAAAAAAAAAAAAAATTGGAATATCTAAACTATACCAATTGTTTCACAAATTATCAATCAAGTAGAAAAACTTAAAGAGTAGTAAACTAATTTTACAACTGAATTTTTAATACGACATAAATTAATGATTAAAAAAAGTGGAATGACAAAATCATTAAGATATCTTTGAGCTAATTCAGCATGCTGGAAATAGCTGTAAATTTAACTTTAAGATTCATCTTTAAATTCACCTTTAATTAAATTAAATTCAGCTTTAATACCCAATTTGCATATTGAAACAAAAATAGGCATATTATTAAAATGAATTACAAAATTTACTGTAGCTCAAGCCACACCACAAGCCGAGTACTCTCTTTTTCCGTTATGTAAGCTAACAGCTAGTATAAAGTGAAATACGTAAATTACCATGTTTTTAATACTTTTTTTTTTTTATTATCATCAGAATTCAAATACCAAGTTTAAATTCCAATTTCAAAGGACTGAATGACAATTTAGCATCCTCAACACTAAAAAGTTATGATTATGACAGCAGTCAGGTACAATGGTCCAGGAAAAATCAGACTGCAGCATTCACGTCTCCAAATGGCACAAACATAAAGAAACTGTAACGAAAAAAAAAAATTCTATCACTAGTGTACCTTCTATGACTATTATTAGTTTTACTAGAAGCCTTATCAAATAATTCTGCTACTATTAATTTAAAATAAATAAAATATTACTAACAAGAGAATAAAAATCAATGGTTTGATCTTAGTTTCTTTATTTTCTAAATATTTGTTCATAATTTAATATAAAACAATGGTATGTTAATAGCAAGGAAAAATCAATTGTGTGATCATTATTTAATTTACTTAAAAGAAAAAAAAATTAATAGCAGTGGATTTTTTTTTCTTAAACTTTGGATAAATTAGGGGAACAGGAAACCATCGCAATTTGCTTTAATAAATCAAAAGGAAAGAATAGAAGTAAGCAAGTGGGGTCTTACCATTGCAATGAGATGTCCTATAGCATGGTTTCTTAACCGGTGCTCCGCGGAGCACTAGTGCTCCGCGAGATGGTTTCAGGTGCTCCCCAGAATTATGAAGAATTAAGAGAGAGAGAGAGAGAGAGAGAGAGAGAGAGAGAGAGAGAGAGAGAGAGAGAGAGAGAGAGAGAGAGAGAGAGAGAGAGAGAAGAAAAAGACAAAGAAAAAAAAAGAAGAAAAAATAAAATATGTTCATAATTTTTAAACAATACAGTACAAAGCGACTCTATTTTCATGAATATTGTGTTTCTGAATAATACCTGTTATGTATTATTAACAATGGAGAGGTCGAGGTCTTGCATGGCACAGTATAATGTTATAAAAGTTTCTTTATAACTTGAGAGCTTTCGTCATATGATAATGACATTATCAATCAAAAGAGAAAATTACTTGAGCACATCACTGAGCAGTGTCTTGTCTTGTACTGCAGTACAAGTACAAGTACAAGTACAGTCGGGCAGTACAAGACAAGACACTGCTCAGTGATGTGCTCAAGTAATTTTCTCTTTTGATTGATAATGTCATTATCATATGACGAAAGCTCTCAAGTTATAAAGAAACTTTTATAACATTATACTGTGCCATGCAAGACCTCGACCTCTCCATAGAACTTCTACTGTGGTAAGGCCCTTGCTGGTTTTTCTATCCTTTTCTTTATCATTGATCCTAACCGCGATGGTTTTTTCCTTAAATTGATTGTATTATTAACAATTTATTTAATTTTAGTTACGTCATTTTAGTTTTGAAAATTATGTAGATCCTTAGTTCAAGCTTTCAATAAATACTGAAGGTTGAAATGAAGGACAATATTGTATTGTATAAGGAGCCTTAATTTTCCAAGTTAATTTTTCAGATTTTTTGACAGAATCGTTTTGATTTTTTTTTATAACAGGAGGCAGTATTTGTGACAGTTCTATTACTACCAAATATTTTCAAAAAAATATTATTACTCAAAATTACATTAAAATCGTAAAATATTTTAGAAATGTTAAAAATGAGGCTTTTAAAAACAAGTTATTTTATTAATTTTTCAATTAACCATACAATTTATGCTCTGAAGTTACAAATTTATAACTTAATTTTTTCCTTGATTCCATTATATTTGTAAAATTGAAAGCTGTAATATTTGGGGTGAATGCTAATCTTCTTGAAATTATGTTCACTTAAATTCACTTAAATTGCCTAAAAAACGGGCACGTAATTGAAAAAAAATCGCGCATGCGGCGGGCTTTTTTGGGGGGCTACGCCCCCAAACCCCCCAGTGCTCTGTGAGCGCTCCCTTCTTCTAAAAGTGCTCCGCAGCTCAAAAAGGTTGAGAAACCCTGTCCTATAGTTTAGTAACAATAATAAAATCTGGACGACCCTCAATAAAGTAAAATAATTTTATAGTTGTTGTAGATATATTATTATTATAAATATCATCATACACACAACTGCCTAAACCTTCATCTAGGTATTCATGGTCTGTATTATCAGATATAGTTCTTTATGGAAATTTGGAAGTGCAGTATATTATCTCAAAAAAAAAAAAAAAAAAAAAAAAAAAAAAAAAAATGACTACATGTTTGAGTGACAGCATTATGGTTAAAGATATAGTGACTCAACAAACATATGTGGGCATCAATACTGTACTCATAGATAGTACACTGATGGCTCTCATAAATTTAACATCAAAGACGATGCCGCTTTTTAAGGAAAAGGGTAGAAATGCGTAGTCAGGTAAGAGCAGCGTTGCCACCTGCTCTTTTCTTGCTTTTGCTAAGTGAGAAAATGATTGACTTCTCACTTCATTATTTTTACTCTTTCTTTGTATATTTCTGCATATTATTTGTAAAAGACACAAAATATTTTGCTATTGTGTCTTAAAAGCTTTTTTCACTTTAGTTATTAAGTTTTGTTATACTGTTTTCATGCTCGAATACAAAGAAAGAGTAAAAATAATGAAGTGAGATGTCAATCATTTTCTCATTCAGCAAATGCAAGAAAAGAGCAGGTGGCAAGGCTGCTCTTACCTGACTACGCATTTCTACCCTTTTCCTTAAATAGCGGCATTGTCTTTATTGTTAAATTTATGAGAGCCGTCAGTGTACACACTCCAACATTAACAAATGATTAATTAGAGAGGGAAAAATATCATGGTAATGGCCTACAGGCTGTCACCAGGTAACTATGAAATAAACTTCAATGTCAATGTTTTTCTTTACAAACTATAGCTCATGTTTAATAAATAACTAGATGTTTAAAATTTCCAATAAAGTACACATGATGCTATCGTACATATTACTTACATCATTGCTTCAAAATTTATATGCATTTCAGTATGCATGTAATAAGAGTTTGGAATTTCATTCAATACTTGTATTAAAAAAATTATCTGGTAAATTAATTTATATTAACAGTTATTTATAATAACAAAAGAAAAAATGTCTCCCCCCCCCCCCCCTCCCCCACAAAAATACCAACTTTTTAATGAAGCGATAGAGCAAAACAAAGATTTTATCACCAGTTAAAGGTTGCCCAAAAATAATTACGCTTACAAGCATAAAACACATAAGTATGAAATATATAATATATAGGCTATACATTTGGGGATGATTATTTGTTTTGTTTTGTTTATCCCTCAAAATTTTAACATGTAAGCTTTCCAACAGTGAAGCTGCAAGGGGTTACATTGCTATGCAAGACACGAAGCTACCCCCCCCCTCCCCCCCCCCCCTCCGTGCATCTTCTTTTGCAGAAGGCACAAGACCATGGAATCGTCACATGTGTGTGTTCATTTATCTTCTCATTGCCCCACCTTCATCTTATATCTTATTCTAGGCAGTACAGTATAGAATAGATAGAATGTTGCAAGTCTTATTATTATTTAATTCATTAAATAGTATATTAATTTTGAAGATACCTATTCTATTGTGCATACTCTTCCAGTTTAGTATCAAAAAACTAATTAACATTTTGGTAAAGTATAACTGTGTGATCCTGTGTTGATCATTTTAAGTTCAAACTTGTTGAAAAAAACTTTGTGTTTGCTAGGCTGCAGACAGTATTTTCCCTCAATTGAAAGAACAAAAAAATCAATACTAAAAGAGAGAAAAATCGATGCCATTTTATCCCTCATTACCAAATTGATCTCGCATTTTTTTTTTTTTTTCATCTTTAATATTTTAATTTTATTACAAAAATTAAAATTTTCTGCCATCAGCTGTTAAATATGTGCCTTAACATGAACATTTTTATAGTAAATTATATTGCATGATAAAATTAGAGAAATCTGTAAGGGATAGATTGCTCTAGATAGAGTTAACAATAATATATTTACAAGAAGCATTGTAAAGCAGATTTTTAGAAGGAAAAAAAAAACATGCCAAATTTTAAATTTCCTTTCTTACAAGCAAGCAAACAATAACAAAAAGCATCCTCACATATTTTGTTAAGCAATTTGGACAAAAGTTAGTTTTATAAACAAATTAAAATGATACTGACTGTTGAAGACACGAAGCACATTTGGTCCTTATCTTGGGATTACCAATCTGAAACTGTAGAATTCTCACTGGAAATAAGATAAGAATAAAAATAAGAACAATAATCCAGCTTTGATTTTTGGACTTACATTTTGGGTTAACTATATGTTTTTTTTTTTTTTTTTTTTTTTTTTTTTGTAAGTTTCATAAAACATTGCGATACAATTAAAAACAAACACACTAAAGAGGGTTTCACAATAATGCACGTGGAAAAGTTTTAATTCACATGAGAATAGAAAGTATTTCTAATGTAGCAATGTTATATTGTTGAAAGAAAAGGATAGGAGAAACCAGCAAGGGCTTTACCATAGTGAAGAGAGTCCCATAGTTTGGTGAAAATCTTGCTAGCACAGATATAAAAAACTAACACATTGGAAATATTTCGGCAATTCTTGGAGTTTATTGCCAAAATATTTCCAATGTGTTAGTTTTTTTATATCTGTGCTAGCAAGATTTTCACCAAACTATGGGACTCTCTTCACTATGGTTAGGTCCTTGCTATTTACTTTTCTCCTTTCCTTTTCTTTCAACAATGTAAAATTGCTACATTAGAAGTACTTTATTCTCATGAGAATTAAAACAATATTACATGCGACTCTGTGGTGCACTCAAGTAACTTTCTTCTTTTGATTGATGTCATTGCGATGACAAAAACTCTCACTTATTTAACATCATAACTATAGCTCTGTCGTCCCATGTGAGACCTCAACCTTTCCATAGAACTTCTACTGTGGTAAGACCTTTGCTGGTATTTCTATCCCTTTCTTTAATATTAATCCTCAACACAATGTTTTTTTCCTTAAATTGTACTTAATTGTACTTAAATTTCATTATACTTTAATGATAAATAATACAATATATAGGAAAACATATATAAAGCAGCTACTGTCAAAATGAACTAATTTTATATACAGCAGTATTCTAAATTTAAAAGTTAAAAAAGGGGGAGGGGGACTCATAGTGCAAAATTTTGCAGTTTACTAATTAAAAGCTGGAAAGAGTGAAAGAGTTTGTATAGTTGGGAACATTATATCAAGAGAGTGGAAGTATACTGTAGATGGGGAGATTGAGAGGAGAGTGGCGGCAGGTAGGAAAGTAGTTGGCAGCATGGCAGGATTGGCCAAGAGTGATGCTTTATCAAACAAAGCAAAACTTACAGTGTACAATTCTGTCTTACTCCCAACTATCTTATATGGTTCTGAATTATGGGTATGTCAGAGTAGGCCTATGAGTAGGGTGAATGCTGTTGGTATGAGTTTTCTTAGAAGTATGTGTGGTAAAACAAGAGTAGATAGGTTAAGGAATACTTGGGTGATGGAGAAATGTGGAGTAAAAGAAACTGTGACTGAGAAGTATGAGAGCAGTGTGATGAAAGAATAGCAAAACAGGTATTTCATAGTAGAGTGGATGGAAGTAGAGATAGAGGCAGGCCTAAAACATCATGGTCTGAGGTGGTTGAAAGATGTTTGAAAAATAATAATGTACGCAGTATGAAATGCAGAAGAAAATGTATGAAACAAGGTACGAGACTGGAGGAAGCAAGTGAAGTATGTCAGGATAGGAAGTTGTGGAGTTCTATCACTGGGTCAGGATAAAACATCTGTGTTGTTGGCTTACCCCAAAAGGGATTATAGCATCATGATATGTACATATGTATGTTAGCATGTACTAATTCAAAATTTGAAGACTATATCAGGCTCAATTACTTGTGTTATCCACTGTAAGAGTTAAATAAAAGGAAAAAAAAACAGAGAGAGAGAGAGAGAGAGAGAGAGAGAGAGAGAGAGAGAGAGAGAGAGAGAGAAGATCAATGCTTATCACAATATTTTTCCTTGCATATGAACATAATGATTAAAGACTCTTGGAGGAAGTCAATTTGTAAATTCTGGAGATCCAGGTTTGGTATATCAACTTTTAAAGAGCAAAAACCAATCCTAACAAGACTGTATTAAAAATGCACTTATTGGAAAAGGCAAGGTATTTTAAAGGCTGTTTATGGAATTTATTTTCATAAATTATACCATTGGCAGTTAGTATTGAGAGTTGAAACCATGCAATAGATCCAGTGTTATCAATAAGTATTTATTTTCTTACCAACTTGATTTTCATGGTGCCATTTTGCTCTTCATCTCAGTTCTTCCCCCTCTGAAACACGCAGAAATGGAGTATTGGTTATAGGTTATATACATTAATCAAAGTGGAACACAAATATGAATAATAAACTTGTATTTGAAACTAACACACTAGAAACAAAAAGAGGGAATCAATATAGATTAAACAATTTTGGTTTTATCATTAGGATGGAAAAGAAACCACCATGGTATGATAAATTAAAAGTAATGAAGTATAAAGGATACCAGTATGAGCCTTGCCATAATGAAGAGATGACCTATTTAGTTTGGTGAAAAATCTGGCTAGCAGAGATAATAAAGAACACTTTCAATCAATTGAATCCAAGGCTCCAAGAGAAAAGGAGTCCTTAAGTTCTCATTAGTCTTTATTGAGAGAAGCTACAACTACAAGACACACGCACATACTCTTTATCTATTGAAGTACTGTGCATGAAGCTATATAATGTCATGATTGTTATTTCTGTGCTTGCTGCTCTATTATGCTAACTGAACCACCAGCCAAACTCCTGGTAGCCTGTTAAACTCAGGTAACGCTACAATGTTATACGAGTGAACATCTATCATGGCCATGGCTATAGCAAGACTATTCAGCAAACTAATGAATCTCTTCATATACTATCATAGATAGGAAAACCAACAAGCGCCTTACCACAATGAGGTCCACAGCTAGGTGAAGATCTTGCAGGCACAGTTAACTGTGCCATATTTGATAATATATTCAAACCAAAATGGTTTCTACTTTCTAAACAATTAATAATGGATCTCAACACTAAAGTAAGGCTGTTTGCTGGTTTTCTCTATCATTTCCTTTTAAATTAGTGTTACACGAATCATATATTGAGTTGCTGCTATAACCTCTGATGTGCACTTGACCTGGAATGGAAAAAAAAGGGGGAGGGGATCGATCCAACAAAAAAAAATCCCACAGGCAAGTGGACATCATACATAGTATACTGTAGTGGCTTTGCAATGATATCAGATTTAAATTTATCCATTTAATGAATATTATTTTTTTTTTTACCTTCTTCTATATGTAATATATGAAAAAACCATCGCGGTTAATGACGTATTGTTTATTGGTATGTATGGCTTGTATTTGCACAGAATACCCTATCCTTTTAATACTTTAATAAAACGTCATAGCAAAATGCTAGTGAATTGATTAAAATCCCCTCCCTAAACTATTAAACTTAGAGATTTTCACTCGGTATTAATTTTCAATACATAGTGCTCTAATTCTCTCAAACTATTTTCTATCCTTTTATATTAGTATCATTAACCGCGATGGTTTTTTCATATATTATATATTATCGCAATGTCGATTTTTTTCCTTTGTAAATAAGATTTTTCAAATTCTATTCAAGTTACTTATGCCACAGCGAAAGCAATAAGTGCATAAAATAAACAAAATATAACATTTGGTTATATTTATTATTCTATCTCTACCCTCTATCATCTTTTACTTTTTCCTATACCCCTGTGCAAAACTCGCCATTCATACAGGTATGCAACGCGAACGGGTGGCGTGACGATGTTTGCTGCCTTCCTTACATTGGGGAATGTGGGGGAGGGGATACAGACATCGTTCGCTGGCCTTCTCGATCTCTCATTATAGCGTGGCGCGCCGTATGAACCACACACACCAGGCGGTGAAGCTTGGTGCGGGTGAGCATACTGCATGTCATAAGGCTGCTGATGAGTCCGAAAATCCGCGATGTTTATTGCAATTTAATTTATTACTTTGCAAAATTCGGAGTGGATATGGACGAAACGCGTACAGCAAAAGAGATTCGGATCGCGTATTGTTTATTGGTATGTATGGCTTGTATTTGCACAGAATACCCTATCCTTTTAATATTTTAATAAAACGCCCTAGCAAAATGCTAGTTAATTGATTAAAATCCCCTCTCTAAACTATCAAACTTAGAGATTTTCGCTCGGTATTAATTTTCAATACATAGTGCTCTAATTCTCTCAAACTATTTTCTATCCTTTTATATTAGTATCTTCTATATGTAAGCCTATGTATTAAGAATCATATATTATAAAGTGCATCTGGCTTTAACAATAACATAATCAGTTTTACTTTCTTTTTTTATATTTTAAGTCCTATCAAGTTTTTAAAATTTAAAATTATGAAATGACATGATGATTTTATGTTAATGAAAAAGAACTTCATTAGACAATTTAGAGAAACAGATTAAAATAATTGATAAAAGTAAAGAAACACCAATTAAAGTACCTTTTATACCTCATTAATGAAGTTTTAAATTAGGTGGCACACAAGAATTGAAATTGTGTACAATATTGAATATATGAAACCAATATCCATAAAATTTTGGAGGATAGACAGGTGATTTTTTGTTTACAAATAAGATATCATGTTATTTATGCTATAGAGGTAGTTTATACACATACTGGTAAGTATACTTTTCTATATATCAGTTCTTCTAAATAGAGATGTCGTTGTAGAGTTTTTTTACCATGCGACTATGAGCTCTATGAAAAGAACAGGTAAGATTCAAGGTCGCATCACAAAAAAAAAAAAAAAAAAAAAAAAAAAAAACTCTACAGTGACTCTATTCATAAGACTTGATATACCCTACCAGTATTCACATTGGGTCTCTGTAGTCAATATAAATTGTTTATTTGTATCATTGTATAATATCTCAAAATAGCAGAGTTATAAAACTATATATAGTGCATTCAGTTATTGTTTAATAAGAATATATTAACAATATCAGTATTAATGTGTACTATACGTGTATTATATTATGATACTATGTAGCTTCTATCGTGTATTGACTAGTAAAGGAACAACTGCTTTGAGGCAGACTTTACGCGATTTCACTCACATCCGCTTCCGTTTCCACTTACTACATATACGCAGTACTTCAAAACGGAAGCGGACTTAAGCGAAATCGCTTTAAGTCGCCTAAAAACAGCTGCTCCTTTATCAGTCAATACAATGCATCTAGGGTGCTTCACTATACTAACAACTTGGCCAAAAAGAAAATAAAAAAACAACTGATCCATGCCAAAAGTTTTTTGCTCCAAATTACTTGCAAGGTCATGTGGACATGGAGATTACAGTGGAACACTCTTGATATGTACCGAATCCAAATGAAAACGCTATCATACTCCTGTAGACAAAATTTTCATTAGCCTAATGTTAATGCCAACGTCAATAAGAGCACGTACTAAATTAATTAAACTATATGCCAAAGCGCATAATATTTATTCTATCTCTCCTACTCTATCATCTTTTTGCTTTTCCTACCCCAGTGTCAACATATAAAGCGATGTAACTAGCGTGAATCACGATACTGTGCAGTCGGTAGGCGTAGTGCTCTCGCGATCTTTCTAGAGTTGGGGAACTCTGGGAAGTGAGGGAGGACACATATTGCTTGCTGGCTGCCTGTCTTACACCCCTCTTAGACACGATTTTATATTACAGTGTGAGGATGAGAGGTTTTAAACAGCAAGCCGAGTTTGCGCGCGCGATTTTAACCAATCAGCGCGTGCAGCTGCGGGGGCATCGCGTATAAAAACGCGACTGCCACTTGCTTCCTCAGCTCAGTCAGTTAGCAGATGTGGTGTGAGCCATCTCTAGCTGTACAGAGCTCTCTGCCGAGCCTTACTGATGAGTCCTAGGTAAAGGACGAAACCGGTCTAAGGCAAAGAGTAAGTCTGATGCTGTTTTATAATGTTGTGTCTTTGACGTAGTGTGAGAACGTGAGATGCTAGGCACATCGTATTTTATTTTGACACTATACCTCCATCCCTTTAACGTCTACTTTTTAACTAGCTCAAGCTAGAATATTTTATCCCTAGTCCCAATTTACTATTTAAATTAGAGAATTTTCGCGTTTTATTAATTTTCAATTCAACGTGCTCTAATCTCTACCAACTATTTTCTAAATATATTTTTTAAACTTATTAATACTAACCGCGATGGTTTTTTCCTAATACGCATATTAGCCTAATGTAAGACAGCTTTTTCATTTGGATTCAGTACAATGTATTACAGTATCTGTCAGAGTTAAATATAATTTGTAATCTATGTAATTATTGAATCTATAAAGTAATTGCATTTTACCTCTATCACACACTGCGGATATATCTTCAGGTACAGTAGGTAAACTTTCTTATTGGTTTTACATTACCTTTGTAAAGAAAAAATTATTTTGTCATTTCATAATTAGATTTCATCAGTATGTACTTGCCTTTAAATCGATACTTATCCCTAAAAATTGACATTTTTTGTTCTACTATGAAACATTTCAATAAAAATTAGTCATTTATTTGACTTTTCTTGTCTGCGGGATAAGCGAGCCCCGCAAGGGTAACAATATTGAGTACACGCCTTTCTTCTATGAGAGTAAAAAATATGTGCAACTTGCTCTACCTGCTAAGCTTAACTGAGAAGGTGTACAGACTTTTTAACTCGCGTAGTAAAGGAAATATACTACACCATACTTTGTCTCTTTACTCTCGTGTTACCTGTTTATCCTGCAGACTAGAAAAGTCAAATAAACAACCAATTTCTATTGAAATGTTTTAGAGCAAAACAAAAAATACTTATTTTTAGGGTTAAGTATTGCTTTAAGTTTTGAGTGCAGTAACATGTAAAAATATTTATAATTATTATTGAGCAATTATCGGTACAGATTACAGATACATTGAGAACATGCCACATTGTGGTACGGATCATTATTCATAGGCTGATCAGACATCCCGATTTTCCCGGGACAATCCCGATTTTGACACCTTGTCCCAGCTAAAAATTGAAATGTCCCGATTTCTCATAAAGGGAAATAAATATGATGAAAAGGGAAAAAATTGAAATTTAATTTAAAAATATTTATAAACATCACACATTATGAATGATTTTATCAGAAAATCATCTTAATATCATAATTATTTTATTAACGAGCAAATTTTATGATTTTGCTTGAAAGAAAAAAAAGAGTTCAAAATGTTTAAAAAATTAGGATTTTTTTAATGAATTACTCTTTAAAACAAAATAAGTTAAACGTAGCTCTATAATTTTTTGTTTCTAGTTTTAAAAAGTTATTTTTACAAAGTTAACTTTTAGAATATTTTTCTTTTAGGAATTTAAAAAACGTTCATAATATGCTCAAAAATAGGGACCACGCCCCCTCTTGGAAAAAAATTCACCTCCAGTCTCCAGTGGGACCCCCACCCCCCGCCCCAGTTTTTTTTTCTCTCTCACTGTCAGGGTGTCCCGATTTAGCCTCTAGGAGATATGGTCAGCCTAATTATTCAGGGATTCTTTTATATTAAATTATGATGATATTTAAATTTAAAGTGTAATAAAAATGGTTAACATTAAATAATTAGTCAAGAGAAGCCATGAATGTTTCAAGGTTATTTGAAAATCGATCAATCGGTTCTTTGTACAATACACCTAGTACGACATTTTGGGTGATTGTTGAAAAAGTTAATCTATCACCCGACATTCATGGAATCTCGAGACTGTGTATAGTTAAGTAACATTCCTTTTTTTTTTTTTTTTTTTTTTACTCATAAGTATTATCTTTTTGTTTTTAACTTAATTCTAGTACCCATACTGTGTCCAGATTGTCATTACATATGTGTACATAAATTAAGAAATCAGTAAAAATGTATAGAGTTAATTGAAAACAGACATATTTATGATATGTAGTTAAGGTTTTTAGCTTATCCCAAACCAAAGCTCAAGCTAATCCTTACATATCAAGCTACTTACCATCAATATAATGGTGTATATATACGGTGTGTATTGTGTATGCATGATCGTATGATAGTTATCTCCATGGGCTGTTAAGGAGATGCATTGGAAACGTCAAACGCTCAGTCACACATGTCGAAATACTCAGGAATACATACATGATCATCAACATGATCATCAGGTGGTACCCAAATCTGAAATTATCACAAGCAATCAAATGAATATTTCATCTTTGTATCATATGTGTATGTATGTGTGCAAATGGAATTCGAACTCTGCAACTTCGAAGCAAAAGAATTAAAATACACACAACATGCATGTATATGATGCACATGCATACATGTATATTTGAGTATCTTACCATCATCCAGCCATTATCGTTCTTGACATGTTGCATTCGAATCAAAAGAAAACAAGAGAATGACATGCAGGGTGGCTTTTCATTGAAGCCTGCACACTTGGAACTGTATGTGTAAAATACTAATAACGTCATTATATAATATTATTCAAGAGAAGGTAAACTTGAATACAACTCGAACAAAGCTACAATAGTTCTATATGCTGTAATAATTCTACCAAAAAAACGAAATTAAAAGCTGATAATGACGCACGATCGACCCAACCCTTGCTTCTGCATTCCATTGTTGCCTCGTCTCGTGACCTCCCTTTGGAACGCCTCACTCAAAACCTCGCTGTTGCTAAGGTGCATGGCCCGGGCAAATTAACAACAGCTTTGCAACTATGCTGACGACGCGTTGCACATGTAAATGCAGTGCAGTTGCAGTTTCGTGAATCCGCGTGAATCAATAACATTCATCAGCTGATGACAGTATTGGCAACCTCAGAATAATTACACTGAGCTGTGGGAAATTATTCTTTGAAGATAGCACACTTAACGACTCACAATCTGCTCACAACCTGCTCATCACTTCAATATTAGTCTATTAATTTATTATTATTAATTTTTTTATTTACATGCTTCACATCTTTTGGCTGGCGTGGCGTGCTTGTTTAAGGAATAGTAAAACTTTTAAAGGAAAATATTGGCAACTCTGTATTGGCTGTATTGGACAGAGGGATTGGAGTGAAGTGCGCGTTTGATACACAACTTTTGAAATCGATTATTTTCATTTTTCAGAAAACTATAATGTTTTAAAAAAAAATAATAATATACAATAAATAAACATAAAAAAGATTGGTGCGTGTAGGCTCGGTGTAGAGGCCTTATTTATTAGAAAAACATAGTAATAGAATTTAGAATAAGAATAAAAGTCACACCTATACATCATTTTCTGTTGCATATATATCCCCGTTTGAAATGTATGCACACTGTGCATTGCACAGTGAAAATGTATGTAATTATATGATTGCAATAATAGCAGAACTTTGTTTTATTAGAAATTAGAAATACTTTTATTGACCCAGGCAGTTCATAGTAACATAACATTATACATAATATGTTACAACAAGCATTTTGGTCTTGACAACTTATAAAGAAAAAGAAAAAAATATAATAAAAATAAGTAATATTTTAAACATTTTGAATCCAATAAAACAAAAAGAAAAAGCAGCTTTTTCTAATGCGTTCTGTTTTTTACTTAGTTAAAATTTTGATGAAATTGACTTAAATTTCTCCGATTAAAAAAATGTTTTATTAAATAAAAAGCTATACTTATTTCCAAAGTGTTAACAATTAACATATTATATTGATCACTGATAAAGAAACTTTAATATGAGCGAAATCGCTTTTGTCAGCCTCAAAATAACAGTTGTTCCTTCATTATATTCAATATCTAAGACTTAAAATTAATTAAAAGTGAAAGTCACAGAGTAGTATAATATATATATATATATATATATATATATATATATATATATATATATATATATATATATATATCTTACATAATTATAATTAAGTAAGCTATGTGAGTGAAAGATAACGTTAAGTACAATTTAATATGTGTGCGCCTCTGCTATATGGGCACGTACTCAAAAACTCCATAATAAAATGAAATTTATTTTAATTTTGCTACGAGTTATAGTGCTTTCTCCTCAATATTTTCATTTCATATCGTCACAAGCAACAATATATATATGAGAGACAAAAGAAAGTGTATTCAAAATGCTTGCAGTCACATAATAAACATATTAATAATAAATAATAATAAAAAGTGGATATGTTAAAACAAATATTTTGCGTCTGAAATCAGAGCTATGACGATGATATCGCATCCTTTACTACAGGAGTGCGAGGGATAACCATGCAAGAAACTAATTAAGTGTGACATAATAATTTGATGCGCTATATTTCTTTATTGTTATTATTTTATTATGCATAAATGTTTGCTAATGAATTGTATATTGTATAACCACAAATCGTGGAGCTTCATTATAATCTAATACTACAAATAATTTTACAAAATGAAGGGTTACTTTTAATTAATTTTTGAAATATTTTAAAATTGATTGGTTACAAAATTGGAAAAAATATCACAAATCAAATTTAATAATTGCGATTATATATATATATATATATATATATATATATATATATATATATATATATATATATATATATATATATATATATATATATATATATATATATATATATATATATATATATATATATATATATATATATATATATATAATGTGTGTGTATTATAAAGCTACACGAGTCGATCGTTTATTATACAGTATATTCTTACACAATTCTTATTTATTTTAATCTTATACATTATATTTACACAATTTATTAGGTCACAATTAAATTCCAAAATATATATTTTTTAATATCTGCATTTTCAATGAATTAAATGAGAATGATGTAAATAAATATAAATAAATACCGTAAAAACATTAAAGTTTTAATAAAGGAATAATTATATCGCATTGAAATTTTTAGAGGAAGAGTATATATAATTACATTATTTTTATTTATTATTATTTTTGTATTGAAAAGAAAAAGTTTATTTTTTCTTCAGAAGTGCAGTATTTTTATGCATATATATGAGTTTAAGTGGAGCAAAATGTTTGGATTCAATGCTATAGAAACTAAACGGTATGGAAAAATGAAAATACAACACAATTCAACACAATATAAATATGACAAATAGAAACAAAGGGCAAATAAAATAAAGAGAGGCGTTTCAAAATTTATAACTCTCATATTCTCTGATCACTCATCTCATCACATCAGGACAAAATATTTTGAACATTTTTTTTTTTTTTTTTTTTTTTTTTTTTACCTTTTGAACAGCGTAATAAAAGTATTATCTTTTCGCAAAAAAAAAAAAAAAAAAGACAAAAGACAAAAGAAAGACAGAAGAAAGAAAAAAAGTGTCCTTTCTTCAGATTAAATTGAAGGGGGGGGGGGGGGGTAAAACACACCCCAGTAAATATAAGCCACTGTTTTTGGGATGTGATAAAACAGAACAAACGCCATTTATTACCAGAGCTTTAAATATAGCGAAACGCTCGACGGTAACTAAAGTATGTCATATAGTAAATCACGTTATGCACGTGGTGCACATAAAAATAATTTTAAAACCCGACGCGCACGAGACATAGGGTCGAGGGGCTTTCATAATGAAGTAATTTGTTGAAGTACATTTCTTTTTCCCTTAGGTAGACTTTTCATTTTTCAACTACTTATATAAATATATTAAGGCACAATATATAACAGACCGAAGCAAAACATTATATGCAAACTTTATATAAGTAACTAAAATAACGACAATATCATATCCTTAGAAATATGTAGTTTAGGCTGTAGTTTTATTTCTAGTTAATCATAGATTATATAAGCTGAATTATTGTAAACAATGTAAATTATATTATAATATACAGAGTATATATATATATATTACTATTACATATAGGATATACATATATACGCGCGCACACACACACACACCTGTACATAATGTGTACTCCATTTTTCCGACAATGTATACTCCGCGACCGTGTAAATAATCTACATTGACTGGACGACTGGACTGTCCTGTGTGTGTAATAAATAATGTCCCACCGTACCCAGGAAAGGAAGTCACTCCGGAGAGGACAACAATACCTTTTTTTTATCGTAAATCACATCGTCAAAGTAGCCGCCCTCAAAGTAAATTTTCCCGAAGCTAGAGGTGGTGTCAGGTGGGCATGCAATCTGGCCACTGGTTGACCCGGTGCACGCGTACGCCTCCCGCATCAAAGAATACGCGGAGTTTAAAAAACATATTCATATATAATAATAGTTTTGCTGGTTGGTTTATTGTTTTAAATTACAGTACATACATCAATTGGAAATAGAATACAATAAATGTCATTCTAAATTAAGTTTCAGCTTATTGTATACCTGAATGAATTGATTTGTTATTGTTTTTACCCATTTTTGAGAACCACGATAAATTGAGTAAAAAAAAAAAAAAAAAAAAAAAACTTGAATTAAAGAGAGGAGCGGGGGATGTATAAGCACTTGCGCGCCTGCAGTTTTTGGTGGCTATATGCAGATTGTGTAACGTATGTGCTGTGCATAATGCATACTTTTTACTTTTCAGGTGTTACACCATTTTTAACTTACGTAATTGACGTAATGTTTATTTTTTTGCAATGAAGCCTATTTTCAATTGAATTATTTACCACAATTATTCTATAAATCAATTATTACTATCATTACACATAAACACGTTATACATAATTTAAAGAAAAGAGATAAATCATTACTAAAGCATTTTAATTATGTAAGATTTGTGTCTTGACAATCCTTTTATGTATAAGCAATATGCCCAGAGTATGTTGCGTAGTCTTATTTAACTGATACCTTACAACAACGCTGAAGATTATAAGCCACGAGAGTACAAGAAGCCCCAGTGGAGAACAAGGGCGCGTAAGGGGTGCCAATATGAAAGTTATGGTGGGTGAGCCGTAAGGAATTTATAGCTCATTCCAATCCCAACCTTACACCCAGCTGCAGTACCCACACTCAAGTAACGTCACAACAAACTAAAAGGTATGTAATATTTTAATATTATCGCGCGATAATTATATACTTATATTGTAAATTTTAAATCGATTATAAAATTATAGTAGTTTGTAATTTATTATTAAATTTAAAATTGCATATATTATTTAATTCATATGCTTCAAATATTTTAATTTTCTATATCCTTCTAAATGTTATGAGTATATATAATTATTATATTGTTTTGCTTTA
>OX439127.1:35129155-35241655 GCA_949318235.1 Ecdyonurus torrentis
TTGTTTAAAATTAAGAAAACATGTAGTTTTTTTTTTTTTTTTTTTTTTTCCAAATAATTATTATATGTATTGTAATAACATATATGGGAGGGCGGGGGAATAAGGAATTTTAAGTTGTATGTTACAATTGTAAAACTTATAGATTCACTGCTCACCACGTGATGGAATATGAAAATTGGTCAAATTAATATATCGGTTCTTTGTTCTTTTATTCTGAACATCAAGTTAGAGAGAAATTTTGAAAGTGTGTGTGTTTGTGTGTTACATTGAACCTGTAATTTACTTGTTTATTATATAATATAGGTAATAATAAAAACCACAATATGAAATTTAAATATGATGTCATTATTTCTCTAGCTGCAATTACTCCAAATTAGCAATATTATATTAGTAGAGGTGAATAATATATTAGGAGTCCAGAAGAGTGTGCGGTGTTAAAGGGTAGAGTAGTAGAGTCTGTGGTTTTGTTACAACATATCATTACTAGAAAGGATTTTTCCTGGCCTACCCCGAAAGGGATTATATGGCGTCATGATACTTTTTTTTTTCTTTTTTATATATAAGAATGCAATATTACAAAGAAAAATAATAATAATATATGTATATACGTAATTAATATCCATGGTTCAGATTTCAACATTGATACTTTATTTTAATAATAATAATAATAAACTTTTATTAAGGCGTATAAGAAAAAAATCACGGTTGGTAGCTTCAAAACATTTTTTTTTTAATAGAAAATAATACGTAGAGTTTAGAGCACATTGAATTGAAAGTTATATAACAATAAAACATGAAGATTCTCTTATACATGTATAGTAAATTAGGACTAGAGGGACTAAGTATTCTATTGTGTGCTATAGTTAAAAAATTTATGCCAAAGGGTGTCAATATAAAATACAATATGCCTTGTATAATTACGTTCTCACACTACATCAAAGACACAATATTATAAAACAGCATCACACTCTTTCATGGCCCTAGACCTCAAAACTTTATATAACTATTAACTATAAACTTTTATATTATTTTCAAGGTTCTGTTCAATATCAATATATATAATATATACAGGGCGTTTATAAAAAAAGGCCCGTTTTTAAACGCAAATTACAGTATGAGGATTAATGAAAAAAATGAAACTTTTTGTACATCAAATTAAAGCTTACATTATGGCAATTTAAAAAATAAAAATTTAAACTGTACGTCAATTACTCTTCTGTTGAGACGAAAATGAATGAAAAATGAGAGAAGTGAAAAAGTTTGCTAATTTTTCAGGCGTGAAGAGCTGCAGTCACCTGCAATAAATCGCCTTTGTTAAAAATCTTGCTTTACTTCAATTTAAAAAACATCTCATATAAAAAGATCTCGCCATACGTTTTCCAGCATGACAGGTGTCACGGAGCGGATAGCTGCAGTGATGCGCTGCTTGAGAACTCTGATAGTTGGTACTGGAGTTTTGAACACGATATCTTTCACGTATCCTACAGGAAGAAGTCGGGTGGTGTGAGATCAGGAGACCGTGGAGCCCATGCTTTCAGTCCATCACGACCCAGCCACCTGCCTGGGAAGACTTGGTTGAGATACTGTCTAACATTTCTTGCCCAGTGCAGTGGAGCACCATCTTGCTGGAACGTGATATCAAATCCCCATTCTTCCTGAGCTTGGTTACAGTTAAGTGGGACAACTATCTGGACATGTTACAAAATTACGCTCTGCCGCAATTGCTACAAGATCAGGAAGAATGGGGATTTGATGTCACGTTCCAGCAAGATGGTGCTCCACCGCACTGGGCAAGAGATGTTAGACAGTATCTCAACCAAGTCTTCCCAGGCAGGTGGGAATTCCAATCCAAATCCGAACCATGTAAAGTGCAGGTTTCAATTTCTATATTTTTAAAAACTGGATTCTGTATCGTCTTTATGCCGTGTGAGCAACGATATACATATACATCTTGAGCAAAAACATTGTATTTTAACAAAAAATTTAATATAAAATGTGCTTGCTTTCATAAAAAGACTAAACATTATGACTCAAAGAAATGAACTCTTTTATTTAAAAGAGAGAGAGAGAGAGAGAGAGAGAGAGAGAGAGAGAGAGCTCATTTTGTTTCTCAAAAGGAGAGAAATAATCTGTTTGTTGTTGTAATTTTACATGAAAAACAAATAAACTAATTTAAAAATGTAATTATGCTCTTAGAAATGCTAATATACCTAAAGTTAATTAAAATATTAGAAAATTAAAAGGTTGATAGTATAAAATAATAATAATTAAACACATGATTAAATAGAATTATTGCTTTCTTTATTTCAAATAAATGTTTAAAATGAATGTAACATAGTAACTTTACAGTAATATTATCTTCTTTAAAATGATTATACCTAAAATGACTTTGTATTTTTAATTTTATTATAATATCATTATAACTACAGTTGATTGTTTTATTTAAATATTTTATTTGCATGTTTTTTAAGCAACCATTTATTAATAGAGTGTTATCTACTCTTATATGAGGCAGTGCTTTTTTTAAATTCCTAAAGCGCATGTTCGATTACAATTAGCCTATTGGAAATGACAAAATACCAGGGTATTTACAATAGATATTTTGTAAAATATGGAATGAATATATTTTTTTTTAATGTTATGCTTTGCAAACAAAATTTGGTTTAACTCATAGTTTTAGGATAGTTTTGCAACTTCAGTGAAGGCAAATTATTTGGCTTTTGCAATTTTAATTATAATAAATTTAATCTTATTTTTGGCAGTGTTTTAGACATTCTTATATAATATATTGCATTTATTTGTCTTCTTTTTCAATTTTGATCAGTTTATAATAGAACTTTGGTTTTTAATGTATTTGGAGAAGAAAATATTATCACACCAGCTATTACTTTGTTTATATAACTAAAATTAGGCAACAATTTAAATATAATATAAGTCAATTAAATAATAGAATAACAAATTAAAAACATTTCTCTTAAATGTAACTCCTGCCCACCATATATATTTAATTAAAATAACAAAAAAGCCATTACCATATTTCCTTAGTGGTTGGATGTCTAATTAAAAGGAAAGGGCAGAGGAAACCAGCCTTACCATAGTGAAGAGATGTTCTTTAGTTTTATGTAAAATCTTGCTCAAAGTTACCAATGTGTTCATTATCTGTGCGATAGCAAGATTCAATGTCCCTTACATGTCTTCCGACTCTCGGTTCATTCTCTAGACACAAGTTAAATTTCCCTCTCTAGAGGGAACACTAGATATACGTTTGGTGGTTATTTAAAATATTATGATAAGGCTGAATAAAGGTCAGAAACCATAAAGTGTATGATGTAAACAGAGATAAACACTCAGAATACTTGCACTCAGGTGACAACAACACCTCAAACCTCGTGAAGCAGTATTAGAAGTTTTAGCTGCCAATGAGGAAGTCTACACAAAGTTAACCCCTAGGTTTGAATACATCATTTGAAAGAGAAAAAGTAGTAGATAAACTTGGCATAGGCAGTTACCTGCAAAATTGACGTTATATTTAATAAAAGAAGAAATAAAAAATTTCAATTCCCAACCCTTTGCCGACTATGACATCATTTGTTTACATCCGATTTTCAATTGTCTTCTTGATTTCATGCAACTGCTACAAATTCAAAAAATTTAACGGCCAACGGCCGCCTTTCAACAATGGAATCGTTTGAAATCAAGAAGACAATTGAAAATCGGATGTAAACAAATGACGTCATAGTCGGCAAAGGGTTGAAATTTTTTATTTCTTCTTTTATTAAATAAAACGTCAATTTTCCAGGTAATTGCCTATGCCAAGTTTATCTACTACTTTTTCTCTTTTAAATGACGTATTCAAACCTAGGGGTTAACTTCGTGTAGACTTCCTCAATGAGGCGCTCGAGTGTAAAAGCTTGATTTAGCTTGTCTACAGATTTATACAGGGAGTCGGAAGACATGTAAGGGACATTGAGCAAGATTTTCATTAAACTATGAAACATCTCTTTACTATGGTTAGGTCCTTGCTGGTTTCCTCTTTCCTATCTTTTTAATTTTTATTATTTTTAATATCTTTTTTTAATAAAATTTTTCAGTTAACATTTAATCACAAGAAGCGAATATATACACAGAACATTCAAGGACCAACATGTCAGAATTTGTCAACATGAAAAAAAATAAATAAATAACAACTTTTAAAGACTTGGGGGAGAAAAGAGCTGCAAAAGTTTCCTTCACTCTATGACTAAAATAACAATTAAAAAAAATAATAAAAAAAAAAAACATTTAAAAGCCCTGGCAATACATGTTTTGTTGTCTGATTTTTCTATATAGATAACTTAACAAAATAATTTACTGCCCAATTGCTGAAGCTTGAAATCCCAAGTATTATACAAATATTACCTAGATCAATCAAAGAAAAAAAAATCAAAGGGGGGGGGGGGGGGGGGAATGAGAAAACCATTAAGGGCTTTACCTCAGTGAAGAGATGTTTGTTATTTTGACCAAAATCTTGTTGACACAGAGATAATGAACACATTGGTAGCTTTCGGCACAATACTGCATGTGTTCATTATCTCCAGGCTAGCAAGATTTTACTGATCTATTGGACATCTCCTCACTATGGTTAGGCACTTGCTGGTGTACTATGCCCTCTTCTTTTAATTTAATCATTAATATTTTACATAATATATAAAATTAATAATTCAATAATTTTGATACAGCAAGACAAGAATGAAGTTGGTTGAAAACTCTTAATCATTATTAGGCAAACGAATTTCAAGTTCAGTCAATATATTAATATTGGTGTATTCACATACTTATGCTTCATTATTATTATTTTTTTTTTTTGTCTTATTGACAGTATTAGTGCAGGAGAGAGGCAAGGAGGTGCAAACATCTCCACAAGCTGAGGATTTTAGGTTGATAACATCAACACTCTACTTGGATGGCATCACTTTTAGTCGTTCAAATGCTGCCTTCTCCAGCTTTTCGCGATGATCAGGGTGGGCAATATTGATAAGTGCATGAGCACGTTGACGTAGACTACGTCCAAATAGATGAGCAATGCCGTGCTCAGTCACAACATAGTGTACATGGGCACGAGAGGTCACCACACCAGCTCCTGAGAAAGAAAATGTAAGAAAAAATTATTAGTTTTGTTTTTATAAATAAATATTGAGAAAAAATTAAGACTGATAATTAAAAATGATTTATATTTTGAAAAAAATTGATGATTTAGATTATTTAAAGTAGTTTGAACCAGAGAGATTATATAGATAGAGAGGTAAGTCCTATGGTAATAGCATGAAGAGCTCTGTGCCTCCAAAGAAGATATTCTCACAAAGACACACACAAAGGTTGAACTCTTTTCAGTGCTACTCCAAGCGGTCATTTGTGGTAAGCAGCTGGCCCGTTTGAAAAATAATATGCGCAGACGCAGAGTGAGGTGAGAAACTCGTTTTTGTGCAGGTGGCTGAAGAGTGATTATGAGAACACATTCAGTTGTGCTACACGATGGCGGCAAGCACAACGAAGAGCTGGGACCGCAACGCTCTGTGCCCTACCCTCTCTATCTATAATAACTCTATGGTTTGAACGAGGTTGCTATCAGCTGATTTTTAATTATTTTGAATTTTACCGCTCACTTGAATTTAATTAGGTCATTAAAAACCTTTTGCAATGTCCCGGAATCGAACCAGCAACCCTCGATCACAAGGAGGCCTTACAAAAAGCCGGAACGACAGGAATAAACAGGGAATGAAACAAATTGAAACGATATTGTTCTGCCTGATTAATGGCGCTTAACTTGAAAAGCGAGTACGTTTATCTTTATGATTTGGGGTTTATAATTGTGTTTTCTTGCATTTTATTGCTTGAATACAATTTATTGTATCTTCAATGATTATTTTGGCTCGTTTTTTGTTGTTTTAAGTGTTTCTAACAGCCTATTTTTGATTATTTTTTATTTAAACCATGCACCATAAATATTGCGCAATTTCGTACGTCTATTTGTTTCATTCCCTGTTCATTCCTGTCGTTCCGGATTTTCGTAAGGCCTCAAGAGCAGCACTCTACCAACTGGGCTATCAATTGTGATAGGATGATAATTTGGCTGCTCATAAATATCATCTTCATTTGCTATTTCAAATTTATATTCCTTATCTTTGGTAACAGCTATAAAACTGTTTCACCTAAAAGTCTCTCCAGTTGCCTCTTATGGCATTGAAATTTTCTGGTCATATATGTCTATAACAGACTTTAAAAATCTAGAATTTGTTAAGTCTCGGTACTTAAAACAGGTACTTTGCCTATCAAAATTTACATCGTCAAGGCTGGTTTATGAGCTAGCAGGGGAGGGGTTATTTGTAACGGAACTACATTTGAAATTTAAACTTTTAAAAACAGATAATTATATTAAAATTGTTAAGAAGAGATTAAGTAAAACTGAAGATATCAGCCTGGCCTACTGCATTACTAGTGCATTACCCCTGCATTTACTGGTAATATAAATGGGTGGAAAGGCCCAAACTGTACAGACAGGCATGTCATTACCCGTTATGCGGTGCATGGTTTCCACCTTGTAATCTGTCAGATTAAAGAATATCATAAAGAATAGGTAGCACTTACTTCATTGTCCATCTCGGACTCTGTCATTAAGTCATTATGCAAAACTGTAGACGTGTAGCAATGTGTTTATGATATGTTTAATAAATAATCATAATTTTCATTATTATTATTTGGATGTTATGATTTGGATATTATTATATGTTTATAATTAATTAGATAATTATTAAATGTTTATATGTATGTTGTACACACATTGTGTTTAATAAATAAATATATTGCTCTTTGTAATTATTTTCTATTCTAACACTTTTCTCGCTCCTCGGTGCATTTATAAGTTAATTATAAATTAAGTTAATACAAATTAAGTACATTTGCAAGACCTTTACTTACGTTTATGAGTTCAAATTAACATATTTCTCGTTTAAGCGGAAACTCCTGCGATTGCCATGATTCGGCACCCTGTAGTGCCGTTTGAGGTAGCGGCTCATTCAAAACTATTAAAATAACTGATTTACAAAGGAATCTAATATTCAGCTTTTTCAGTCAAAGTTAAAAGTGCGCTTCGAAACAAATTTTGTTTAATACTTTTAAAAGTTTTTTTTTTTTTTTTTTTTTTTTTTTTTTTTTTTTTTTTTTGTTTATTGAAGAGCTTACTTATCTGTTTTTGAGTCCATTTAATAATAATTTCGCAGAAATATGAATGTTTTACTGTGGAGAGGGCATGGAATTTTCAGCCATTAACACATGCTGTATAAGGAAACTGCTCAAATTTTCAATTATTTTGGCATGTAAAAATGCCTTTTTTTTTTATAAATGTATGTTTTAATGCATCAATAGGAGCGTAGAAAAGTAGTGTAAAAAATATTAAATTTGAAGTACTTGAATGAGGAAGTCTACACAAAGTTAACTCCTAGGTTTGAATACGTTATTTGAAAGAGAAAAAGCACTAGATAAACTTGGCATAGGCAGTTACCTGGAAAATTGACGTTTTATTTAATAAAAGAAGAAATAAAACATTTCAATTCCCAACCCTTTGCCGACTATGATGTCATTTGTTTACATCTGATCTTTAATTGTCTTCTTGATTTCAAACGATTCCATTGTTGAAAGGCGGCCGCTGGCTGTTAAATTTTTTGAATTTGTAGCAGTTGCATGAAATCCAGAAGACAATTGATGATCGGATGTAAACAAATGACGTCATAGTCGGCAAAGGGTTGGGAATTGGAATTTTTTATTTCTTCTTTTATTAAATAAAACGTCAATTTTGCAGGTAATTGCCTATGCCAAGTTTATCTACTACTTTTTCTCTTTTAAATGACGTATTCAAACCTAGGGGTTAACTTTGTGTAGACTTCCTCATTGTAATAGCAAATTTTTTGAAGTATACCTAATAATTTTGCATTTTTCTCCTTAAAAAAAATTGCACCTGCGGCACAATTAAATGACTTTGTCTCATTCATTTCATTATGCTATTTCTAGGGATGGGGGCACACTACAGGTTAATCCCCCGGGTGCCCGATTTGACGGGCCGCCACTGGCACCCCCAATATATAAAATCCTGAGTAAGAACTTATTTTCTCTACTATGGCATTCCTGTCAGTCTAAGCTCATTCTATCTCCCATTCCACAACTTTTCCTAATCTATGTGTTTTTCTATCACATATTTTTGTTTTTTATAAAGGTATGATGACTTTTGAAAACAAAAATTTCAATTAATTGATGTTACCTTGCTTGATGAATGGTGCGATCTTGCTCTCTCCTCGAACAGTAACAGATGGAAGAGCAATGATTGGCTTCCCACGACCATCCAGGCCTTCAGCAGCTCCACGAATGAAATCTACTTGACCACCAAAGCCTGCAAATCAAATAGAAGTAAAATCTTCGCTCTTCAATTTTTACTTGAGTTGATATACTATAGCTGGATTGGTAACTGCAACTCACCAGAGTACATGCGGGGTCCAATTGAATCAGACACAACTTGGCCAGTGAGATCCACTTCAATACAGGAGTTGATAGCTGTCATGATGGGATTCTGGGCAACAACAGATGTGTGGTTGACGTAATCCACAGCCATCATGGCTAGAACATGATAGTGTTTGTGTTACATGCACAATTATTTTGTATTTACTTTGTGTAAAACATATTAAAATAAAAATATTTTAGGATGGATATATAAATATACATACGTACACTTCCCATGGCTATATATTTAACATCAGACAGAATGCCGTTTGCTTCAGAAAATGGTCAAACTCTCATCTCAAGTGACAGCAGCATTGCCAAATGTATACTTGCGGAACACCTGCAGCTTTATTTACTAATTGACAGTTTGACTATTTTCTTAAGAAAGCAGCATTCTCCCTGATGTTAAATATATGACCGAGGCAAGAGTACATACATATATAATATAAATGAAAGCAGTGCAGAGCATGTGTGCCTGTGATATCACTAATTCTAAATTATGAAAATGAAAAGAAAAAAAGTTCAATGCAGCAAGATAAACCGAACATGTGATTTAAAAGAAATGAATGAGAAGAGGTGGGTTGGTTAACTGTCCAACTTGGCACAAGCCACTACCACCTTGCACTGCCAGGACTGGCCGGAGACATGAATAGACCTGTCAAGCCTAAACACCTCTCCTACCATTTTACCTGAGACACACTGGCATATGCATGAGCATTAAAGTGTGGAGAGCACAAGAGTGCATTTGGTGCATACCACAGTTTCTGAAAAAGCCAGGTAGATACCCACAGAGAAGCAAACTCTTGATCTCTCACACATTAAACCAGCACGCATACCACTATATCACATGCTCAGTTCAAAAGACTATGACAACTGAGTTTCCAGCTATGCTTACAGATGAATGGATTGTTGTCCACAAAGTCATACAATTTTTGGGATCCAATCAAGAAGCTGCCAATGATCTTGCCCTTGTTGATTGTCTTCTTGTTGTTAGTAATGCAACCATTGGCCACCAAGTCCACGACCCCATCAGCAAACATTTCAGAGTGAATACCCAAGTCCTTGTGGTTATGCAGACAAGCCAGCACAGAGTCAGGGATGCTGCCAATACCTGCGTGTAAAACAATCAGTGATATATTCCATCTGAGTCACTCTTGGTAGAGTTCAATTAAAATTTGATATTTCCCAAGCAAAAGATAATTATAATTCTAAATTTTTGTAATGCCCCATTTTATTCCCTCTGACTCTCCACAAAATGAACGAATAGCATCCTTACCCATCTGCAGGGTAGCTCCATCTTCTACAAGGTTCTCAGCAATGAGCTTGCCAATCTGTGCCTCAATGGGTGTGGGAGGTTTGCCTCCATGTTGTGGCAAGGGAGTGTCTACATTAACAGCAGCATCGAAGTGAGACTGATGTACAGTGGCATCTCCAAATGTGCGAGGCATACGAGGGTTTACTTGAGCTGTCAAAAACATTGAGGTTATTTAGGGCTAAATATAACATATCTATCTCATCAAGTCTCACCAATTATCATTTTTGAGTGCGACATAGCAGCTCTCACACAGTCCACGCTGGTTCCCAAACTGCAGTAGCCGTGCTCATCTGGAGGAGATACCTGTTAAACAAAACAGTAAGAAGAAAAATGAGTTGCTGAAAGCATTGATAGTGAAAGGAATGCTTGAATATCCCAGGTCATATTTCCAGCTGGCATCCACATAAAAATTTCAAGCTGAATCAAGAGATTATACTTAAAAATGGTTCTACTGGAAATTCATATATGGATAAACTGGAATAAAGATGTCCAGTAGACATTCTTATTTGACTAACAGAAGAGTTTTATTGAAGGAAGTTATTTTTTCAGAAGAATAAGAGAAGGAGAAATACTATCTAAATAAAGGATAGACTTTTGATATTACAACATTTGAAAGGGTATAGATAGTTATAAGTGAGGAGGGCATAAGAAAACCTTGTTTTGCAGTTATCCATACTACATGGATGCGATTTCCTGGTGTCTCTGCTGGTATTTTGCATCATGCTCAGCAGCTGTCAAGAAAATACAGGCAGGGAATGTGGTACAAATCATGACAATCATTTTTAGCGCTTTGTAGGTTTCATGTTTACATTAAATTAAAGTATCTAATGATATGTGTAAATATGTACTTACATATCATGTGACACTACCGTGACAATAAATATCATACTTATAAAATATTCTATTATTATAGTAGTACTTACATGGATGAGTGCAACATCTGGCTTGAAGATTTTGCGGTAGAACAGTAGGGGAATCTCAGATAAGAAGATAGGTATACAATCAGAACGACCCTCAGCCACAGCCTTGCGTACATTCTTTGCCATGAAGAACGAGGTACTACGGAAAATGCCTTCACAGTCAGGTTCTGTGTAAGGAGCATCCCCTTCAGTGTGCATGTGACAAACTGTCACTCCCTGAAGACCAGATGACTTGCCGTGGTTGGTCATTGCCTTGACAAGCTCCACTGGAGTGGCAGCAGCACCTTGCACAAATACAGTGTGCCCTGGAATAAAAATATATGTGCGTGCTAATTCTCAACTTTTCAAAGTCTTGTTATTATTATTATAATAACTATTATCAATAAGTTTAAAAAAAAAATATATATATTTAGAAAATAGTTGGTAGAGATTAGAGCACGTTGAATTGAAAATTAATAAAACGCGAAAATTCTCTAATTTAAATAGTAAATTGGGACTAGGGATCAAATATTCTAGCTTTAGCTAGTTAAAAAGTAGACGTTAAAGGGATGGAGGTATAGTGTCAAAATAAAATACAATGTGCCTAGCATCTCACGTTCTCACACTACGTCAAAGACACAACATTATAAAACAGCATCAGACTTACTCTTTGCCTTAGACCGGTTTCGTCCTTTACCTAGGACTCATCAGTAAGGCTCGGCAGAGAGCTCTGTACAGCTAGAGATGGCTCACACCACATCTGCTAACTGACTGAGCTGAGGAAGCAAGTGGCAGTCGCGTTTATATACGCGATGCCCCCGCAGCTGCACGCGCTGATTGGTTAAAATCGCGCGCGCAAACTCGGCTTGCTGTTTAAAACCTCTCATCCTCACACTGTAATATAAAATCGTGTCTAAGAGGGGTGTAAGACAGGCAGCCAGCAAGCAATAGTGTCCTCCCTCACTTCCCAGAGTTCCCCAACTCTAGAAAGATCGCGAGAACACTACGCCTACCGACTGCACAGTATCGTGATTCACGCTAGTTACATCGCTTTATATGTTGACACTGGGGTAGGAAAAGCAAAAAGGAGATAGAGTAGGAGAGATAGAATAAATATTATGCGCTTAAGCGCATAATATTTATTCTATCTCTCCTACTCTATCTCCTTTTTGCTTTTCCTACCCCAGTGTCAACATATAAAGCGATGTAACTAGCGTGAATCACGATACTGTGCAGTCGGTAGGCGTAGTGTTCTCGCGATCTTTCTAGAGTTGGGGAACTCTGGGAAGTGAGGGAGGACACTATTGCTTGCTGGCTGCCTGTCTTACACCCCTCTTAGACACGATTTTATATTACAGTGTGAGGATGAGAGGTTTTAAACAGCAAGCCGAGTTTGCGCGCGCGATTTTAACCAATCAGCGCGTGCAGCTGCGGGGGCATCGCGTATATAAACGCGACTGCCACTTGCTTCCTCAGCTCAGTCAGTTAGCAGATGTGGTGTGAGCCATCTCTAGCTGTACAGAGCTCTCTGCCGAGCCTTACTGATGAGTCCTAGGTAAAGGACGAAACCGGTCTAAGGCAAAGAGTAAGTCTGATGCTGTTTTATAATGTTGTGTCTTTGACGTAGTGTGAGAACGTGAGATGCTAGGCACATTGTATTTTATTTTGACACTATACCTCCATCCCTTTAACGTCTACTTTTTAACTAGCTAAAGCTAGAATATTTGATCCCTAGTCCCAATTTACTATTTAAATTAGAGAATTTTCGCGTTTTATTAATTTTCAATTCAACGTGCTCTAATCTCTACCAACTATTTTCTAAATATATATATTTTTTTTTTAAACTTATTAATACTAACCGCGATGGTTTTTTCCTAATACGCATAATAACTATTATCGTTATTATTATTATTATTTATGTATTTGCTTTTTTGTTTTTGATATAAATGAACAAACTTATATTTTGTCTCCTAATTAAATTTACACAATTTAGAAATATTTGAAAATTTACCCAAGTATTCACTTGTTCAAACATGTATTTTCTAAACATTCAAGCATAAAAAAATACATATCCTGCCAATATGGTAACTACTGTAAAATTCAGTCTTGGGTTCTATCATTGCATTTACGATAACGATACTATAGCGATATTTGGTTATTAAAGTGCTATAGATCAATAGTTTTATAAAAGTTATCGTTATAGATTTTAAAAAAATGAAGATATTAACATTGCATCGATAACAATAAACTTATTTTTTTCTCAAAAAAATAATAATAATACACACACAAATAAGAAAGGTGTACAAAAAAATATGAAAATAATAATAAAAACCAAAAAAGTCAAGAAGCAAGATTTAAAATATTTAATTTCAAAAACATGCCAACTTGCTTTTAAAATTCAATGACAACTTTGAAACAGTTTCATTAACTGGTGCAGGTCAGATACTTTTATTTATAAGCAGTGCCCATTATTATCTGTTTATATAAGCAATACCGGTAACAACAATACAATCCTTTAATATTTATAATTCAGTTATTGTTCATGAAAATGGTAATTATGTTTTATGTTGGGGGAGAACAGAAGAATTGGCATGAATGAACAGAACATTAAATTATAGATGACAGTGATGCAACTCAATAAATTGCAATGTGCACAGGCTAATAGGGGCTCTAAATATCATGTCAGGTTTATGCATGTATTATGATGAAGGCAGTGTTGTAACCAAAAGTAGTTGAGTTACGTATAGAAATTACTTTACAGAGCCCTTCCTCCTTGATCACCTTGAATCAAGTTGTATTATAGCTTGACAACTTTGATAAAACTTTTTATCGCTCCTCACGTTTCTCTCTCTCTCTCTCTCTCTCTCTCTCTCTCTGTTTTAACTGTCTTTTTCTCTCAATCATTTATGGCTTTTTTTCTTCAGGCTACAGTTATTATAAACAAAAACCTTTACTTGCCTTTAGTCCCATATATATAAATATATATATATATATATATATATATATATATATTTCACAAACAAAAATTCAGACCTCTAATACATAAATGAAAAAAAAAAAAAGTTTGGTATACACAAATACAGTATAATATAATAAATACATATTATTTAAAAAAATTATTCAACTTCTTTTTTCATTTTTTAGCCAACCAGTATTGTTTTTGACCTTTCAAGTACTAGAATTTTATATGCTCCAAAAATAATATGTATGCTTAGTACACCCCCCCCCCCTCTTCCCTCTAAAAATCGGAAAGAATACAAGAATAAAAGAGTACGATATCAAAAGGTTTATCTACCACGTTATTTATCAATTAACCTAAAAATTTAACAAATTAAAAAAAAAAAATCTTCTTTTATATTGATATTTAATTTAGTTTCAGATCGAGTCTATTGTAAATATTTATGCGTCTGAGCCAGGAAAAAAAATCGATTTTTGGAGATGAGAGTGCAAGCTGTATACGAAGAAACTGCTTACTGCATCGATTGCAGAAGTTTTGCATTATTTACATCGTGCGACTCACTGGTGCAATGTGCAGTGTAAGAATTTCCTGAGCCCCGTTGCTTCACATGACCCACTCAGGAAAATGCATCACTTTGGCTGCTTCGCACTCAACGCATAATGTGTATCATCATCTTGCACATATACTACTTATAAATAGTGCATAAAATTACGCCAACTATACATTGTAGGAAAATAGTTTTTATTTCATAAGGAAATAAAAATACATTAGAATTTTACATTTTAAAATAAAAAGAAACTAACAAAACAGAGAACGAGAGAGAGAGAGAGAGAGAGGGGGGGGGGGTTATATGTTCGTCTTTGAAATTTATTGAAAGATATAATTTGAAGAATGTCTTTGATGTTGTGTAATATCATAGGGATGTGGCAACTCTGTAAAACTCTACATTTTGGACCTTGAAACTCGTTACGTTGTTCAGTACATACGTTTATAAACAATGTCTTAAGTGCGTGAGGGAGATAAACACGAGGAGTGCTACGCCTCATCTCGCTGAAATTAATCAAGATCACGTTGCGTGCACATGCAACTTATGACATAAAAAGGTACACATAAAAATAATATATAAAAACGAACGAACGAAATAAAAATATTCCAAAATATTTTAGTCCAAATAGCCCATTTAGTCCAAATAGTCCAAAAAATATTGGTGCAAATTTAAAATTAATATTTGGATTCATACTTTACAGTTGGAGAGGAAACATTACAGTGCTGAAAAGGGTCTAATTCTTATACTTCACTTCTGTTATAATATACTATGTTCTGTATAATTATAATATAAGCATCACACTGCATGCAATGATGTTGATAAATTGTTATTTATCCGCGAAGTAAGATTTACAATATAGCAAAATACATAAAATAGGAGCAAGAAAATTTTGTGTACGTAATGTATAATTATACTTTGAACGCATGAAAAATAGAAAGATTTGTTAGCAATACTATTTTTAGAGGAGGTTGAATATTTGCTCTGGTTTGTCCAATCGTAGTCGAGGATCAAATATAGCACAGATTAGATGTGTAGGCTTGGCGACGAGATTATCAGCAACCTATGATACCTTCCTCCACTCCGTGGCTGAGTGATCGTAGTTCACTGACTCTGATATACTTAAGTAACTCACTTAGGTCATTTGGTGCAGATCAAAGGTTTAAACTAATATCAGAACTATTAAAACGTAATTGCAAGAAAATAATAATAATAGTAAAAAGGCAACCGCATATTACATAAGTAATGCAACTGAGCAACGTAATTTGCTTTGCTATTCCAGCCGTTTATACAGACAGAGAGCCCGCGGACAAAAGACCTAAGTATTAATATTAAAGAAGACACTGAGTTGAGGCAACTCTGTACTACGAAATTTATCATACTGACTAGTGGTTACTACATTTTTCGTCGTAATAATTGAGATTGAGTTGCTATGAATTTAGTTTTCGTAGCAAAATCATAAAATGTAAAGTCCTTTTTACACGGAGCAATATTTTTAATGTGTCACAAAAAATACAATTGTATCCATTATCCAATTTCCAGGCATAAGTATTGCTACCCGTGTTAACACGCCATAAAAGAAAATGTAATGAATGAATGGGTCCAAATCTCTCTCTCTCTCTCTAGTTCTAAAATATTACTCTCTCATTCACTCTTATCTTCTACAGACTTCATTTCTTTCTATTGCGTAGTAATTAAACAAAACTCTTGATAATGAGTTAAACAAACGAAAAAGTTACATAGCTTTCAGAACAATATTTAACTATGTATTGTTCTCCCCCCCCCCCCCCCCCCCCCAATTTGATCAAATTTTCTATCAATACTTTTTTTTTTTTCTTCTTCTTCTTCTTCTTCTTCTTCTTTTTTAAAGTATTATTTTACTGTCTCCGAATTCCATGATATTGACATGTTGAGGTTGTATCTGATAATTGAAAGTCCGCATTAAACTTGAGACCACTGCAATAATTGTTACTTTTCCTCTTTGTGCGGGTGACCGCAAGGTCAAGGGCGACGTTGCCAAGCCACTCTAAACAACACAACATTGCACTAAAAATAATTAAATGCACGCATAATTAATCTGCAAGGTATACGTTATATTATATCTTAAAGTACCTACATCTTAAACCATAATAGGGCCCTGGTGTCAATTTTTGGCTCCGCGATTACGTTATTTAGTAATTTGGTTTTTTATATGAAATAACTAAAAAATTCTTCTAGTTTCAAAAAAAAAAACAAAAAAAAAACATGACAATAGCGCGAAGACAAAAAACATGCATTAATTGCGTAATATTAGATTAGTATATAAACAAAGCCAACGTTAATCACATTTAAGGATACTTTGTTCTATATTATTTTATTCATGATTTTATTTCGAATATAATTATATATGGATCACTGCCAAAGTAGCCATGAAGAAAGTAAGTAGGTATATTATACTATATTTGGGTCAGTAAAAAAAAAATCAATAAAGACAAACACGTTACTGTAGTAAAATCCTTAAAGCGGCTAAGAGGCCGTTTTACTCTGTGGAAAATATAAATGTAAACAAACTGTCTAAAAGATCAAAATCTAAGATAAGGCAGGAAACCTAAATGACTGAAATCGAGTGGTCATACGTCATCAAAGTGACCAATAATCACAGGAAACGAATACAATAGATTGGTATGTAAGGCAGTGATAACAGGTTTCAATTCTAGCTAGAGCCTTGCAAAGAACGAAGAGAGTATTTTTACATGCAATATTGAATCTAAAGACAGCAAAAAAATTTATAATAACTCATTTATTTATTTTTTGTATACTATCATAGAAGGAAAAAATCACATAGAAATATGCAATTTGCTACTTCAAAATATGATAATGCATATTACAATAAAAATATATATTATGTATCTTTTAGAAGTCTACGGGCAAATGATATAATATACAATTTAAATAATAAGCAATAATATTATATATAACGGAAACACAAATTTGGAGACGAAAATAAATTGCCGTTGATATCCAAAATGTGACATTTCATCAGAAAGGTTGGATATTATATATAAATTATTTGCAAGCATAAATATATATTTTCATTAAAATAAAGATGTGATATATTGTATCCAAATTTGCAGATAGAGTGAGCCGATCACAATTCGGAGTTCAATGTCAATTTATTTTCTTCCAAATTGTTGTTTTATTATAATATTGTACATACTATTTATAATTTTTTTATTATTTATTTGTTGCACGTAAATCTAAAAATATCGTGTGAATTTTTTTCCACTTTTTTTATTTTTTTTTATGACTAATTTAATTATTATATGTAAGTGCAATTGATTAATAAACCTGTAGTTACCACCATCTTGATCCTTTAGATCAATTTTTTTTTCTTTACAACACTCAATTTGTTTATTTATTATTATTATTTTTTACTTTTAATTGGTTTTCTAATTAGCAAATAACTTAAAATATATTTTCTTTACGATGAAGCAATGCTTGACCTGACCATAACTATTGCAATCATGACATATTTATAATAATTTAATAAGGTTCCGATTACAGATTATTGAATGTTAGCTTGATTATGCCTATAGCCGCAGCAACTCATATATAAAATAGTAACTTTTTTCTCATTCACCTATAAACTATTTTATACTCTGATATCAGACGAGATAATATTTTACATAACATCCACTGTTTTGGGAGTTTACGAAGCTGACCTTCATACACTTTCAAAACAATAATAAAAGTACCGAAATGATAGAAAATATATTGAGAAAATATACTCGACTAAAAGCAAAACAGAACGTAATTCTTTGACTGTCCACAGTGGCGCATTTACTTGTAAAATAAATATAACATAAATATAACATCGTAATTCCAATATATACAATTAATTAAGCATCGGATTGAAATGTTTTTTACACCGATGGAAAGCTAATAAAAAAACGAAGGCATTCCCTGAAGATTTTTTTTTTATAAACTCAATAGCAACATTTTAATCATTTAAAAACAGAACACAAAAAGATATCAAAAATCGGCTTCAGTGTAGGTCTAGATAACATCTTTGTAAAGATGTGTTAAAAATTTGGCATCTCTAGGTGTATTAGTTGCGGAGAAATCATGGAATTACGATTACATTGATTTGAATGGGCAGCAAGCAGGCAGCGTATAGAGAGTAAAACAGCCTCTTAAAAAGATGTACTGTAATAATATTGTATAGTGAAAATATTTACAAAATTGTTATGAATAATAATAAAAAAAAAAAAAAAGTTCATTCTTCTACTGATCTTTAAAAATTTAACTTTTGTTACTCACTCTAAAGAAATATTACTTAGCGAAGTAAAAGATTATCAATGAAATTAATTTCTTCACGATTTCATGCTTGAACTGCTTCTATCCAGCTCTCATATACAATTAAGATAAGAGTGCACTGCACATTAATAGCTTATTCTTGTTAAAACTGAAGTCTGGAACACTTTTTTTTATTCATCTTTTTTTTAATGCAGTACGGTAAAACATTAAATTTGAATTCTATGTCAAGTCATCATTTTTCAGCAAATGATTGGAAAATTGACACATTATATTTGACTGACAATAATATGTACAATAAACCTTAACACATTATAAATTATGTATTCTTGATTTACGAGTAATTCTTCAAGTTTATTGACACTTAGCAGAAATTTGCTACCATTTGTTTTCCTTCTATTTTATGTATACAGTACTAAAATGTAAAGAACAATATAATATATTGTATTATAGTATATTACACTAGAATTGGCGCGCATACAGAGTGACAGGTCATATTATTACAAAATAATAGCAGCAACAAAAATTAGTTTTCCATTGTATTTGTCTAATAATTTTACTTTATTATTTATCTCTTTTCTATTTCTTTCTTATGTTTGACTTATTTTCTTAGAAATTTTATAATTTTATTAAGTATACAACCGATTATACAATAAGGATAAAAATAAAAGCTTAATTTTGAGGGTTAATTTGATTGTTAGAAACAATTAGCAGAGGTGAAAGGCAAACTCACGCTGAGTTAAATTTAAACTCATGTTGAACACCATGCTAGACGTCACGCCTACTCATTGATAACAAGTGCAGTTACTCCAACATTTTCCCTAATTACCACCATGGAAAATTGATTATGTGGCTCTAATTACAATAATAATTTTATGAAGTTTATTTTATGAATCACAGTTAAAACAATTCATGCACTTAAACTTTAAACTGTACCCAAGTGTGTATTGCTAAACAGAAAGAAAGAAAGAAAGAAAGAAAGAAAGAAAGAAAGAAAGAAAGAAAGAAAGAAAGAAAGAAAGAAAGAAAGAAAGAAAGAAAGAAAGAAAGAAAGAAAGAAAGAAAGAAAGAAAGAAAGAAAGAAAGAAAGAAAGAAAGAAAGAAAGAAAGAAAGAAAGAAAGAAAGAAAGAAAGAAAGAAAGAAAGAAAGAAAGAAAAAGAAAAATTGAAATGAATAGTAGCAAATTTAAAGGTGGAAGGGGAGGTGATCTGAATAGAATTCGGATCTAAAACCAGGAATCATATCAGAACTGAGGAAAATAAAATTTAGAAGCTTACCATCAAGTGGGGTGACTTTGGCCCCCAAGGTGCCTTTGGCAAAATTTTCAAATATTATTTACTCCCGCACTAAAGCTCATAGAAACGTGAAACTTAAATAAAGCTTCATATTTACTGTACACGATTTTTTTTTTTTTTTTTTTTTTTTTTTTTTTTTTTAGTTTTTCGCGTCACATTCCTATGAACTTTATAGTTAGGGGGTAGTTAGTTTTGAAAAATTTATCTAAGTCCTCCCACTTGAAAGTAACCCATAATATAAATAATACCTTCCAAATAAAAGTTATTTATTGCATAATAGTATTTCTAAAATAGATGTACTCAATAGCATTACATTACAAAATTGAGATATACTGTATTTCACATCATCGTTGCATCTGTAATACAACTGGGGGGGGGGGGGGGGGGGGGGGGGATCATGTCCAAATCAAGAATTTAGTCAGAGTTAATACCGATTTTTTAATACACCTTCCATCTACATAACGTAATGACTATAGGGTGTGTACGCATGACGTCATTCTGAGTGCTTTTCGATGCTCTTCTTGAGTAATGAATAACATTGCTCAGCATAGGACAAACGTAGTTTTTGGCTATTTTCTTTGGTAAATTAGCTATTTTTTTGTCAATATTATTTTTCTTGCATACTTGAGGTACTAATTCAACCTGTTAACAACATCAATGCTCTCTAAAAGATTGCGAAGTATTTTTAAAGTGGCAAAATGTGCCATTTTCCTATACCGGCCAATGTTATTTAGTACTCACTTATGACGGTGACTTTAACATGAATGAAACCACCCTATACTTCTCACAACTGCGCATACTAATTGTTATTGAATCAAACAGTTGAAAACGCAAGGAAACAGTTGAAAATAAGTAAAAGTACAGTCAACCGGGGTGACTTTGAACACCCATTTATCTCTACTTTGGGCACTCATTTCAAAATTTTGAAACATCTCGTTAAGATAACAATTAAATTTGAACAAAAGTAAGATTTTTCAAATTTCTAAAATGAGGTCCCAAGACAGAGATAATTGGGTGTTCAAAGTCACCCCAGGCGTTCAAAGTCACCCCAGTTGACTGTATTTAAAAAGTAAAGTACAGGAACTATCTGTAACTAATATTCCTAGGTACATATGAACCCAATATAATACATACATAAATGTAGTAGGTACAGCACATTTATATATATATATATATATATATATATATATATATATATATATATATATATATATATATATATATATATATATATATATATATATATATATATATATATATATATATATATATATAATATATATATATATATATATATGTATGCAATGTGAATGCTATTTACAGAAACCTTTTAGATACACAAATAACTCTTAACATGTACACTGGCCTCAAAAAAATCTGACTGGAGCTTTAATCTCTCCAAATGGTACACTCCTCCCAAATAAATCTGACCACAGCATTCATGACTCCAAATGTTAAATAAATGGAGAAACTTTAACGCAACCAGTCAGATTTATTCGGGAGGAGTGTACATATATGTATTAGTAATGTGAAAAAAAATCCGGATTTTGAAATCCGGATAAAAAATTATCCGTTATCCGAATTTCTATCCGGATCACGCGATCCGGATCTCAATCCGGATAATTTTGATCCGGATTATATTCGGATAATATTGATCTGGATAATTTGATCAAGATCGTGATCCGTTTAATTTTTTCCACATTAATGACCCAGATCACGATTACATATAATTACGATAAATATTAAGCGAAAAAAATCCGGATTTCGAAATCTGGATAAAAAATTATCCGTTATCCAATTTTCTATCCGGATCACGATCCGGATTTAAAACGGATCAGTGAATCCGGATAATTTCTTGTCCGCCAAATCCAGATCAATCGATCCAGATAACTTTCTATCTGAAATCCGGATTTAAATTTTATCCGGATTTCGACAGCACTAATATGTATAAATGGGGAAACATTAACACAAGCAGTCAGATTTTTTTTTTTGTGCCAGTGTACGGCACATAAGCTGCAGCAAAATAAATATATTGTACATTCATATTTATTGCATAATATGTACGTATGTATGTGTATGACATAAATATATGTATATCACATATAATTTACTGTCCATTAAATTTATGATTGGACACATATGTTTACATTAAACACCATTGTGATAATGTAAGGTATTTCTATAGATAGATAATCCAAAGAGAATATCGTTATTCAATTTTCTGTTGCCTTTCATTTTATTTTATCCTGGAAGTTATATTTTGTTGCCCATTTGATCAATGTAATTTTGACCCGCAATACACGTCTCCAGCTGACCAGTACTTTTCAGCGGGAATCCTCTCTGGATTACATACCTAGGTTATCTACTTACATTATGATAATGTATGTATATTTTACCAGTAACAAAACTCATGCTAAATTTTCAATGCTATTTGTATGCCAAGAAAAAAAAAAAAAAAAAAAAAAAAAAAAAAAAAAAAAAAAAACGCGCGCGCGCGCTTAAATTAAGTGGTAAAATATAAGTATGTATGTATAGTATATGCATCACAATTACATCATTATGTGAATGTATAGGTATGATATACATAATCACACACACACACACACTGTGATGCAAATAAAAATGTACAGTACATAATGTCATATTATGCTTAATATGTACATGTACCGCAAGGAAATGAAAAACCTGCACAACTATTAGACTGAAAAGCATCACTAAAATTGCAGGTTATTCATTTCATTTTGGTACATACATACATTCATATTTTACATAAATTACCGTATATCATGTGTACATATAATATGTACCACGCATAATTTTTTGCTCTATTGCCTTATGGCAGTCAAGTGTATGATATCAAACTTGTATGAATACTCAAAGTATCAAATTGTTAGCTCCAAATAAAGACAATGGTATTAGAAATACATACATAAGTGTACATATGTATGAATGTATGTATGTACATACATTTATGAATATTTCCAGTGACAATAAAGTAAAATTTATGTCATAGCGTCATACATACCTACGTACCAGCATGTATTTCCAAGTATAAGATATTATACATTGGCCTGTGTATGCAGAATATAGAATAATGCATCAAAAGGAGTAATTTCAAAACGCCTAAATACCGGTACATCGTACATACATGCATGTACGCACCAGTAGTGTCTGGTCGGTGTCTTCAAGTCTATGCACATGCAGCATCTTTACATACAAAGCTTTAACGTAACTGTGATGTTATTCCTAAAGTACAGCGTAAAAATACATTTCTTATTTGCTTAACATACATACATACATACCAGACTTAATCATTTTCACAGCCTCTTCAGCGGATGTCCATTCTGGCTGACGTTTCAGAGGTTGGGCCGGTTCAGGGCTGTAGGTAAAATAGCTAGCACGTCCACGGGCCCTAAATATAGGACCTTGTGCCAATCGAGCTACTCGTTGAACTGTGGAAGCCATCTCAATTTCGTAACTTATAGATGAAAAATAATAAAATTCTTATAATAATAAGAACAATACAAGGCAAGTCTGCCCAGTCCTGAACTTCAAAACACACTGCAACTGCTAGTAAAAAAACAAGGTAAATACAGTCAGGGCTACCATCATGACGTGGAGCTGTAGAGAGATTAGGATGATTAGATTAAATTTGATAAGTACTAAAAACCGTAGAATATGTGAACAAAACCTTTTTTAACCAACTAATAATCTTAATTAATTGTAAAATATAAATTAAGATAAAAAAGATAAAAACGTAAGTGAACAATGGAGGCAATCAATGAATTTAATGATAATTTCATTAAGTTGGTTTTGTAAAAAATAACATGACAAGAATAATTCTACTAAATTGTTAATTTTTAAAAATAGATTTCATAAAAAATAACGACAAAATCATGAAATTTTTAGTTTATAAATTTAAAAATTGATTTGAACAAATTGTTTACATAAAAATTTTACACTATACCTTTGTTTAAACGTAGTTTCGTAAAGTAAAGATATTTTTATAAAGTTGGTGTTGAATGACGCACGATGACGTACGATGACGTAAATGTCAAATTTCAAAAAATTGCACGAGAGGCAGCACTGAAAGCGTCCTTTAAATTCCAAGATCAGCTGTCGAAAAATAAACTTTTGATTTTGAAGCAAACGATAAATTTTTAACTTTATAATTTAAAACAAGAACAGAAAAGAACTGTCTGTGATAACTAAACCACATTAAATATGGTAAGATTGTGCGGTATGTGTGTTACAAAGAGAGGTTTTTAATTTGTTAGAAACCTCGCAAAATGCATAACATAATACATAAATGCATACCGCTTGTATGGGGAGTTTTAGGTGCGGATCATACGATCGAGTGTACATACATATACATAGTATCACATAGTATATATGTACACTGCAGTATCGCTAACTGGTTTCGACTGGGTTTCGCTGACTGATTTTTAATTATTATTAACGTACATATATATGTACGCCAAGATTATGTACATATATTGTATCAGTTGAACTATTTTTTACCGGGGGGAAAAAATGCGAGGGATTAATTTGCATATGTATAGAAATGCATATATACATATTTGTACCGAAACGCTCAAGAATAAGTTACAAACAAAAAGGAAGTAAAAGGCAACATTTCAATATCTTTTCTCGGCACCCACTGCACCCGCTCTCTACCTTGACCTGTGTATATTTGAGGCTATGTTGCTACATTTACGATTTTTCCATATTTCCAATTCCAGAATGCTTTATGTAACTTTTATTTTGAAGCTTGCGGTACAAATGTATGTATGTATATGTACATGCATTTTCTCTATATTCGTTTTCATTTGCGATTCTTTAAAACTGCTTTTGACACTGATGGTGGCTTATTTATATTTAAGCCTTAAACTTTTAATATTCTAATCGTTTTAAACATTAATGTATGTACTCCATCAGTTTCTATCTACCTTTCATTTCTAATGTATTAAATAGTTTTGACAATGGACGTAAGTTTCTGCCTTTTAAAATCAATAAGTTACAGCAAAGATAATACATTAATGCTGTTCGTAAACCCTGTTCTTTGCCCTTAAAATGACGATCAGCTATAAAGTTAATTAAATGGAATGCGCATTTTTTGGTGCAAGAGAACAGGGTTTACGAACAGCATTATTGACTTATACACAGCATCTTATGACCATTCTGAAAGAATTTTAAATGTGCTTCACTAAAGCAATTTATATGTATATATAATTCTTATACTAAAATATAACTAAAATACAACTTATTTTAATCTTTAAGGGACTCTTGTCATTGCTGAGAAAGCTACGATCGTCTCCAGAAAAGGAACTGCGAATTCTCTTACTAGGCTTGGATAATGCTGGCAAGACAACTCTACTCAAAAAGCTTGCCTCTGAGGATGTAACTCATATCACTCCAACACAGGGATTCAACATTAAATCCGTCCAAGCAGAAGGTTTCAAATTGAATGTTTGGGATATTGGAGGACAACGTAAGATACGACCATATTGGCGCAACTATTTTGAAAATACTGATGTTCTGGTTAGTTATATTTTAAGGCTAATAACTATGTGCTTAATGCATATTTTATTTTTAATATCTTATAGTCTACCTAGAACGTGTAGGTTCTAAAAGTAATATAGGACTATTAAGTATACGGTGACAAATCCCTTGATCTTAAAGTGAGAGCTACCACTTAGGGATTGGTGATACTTTTTGAATTATATATTTTAAATAAATACTTAATAGTATAAATATGTGAAAAAACCATCGTGGTTAATGCTACTAAAACAATAGGATAGTGATAGGACAAGAGAAATTAGAGCACCGTGTATTGAAAGATAATACAAAGCGAAATTAGAGAATTTTGCTTTGTATTATCTTTCAATACACGGTGCTCTAATTTCTCTTGTCCTATCACTATCCTACTGTTTTAGTAAATACTTAATAGTAATAGTAATTAAAATATATTAGAGGGGTGTGTGTGTAGATATTATCAATAAATCAGTAACTTCCCCCCCCCAAAAAAAAAAAAAAAAAAAAAGTCAATAAGGTTATTATACAGTACTATTCACCTCATCCTCATGTGCAATACTGCAATGCAATGCAATTTCAAAATCAGTGAATTTTAAAAATCATTGTTTTAATTATTTTTTTGAACGTTTGTTATTATTATTATGTTCTTTTAAACTTTTATAATTATTGTTGTTATTATTAATATTGTATACCCTAGCATATTGTATAAAGTTATAATACTGTACTAATAAATCCCTCATCAATAGTATCGATACCTGATACAGTACATCATGTACTAGTAAATATACATACCTATCAAAATCTTGGTAGTGCTAAAAGATATTATCAATGTTGTAGCGGAATCTAACTCGTTTTTTGCCAAGGCAAGCAAAATGTGCAACTCGGAGAGCACCATCTACATTACGTTTGGAAACAAGTTAAATATTTTGATTCCCATGACAAATATATATATCGTCGTGGGTCTGCTATAATGTCTAATGTCCAATTGACCTTGAAATTTTTAATTTCATCGGATCAACCCCAAATTTTTTATTTTTCCGTTTCAGGTCATTTGCAGCAAAAAATCTTTTTCAAAGTCAAATGGACATCGGACAATGTAGCGGACCCACGACAAGATATATATATATATATATATATATATATATATATATATATATATATATATATATATATATATATATATATTATATACACACACACACACACACACACACACACACACACACACACACACATTTTGCTTCTCCTGATAAAATACGAAATAAACATTTTGCTTCGTGTGTTAAAAAACTAGATACACATATTTTCCGCTACGACATCCATATTTATTTTGTTTTGTTATGAGTAAAATTACCACAAGAAAATACCTCAAAATATCTTTATTTATAAGCAAAATTTTCAAAAACTATCAAACAATGATGGTCTGATTTTAAGTGTCAATAGTTCTGATACTATCGAGTTAAAAGTACTGGTTTCTCAGTTATATTAATGTATATCTCCAATCCCAACTTCCACTCAACTTATAGGAGACCAAGCTGGTATTGGAGTTTTAATCTAGGTGTGACAGTGGAAGATATACACATATATGGCAAATACTGCCTGGTTAAAAGAACAGTCCTGTCTAATAACTGGTTAAGTATGGTAGGAGTGTGCAACCAATAATTTAGCTGTACTGACAATAGTATTTGAGTTTAAACTTGTAGCATTAGTACTCAGCTTACTTTGAAGAAATTTTATGATATAGATCATTTATTCAACAATGCTAAATCTAAGCGTTAATGTTATTATTGTTCCAGATCTATGTTATTGATAGCGCTGATCTACGTCGCCTGGATGAGACTGCACAAGAACTGTCAGAGTTGCTAGCAGAAGAGAAGTTATCTGGAGTACCACTGTTAGTCTATGCCAATAAACAGGACCTCGACTATGCATCTCCAGCTGCAGAGCTGGCCGAAGGACTTGCATTACACACCATCAAAGATCGAGCCTGGCAAATACAACCATGTTCAGCTACAATGGGAGAAGGTGTACGTGATGGTATGGAATGGGTTTGTCGTAATATAGCCCCTCGTAAAAATTAAATAAAAGTTACTATGCATAGTTTTTAAATAAAAGAAGGCACAAAATTATCACTGTTCTTGTTTCTTTTTACAGGTACGTATACAAAAAATAAAAAAAAATAATAATGCAACATATCTTGCGACATTGGGTAATATAGTAGCATGTGCACACTTAAGCTGTACTGTATAATAAGACTAGCAGGGTAGTTTTATTATTATTATTATTTTACATCACATGCGTAGCCTGTTTGTAATAGCAATTAATGAGGTAATACTTAGTGTATTCATTTTATACAAAGGAAATGAGGCGTAGTTTCCGCACCAATTTACAAACAAATAAAACAAGCTAGAATATTTTTAAAGTAATTGTACTAACAGCTTATGTATATTAGATTTGCTGCCATGCTGTTCAATGATTGCAAAATGTACATGGGCCAATTAGTATTACTTGTACATGTATTGCTTCAGCATTGAGAATTTGACTGATGTATAGAAGAGTGAATTTGTTAAGTTCCTAAATTGAAACTTCATTATTTTATTATATTTCAAAGCATAATCTTTTTTTTTTTTTTTTTTTTTTTTTTTTTTTGTACCTTAATTAAGAAGTACAGTATACAAATTACAGGATCAGTGATAATTTTGAACACTTCCATGATTTATGTAAGTATTTTTCATTTGTCTCAAACATTGTAATTAAGCAGAAACAACTGCACTAGTTATGCAAGATCTGAGAAAATCAATTTAAGGAAAAAAACCATCGCGGTTAGGATCAATATTAAAGAAAAAAATAGAATAACCAGCAAGGGCCTTACCACAGTAGAAGTTCTATGGAGAGGTCGAAGTCTCGCGTGACACAGTGTTTTGTTATAAAAAAGTTCATTTTATAACTGAGAGCTTTCGTCATATATTAATGACATTATCAATCAAAGAAGAAAATTACTTGAGCACATCACCAAGCAGTGTCTTGTCTTGTACACTTGTACAAGACAAGACACTGCTTGGTGATGTGCTCAAGTAATTTTCTTCTTTGATTGATAATGTCATTAATATATGACGAAAGCTCTCAGTTATAAAATGAACTTTTTTATAACAAAACACTGTGTCATGCGAGACTTCGACCTCTCCATAGAACTTCTACTGTGGTAAGGCCCTTGCTGGTTATCCTAATATCCTATCCTTTTCTTTAATATTGAAGATCTGAGAAAAGTACTTTTAAATTCTGATCATGGGAGTGCAGTAAAAATATAAGTATTGTGTTTGTTTTTTTCCCTACCCTTGCATAAACCAAATACATGTGAAAGAATTTCCCTAACCAAACCAGTTTCCACATTTATTATTGAGAAAATCAATAAGAAGAACTTTAAAAGATTTTAAAATTTATTGTTTCTTTGTATATTGTTTAAACTTTTTTGATAATTAATATCAATGTAAGTATATAATAAAATGATTAAACCATCACAGATGTGATAGTATAAATCAAAGGAAACAATAGCACTAGTGTTTTACACAGCATTTTGTGATGAAAAATTGCACTTGGCAATTGAGTGTTGGAAAAGTTATTTAAATATATTTTTCCGTTGTTTTCTACAAGTAGTAGCTATACTCAAGTTCATCCGCTTCAGTTGTACAGGCCCCTCCTTACTTTTCTACTTTTCATTCACCTCCTTGAAAATAAATTACTACTGCCAAGTTCAGAAGGGATGTTTTGGGAGGAGCCTGTGCAGCACAAGCAGATGAACTTGAGTATAATTGCAATTTTACAGCACAAAATGTTATAAAACAACAACTAACTGTCCCCTTGATTTAGATTTACATAATGTCTCAAATATAGTAATTTTACTGTCATGTTTGTGTTTTGATGGACCAGACGATCAAAGTTTACAATATAAATTTAAAAATATTAATTTAGCAACAGTGAACTATTACTGGAATCATTCCGTCCATTACAGGGGCTTTGCTAAAAGAAAAAAGAAAGAATGAAAATTATATGAATAAATCCTGCCTCCATAAATATATCATGCGCTAGTCAGGGAACTACACTGAAATGTGTGTAATATTTGTGCCTATTATTTTCCCAAAACAAATTAGGCATCAAATTAGATCCTGTACTGTAAAGATTACATATTATTATTATAGAAGAAGCACAATAATGTGTTATTTATAGAAAAGTAATTGGAAAAAATAGCATAAAGAATATCTGTTGATAGGGCACTCAAAAGTTGTAGTTTTTTAATCTTACAAATATGGGCTTGGCTTCTTCCACCATAGTTTACAAAAATTAATTTAAAACAAATGGGTCTATCTTATGATCTTTAGTTAAAATGTCCTGTAAAAGTTTTAAAACTATCAATGGACATGAAAATATGAAATTAAGTTGTAATATAGGGCAAGAAAAATTAAACATTTTTGCAAAATATGAACGACTTATTATAACTACACTAACAGTGTTATGTGATGCATTAAACATCATAACCTTATCATGTTAGATATTTTCTGCAGGAAAGGGTCTGTTTGCAAACGTGTGATACATATAAAATTAAATATTAAGTGCGTCTAAAATTAATATCTGTGAGCCTTTTGGCATAGAAATCTAGTCATTTTTATCCAGTTATTTAATTCTTATTTACATTATTACCAATTTATTGTACACTTAATTCTAAGGGTACATTTTCTATGTTTTTATTGCAATGTAGAGCTGTTAGTAGGACCTTTTCAAAAATCTTATTATGAATTTCCCCCACTTAATTAAAATTGATACTTCAATTCTAAATGGGCACTTAAGTTCTAAAAAAAAAAAAAATGAAAAATAAAAAAATGAACAATTAAAAAATTTATTTATTTTCCAACATATACATTGATATATTATACACTCAAATCTTTCTTGACTTCTCCTCTGTTACCATGTCTTAATTTGGAACTGATGATATTGTTTTCCCCTATTATAATTTGTAAAAAAAAAATTTGAAATTTTTGTTTCCTTCCAACATATGGGTTTTGAAAAGGGCCGAAAAGAAAAGATATAATATATAGATATAATAAAATTATACAATAAGAAAGGTGGGAGCTAAAATGAAAACTGAATGTTGTAATGATCTCCTTTTTTTTAACTTTACTTTAATAAGAAAGCAATATTCACAAAGTGTCTTTTAAATCACAATATTACAAACAAGTTGTCCAATAAATATTTTGTTTCTACTCAAATATGTTGTGAGAGCCTCTTTTGTCATGGGTAAGGTGCCTAGCCTAGCATTACTATAATATTATTAAATTTGTCATAAGTTTTGTGAGAAAAATTTAAATAGGAAACTCTCATAATTGTATAAAAAGAATTGGTTTTTATTTTCTTGTGAATTGTAAAGCTATGTTGATTTTTTTTTCTGCCAGATAGCTTTTATTTCTTCTAGTCTCTAATACTCTTTGGCATTATATAAAATATAAATGTTAACGTTTCACAGCACATGGTATTGGATTATTTTGATTTAATTGCTGTGCTTGATTCTAAATATCAATCTCATTATAGTATATAATTGTATAACATGTATTAAATAAAAATGACTGCTAATAAGATTTCAAAAAAAAAAAAAAAAAAAAAGTGAATATTTTTAAGATAATATGTTAAATTTTATTATTACTATTCTCTCATTCTAAGGGTGAATGGCTTTTACGTAATTTAACTGATATTTATATCTGCAGGTTTGTTTATTGTATGGTAGAACTTCAAAGTTGCACAACTAATAAAGTATTTTTTAATACATACTGATAATATGGATTGTACTTTTGTTTCACAGCTATTCTAGGCATATATCTAGTTATAAAAATTTACCTCTTATTTTATTTTTGTTATTTTATTGTGTGATTTAATATATTTTTAATTTTTGTATTGCATATTTTTTACACAAATATTATGTTATTTGGATAAACTGCACAAATAAATAATGATTTAAGCATTTGCAATAATAATTGTGTTTTATTAATTATACTATTAGTGTCCTAAAATAAATATATAGGAATAATTTTTTACAGCAATTTAAATAAATAAACGTCTTTATTTATGGCGAGGGTAGGACAAAAATGTCCTTTCTTACCCCTGACCATTGAAAAAGATACATGAGGTTCATAATGGTTACAAGTTTTTTGATACAGTTTTTTTTACAAAAGATAAGCATTACCAATAAAATGTTACATGATTTAATGATACAATAAGCACAATAAGTTTTTATTGAGTCCAAGCACAAAGGTAAAATAATAGAGTTGTGATAATAATTTTGTAGATAGTATAATTATATAATTAAAAAAAAAAAAAAAATGATTGCGTTTGGGAATTATAAATATTGATGGGTAAAAATTTCTTTTGTTCACCGACAAAAAAATTATTATTATTTATTACCTATTATATATATAGGCCTATACATATATATATATACATATATATATATATATATATATATATATATATATATATATATATATATATATATATATATATATATATACACTATAATATTCACTTTGTGTTTTTGTTTTCAATTTAAGCTGTCTCCGAAACTACATGTTTCATATTCATCTACAAGAGTTGATTTATTATTTGCATTAATTAATTGCCCATCAGTTATGCAGTCATTTTTCTTTATCAAAATTAAATAGTTCAGTACTTATTTGAAAATTGGTTCACAATATAATAATTGTACTATAATTTAATACAAAGATGATGAATTGATAAAATAATAAATATTGAATATTTCTTTTAAAAAAGTTTATATATTTGATAATATTAACCATTGATTATAATGAGGAAGTGCAATAAAGACAAGTTCCATGGATGAGATTTAACAGGTTATACTTGTCATGGAAAATAATTTACCCCTACACTTTTTGTATATAACTCTGGTACGCTTTGATGGCTTTGTAATATAGCATGCTCCTGAGTTCAGAGATCTGGTCTACCTATATGAACACAATCAGGTTTTGCAGATTTTTTTTTATATCATTTTTAAGTTTATAAAGCAATGAAATGAACCCGTGGCAACCACATTATTACAGTTATAAATTCGTACCAAATTAAACGCTACATTTTACATTTGCTTATAATAAAACTATTTGATGTATAAGTGTTCATTATTTCATTTTTTTGTTTAAGTTAAATTGATGATCTATATAAACAAATTATAGATCTTCGATCGTTATGCAAGCGGTGTATTTGTCCTATATTTCACATTTAATCCGTTTTATTTGCGCGTCCTGTAGGATATAGAACGCTTTTTTTTTACTTAAGAAAAAAGGAAATAAATAAGGATTATAAATAAATTATAATCTGTTTCTATAATTAAAACTACAATAAAATTCAAACTAAAATAATGCAGCGTTTAACTCTATAAATGGATAAAAATGTTGTAAAAATTACAAGACATTATAGCATAATAATGTTATTATAATATATTAAAACTTTTTCTTCTGTGGCGATATTTTTACTTTTTGCTCTCGATGAAATATCAGTGGGCCCCGTTGGTTTTCATAAGGTCAAACAACTCATGCATGACCGTGACTTTAACCGTGAAGAATCAAGTCACTGTTATGAAATTCTGCATAATGATAAAATGTGACAGAATTAAAAAAATATAAATAAAAAAAAACTTTATAAAGCGTTAAATTTTACATTAAATCTGGTTATAACTATTATACTATAGTATAATATTGATTACAAATTATAAGTGATATACTGATAATAATTATATATTATTATACTATATCCTTTGCCATATATTATTATGTGCAATTTAAGAAAGGTTTTTTTACTTATTTTTATTTAAAGAAAGTTTCGTTTAAGTTTTCCTTAAACTTAGTTTATAATAGGTCAACTTAAAACATCTGCAGATGAACTACGCGGTTAAACATTTTCAATGTGCAATAATTTTTTTGCATTTTTTTTTATGAAGATATCACATTGAAAATATTTCACTGTGTAAACATGCAGGCCTTAAAGCATTTAATTTATAATTGTATCATGGCATCGAAGATTTTTTTTTCTCTCTCTTTCTTTTATGCTAATATTGTTGCTATATATACGTATTTTATATATGATTATGTTGTGTAATCAGGCAACAACCACATAGAAAACAAAATGCAGGCAATAAGTTTAAGTGTCGCCATGGTGTCACTATGTACATAATGTACTATATGGTGTCACCTAAATAAATTCATTGGTTTTGTACAGATGTACGAATTATGTACTTTTATTCTAATAATAATTTTTTAAACCAGTTATAATTAAATATAGAATAATAGTATAAAAATATAATACAGTACCATCGATTAAAAATAAGACCCGCCACATACTGCTTTATTGTTATATCTTCTTCTCATTATTTTAATATTATATCATAGGAGGCATCCTTGAGGAGGATTTAAAAAGTGAATTTACGAGGCGTATCTCCTGCCGAAGTGAAGATGACTATAAGTATAGCCAATAATACCAACCACCCTCGTCAGCTATAACGAGCGCAGTCTTGCGTTGGCGCATCCGTGTTCGAGTATATTATATTGTCAGTATGTTGTCCGGACCACACATATACAATTAATGCTTATTATATACTGGCTCTGCATGCGCCAATCATGAATCATGAAAAAATGTTATGACAACAATATAAAATTAAAATAAACTAACAATAGAAATATAATGATAAAGAAAGAAACAAATAAATAAAAAAAAGTAAGATAATAAGAGTACAATTTTGTTTGCAAAAGTTAAAATACATGATTTGACATTTTTGACATTGATATAGGATTTACGCATTTTGATTTTTTGTTTGTGTTACAAATTTAATAATATATTATAGATACACAATAGTCTATTCAGCAATATATTATTGTATATTATGTCTCCCATGGAGCAGATTGACCCTTTTTCAATTTATGTAGAGAGGCTAATGATTCCTGTATATACTTAATTTATTTCATAATACAAATACGTTGATTGTTACAAACTGAAAATACAATATTGCTCTTATTATTAAAAACAAATTCTTCACACTGGAATTATGCATAAATTATATTTATATAGAAGTTTCAACTTAAAATATTAATTTACAGTGTAATCTTAATTTTTGACTTCAAAGTTCTCGTTTTGGCAATTTAGCTCTAAAAATTAAGGTCACGACCATCAATACGCATGGAAACGTACAAGTTTATGTGGTGAGCGATATAGGGACATATTAAATCCTACTGTAAAAAATGGTATAAATACTTCTTTATGTAGTCAGAGAGCTTCACAGATATTTGTAAGTAATGGAAGAAATTTGCCTAACAATATATTATTTATTTTATTTACCATATCACTTATATATTAATTTAAATATTTACCCAACGTTATTTACGACTTTACGACACACATTAGTATTATAAAAATGACTAAGGACCGTCAGTCAAAATTTGTCATTTCTGGCTATTTATTTTTGCTCTAAATATAACAATTTCACGGCATTATAAACTGCAATTGGGGTTTCGTAAATATTCTATTCCTATACGGTACAGTACTTATACTATATAGGTTGCGATTGATTGTGTATTGAATATAACTAATTTCAAACTATGTCAAGAAATGCGGAAGAAAAAAGTTATTGAATATACCACTGATTGAACTTCATGGACTTATATTTTAAAATAATATCAATTCACAAAAATTCAATATGTGTCTAAAATTATAAAAATTTGGCTCATTATTTTTCAATAATAATAATATGTACCTCCAGTTGACGGTCACTTTTTGGTTCTCCATTGCTAGCTTAATATGCTTATATCACATTAATTCAATCCACAGTAAATAAAAAATTATTTTATATATTCATATAAATAGTAATTAGGATTTTTATTTTAAATTCCCACAATCAATATAAGATTTCTTGTAATTCATGAAATGAATTGTAATAAAGATATATATACTGTGTGTATAATTATATATATATATATATATATAATTATATATATATATATATATATATATATATATATATATATATATATATATATATATATATATATATATATAAAATATATATTAATTTATAGTCAATTAATAATAAATATGAATAAAAAAAATCAATTCGGAAAAAAATGGCAATAATTCAAAATTTCCTCTTTATGAGTACGCAGGGGGTCAAGGGATTGGCAAAAATTTCTCCTCTTTAAAGAAAAATTATTTATTCAGTAAGTAGTTGTTCTATTATCTATATTTCTACAAAATTAAATATTGTTTCATTTATTATCACAAGGAAAAAAAATACATTCACTCATTCGTATGATCAGTCACAGATTTTATGGAAAACTTGATTGTGAAAGTATAAAATCTTAAGGTTAAAATTTACGCTTGCATAATGATATCTGTCTGATGTAAATTGCTAATTATATTTACTCTTTTCCATTGTTTTCATTGTTAGTCTTTTGTTTTATTCATAATAATTTGTAAAGACAATAAAAAAAAATATTATCATTAGCTTACCAAAAATGCATTTCTACGAATATAAGACAAAGTAATTCACTCACAAATAATGAAATCAGTATGGGGAAATCACAGGCGGAGACAAGGAATTAAAACTTAGGAGGAAATGATTCTTTAAAAATTAAATAGGTATAATTTAACAAACATAAATCGTTTGCTGTTTTGAAGCAAAACAAATGTAACTGCGTAATAATATTAACCTGCATAATTAATTCTCTCTCTATATATCGTTTTTTTTTATTCTCAAACAAAAACTTTTTTTAATTCAATAAATAATTAATATCATTAAAAAAAATTTAACCAGGTTGAAATAATAAAAAGAAAAACTGCGTAAAAGTGTGACGTTATTTGCCTCAAGAAATTTGTATAAATGTGAATTTTATTGACGTAGGAGTAAAAAAAGCTATTATTAATTTATCTATCTCTATAAAACATTGTTATAATAGCACCATCCACGATCATTCATTATGAAGCAACAATGAAAGATTACGAAACTTTTTTTCCCCTAAAAATGACTTAGAAATCTTATTTATCAACAGATATAAAACTATTTTGATGTCCATCGTATTAAAGTTTTATGTGTGACATTTTTCATTTTTGTGCTGCAATAATTATTTTGTATATAGTAAATAATACTATTATGTTGCAAAGTTATATTTATATATAACTTCAACTGCATTTGTTACACTAATAAAATGGGTCAATTTCTGAAAAGTTTGCACTATATACAATAGTTCTAACTTCATTAGCATTCTATATAATCTTTTACAAAACACGCTTATTTAATTATTTAATAATAGTTATTAAATAAATAAAGACATAACTTTAAATCAAACTTTTTCAAACTTAATTATCCATATTATTTTATCTAAATTTCTTGATTTTTTTTTTCTATAAAGTTGGAAAATAGTTATTTTAAATCAGCAGTATAATTTTTAACATCGTTTTGGTATTCTTTGCACTCTCATTTCCCATCTCAAGATACTAAATACATTAATATAATAGTAAAGTAGTGCGTGCGTTATAAAATATAGTATAGTTAGAAAATTGTAACTATTGCTACATTGAAAAAAAAAAAAGAAAAAAAAAAAGAGTTTTAATATTGAATCTTGTAGTGTCATCAAATCTCTCACCACGTTTCTTTCAATGACGTTATAATATATTATACACATTTATTCTTTATTGTGTTTCTTGTGCCAACTATCGTGTGTGCGTGCTTTTTGTTTTCTCATTACAAGGTAAACGTAATATGAACAATACTGAATTATTTAAACTTCTAATTGGCACATTGTTAAAAATAACTAATTCTTAAATATAAACAATGCAATAGAGATATTTCAAGGTGTTTTAGATTTAGTTGTTATATTTTTTAGTAATATATAGACCTAATATTACATTTTCTAAAGAAAACGTTATCTTATGCGTAATATGTAAACGTATGAGTATTAAGTATTTTTAAAATAATGACCATATCGCATTACTGTAATATCAAAGTGTTGTTGAATATTTTATATGGTTTCTGAACATAAATTTTCAACTTTCATGTTATTAACCAACTTTTCAATAGAATTAAATCATAAAATCAATATTACCTCTGTTTTCCAATATTCATTTCAGTTTCAATTTACGTAATAATTAACGTATAGGTAGTTTGTCTAGAAGTAATAAATTAAAAAAAAAATTGTTTTTAGATATAGGTCTCTATTATTATTACTTACCACATAGAAGTAGAAAAAAAAAGACTATTTATCTACAATTTACTTGTATTTTGCTTTTTGAAAAGCGAACAATAGAATTTCATAAAACTTTTGCAATAGAAAAATTGATTACGAAATATTAAAGAAAAAAAAAAGTAAAATCAAAAGCAAATTTTATTAACTAAGAAAAAATTATGAAAGAGCGACTACTTTCATAGGCTGCAATAACAATGACTGGAAGACACTATTGTCATACTTTTTGATACTACAGAAAGGTAAGAAAGAAAAAAAAAAGAAAAAAAAGACAAGGCAAGGCAAGGCAAGCACTGTTTTTGCAGTAATTTAACACATAATTGCTCCATCAATATATAGGGTTTACACTTTTTTTCTTCTTCTATACATATTAATTCCTTACTTCCTTGTATTGAAACTTAGATTCTGTCAATTTTAAAATTTGCGAAATTTTTAATTTTATTTGCTTTTTGTAATACTATAATTACTATACACAATTATATATTACCTTTATAGACTTTGTTATTGTCACTTTGTTATTTTTTTTCTCTTACACGTGATTTTATTGAGATGTGCTCACAATCAGGTTTTTTGTTTTGTTATAGTGTCTCATCAAACAAGTGCGATTGAATTTATTGGAAGAGGGTGTGAGGGAGGTTGTGAAACAGACACGCGTGTGTTTCATTTGCCCGTGCACCGCGAGTAAAAACTCGTGGCCAACCGGTGTTTCTCGCGACGTGAACCCGCGAGTAAGGTGCAAGTAAGCGCGAGCGAGCAGTGAACAGAGCAGGCAGGCCAGCCAGCATATAGCGGTGTGAGCACCGTGCTCTGACTTCAGTAGGTGTCGGTCTAGGCACCGACGCAGATCCATCAACTTTATACTCTACAGGTCCTCATGAATATGACCAACGTGAAACATAACATGGGAAGGTGAGAGAACATTATATTTTATTCTTCTTTATAAGTTTATATCTAAATAAAAACTTAATAATAATTATATATATAAAACAATTGAAAAAAATTATTATCGTTTTTTACTTTTCTTTTTGTCGTAAAGTTTGATAAGTTTTTTTATTATTCATATTCTAAGAAAAACTGACAAGTTTTTTAAGTTTCTGTCACTTTTTGATAGACATAATATAATGTAATTTTGTTTTATTATTGTATTGCTAGATTTGTTACTGTGTTTTAGAAACAAGTAATTAAAATAGTGCAATCGTTAGATCATTATATAAATGAAACTACTCTTTTTCATAATAAAACTTTTTAGATTTACTTCATATGTCTCGAGAGAGTAAAAAACTTATCGCGAACGTTATTTTAATACAATGTCTTCGCCGAGAAAGACAATACTTTAGCTAAAATTTCTACTGACAGTCAACAGTGTAATGGTTATCTAATGATAATTAAAATATTTAATCTTAGTACTTTCAAATATATGTATCTAATTTTGAATGAAACTCTTTGACCCTCAATATGAGAAATAAGTATTAAAAATTTATTCTATGTAATCTTTCGTATATGTATATAATATACATTGTATATATGTATATACATATAACATATATATATATATATATATATATATATATATATATATATATATATATATATATATATATATATATATATATATATATATACACACACATTCTACAATTTACTTGTATTTTGCTTTTTGAAAAGCGAACAATAGAATTTCATATAATTTTTTGCGGGAGAAAATTTGATTACAAAACATTACAAGATTACACATAATATACAATATTATATCACAATATATTGCCTATATTATTGAATAGGCTTCTTTAAAAAAAATACTCGTTTTGTGTCAAGAATGTTCATTTTGAGCTGCATTTATAAATTTGGGATAACTATGACTGAAAGTAAATAACTGCCCTCCACTATGTAAACTTTCATAATACGCTCGTGATGACAAAGTCCCTTATAGACATTATAGCGTATTAATTAGTGGAACTTGAATGTCATCTGAGACTATATCTTATTTTTATATCTATAATAAATTTTAAGGTTCAACCAAAACCAGTTTCATAAAATTTAAGTCTACGAAACCAGAATATTTTTTTTAAGAATAAAATAAATTTTCATTGCCGAAAAGGAGAACAGGGAAGTGGGTGGTCAAATTATAAATGTGGACTAATTTTAAATGATCCAACATTGACCTTCTATAAAATATTATAATATATAAAATGTATGCCGTCACCTTTTGTCACGTTTGGTAAGCGGTGTGTTTTAAAAAGATGTTTAGTACACTTAACAGCTAGGTGAGTATATAAAAGCGAGAACTCGTGTTAATCGTGAGGGCAGTTATATTAAGTTAGTTAGTGTAGGGCGAGGTTACTATAACGGAGGTTCCAAGTGGTGTTCCAAGCTCGATGACCCGCCGGCTGACTGACTTGACAACACCACACACACGGATGGCTGGTTTGGTTACCTTAGCATCAGCCACCTTTCAACAGTTCAATATCATATTATCGTCACACTGAATACTTGATTTACTCATTAACGGGATTTAAAAAATCTTACAGGCTGTTATAAATGACGGAAGACTATAAAAAACATCCGTGTAAATGACACTTTGAACCCCTCAAACGACAATCCAGTTTTACATTTTTTTTTAACGACTGCTATCCGGTGAAACTACTAATTTTTTTATTATTTTGTATTCAGTCAATAAACTTGATTCAAAATTCATGTTTATATTTTGTCCTAGTCTGCAATCAAGTTTTGCAATAATAATTTTTGACAGAGACATTAACATTGCATAGCAAGCTCCTGTTTTTATATATATTTAAATATCATGTGAACTGATTTTTTTTTTAAATCCTCGTTGAAATATCAGTGCTCTAAAATAAGAGACATTTTTATCATTTACCATCTATATATTTAATATCTTTTGTAAAAAGAAAATAAGCTCGTTTTACAAAGGAGTGTTAAGAAAGATGTTATTATTAACATTTTCATGTTAACTTGAGCAGTATAATATAATGTTAATTAACATCATCATTCAAATTGACAGCATATAACGCACAATAGAGGGAGGTTAATTAAAACTTACACCATATAATTTTTTATAGTTACTTTTAAAATTAATACTTATAGAAGGCTAGATATATATTGCATGGAAAATAATTATTATTATTTGCAACTTTAGAGTAAAACAATTATTAACATGCATACGGTAATTATTATTTAATAATAATTGCGACAATTATTTGAAATACTGACAGAAAACCTTATGCAGCAATAGTAACTTCTTCTCCCCCATTTTCAAAGCAAATACGAACTTTTTAGAATTATTATTAAGGGTATAGATTTATTAATGTGTGCGATCTTATTTGTATTTTAAACTTAAATCTAAAATCAGCTCTTTTATGCAGTTGTAATTATTGTTGACTTTATTATTGATATAAAAGGTATTTTATGTTATTATATATTTCACAACACATATAATGCGCCGCATAAAAAACAAGAATCAATTACGATTCAGTTACATTTTATCATTGTCTCTGTAATCGTTTAATAAAAACTGTTCCCATAGCAAGGATCAATATTGATATATTTTCTCCTAATTCCTATAATTCTAATAGTTTTATTGAATGCTTAACAATACTAAAAATTTGAATTCAATTATAAAACACATACTGACTTATTAATGATTATAAATCAGAGCTGCAGATTTAAATCAAATAACATAACATTATCAAAGCCACGATGCATTTGATTATAATAATTAATATATTCAAAAAAAAATTATATACATATCACATTGTTATGTCAGTTGCAATAACAAATTATATTAATCAAGATATTTTATATGAAAACAAGCTATTAAGTTGCTATAAGATGATACATAGTTAGCCAATATAGGATATTATATATATTTTTTTATTTATTTATAATAATGAATAATAACAAGAAAACACTCGCTGGAGTAGAGTCTGAGATTATTGAACACGCAGTTTTTCCTGTTCTTTCAAACACATCTGTTCGACTCCATCGCTGTCAAATTGTAACTTTTTTCTACCTTGTTTTCACGTCTTGTTATTTCAACATGAAATAATAATAAAGAAAAATATAATATGCCAGAAACTGCAATAATTTTATGAATATACGTAAGTGGGAAAAAAATTCATGAAACGGCAATTAATTGTTTTATTATTTGTATAATTGGTGTATTTGTTTAGTTGCATGTCAATTAAAAATGTCAACATTAAATTTCAATTACATAAGTACGTATTTTTACTGAAATCACGAACTGTTATTCTTCGCCAAATTTCCATGTGTGTCTACAAATTTAAATTAAATCTAAATTGCATCGTAATAATATTAATATATTTTAATAAATTCTCAGCACGAAATATCATTGTATTAAATTTGTATTTCTTTGGTATACTTCCATATACTTCCTTGTACCTTTTCAGGGTTACATGTACTAATTTTTTCCCCATAAAAAAAAGTCAGGGTGCATTCAGTTTTTTACATAAGTAATATACTTTTACCTCGGAGGTATGGTAATAGTTTAATGCACTTCAAATATCAATGTCACACATTCTAATTGTAGTTCCTGATCTCTTGTACTTTATGTTTAAGTTTGTGGAATTATTTTTTTTTCATGCCGTTCACTTGTATCGTTCAGCGATTAGGACTTGAAGTTATGTTTGCAACTTTTGATCATTATACAAAAAAAAAAAAAAAAAAAAAAAAAAAACATTTGTTTTATTTATTTACATTTACTTAATACACGACAATATAATGTAATATAATGTTCTCCAGTCATATTAAAAATAAATAAAAATCAACTATCAATTCTGTGAAACTACTAATGGATCGAATACTTTGTATCGGACATATCAGAAACAGTGAAAACAAAAAAACTTTTATTTATTATTTGAATTCAAAATAATATTCAATTTGTTAGTTGAAATAAACTATAAGTTTGCTTATGATAATATTAGTTTACATTATTTAAATTACTTTTATTGTCATTTATTATTATTTCTAATTTGAAATTCAAATTTATTTATAATATTATAATTGTTTATGAGTAGGTATATTTGTCAATAAATTATTAATAATGGATTTAGTAGTTATTTGCGTAGTTTAAGAATTGTGTTGTTGTCGAGTTATTATAATACTGTGACATGAGACATAATATAATAACACTTGTGTCTTTCTCTTTCAGACTGTCATTTCCATTAGATTTCTTTAATTGCAATGCCATGGTATATGGTGGTAACTCTGCGTGAAACAACAATTATTTGTTACGTTCATTGCACCTTTGTTTTCAAAACTTTAAAATCAAACTTAATTACATCGCAAAATAATTTAATAGTAATAATAAAAGAAAGAAAAAAATTAACCTTGAGCTGAAATATGTATAAGTAAAAATTTTAAATAAAAAAAGCACTCTCTTTTTAAAGATGGAAAAACCTACAGAGGAAAAAAAATATATATTTAGCCTATAAAGATGTAATTATTCTAGCATATTATATAATTTAAAGGCAAAAAAATATATATATATTTTTATTATTTATTTGATGTTTTAATATTGTTATTTATTCTGCATATGCACAAAACGTGAACACTGCAAATAAAACATAAAAATAAACAAATAAACTAACAAAACAAACAAATAAATAAAACAAACAAATAAATTTATTATTTTTAAAGCACCATATTATTTTTCACATCTATGACTTGAATACTTTATTTGTCATCAGCAAAATAATACCTTGAAAAGTTGAGTATCTATGCACTATAATATGCAGATTATCTAATTGAATTTGTTATACATTTTTGCAAATGTGTGCACAAGTATATTAATAAAAAATCACGGCTGTTCAAGCATGACCGTGACACAAATAACTGCTTAGAATATTAATTTTTTTAACTGTTACACCTTAAGGCTTTAAAAAAATTAAAACAAACAAGTTAAATATTGGAGGGTTTATCTTAAGAAAGTTCTAAACTCTGCCTACTCAATATACTGTGATGTATATTTTTTTTTATAAAAAGAACCAACATATGCTTTTTTCGAAATTCATTATTGGGTATACAATTAAAATAAAAATAAAATTATATTAGGTTATTGCAATAGATAATACTTTCAGTATTTAGTTGTCTCACAATACCTTTGTTTTGTTAGATAACAACGAATATATCAGCTTCTTTGGAGGAAGAGGATGTGGCAGGCTTCTGTGTATTACAAGTATTTTAGACTTAAGAAGCAGTATACCTCTAATAAGTGTGACAAGTAATTAAATTCATTGTAGTGCAGTACGACATAAAACACGATTATGTAAGTGATTAAATGCAATTTATTTGACTATACATATAGCAAACGTATAGAAGTTTATGTGGTTTAGAATAATTATTCATTTTAAATTATTACAATCTAGAGAAAATATTAATAAACAAAATTTTGATATGAAAATTTATATAATTAAAAAAAAAAAACTTTTTCTCATTATACTTTTAATTATTATTAATTTGAAATTCATATTATTCTTGTAAATGAAGAAAAAAGAAAATTATTATAGAAAGCTAAAAAAATATAAACACACCTAAATTAATTTTATTAATTTACTTCCTACAGCAATTAAATTATCAACTCGAATCAGTCAACTATCGTTAATTATATATATATATATATATATATATATATATATATATATATATATATATATATATATATATATATATATTATGTGTGTGTGTGTGTGTATAAATTATTTGGTCAGCACTTCGACTCTGTACCTATATATTCTATAATAGTATCAATTTTAAAACTATATCATAATTAAAATATAAAGGCTAACAACCTTGGCTTAGGTTAAGATGTGTGAGAGAAAGAGTATTTTATTTAATCAACCTTCAGTATTTGTAACTCGTACACGCTATAGATGTTTGGTTCATTATTAAATCAAGTACAGACCTCCACCTTGTCCTTCCTGTCTCTCTCTCTCTCTCTCTATCTTCATTTCTTTTTAAGATACTTGCAAAGCTGCCTCATTTCAAGTGCATTTACTTTCTTGAAGGTCAAAAGTACACTTTTACACCCCCTTACTTCATGTTCATCACAAAAACACTATCTAAAATCTTTATTTTGAAACACTTTGAGGAGAGGGAAAACAAAATATTATATACATATACCTATGAAATATTTAATGTAATCTGCCTTTTTATGTGTAACATTACCCACCCTGCTATATAATTATTTACAAACACTTAACATTAAAGTTATGTTGACACAGTAAATATTTCCAATGTTTTTTTTTTGTTGTTTTTTTAATTTGATTGCATGCAATTGCTTTTTCAAACCATTAAATTTATATGAAATTAATTTATTGCATTGCGCAAATATTGGTTTTCGTGCGACAAACAGCTATAGGTTATTACATTAATAAGGGTGCAGTCAACCGAGGTGACTTTGAAAACCTATTTATCTCTACTTTGGGTACTCATTTCAAAATTTTGAAATATGTCAATAAGATCAAAAACAAATTTCAATAATAGTATATAAGATTCTTCAAATTTCTAAAATTAGGCCCCAAGACAGAGATGATTGGGTGCTCAAAGTCACCCCGGTGGACTTTATACTAATAGATAATATTTAATTTTAATTGAAGAAAATATGAGAAATATTACTATGAAATTAATTTTGTCTTTGCAACCAAAAATGGTATAATAAATATAATTTCATTAGAACAATATAATCCATCATATATTATATACAACAAAAAATGAAATGCTAGAAAGTAATACACCCCTGAATTATTGCTTCAGTTAAAATTTATTTCAAATTATTTGAAAGTGGAGACGCAGATTGAAAAGAGAATTTTATTTACTGGGTGAATATGCGGTAAACCAGCCAATTTTATGTAACAATGTATTTATAAGAAGAAAAACAATGCAACTTCTCTGAAAAGTTTATTATTATTACAATTAAGAATTGAAAGGGCGAGGCTTAAAGAGAAATTTTACTTTTAATTTGCGGTTTAATTCAATCATACAAAATTGTTAAAACTTAAAACTATATTATATAATCTAGCGTAATGTAATAATCCATCAGAAAGCAGTGTTATCGTCATATCATTGAGCATTTAAACGAATCTGAATGATGATGATAATAAAAATTAGTATTCTTTTAAAATGGGAAAAAAATGACAGACCTAATAATTTATGGAAACATCGATTATAATTTGTTATTGTACTTGTACTTGAGCCAAATAATAAATATCAGTTTATATATTCTAAATAGCACAAATTCTATAGTTTTCAAACACGCATTGAATTTATAATGTTATTTCAAAGATAAATTTTGCAGTCTTTTTTTTTTTTTTTTTTTTTCTTTGTTACAAAATAACTTTAAATGTCAAAAAATAAAAAGTTAAGATATCATGTTGACAATGATTGTGAGTTCCGGCCAACTTGTGTAGCACCCCTTCGTTTATTTCAATTTATTTATATACTGATATATTAAAACAAGTAGTGAAATAATATTAAATTATGCTGCATGACTTTTTTTTTTTCTTATCATTTAAATTTTAAAATAGAAACAGAAAGAAAAAAATGTGTATTACAGACAAAAATTCATTTAAAAGTTAGCTTTCTTGGTATGACGGTATACTGTATGTTTACGATTTTTTTTCCAACACAATAATTTTTTAAAATATTTCCTATAATATTTAGGTGATATGTAATACACATACGCAGCAAAATAAATTTTACATAAAGTCATACATATATTTATATTTTAAAATTATTATATTTTACATGCTGTTTTTTTGCCTTGAGCTGATATTATTGTGACATCACAAAGAACCCCAACGTAGTGCGTGAGTTATCAGTAGCTTTGTGTTGCAATACATCCATGTAAATGACATTCGTGTATAAATATTTGCTATCAATGCAACAAAGATAGCTATGCAAATTTGATACTATATCATTTTATTTGCATATCATTTAAAATGCTAATTTATGTTAATTTTATTCTAAATCAGTTTCCGATTATGAAATGTGCTTTTCTATTTTTATCTTCTTGAATTATACAATTAGTACGATTAATATTACTATATATGTGTTTTTAAATTATAGTCAAAAGTTTATTTGTTTATAATGCTGGGACCTTTTCTGTCCAAAGTTTCAACGTATCTGTTTCAAAGAGATTATTGGATAATATACATAAAAATATAACTCACAAATAAAGTATATAAGCTTTTTTATTAAATCCATTTATGGTGCGCAAATGTCTTTTTGTGCGCATAGTTTCACTTAGCAAATTGAAAATAAATTATCTTAAATACTGTATAGCTGTTGGATAAAAATAATAAAGTATAAAAGGTTTGTAAGATACAAGGTATGTTTTTAAACATTGAGTAACTTGAAGGTGTGACGTCGTTATGCCGGAACTTTGATGGGGAAAAAAAAAAGTGTTTAAATAATTGACTTTTAAAAAGTGGAGAAATGCGTTTTAATATTGAGGATGGCGCCGTGTTAACCATCTCTCCTCATGCTGTCACTGACCTCTTCTTGACGTTTTAATCCTAACCGGTCTGACATTAACATATAACCACATATTTTCTCCAACACTGACTTACATGTTGCATTTTTTTATATGATCTTTGCAGCAATTATAATTAAAAGTGAGCAAGAGAGAGAGAGAGAGAGAGAGAGAGAGAGAGAGAGAGAGAGAGAGAGATATTGCTATTATGCAGATCAAGAGTGATATCACAAATCAATTTAAGTATTTGAATTCCTATTTGAATATAAATCATATTCAAAGGTCATTTATTTATAGTTTATTTTATTTATTGAACTTAATCAAATCTTCAATACATTTGGCTGAATACTTATGCGCATCTAATTATTACTATTACGTAAATTTAAATAAATAATAAATAAACAATGTTAAATTAACAATATACAATATCAGTAGTTTAAAAAAAAATAGTAATAATTTTTTTACTTAAATATGTATTCGTTGATTCTTAAATGTTTAAATGTACATTAAAAAAAAGGTGTGAAGAACATTTTCCTTTTGTATTCCCATCATGATTCGATCCCCTCCTTATTTTATGCTTTAAAGTACAGTACATGGACATATTTATAGATCGACCCCTCGATAACCAATCAAACTCCTTTCCCCTAAATTGATTTTTTTTTTATTATTAAATGTTAAATTTATAAATTTAAAACGAGATTAACATTGTGTTTTAGACAATCAACGTGGTGGCGGCGCCGCACTAGTCTGGAGCGCCAACTTTGCTTCCTTGCAACGCTCGCTTGCTTGCTGTCTCTTGGCCTGGGATCCGCCCTTGGTGCAGCAGTCTATCAACGCATCTCCACCCCTGCAATTGAAGGCCGTTCTGATGGTTAGATATATGATTTAATTACTACAATTTATAGTTATTAATTCATTGCTTTTAGAAATATTCGTTAATTTACTTAATTTTGGTATTTAATTGCAAGTGAAAGCTTTGTGGATGCTATAATGATGTATTATGGTTTTTCTCAGATGTGAGCAAGCCTACAGGGAGCGTGGTGATCGTCACACCTGAAACTCATGGCGCCGCCGCTCAAGTCAAGAAATCGTCTGTCTTATCCAAAACAAAACAACCTGAGGGAGAATTGTGCCTAACCCCAGGATGTGTTCAAACTGGTAATAATAAAATACTAATTTGCATCTTTTTTCATTACATTTTTTCTGTATACGTTATAATAGTAAGAGATGCTGACGACGAGCCCAATGCTTTTGTTTATGATTAAATCACACCGTATAGTTTGATCTATGAGCTGTTCGATTATATTTCATGAATTGTAACAATTTGTATACATAATTTAAAAATAAATTTTAAAATGTTGAATTGCTTGTTAAATTTTATGGAAGTTCTATTTAAATCTTAATTTTAGAAGTGCAATATTACTTTAGTACTTCATTTTACATTTTAAAATCCTCCTTTCTCAAAAGTTACTTGCATTCATTTTTCATTTTTATGCTGCATTAAAAATTATATAAAGCCTGTCAATTAAAAATAAACTGATGGAAAATTTATTAACTTTCTCTGCTACACGTGACACACGTGATATATGTGGCATTGTCACTTGACATTTTTATTAATATTACTGTTTGTTATCGATTTATATATACAATTGAGTCATCGATATGATAAAAAAAATACGGTGTGAGAGAAAAATAATCTACATAATATACGTTTGATAAAAACGATCGTAAATAAAGCACTAGCTCTGCTTTCATAATTTATTCGCACTATTAAATATGCCAAAAACAAGTTTTATGTAAAATAAAATTTGCTAATTATTCATATTTATACACATTGGATCCAATAATGCGAATAATTTTTTTTAATTTTTTTGTTATGGCTATACTGCAGCATTTGTGGGGTACGTCGTATACCTTTTGTATTAGGTTCATAAATTAAGTTGAAACACGTGTTATTACGTTAGATATGATTAGATATGATTCTTGATACAAGGAGATAAACGAAAATATTTATTAATATATATAACCATATACAATAAAAAAAATTTGGTATAACCATGATTATAAAAATAAATTCTGTATATATGATATATGAAACTAAAATTTATTTCTTTATAGCTGCGAGTGTGTTAAAGAATATGGATGACAAGGTAGCTCCTTGCGATGATTTCTACGGCTTTGCTTGTGGTTCATTTGTTCGTGATACCATCATTCCTGATGATAAAACATCGGTCAATGGTTTCAACGTGATTCACGATAAACTTCAAGAACAGCTTAGAGCTGTAGTCGAGGAGCCAGTAAAAGAGATCGAACCACGTCCTATCCAACTTGTCAAGAATCTCTATAAGGCTTGCATGAACAAGAGTAAGTGTATATGAATTGATAATGCATTAGTTTTTTGAAGACTTTTTTTTTTTTTTTTTTTTAGTTTGAATTTTAATAAACGATACATTATTTTCTTGCATAAAGGTTTGATTGAAAAACGTGGACTGGACCACGTGAAAACATTACTGACAAAACTTGGAGGTTGGCCGGTAATTGAAGGTGAAGATTGGAATGTCGGAGCTTTCTCTTGGCTTCAAAGTGTGTACAAATTCCGTGATGCTGGTTTCAGCGTTGATTATTTCATCGATTTTTCAGTAACAACTGATCTGAAAAATTCAACTAAAAGAACGATTGATGTAAGAAATTTTTAATGTAAACAATTTTTTTTTAATAATATACAGATTTACGTACTATTAAATAAATATGTTTTAGCTGGACCAAGCCTCTCTTGGTATGAGTCGCGAGTACCTTACTAAGGGCCTCGATGATAAAGTCGTGGCTGCGTACTATTCGTACATGGTGGATCTAGCGGTCATCTTTGGAGCAGATCGCACCAAAGCAGAAAGTGAACTCAAGGAGTCCCTCTTGTTTGAGATTGAACTCGCAAACGTAAGCGATTATATTTGTTTGTTTGCTTGTTTGTCTGTTTGTTTATTGTTTGTTTGTTTATTGTTTGTTTATTTATTTATTATTTTATGTCAGATTTCACTACCAATGGAGCAACGTCGTAATGCTACGAAGCTGTACAACCCAATGACTGTGATCGAATTGGAGAAAGGACACCCTTCCATTCCTTGGCGTGAATATTTCGGTAAACTCTTGCCTCCTAGTGTACAAATCACCAGTGATGAAGTAATTATTATCAATGTACCTGAATACCTGTCAAAACTGGAGCATCTTCTCATGAATACACCAAAGAGGTTGGTTAAACTGTGTTTCATGACATGCACTTATAAATTAATTAATCAATAACCATTAAATCATATAGATCGTTAAATAATGGTAACACTCATTGTTCTTTACAGAAGAAAGGCATTAATAATTTTAAATTCTTACGAAAGAATTGTTATAAACAATATTAATAAAATTCTCAATGTTTCAGAGTGCAGGCAAATTACGTGATGTGGCGTGCTGCCAGTGCCACTGTCAGTTATTTGACCGAAGACGTTCGCAAGAGACAACTCAAATACTATACTTCACTGTCAGGAAAGACTGAGCGAGAAGCTCGCTGGAAAGAGTGTATTGACATTGTTAGTGGCAGGTGTGCAAATTTTATTATTAAAATTACTTTATTTTTTATAACATTTTGCATATTTTAATGCAAGAATAATACTTATTATTTTAGTATTGCAAAAGAAAAATATATAAAACATATATGATTGTTTTTTCTCAGCCTAAGTATTTCAACTGGAGCTCTGTACGTACGTAAATACTTCAAGGAAGAGGCTAAACGCAACGCACTTGATATGGTTGAAGATATTCGGGCAGAGTTCAGCAAAATTCTGAAAAATCTGGACTGGATGGACGATAAAACAAGGTATGAAATTAAGTGTCATTATTAAGTAAAAATGTTAACTGTAATTTCATAAATAATAAATAATTTCACAATAATTTTCAGTATAACCACTAAGAATTTTAAAATTTCTTAATAGTGAACCTAAAATTTATTGTAGAAAATATACATATTATTATTATTATATATGCATGCATATTTGGAAAGTTAATATTTTTTTAAACTTATACTGAATATTAATAACTGTTATTACATGTTCATACAAATGTCCTATATATTTGTAATCACATTGATATACTCGTACAGCATTTTAGTTGAAGATAACTAAAATTGCAATAATTCATGTCTGTATAATAAAAGTACTTTTTATTATTTCGAGTAGTTAAAAAAACAAAATGCTTATCATGCAAAATAATGACGTTTATACAATATGTATTTTTTATTTTTTATTTGTTTTAACGCGTAATTTTTATTTCTTTTTACCAGACAAAGTGCATTAGAGAAGGCAGCAACCATGGCCACTCACATCGCGTACCCTGATGAACTCTTGGATGATACTAAAATTGCTAAGTTCTACGAAAACGTGAGTATATATATTTTTTTTTTTCATCAAAATCTTGAATAAAATTAATGATTAACATAGATTTAAAGTACTGCTATGTATGTACGTAATAAATTGAAAATATAACAAATTAATTTATATTTTAGCTTGAAATCAACCCTGATTTATACTTGGAAAGTGTTCTTAATATGACGTCATTCGGTACCAATTTCTCATTCAATCGCCTTAGACAACCCGTTAATAAAACTGATTGGATCACACATGGACGTCCTGCTATCGTTAATGCATTCTACAGCTCAATTGAAAATAGCATTCGTAAGTCAAAACTCAGCTTAAAATTAAACATTAATTAATATATATCATAGTAATTAATATACACGTTATACTTCTTATGTGTTATGGAATTTTTAGTACTGAATGTTATGTCTATTACATTATCTGAAACAAAATTGCATCGTCCACAAAATTGAAATTTGTGTTAAAGTTTATTTGTCGCCACTAACTCTTGCTATTATCCTGCTATTACATAGAGTTCCCAGCTGGAATTCTTCAGGGAGTCTTTTTCTCCAATGATCGTCCTCGCTACATGAACTACGGAGCTATTGGTTTTGTTATTGGACATGAAATTACGCATGGATTTGATGATCAGGTATAAATAAGTTCACAGTGATATTTTTAAGTCTCATGATACGCACGTTGCGATTTTGTCACGTTGATAAGACAATATCTTGACGGGACAGTAAATAATGGTAATTGAAAGACGTTAAAGGTATAGCACACTATATAACACAACTATTATATTATACTATCAAACTATACTACTATTAACCTGTAAGCCATAGAGGTTCATCCAGTTCAAAATTAAAAAGTGCACTTTTTTTTTTCAAACGAATGAGGCCCCACGTACGCCGCATGCAGTAACGGACATCCATTACATAAGTTCAACAATATTTGCTAGTTTTAATGTATATACATGAAGCTATATGCGTGGTGACATGCACATACCTACATATATATTAACATTGCCCTGGTCCGTCTCCTTTTATATATATATATATATATATATATATATATATAATATATAATATTTTTTACATTATTATTAAGCTTTATGATACAATTTTTGAAGAGTCAGCCCGATTGCAGGTCTTACCTGGTTACAAAACTGACTACTCTTTTAAAAGACTTTTTTTTTTTTTTTTTTTTTTTACTATTATTTTTTCAAGCTTTATTATCGACTCTTTCCATTACGATTATCCATTACAATCATTATTATTATCATTATTAATTAAATCTGTAGTATTGGAAGTTTTATATTTATTATTTTAAGTAAATACTTAAACACGGAGAACAGATAAGGTGTAGTTATAACATATTATTAACATATATATGTTAAGTTTATGAGTCTTTTTTTTTTTTCTTTTTTCTTTTCTTTTCTTTCATTTTTGATATTATTATAAGCCTATGCGATCAGGTCTGTGTGATAGCACTGTATCTATATATTAAAAATAATATTGTGTTTTCTTGTTCTACAGGGACGTCAATTTGACAAAGACGGCAACCTCGTAGACTGGTGGGATCCCACTACACGTGAACACTACCTCAAGAGATCTCAGTGTATCATTGACCAGTACGGAAACTACACCGTAGAAGAAGTTGGATTGAATGTGAGTGTTTTTTCGTAATTTTAGATTATCAAAAGCAAGCAGATATATCATGCCATTCATTATATACTATTCTCAAACAAACGAGCAAATATCTTATTTTCAAACATTGGCAGTTTGGTCATATTTTAATATTTATATGAATTTAGATAAGCGATTAAAGTAACTCCACCTCTCTGTTTTTTTAATTCAATAAAAACAACAGCATTTAAATCTTTATTTTCATGTTTATGCACAGAAGTTCATGATTAAGTAATTATTATTATTATTATTTTATATTACAGATTAATGGCATCAACACGCAAGGAGAAAATATTGCTGACAATGGAGGTATTAAGGAAGCATATCGCGCATACAATTCATGGGTAGCCAGAAATGGAGCCGAGGGTCTGTTACCAGGACTGCCATTCACCCAACGTCAAATGTTCTGGATGAGCGCAGCTAATGTATGGTGTAGCAAGTACAGACCTGAAACTATGAAGCTGAGAATTTTAACAGGTTTCCATTCACCAGGAAAATTCAGAGTTAATGGTCCTTTATCAAATATGGAAGATTTCGCTAAAGATTTTAATTGTCCTGTTGGTTCCAAAATGAATCCAGTTAATAAATGCGCTGTGTGGTAAAAATAATAATAATAAAAGAAAGAAAACAAGAAAGAAGAAAATAAGATGTTTAAAAAAATAAACATGGTTTGAAAATTAAAACTTTTCTAGGGGGAAAAAAATAGCATGAACTGAAAACTATTATAATTTTTATTAATTATATAATTATTTATGAGATATGAAAATTATGAAAAAAGTCCTCTTTTTTTTTTTTTTTTTTTTTTTTAGATAATTATAATTAATTGTATTGCAATAATAAATTTTGATTAAGTTTTTTTTTTAGTAAATTAAAATAATGTTTTAAATATTTGTGATATGCAAATATCATGTCACTGTATAATGTCTCTCTACTTGTCTATGATACACATCTATATAAAAATGTTTTGCGAAACGTATTTTATAAGAAATTCATTTCGTAGTATTTTTTTTTTTTTTTTTTTTCACGTGGCATGCAAAACAAATTTCATATCAGCGCAGCCTAAAAAGTTCAGTTCAAAAAAATTTATTGTTACTAATTAAGTTTTGTTATAAATCGAGTTAAAATGCAGTTTTAACATTTTAGTTATTTTTAAGAACTGATAAAACAAACTTTGATCATCAAAGATTTAATTTATTTATAAAATATAAAAATATACAGTATATAATTATTTGTAATAAATGTGGTTATTAAATCATGTAGATTATCCATTGCTATATAATGTATATGTGTACATATGATATGTATGTATACCTATATATTATATAAATTTGCAAGAGGAGTTTGTGGATAGGTAAAGAAGTATTTATAATAAAATAAAAAATAATAATTAAAAAATATTTTGCATTTTTTTTAATCAGTATAATATTATCCCATATTATTATCCCTAATCCTTATATTTTAAATTGTTCTACATACAAATAATATACAATAATACTCATCTTGTGCATTACAGGAGCTAAAAAAACTTAATAATTCTGCGTTGAATTTTTTTCTTTTCTCTTTTTTCCTCGAATGTGACGTTTGCCAATAATTTGCATATTCTAATATTGCTGTAACCCTCTTGAAACTCAAATATACAGAAATTTAAATATTCGGATATGCTAAAAATAAAGGATAAAACGAGCTTTCATTAGCACTACTAAATTTTTTATAATCATAGTTTAATATTTAAAAATCATTCAGAATAAGAACCCTTTACTTTATTTGAGACAAAAGTTACCCCTTTTTCTTTTCTTTTTCTTTACTTTTTTTTGTCTTTTTTTTTTAATATATTTTAAGAAATTAATAAATATAATATAAATCTAATAAGAGAGTTAATTTTGAAGATATATAATGTTTAAAACACCATTAATATATTATATATATATAATATATATATATATATATATATATATATATATATATATATATATATATATATATATATATATATATATATATATATATATATATATATATATATATATATATATATATATATATATATATATATATATATATATATATATATATATATGTTGTAACAATTGAATTTCGAGCGAGGTATCATGATGATTGAAGAAATGTTGGTTTTACCTTTTTAAGACCCTGGGCTTTTCACTCGCTGAAGTTTGTCTTGAATTTTAACAAATTAAAATTACGTCACAATACAATGTACATATTAAAAACTCAATTCACTATATATAGTCTTTAAAATTTACATAGCTATGTTAAAATTACACTACACAAACATGAACGTTTTCGGAAAACTGCATAATATAAAAATATATGTGTGTCGGTTTTCCTTACTCCTTTGTCACTAGGAGGAAAGAGGAGCCATGGGAGTTTTGTGTGAGATAGATCATATGCTTGCGTTCTACAAATTAGACAGCTTATACATACAATACAAAACCTCCCTCCCAAAACTCCCAACCATTAATTTATCAACCTACTCTCCTATAACCTGTATCCCCCCACCCCCCACCCCCACATCACTTATTCCCACTTCCAACCAACACCTCTCATTACAATGTGTATAAGTATCTACAGAAGAAAGCTGTCTTCCTCGGAACATCTTATCAATGTAAATAGTTGTGTTAACTGTACCATCAAGATCTTCACCTATGGACTTCATCATGGCAAGGCACTTGCTACGTTTCCCTATTCTTTCCAAAAATATTATATTATTTGGGTTTGAATGCATTTAATGAACTTTAAAATAAAACCTTATCTTGGAGAAAGTCTTGATGGCACAGGTTACTCAAATATTTACAAGTTTACTAAGACGTTTTGTTTAACTATAAGCAACTGAAGAAGAGGGCTGTTGCTCTCGAAACGTCTTATGTTAGTAAACTTATAAATATTTGTGTAAACTGTGCCATCAAGACTTTCACCAAGCTATGGACCTCATTGTGTGGTAAGGCGCTTGTTAGTTTCTCCTATATATATATATATATATATATATATATATATATATATATTTATATATATACCCGAGTAGAACGCTAAGTATGACAATTCTATGATTTTTCAATGAAATTTCAATGAAATGTCCCATAACGATGACACAACTGCGATTTAATGAAGACAAAGTATGACAAAGTCACAAAAATAATTTTTTTAAAATGTCTAACAATGAAATTTCGATGACAAAAAGACGACATAACGACGACATGAAATTTTTTGTTTTTACAAAAATGAAATAAGTATGACAGCAAAAAATTATTGATGAAATAACGATGGCAGTTTTATTTTTCAAAAACCTAAATGCGACACAACGACGACAACGATTAAAATTCAATATGTATGAAATAACGATGACACGAAGAAATAATAATTTAAATTATTATTTCTTCGTGTCATCGTTATTTCATACATATTGAATTTTAATCGTTGTCATCGTTGTGTCGCATTTAGGTTTTTGAAAAATAAAACTGCCATCGTTATTTCATCAATAATTTTTTGCTGTCATACTTATTTCATTTTTGTAAAAACAAAAAATTTCATGTCGTCGTTATGTCGTCTTTAAGTCATCGAATTTTCGGTTTTAGCTGGTAGATTGATAGAAAAATATCATTATATATAATTAATCTATATTAATATAACGTGTTTGATTAAAATTACTACTGACATAATTAGATTTTTTTTCCTATGTGCAAAAATGCATGCTAAACGGTTTCGGAGTGTGTATTTTTCAATATTGTAAAAATATAAAATAATTATTTTATATTATATTAGTTATTAATGTAACGAAATTTAATATTTTACTAAAAATTATGCCAATCTAAATCAGCTTTAAATATAGTCAATGTGCTTATTATTAACTCTATAAACGTAACAAAAAATGTTAAATTGATTGAATTTTTATTGTTATATATTTCTTAACACGCGTACGATAAGGCAAATTAATTGCAAGCATTAAAAGAAAATTTAAAAAAATATATTATAAATATGTTTCAAACAATTCAAAATTTAGTATTGCATAAATATATGGAAAGTAATAATTTAGTGCCAAAACTGACAATTATTATAATCACTTATTTAGCATTTTTTTAATACATAAAAAATGCATAAAAAAAAATATTAAATATTGCAAATACATTGTTGCGTTTAATTAATATTCAATACAAGCAATATATATTTGATAAATACATATTATGATTAGAATCCTGTGCGAAATCTTTGTGGTAGTGCAATGTAATATACAGTAGGTTTTTTTGGTGACTCTCAGACTTGAAAAAAAAAATCAAAGTCAAGAATTAATACCTATTTTTTCGTTTGTTTCGGAGGTTTTGATACTTTTTAGGGCAGGTAATAAAAGTTTTAATTATTTATAAAATATGTAATTTACTACAAAAATGACGATTTATTGTGTTTTCTGACTTAGATTTGCATAAAAGTATTCACTTGATTACAAATTAATTAAGAAATCTGCAAAACAAGTTTCAAGTGAGACTTAAAAAATGCTGGGTTACTGAGTTTGGAAAGCTTTTTTATATAATATAATGCGAGCTACTCTACACGAAAGAAGAAAACTCCAACCCCGTATATAAAATTTCATGTTAGGCAGGTAGCATTTTGGTATATAGGCACTAGATTTTATTAACAGGCAGATCTCCGAGGTGGTCGCGCGGTGTACTTTGAAAGTTTGTCGTCGATATTTCATATTTTTACATTATTAAAATTATCCTGAAAATTTTTGTCATCTTTATTTCATACATATGTCATTGAAATTTCATCGATAATTTCTAGTAGTATAATTTTGTCGTCATTATTTCTCATTTATGTCATCGTTGTGTCATACTTATGTCATCGTTGTTTCATACTTATGTCATTGAAATTTCGTCGAAAATATTTTGCTCATTTTGCTAATATTTCTATTTTTTAACTCCATATAAATAACATGGGGCTAACGATGAAATAACGATGAAATGGGACACGTTTCATCGTTATTTCATCTTTGTGTCGCATTTATTTGTCATTCTTATTTCATCGTTGTGTCATCGTTAAATTAATTAATCGGGTATATATATATATATATATATATATATATATATATATATATATTATATATATATATATATATATATATATATTCTTTTCCAAACTGAAATGGTTTAACCTTTCCTAATTAATTATTCTTTAAAATAAAACCTTTTTTTTAAATAAATACTCATAAAATGATAAATGAAGCTCATAAATGAACATACTAATTACTAACTACAGCATCTTTTTTTTAACACAATTAAACTGGACCTAATAAATTAAAAGACAATTCAATATAGTTTTATAATATGACTTTTAATTTAAGACATAATACACCAGCATAATATTACACTATGCTGCACAGCAGTACATAAATGATATACATATAGATGTTCGTTTTTATTACTCTTTATTATTATAATTATTCACCAAGAACCTATATGAACATTAAAATTAAGAGTTTTGGTAAATTTATTAAAAGAAGAATTCAGAAGTGATATTATTTTAATTGCTGATGGCTTTAATTTTTGGAATAAATAACACATTTTTATAGTAAATTGTTTTTTTAAGAAACAAAAATCACATATGTTTTTATGTTAATATAGCATATTAACTAGTTTTATAGAAATAATAATGTGAATTTTATTATAGGTTCACTTTGTGATATCACGACAGTTCATTTAATACAATACGTTAATGTTTTAATAATTCAATTAAATATCCAAGTACTTTTTTTTTTTTGTCTTCCCTTAATTGGCATCTTTACACTTACTGAACATATTCACTGGTGCCTTCTTTGTATTTTTTTTTTCTTTGTTTCTTTTTTACACATACGAGTTTTTTTTTTTTTTTAAACAATTAATAACATTTATTTTTTTAATATTATTATATATATATACAAAGTGAGACAAAAATTAAAAAATTTAATATATATTTTCATATTTTGCTGCACATAAAATTTAAATTCCTTTAAGATTATATCCCTCAAAAACATAAAATAAAAAAGTACTAAAAAAATAATAAAAAAGACAGGCAAAAAATAGGTGCAGGGCAAACTGATTAATTGAAGCTTATACTAGTTACTATTAATAGGGTAAAATTTTTACATGAAATATTTGATAAATATAATTTTGAATAAAAAATGGAGAGAAAAAAAAAGTTGTGGCAAGGAAATACAATTAATGTTAGTGGAATGTTATGAAAGCTTCATTGTTTTATAAAACGTTATCTAACCTACCAAAAATTAGCAGAATAATGCTTTTCTTTTAGTTAACATTATTTTAATTCTAACATTCAGTAGAGTGGATGTAATAAAAAATCCATTATGATTTATTTAGCCTAATTAAAAGTCATTAAATTAGCCTTTCATTTGAAGAGGAAAATAGCAATTAGTTAAAAGAAAAAAGTTAAAAGGATATGTTGTAATCATAAGACTTCCATATGCACCATAACTTGGTGAAAACAACTCCAATTTAAATTGCCACGCCCAATAAAACCAAATTTTGAATGGTTCTAAATACATAAAAATATATAAAATAATTTTTTTAACTTTAATAAATAATATATTTATTCTTAAATAATTAAAATATAACTATTTACTAAAAAGCCTTTCGTACATTTTGCTAGTAAATAACTTCCAGATTTATTTTATTAATGACACTCTGAAAAGAAAAGAGAACAAAACATTTTGAGACTTCATAACAAAAATCTAAAAAAAAAAAAAAGAAATCTGAATGCAACAATCAACAAATTACTAAAAGGCATAAAATAATATTAACAAATAGGGAACAAATGCAGAAATTTTTCCTAAAACAATGCCTGTCTTTAGGAAAAAGGTGACGAGAAAAAATAAAACGTATATTTGACAAACTGAAAACAAAACAATAATGTGCCAAGTACACTTTTTGAGATACAATTTTTTATTTTACTGCTTTATATGAAAACTTTGATAACATGGTATTTCCACAAGGTAATAAAGTAAAATTTTATATCTCACTGTCAAATATTGTACAAACTGTATTTGTAAGAAAACAGCCAGACTGAACAGTTTTAAAATAAATTGCAATGATCAAATTGCTGAATATTATCAACCAATCTGAAACATCACAATTTAAATATTATGGTATTTATTTACTGGTTTCCAAATTTAAAAAAAAAAAAAAAAAAGTGAGACGAATGTTTAGCAGTTAGTTCTCATCTACCTTGAAACAGAAATCTTATTGAAATTTCCTGTATCATCTTTCATTGCGTATTATAATAACAATTATACAACAATTAGTGCTGAAATATACTTAATTGCTCTCCTTACATACATTTTGTTCTTCCTTTTTTATGTTAAAATACACCCAATGATATCAATTTTTATATATATATATATTTTTTTAATTCTTAAATGCTAAGATTACTACAATTTTTACATATTGAAACAACATTATTACTTTGTTAATAATATTATCAGTTTATAGCTACTGAAAATGAAATGAAGAATTATCATTTCTTTATGTAACTCCTCACATTTTTGGACTTACTTTGTTTCATATCTAGTAATCCAATTTTCTACTCTATACAAATTTTTGGGGGATTCAAATGTACCTAAATCTGTACCTAACTCTTGAGGCAAAATTGTGTTACCAGATAATTGTTCATAAGTTTTCTGTTATAAACAAGGTACCTATTAGTGGAAATCTCTAAATTTGGAGAAACATAAGCATTACTAACATTTGCAGTTTTCATGGGTTTCGTGTTAATCAAAATTACTCTCATCATTATTGAATACTTTTATTTGTAATATCTGAAGACAAGTGTGCATGTATATAAAAAAAATTGTCAGTGTAATATATCAAGGGCTATGCATTTTGGTACTTCTACAAGTTTCGCACTCACACTATTGAAACATGTGTATTCTCCATGCTCCTTACTATTGAACATTAAACATTTTGGCCACGCCTACTATTGAAACATCAGAATAGGCCTAGCGTACTCAAGTATACCAATATCAGGTACAGTAAATAATGTAATGCTTCAATAGTAAGGAGCACGGAGACTACACGTTTCAATACTGTGAGTGCGAAACTTATAGAAGTTCCAAAATGCCGCATAGCCCTCAATATATTGTTCTGGTTAGCAGTTTTATGAGCTTCTATAACATCCTTTCAAACAAGGTAAAAGATACTAATAATGTAAAGGGGGGAGATATTTGCATGAATTTACTAGAAATTTCTCCGAATAGAAGATAAAATCTAACAACTGTTATATTATTACGTATCTTTGATCTTCTATGGAAGCACGGCAAAGAAGAAGAAAAAAAGTGAGGTGTCTAATTTTTATTCCTGCATAACCTATTGCAAGATAAATTGATTGATTCAAAATAAATGTTTTCAAAGGGAAGAATAGTAAATACAACACACCTTACCATGATGATGTCCATAATAAGGTGAGGATCTTGATGGCAAAAAATAATAAATAATAAATAAAATATTTATGTTAACTGTGCCATCAAGGTCTTCACCTAGCCACTGATATCATCCAGTTGCTTTGCTATCATTACATAATTTGAGTTTGCATAAAATTATTTAGAATAAGCAGATAAATGCATTCAGTAATGTTTTTATTTTAAATGGGGGGGGGGGGGGTAGTTTCCTATACAAATAACAATGGATTTAGGACATTTTCACAGGGTCATTGAGATCATTAAAAAATCTTCATAAAAATTCTTACCTTGTACCTATTTTATTTTACATGAATACACTGGATTACTAGATATGTAGACAAATCTTTCTTATTAAATGATCATATATAAGAAGAAAGAAATATTATCGTAACATTGAATTTAATTATTTGGAACAAGATTTATCAGCCAAAACAAATAGGTAGGTCAACATTTACATAGTTTTATATTTCAAGATAGTGTTCTCAAGCATGCTTTTTATGAATGAAATATATTTAGTGTATACTGTGTGTAACAAGTTGTTGTTTTTTTTTTTTTTTTTTTTTTTTCCTTGTTAGTTTTTAATGACATTGATAAACAAAAGTTTCTACTGTGATTTTAAGTTGAAAGCATGAGATATATACCATTTTCACTTCACATTAACACATTGCATGCTGCTCCTATAGTTGTTATTTTATTATTATTTTCATTTTTTTTTTTTTCTAAAGAGCAAAGTCTCACACAAACACGTTTTTTAACATTCAAATACTGGCAATCACATACATAGTCACAAACTGAAAATTTGAGGCTGTTATCTATAATAATTAAACAGTCTGCACATATAATAAGTAGGTAGGGTTGGGCACTTGACAAAAAAAAAAGAATTTATTTTAAAATCACTTTAAAATCATAAAACATCATTACATATACATATATAATAAACTTACAAGTTAACACATTTACATATTTATATTAAGATTTTTATTTTTATTATTATTATTATTATTATTATTATTTTTTTTTTTTGCTACACTTTTTTTTCTTTCTTTTGGACTGTTTATAATTATTATTTTTCATAGTCGATACATACATATTGATGAATTTAATTGGTCAAGAAATCAGCTGCCCAACCCTAGCTGATAAATAGGGCTTAAAATAAAAAGAGCCCTACATTGTTCAAACACAGCACATAGGGTTGGTCACATAGGACCTTTGTCTTGTTGCATTGAAGCATTCAGTCGATCTTGACAGTGGAGTAGATTTTACGAACAAATACGCTTGTACCAATGTAACCTACTGTGCCACAAAGTAGACCAAGGGCCATACTGAATAGAGCCATGTAGCCAAAGTAGAAGACCGTTTGGAAAAGACCATACATTCTGAAACATGATAAAAATGATTTTCATTAGCAAAATATAGTTTGACAAACTAATGTACTTTAAACCATCATGATTGTATATGATAAAATTAAAAGGATAGAGGAAACCAGCAAAGGCTTTACCATAGTAAAGCTTATAATTTAGAGAAAAACTTGTTAGTACAGAGATGAAAAACACATTGGTAACTTTTTACAAAATGTTCATATTGAAATTACTGTGTTAACTTTTTTGCAACTTTTTTAAGCTTGAAAAGGCTAACAAAAGCACACAAACACAACTTTTCTCTTAAAGTATAAAGCTAGTCCCAAGAAGCTAAGAATACTTCAAGGTCATATGAAAATCTAACAATAGATTATTTGTAGAAAACAAACTAGTACACCATTTTGGGCGATTGTTCAAAAAGTCAACCTATCACCCACATTGTTGGAATCAAGGGACCTTAATAACATGTTTATTATCTCTGTGCTAACATGATATTCAATAATAAAAAAAAGAATAGAATTACCAGCAAGGGCATTACCACAATAAAAGTTCTATGGAGAGTTCAAGGTCTCACGTGGCACAGAGTTTTAATTATAAAAATGTTCATAGCTGAGAGCTTTCGTCATATATTAATGACATAATGACTTAATCATAGAAGAGATTTACTTGAGCAAATCACGCAGCAGTGTGTAGAAGACTAATTAAATATCTTCTTTGATTTGAACTTGTACTGTGGTAAGGCTCTTGCTGGTAATTATGTCCTTTTCTTTATTACTGATCCTAACCACGATGATTTTTTCCTTAAATTGACTAAAATGATATTCACCAGAGACCAGACTATACCCCGTAAACCACTTGTTTGATTTAAGAACTTCACTACCAGTGGTGTCACAAGAGCAGGGAGAGACGTTCTTCAATCAAGCAAGTACTTGCAATCCATATGTGAAAACTGTGGTTTACTGGGAAGGATATCATTTACTATAGTAAGGCTTTTAATCGTTTCCTCTATCCTTCTTTATCAATATGTATTTTATATCAACTTTGAGAGTTTTGTTTACTCAAAAGAAAATAGTACTCTAATTTGATGAATGCATAGACACTATTATTAGTATTATTGTTACTATAGTGTATAAATATCTTACAGTTTAAATAATAAAAACTACATTGTAAGTACTAAGAATATTGACTCATACAAAAAATATGGAGTGTTCACCACAACTCTCCGTCCCTCTAAATTCTTCCTTTCCATATTAATAATATTTGCAGATGAAGTTTTTTTTTTTTTTTTTTTTGTTCCTTAGGAGTTAAATTGTATTGCACAATTTTACTAGGGTTATCACTTACTTGGTTTTAAAGAAGAAGTAATAAAACGAATACAGGTAGACATAACCAGATGTGGAGGCAGCTGCTAAGAAACTTGTCCATTGCCTATAATCACAATATCATCAAATTAATGTGCCTTCAAATGCTTTGAAAACTGTTCTCTTCATATTGAATTTCTTTACTATATTTACTAGAAATATCAATGAACTTATTCTAAATATTCATTTAGTATTGCCAACTCACATGCAACCCACATGATAATTCTGATAATATCTACTTCCTGCCCAATGTACTACACAGGACCAGAACACTATGTCAGGGCCGAATGTTATCAAAATTAAATAATCGGGCAGTTCAAAAGTTGGCATTCATACCTCCATTTGTCAATACTTGAGGGAAAAATGCATTGGGAATGAACTAACGCATATTTTATTCTTTTAGTTAAATGCAAAATGATGTTTTGAGAAGAAAAGCAATGTAAATGCAAAGAAATAATCTCCAAAAAAAGTTATATTTTTTCTTGCATACTTACCAGCGATAGTCTTCTGCATTTAGTAAGAAGTATGTGCAAACTATAGTCACACAAACAGTTACTATCATCAGGATGACAAACACAAGCAGCATAAAACCATATACGTAGTAGATTTTGTAAGCCCAGAATGAGGTAAAAATGAAGTACCTGTAATATTAATTTCTAAATAAATTGCATTGCTCAATGGCTTGTTATTTTTTAATAATGACAAAGCCAAAATTGAATAATATCCATACATCTCAATGAATATGGATCCAAAAGGTAGAACTCCTCCCAAAAAGACAATCACAGCTGGCTCCATAAACCATTTTTTCTCAGGAATGGGACGTGGTACAGCATTAATACGGCATGGGAAATCAGGTTGTCCAGCAAGGTTGCGACCAAGTACAGTACCCACTAGCGTCAATGGCAAGATAACAAATAGGCAGATGCATGTCACGGCAACCTAAACAATAAGAAATAAAGTTGGTAAATGTGTACCACATTGTTGTAACTCTAAGTTAAATTCAATGACAACAGGTCTCACCATTGTTCCGAAGGGGATGGCACGGGATGCATGGTAATAGATAGCAATGAAGTTGATGAGGAAAGCAGTTCCACAAACAAGTGCCGGCAGCATGAAGGCAGATAACAGCATTTGCCTAATCCATACCTGATAACATAGCATTTCATGACCATTTTAAAATTAACTAGACAACTACATTTCCACTGTAGTGATATCATTTTTTTTTTTTTTTTTTTTTTTACTACAAATTATAATAACAATATATCGATGGTGTTGCGGCTAAACCACGCTTCTACTTTTAGCGTGTTTCCTTACTTTCACGCATCTACGTTTATCGCGATAGCCATAAAAACGCGTATCTACATTTATCGCGACAGCAGGTAAAAACATATCTACACCTGTTTTCCTATGTAGGAATGTTTTTACCTGTTGTCGCGATAAATGTAGATACGCGTTTTTATGGCTATCGCGATAAACGTAGATGCGTGAAGGTAAGGAAACACGCTAAAAGTAGAAGCGTGGTTTAGCCGCAACACCAACGATATATTGTTTTCTCTTTCCAATCTGGACAAGAAAATAAGTTTGAAAGAAGAGAGGATGAGGAAGAAGAACTCATGAAAAAGGGATTAAAGAACATAATACAATAATGAGGAAAGTATTTTATTTTTTACACAAGACTCTTTTGAAAGAAATATAAAGGATCAATAAAGGACAGTTTCATTGTTTAATGTACATTCTTTTGAGTAAACAAAGAATAAGAAGCCTCTATGACTGTATTGTCTGATTTTTTTTTTTTTTTTTTTTTTTTTTTTTTTTTTTTTTTTTTTTTAATGACCTTAACACTTCATTAAGTGGTAAATTACAAGGAAATGATACAGGAAACCAGCAAAGGCCTTATCATAGTGAAGAAATATCAGAGAAACTACATTTCAGTTGTTGCAAATAGAGACCTCGTTGTAGAGTTTTTTGTTTTGTTTTGCGACCTTGAATCTTACCTGTTCTTTACATAGAGCTCAAAGTTGCATGACAAAAAAAAAAAACACCTTTACAGAAGCAGGTTTCTATTCGGAACAACTGATCTGTAGTTTTTGTCCAAGTCTGTAAGAACAAATGAACAAACTACCAGTTTTAAAGGCGTAGAACACCTTGAACAAAAAACTTGCCTAATATCCTAACATACCCAAATATCATCATTATTTTTGCCGGAGTCAATGATTTCTAATTTATTGTCCATTTACAAAATGTCAGTTGCGGGTTTACTACGTCACAGCTTGCCTGTTTCCGCGCGCGTGGACCAGGCGAGCTGTGACGTAGTAAACCCGCAACTGACATTTTGTAAATAGAAAATAAATTACAAATCAGTGACTCCGACCAAAATAATGTTGATATTTGGTTATGTTAGGATATTAGGCAAGTTTTTTGTTCGAGGTGTTCTACGCCTTTAAGTAGAACTCCTCTCCCTATTTAATTTTTTTTTTATTATGTTGTTGTTATATTTATGTTATTTTTGACGAAGCAGTAGTATTGGTGTGCATGGTAGGAGATCACATGTGTATGGGCATTTGCCTTTTTCTCCCTCCCTATTGGGTTATCATGATCTTTTTTTGGTGTCAATTTTTTTTGTATTGTTATGTTTTTAATGCCCAATAAACAATTATTTAATTCAATTTTAATTTTTTATTAATTTAAAACTCCCCCATAGGAGTCTTGAGCCAAATGCTATCCAATGAGTTCTTTATTATCTCCCTGCTAGAAAGATTGTTCAACAAAATTTAGGACATCTCCTCATTAAGGTAAGGCCCTTACTGGGTTCCCCTGGCCTTACTGAGTTCCCCTACCCTTTCTTTTAATCATAACCAACTGCACCAATTAACTGTATACTAATTAGTTTAACATGTAATCAATTCATCCATATATTTAATTTCAAAACAGTACATTAAAAGGTACAGTAAAGTATATTATATTAAATAAGCTTCCCTTAAATGAACTACTATCCCAGCTGTACACCCATCTCTTCTTTAAATCAAAATGATCATTGGTGAATTCTTATCATGGGATCAGTGAGTACTAGTACTTAACACACCATTTAGGCATTTTTCTGATAAAATTAGCAATACACCAACAGAAGGCAGTATGGTCCTGCCGCATTTAATAGCAGCATGAAATTACTGGCAGACGTGTTAATGAAACTGTGTTATCATCTCCTGAACTAACAAAGCTAGAGGCAAGTCTTAAAAATTTGGATACACATGGTATAGGATTGGATTTTGGTGATATCAAAATCACTTTTCTCTAATATTTCCTGGGAAGAAAAAAAAAAAAAAAAAAAAAAAACTTAGAACCAACCTTTTCCATTTAAATAACCTGTAAATATCCATTTGAGTACCATTAATTGCAACAGGACCATACAAGTCAAAGTAAAGGACACAGGGTTTTGGAATTTTGCCCAGCCCAAAAAACACACCTTTTTTTTTTTTTGGGGGGGGGGGGGGGGGGGGGTTACTCACTTAAAAAAAAAAAAAAAAAAAAAAAAAAACTATTTCTGAAGAAAATATAAAGCTTAAAATATGATTTGAAACATTAATGCTGTTCGTAAACCCTGTTCTCTGCTCCTAAAATGACGATCGCCTTTGGTTATTCAAATGGAATGCGCATTTTTTGGTGCAAACAGCATTAATAACTTTTTCTTTTGCTGTTTCTTTTATTTATAACATTTACCGTTTTTTTTTTTTTTTTTTTTTTTTTTTTTTTGAGTGCAACAAATGATGGTCTCAATATAAAAAGTTCTGGTATATTTATAATTTTATACAAAAAAAAAAAATGCTTTAACATGTCTGTTTTAAAAAAAAAATACATGTAGTGGGTTTTATTTTTATTGGGCTTTTTTTAATAATAATAATAAAACCCACAAACGTTTTTTTTAAAATAAAACCTAACAAAACCCACTACCCCCCGTGGGCTTTAAAAAAAAAAAAAAAAAAAAAAAAAAAAAAAAAAAAAAAAAACGGGTTTTCTGAAACCCTGAAAGGGCAAGAGTAATATTGTTGGATAATGTGTATAATTAGCCAAGTACTCACTTTTTTTTCTTTTTTTTTTTAGAACTCTTAGATTATATATATTTTAAATAACCAATTGTAAATGCTAGTTCAGATAATGAAATAAAACTCAATTTTGGCCAGGGGCACAAGGCATCCCTGCCAGCTTATGCTCATCTTCCGTTCCCCAATTTTTCAAATCCATCCATATGTTGTTGATTTCCTATTACATATTTTTATAAATAAAGGGTTGCGTCCCAAATTCCCCCTAGGAAATATAACCTACCCTAACTATAAGCGCGAGAGGGGAAATCAAGATGGCTGGGCTTGCTAGGGCCATAGCAAAAACATTAGTGAGCTTCTGGTGCACACTACTTGCCCTAAAAACTAAGCGCGCGCCTCTAGCGGCAGTAAGAAATTAGGGTATTTTATTCCCTAGCTAAAGCCATAGACCACATAAAACAACATGTACTTTTTAATGAATAAACACGAAATGGGATCTTCAAAACTGATGAAACTTTTTTACAGAATGTTATTGTAGCCCCACGAGAGTGTGAAAATACTGTAAAGTATGCAATTTGCTTAGAAAGTCATGTTTATGACGTCAGAAACATGCAAAAATTAGTATGAAATTGTTGTGCGGGTTGCATAAATTGAATTTTCTGATCACTGCTACGAGACTACTGTTGGGTCTTGAGACAAACTAATGTTATTTATGTAATTAAGTGTTTTGTGATATAAATGCTTATGTTTTTCTCCGGTCTATTCCTTTAAGGGTACTAGGGGGAATTTGGGACACAACCAAGCTTTGTTCACATTATCACCCCCCCCCCCCATTAAAAATAGAATCAATGAAATAATTTGAAAGAAAATACATAGATAGATTAGGAAAAATTGGGGAATGGGAGATAGTATGAGCTTACACTAACGGCGAGTGATACCATGTCTATCTACGTGTTTTTCAATCAAATCTTTTAACTATCAATTATCGCATATGCAAGTTTTCCTAATACATATTTAGCATCAATGGAATATATTTATAAAAGCAATAATTTTATGTTAACTCAGGTTTATTAAATAATCTCAACTAGCTTCAAAAGTATAAACAAATAATTTTACAAGACTTCATAAAGACAGACTTAACAAGGGCCAATACTGATAAACTGTCCTCACAAATCTGTCTATGCTGGTAGTGTTATAAATGTTTATTAATTTTTTTGTTTTATAATGATAGGTGACAAAGTGATGACATTAAAGCCTAGAAAGTTTACCTTTCCACCCATACGAGCATATAGACTGCCTCCACAGTAGCCATTGATAGGTGATGTTGCAGCGTACACAAAGATAGCTGTGCTTAGTAGAGAGCCTCGTCTGTTCGGACAAAAGAAAGTGACAATACGTTAAATATACATTCTGTACAGAAAAATGTATATCCACACATCAATTTGAGAAATTCCATAAAAGAGTTTGTTGCAAAAATTATTATAATTTTATATTGACAACTATTTAGAAACTTCTATGAGTATGTGCACATACATTTTACTCTGCACAAGTAGATATATATTATCTAAAAACCTTATGATTTTTCATAGCAACTTGATTGCTATTGATTTATGTCAATTTATGTATTAATTTATGAATGTAATATAAATACTAATAATAAACATTTAAAATGTTTTCTGACGTTTACTTGCTTCACTGAAGTGGAGAAAATTCACATAAAGACACACACATAAAGAGTTTATGTGGATAAAGACAAGGTTTGCAAATAATTCCATTTAAGTTGTTTAAGAGATCTGGATAGTTTTAAGGGAGTAGGGTACAAACGTCGGCCATTAGACTCAAACTTTTATCATCAAAAAAATCTGAAATTTAACAGTGATACTTCAGCTTGAGACAATTTCAAATATATAAAAATTTTGAGGGGTCACCGTGCAAATTAATTCTATATGATTTTTTTAAATTTTAAACCTATAAGGCCCAATGTTAATTTCAATGATTTTCTTTTTCTTTTTTTCGGAACAGTCAAACACATTGAAATTTTTATCACGGCTAGGTATGACCCTTAGCTACACACCCAAACAAACCCAAAACTTGTTCTAGTTTTTGAGATATAAGGTCGGTACCCTACTTCCTTAACTACAATAATTTGAAGAATGCATAAGCCATGACCACAATTATTATTTTGCAAAGATCTGGGCAAACACCTTAAATGTTATTTGTACACCAAAAATATTAAACTCAAAATAACTGTGCTTCTAAAGGAAAGGGGTAAAATTGAGAATTTAATGCATAAGGTTAGATAAACAGATGGTTAGGTTTGCAGATAAGGTGAGCATTGAATGACTTGCCAAGACAAAAGCTGCCAGTAATACAAATATTTTACGGCGACTTTTGCACCCAACATGCTCAACCTAAAATTAATTGATGGATCTCTGTAGAGATATGCAGATTTAAAGAAAGATGATTAGACAATTAGCTAATTAACCATACTACATACTTTGAGAAACAAAATAGAATACAACATATGATCAATTCTGACATTAAATCTATACAGTAAATGTGCAAATCTCTTTTACTCCAAAGTGCATAAGCTGAAAGTTTACTTACTCGGTATACAGTTCTCCCATTATTGCAAACACAATGACACACAGAGTGACAGTAGTAACTTGGTAGCCAGTACCAATCAGGGCAGAGAATAGGGTAGGATGGGACGCAGGTCTAAATACATCGCCATGAACTTGTTTCCAGCCATATTCATCACCCAAATCTCGCTCCTAATGAGTACAATCAACATGAATCAACATTATAAATGGTCAAATTTCTGCATGACCAAAATAAAAACTCAAATTTATTATAAATATGCAAACTCAACTCACAATTGTTTATTATTAAGGAAAAAATTGACATGAGGATTATTGTATCACTTCAATGTAATTTTCAAATAATGGAATATGAAAGATTTATTTATTTTATACTTATTTAGTATTTAGTTATTATTATTTAATTTACCATGTCGTCCATTTCCTCATCTTTGCTGTATCTTGCATAATCTTTCCTCAACGTCCTCATTAGAATCATAGAGACTAGACCCACTAGGAATATCACCATCATGAAACTGTTGAAGATGCTAAACCAATGGATCTGTAAAAAGTCATAGAAGTGTGTATTAAGTAGCTGAATACTGGTAAATAGGACATTCAATGGTAATAACAAATCATCAATGGCCTCTGCTTAAAGACATTGCCTGAGAAGTATCAAAACTATGTTTAATGTAGATTTGGAAGTATTGAAAGGATGAATGATAAGAGTATTACAACAACAAAAAGTAATGGATGGGAGGAGAGGAAGGGGCAGGCATCACAGCTTTATGTGGTTGAAAGACGCTTGACATAGATGAAAATATGTAGTAATGCTAATAAGTATAAAAGGAAATGAATTAATAAAAATACAAGTCTGGATGAAGGAAGTGAAGTAAGCCAGCATGCAAAGTAGTGGATTTCAATCACTAGGTCAACAAGCTATGTTATTGGTTTATCCTTAAAGGGATGTATATTGTCATGATACCAAAGGGGGAAAGAGACAAAAAATCTAGACACATGAAATATATTTTGATATAACAGTTACTTATTATTTTAAGGAAAAAAAATTGTTCAGATAAAAAAAAAAAAAAAAAAACTTGCACAGTATTATTATTCTTGACAGAAAACTGAGCAAACATAAGTATAGCTTAGTTCAAGTTCTACTTACTCTGTGCTGGAAGAAGTTAGGATCCAAGTATTTATCAAATCGATCTTCATATTTAATTCCAGATCTCCTCCAATTTACTTCATATGTAAAAGGGATCTTGATATTGAAATCCAGACGTACTTTGTTTTCTGAAGTTAAATTAACATCAACAATTTGTTGTCCATTATATCCAATATCAAACTTCTTGTGCGTCCAAATGTAGTGACTAACACTACCACCATTCTCTTCACTCTCTCCTACAATACCTACAATCAACAAAAACATAAGCTTATTTGAAGCCAATACCAGCCATCACAGCCAAAAACTAGTTTTGATTACAAACAACCTACTACGGGCCTACTATATGAAGTATCAAATTTGATGTAGAGATTAAAACCCTTTGAAAGTTATAACAATAAAGTCAAAAATAATTTCAATATGCCAAAAAAAAAAAAAAAAAAAAAAAGTTGAAGTAATTAAATACATAAACGGTACTAAATCTTAATTTTACCCCAAATTGGTAGATCATCTATGTACATCTGGTACCAATAATGGTTCTTTACTGCATAGACAAATGCCTTTTGTCTGTCTTCACTCAGCTGAATTTCACAATATGGTGTTGTAGATATATCAGCTGTAACATAAAACAAACATCCTCATAAATTACAATGTCCCAACGAGTGGTACAAAATCACCCACAACCAACCTAACGCATCACAGAAGAATGATGTTGTGCTAACCATATGAGAGGAGGGAGGTTAAGAGACTTTATTGTTATTTCTAATTATGAAATACACAAATAAAATGCAACATATGCTAGTAACATGATATTTCCAATAACTTGCACAAAATTGCATTTAAAAAAATTATTATTTTATTAACCACATGGAGTATAATTTTCTGCACAGCTCTAAACTTGATATTCTCTGCTTAAATGATTTTAAAATGTTCAATGTTTTAGTATTCATTTGATATGATGTATTTAATGGACAAAAAGATCCTATGTCCTTTGATTTGTATCTCAACTCTATCTATAATTTAAATATATTATATATATATATATATATATATATATATATATATATATATATATATATATATATATATATATATATATATATATATATATATATATATTTAATTGCTAGTCTCATATGTATGATATTCAAAAGTTGATCCCAACTTTTTTTATGTCATTTGAAAGTGAATGGAAAAAATTAACTATGATAAAAATTTGATGACCAATGCTTATCAAATAATGGTGGACACATATTGAAATTAACTTTGGGTCTTATGGAAGTATGATTAAAATAATAATTCAAATTTTTGCTTTGAAACTCTCTTAATTTTACATATTTGGAGTTGTTGAATCCGTAAGTGCCACTGCGTAAAAAAAAAAAAAAAAAAAAATCAGAACTTAAAGTCTAACCTCAGCATTCCCCCCCATCCTTCTTTTTCCAATTTTTAGTCTTAAAGATGTACTTAAAGACATAGACAAGAAGAAAAATTTAGCATTTACATCACAAAACACTTGGTGGGACTTAAATAAATAACATAAGTTTGTGTCAGAACCCAACTGTAGGATTGTGGCAGTAATCAGAAAATTTTGATTTATGCAACCCGCACATTTTCCTACTCCTTTTGCCTCTTTTTGACGTCATAACATAAACAGAAACGTTCCTGCAAATTGCATACTTTACAGTTTTTTAACACTCTCTTGTGTGGCCACTATGTTAAAAATTTTCATAAGTTTTGTAGATACCATTTTGTGTTTAATCATTGAAAAGAACATGTTGTTTCATGTTGTCTATGGCTTTAAGGCCTAACAACAGGCCCTTATAACTCATTAAACATTATATTTGACCTCCAAAGTTCAAGCTCATTTTCACTAGGAAATGTAGCAATGCAAGAAAGCATCCAGAAACTGTATAGCATGCAATCTGCACTACTTTTTATAACCTGACATCGTGCCAGAACAAAATCTAATAGAAAATGTTGCACTGGTTGAAAATTTAGACACTCTATTATGGCTGGGTTTTAGGACAAATTAATGTTATTTTTGCAAATCTCATCTTGTGATTTGTACAATAATACGTAATAATATTAAGCCTAAAAGTTGTCTTTAAGGTCAAAGCAATGATATGAATTGATTACCACAGCAAATGTCAATGTACTATTACAATAAAATGATTTATACAAACATAGTCAATAGAATATACGTAAAATAGGGTCAAATGTGAATTGACATACGAGATAAAGTTTTTGCAAAGAATAATTCAACTTTATTTACATATTCCAAGCAAGTGAATATTAATTTTTGATCCTATCATAAAGTGCCTTCTAATAGAGTGCAAAGGTTAGATTAAAGATAAATATCTCAATGAGAAGTGTTAAATCAATATATAAAATCTTATTTTTATCTAGCAGCCCTTAATTTTAGAGCGGGAAAAATAAAACAATAATATGTTACATTTTTATGTAGCATTTCAGAGTAAATTTGTTGCACTAGTATTTTATAGATAATATTGAACCAATAAGTGTAATAAGTAGGTGGGAAAAATGTAGAAAAAGAGAATTCATAAGTTACATAATGTCTGTTCTATGCACATGACTTTATAATATTTGTTTATTCACATTTCATAAACAAAAGTTTTTGCTGCTACAGTAACATATTATCTTCTCTTTCATACATGTGTGCTGGCACTTAGTTAAGTTATGCAATACTGAGAATTATATTGCTGTATGATACTTTTTTTTTATCTCCTGCAAAGGAAATTCTGTATTTTTTTTTCAAACTTCAATAGAAATTCAAATTGAAATAATGCTTGTCATAAATTTTACAATCTACATCCTATCTCTCTCTCCCCCTGCCCTCCTTTTTACTCGATTGTAAAAATAAAATATCACACTAAAAAGTGTTACATATTTGCATTAAAACTGAGTACTGTAATAATAAAAAAATAATAATAATATTATAAAAAAAAGAAAAAAAAAAAAGAGAGTATTTGACGTAATATAAGGATGTTTATATTGCAAATAAAGGTGGGTTTCATGAACTGCATATGCCATGTAGATATGGAGGAGAAAAAAAGTGTTATACTGCAAGTCTTGCGGAAATTAGTCAAGTTACATTCTATGGCATTTTGACTGAAAGTTGTATTTATTATTATTATTTATTTATTTTTATTATTATTATTATTATTTATTATTTTTTTTTTTGCAGATACTTAAAAATAAGAAAACTTAAAAATTTTGGGGTCTACTATGGAAAATTTCAAAGCCTCAATTTTTCAGGAAAAAACAAACAAACCATAAGGTCTGGTGTAAATTAAATTGAAATAAATTTGTTCTTCCTTATCTGATGATCAAGGGTCATAAAATTTTGATCATAGGTAGCTTTTATCACTGACCTTCAAATGGCATAGAAAAAGTAGTGGATCAGATATTGAATTTCAGATATACAAGGCTTGCAACAACAACCATTAAAAAGGTGATATAGACGTTATAAACCACCCTAATGAAAAGTTGTGTTTCATTTTTAGTGAATCTAACTTTTTAAATGTACAAAATTCTAAATTGCAAATTTTATAAAAATGGAAGATAACATCATTGTTCATGGAGTAAGATATTATTTAGATGTATAGTTTCAGACAAATGAAAGGGAACCTTTTAAACATGTTGCTATTTTGTACGCCTCAAATTATATGTGGAAACGATATTGTTACATCATATTCACGTATTTTGATGCACACTCAGGTGTAGCGTTATCTATCAGGTGAGCTGCTTTAGCTAGCAAGCCAAACACGTCTCGTGATTCACGTGAATATGACATAATAATATAGTTTCTACATAAAGTTTGAGGCGCGCAATATAGCAGCAAGTTTAAATGGTTACCTTTCATTTGTCTGAAACTGAACAGTCTATTGAGTTGTGAGGTGAAATATAAATATCAAACTGATGTTTAAAATTAGAATATAATACACTACAACCTGAAACCAAAATACTTTGTCACCTTCCCTTGTTCTTTTGTAAAAATATTTTATTACTTCATTTTGTCTAAGATCAAAAGTTTGACTTTACTTCAGCTTTAAAAAAAAAAAAAAAAAAAACTAATATTCAAATTCAAAAGGAAGGGAGGCAGAGGGAGACAAAAAATGGGGTAATTATGTCCACTAAAAAAAACACGAAGTACAACGAAGAAACTCCCAAACAAAAGTTGACATTTGTAATTACGATCAACGTACCTTTAAATTCAATATCAATTCCACTAAACTCAAGCTCGACGCCTTGTAGAGCTTCTCCGAGCGTTTCATGGTAATGACTTATGGATGGTTTGTTGCCAACACAAAATGGTAGAGAGAAATATGCGTATGTTTCTTGTCTGTTGTGATAGGGTCCTACTGTGTTCATCCACAGCACCACTTCCTCATTATCTTCATACTGCAAACAAACAAACAAATACATTTTATAACTTACTTGTATTACAATAATGCACAATACAATATGGACAGACACTGTGGTATAGCATTTTACTTAGGGCAATCCTGTGTATTTATATGGAGACTTAAATTTACATATAGCGATCCATATGAATACAAAGTATGTCCATATGACACTACCAGTAGAGTAAAATTTTATGTCACATTATCTGTACATATAACAAAGATCTTTTATACAGTAACTCTTCGTTGTACCTGAGTACTATTATACTATGCCAGACACTGTATTATTTGATTATTTTGTAAGAGTACAGTGTTTGAATATTTTAACAATAATAACGATACAAGAATACATCGACAAATGGTTGAAGTACAAAGTGTAGTTAACCTTGGTTAAATTATTTAGTGAACGTAACACATGCTCAAGCTTATTGCATGTTTGACCCAATAGTCCCTAAAAAATACCAGGTACTCTCACTACATAATTCTTATTTTTCTTTGTTGAGAGGTCACGATTACCATTTAACTGCATGTTATTTACATGAGCTTTTCAATGTTTTTGGTAAGAAAAAAAAATAATAAAAGAAAAAGGTACGCATCATGACGTCATAATACTGTTTCGGTGAAGGCCAGGGTTTAACCTTTTCAGTAGGGGCTTCAGTATGATCCGAGGCTTACCAGACCTCAGACTTAATCTCTATCACACTCTTCTGGGCTGGACTACCAGTTCTGTGCAATCCTGACCACTGACTCGGCAAACATGAGTTGACAGCACTTGCATCAGCAAGCAGTGGTCAAACTGCCAGCACAGCCACGCAGTCTTTGTACGGTTTTACCCATCCAGGTACTGCCCACGTTGCTCAACTTTGGTGATCCAATAGGAACCAGTTCAGACAACGCGATAGGCTGTGCTCAGCCTATGGTAAGAATACTTGATATTTTAAAGGGACTTTAGATCACAAATCCTATATTGACTGGGATAACTATCATAGTACAGTATTTAAATATTCAATTTTAAGTTAAAAAGCCAACATTTCAAAATAAATAGAAAATAATAAATAAGTTATCAATACAATATAGTTTACTCTTTAAATCTGAATAATTTATTTTATAGTGTATTATTTGCACCCTAAATTTTAGTACTTCGTGGACTCGTGTCTTTACCCTCCCACTTCTTGTATTTTCTGATACATTTATTGCATGATATAGGTTATGTAATTGTAAATAAGTCACTTCTCAAAATAAACATCATGAATTTGTATGCTTAATACAACTATCTGACTTGACACATCAATACTCTGTTTTAACATCACAGCATAACACGCTATAATTCAGAATGTGTCTATAATTTTAAGGGCGATGGAAAATGGAAATATTAACAGAGGTATACCACAACGTTATTTGATTGTAGCTTAAACACAAATAGTAATAAGTCGGTCCAGAGAAAATTAACTTTCTTGGAAGAATATATACGGAAATATTTTTTGTTTTTTATTGAAATATAATACAGAAAACTCATATATTATCCATGTAAAAAATAGCCTTCGTGGCTATGGGCGAAGCAGAGATGATATGAAAGTGACGTCACAAACAAACACAGCTGGCCGATGACAACTCGATGTTTTAAATGTCGAAGGATAATTGCCGACGTAGCAGAGTTATTACAGGGGACACGTCGACCTTATTACAAAAAATGCATTATACTTATATGCAAATACTAGATTAGCATGCAAAATATTGCATAATATTTCAAATTATGTCACACTAAACATTTAAACGCAGATTACAAACTTGCAATATTTTCGTTCCCCAATAAATCAATATTTTCGTGTCAAGTATAATAATATAATTACCGCTTAAAAGGTAAATTTATGAGAGAAAAAGTAATAATTATAATGCAAAAAGATCATTTAAAACTAAATATAAGAATTTTAAATTAATAATAATCCCATAAAATAAAAATTAAATAGATCTTACGGTATGTGTATGTTCATCACTATTAACAGCACTTAAGTAGCACAAGCATATAAATAAGGTTATAATCTTCATGTTGAATGTAAAATTGTTAAAATATGTCCCAAACATGCATGGATGTTCTTAGATTTTACAACACAAACTCTCTTCACTCTCCATTTATGTCTTCTGTACAATCCTTTTTGACAACATCGGCATTATACTACGTTATTCCTCACCACGTCGCTAGATGGCATATGCTGTACTTCCAATATTTTTTTTATCAAATTTTAACCAAAATTTAAAATTTGAATGTAATGGAAATCGAAATTATGAAGATGAAATCTGCAAATTAACATGTTTTTCTTTTTTAAGAAGCTATTAATGTAGAATGCAATAGGCTAATTATAATAATTAAGAAACGTAAATAAGAATAATCTTTTACTGTATAACTGCTAGCCTGCTAGAGTTCCTGTAGTTATAAACGATTTAATTTCTCTCATAATATTACCATATAATATAATATATATAATAACATATGCCTTATATACAAGTACATACTGCCCTCTCTTCTCTTAATTATCAACATTATAGTATAATATAATACATATATTATGCAAGCTTTATATTATAGTTAAATATTAGTTGTTATAGTTATATTATATTGAGAGGTTAAAAAATTTAGTACGTCTTCAAATTTTGTTAAAATATAAAATCTATAAGTATATTATAGTTGCACTTATTTGTCATATAGGTGGTTGAACTTTTCGAGATTTGATTTATTTTGCAAATAATTTTTTAATTGGATATTATTTTATTAATGCTAAATTTTTTATATATTTATTATTAAACACGCGTATAATGTACGTGTTTTCATTTTTGAGTTATATCTATAGTGGGCAAGCCGTTGTCAAAGCCTAAACCTATCACCCTTCAAGAAAATACTTTATTTGTCAGTAATAATTTTATTCCAATATAATGACGATAATTAATAATAATTTAAATAATTTTGCTCATTGCCAACCGCGGAAAAAGATAATATAGTAGATGGTAGACAAAAGAAAGAAACCCATGTTTTATAATGTTTATAAAATATGTCAGATCTGAAATAAATCTATAAAAAAAAATTCAATAATAGCGTTTAATTGTTAACAATTTTGTCTCAAATTAGGTATATACAGTATAATAATGGGGTAAAAATAAATTATTAATTTGTTATTAGTTAATTTTATTTTTCAGATATTTGAAATAAATTTTACTATATTTTTAAAGTAATTTTAAAAATAAATATATTGCACAAATGCACAAATATATATCCTATTGACTTACGAACTGTCATGTTATGTAATACAAGTAACAAAGTACTGTGACGGGCTGTTTTTATCGCCCCTCGTCAAAACTTTAAAAAAATTAAAATATATATATTTCCGGTGCTCTAAAAAATTTAAAAAATGAAATAAAAAAATACAAGAAATTACTGAAACGTCAAACTCTATCAGAAAAAGTTTTACTTGATATACTATGTATTATACTGTAACAACAAATTGAGCTCTATCAGAATATCTAATAAAAATAACCTATACCAATATACATATTTATATAGGTATTAGATATAGATGTAATATTAATAATTTTATTTTCTATGAAATGTTTTGCAAAATTGATTGATAATTTGCTGTATTGTACATTTAATTTATTAGTTTAGATATTTATGTTGTTATAAACGTTGCCATAAGACTGCTTTTTTTTTTTTTTTTTTTTTTTTTTTTTATTACGGCGTATAGAGTGGTGGAGGTGGAGATATGTGATAATATTGTTGTGTTGTGCACTGTAATATCATTGAAAGTTTTTATTATTATTGAAATGATTGATTTTTATCGGAACTATTATTTAAATGCATTAAAATAGAGTATTTTTACAGTTAAAAAACGAGAAAAAAAAACAATTTACGTTATTCTTACCTTCTGCTTCTTACCCCCCTCACCTCCCCCCTGTCTTGAAATCCTATACGCACTCGTATCCAGTAATTTTCAACAATGGTGAGTGTTGCTGCAGTAACAGTGTTAGTGTTATGATAGGAATAGGATATCTTACACTTAAAAATGAATTAAAAGAGGTTTGATAATCCAATTTCAGGAATAATTTATTTGTATTGTCATTCCATAATATTGAGAGGAAAACCTATAATTATTTTATTGCATATTCTGAAAAGGGGCATCGTTCTTGATTGATGTTGTGTTTTTTTCTATTTGTGAGTTCATTATTACAACAATTAATTTAAAACACTTCATGAACTCAAAAAGTAAAAAATTGCTTATCTCTCGATTAATGACGATGCTCTGTCTTTCATGATATGCAATAAATTCATTATTTTTTAGGAGGGGTATGGTCTTCCGCATTGATATATCTTTATCATTAAGCGGGTAACCTATATAGTACTAGTGGGTTTTATACCTATATTATTTATATCTCCACAAAATGCAAATGCCGAAACCAGTGAATATTATACTGCTGGCTAAATCTGATTTTATCTATTAACAATTAATACTTTCAGAACTTTTAATAATGTATGTTATTTATTATTTATTTCTATAATTATAATCGTAAAATACAAATTTCTAATAATTAAAATAATTTTAATGATTTTAATTGTGGGTAAAAAAATATGAAGTGCATAATATAAAATATTTGAAAATTGAAATATCTGAAATCCTCGTAAATAAATGCATGTTGCCACTTAATTTAATGTGCACGTGCATAGCCCAATGTGTTTGTCTCATCATATAAGCTAACTTATTTGTAAAGCATTTTATTTGTGCTAATTTCTATTAGTTAAAATCATATTTTTTAAAGTAACAAATAGTTAGGATATTGGAGATGACAATACGCCTTGATAGGATGGAAAATAATTCACTGCTTCGGATAAACTGTAATGTATGAAACTTTAGGTGCATCTGATTTTGTTTCAAATGTTTTACTTTCACCTAAAGTTACAGTTTTACGTACAGGTGAACCATTCAAAAAACCAGATGGTCGTTTACGAATAATTGGATGAGGTTGGTTTGGTTGAATAATTTGTTGTGGTATTGACTTATTGTCTGTCGGAGGCGCTTGACCAGCTTTTCGCTTTTGAGAATAGCGATGCCAAAGTATTTCTCCAACCAGTGTTACTACAGCAATTACCAAGCCAAACGCCGTTGCAATAAATACTCCACCTATGAACATATTAAATAATAATAGTCAGTGGTTCTGTTGGTCTTATTTCTTAAATAAATCAAATTTTAATATGCCATCCCATCATGCAACACAAGCAATAGTTAGATTTTTTTTTTAACTTTTCAAGGTAAAAGGACTATAATATAACGTAATTGTTCAATTTGCATAATATAAAATTTTAAAAGAAATTAAGCTATTACAGTTACATAATATATGTACTAATGTATGTACACTGAGATAACGCATAATACAGTTCAATACGTAATTCAGTGTTTATGTTTACTCAAAATACGGAAAAGGAAGTGACCAAAAGAGGAAACCATGTGACGGTAAAAGTGGGAGAAAAGTGGTGCCAGCAGCAAGCTATAGACCTGAGCCTGGCCTGAGGTACCTCCCACTTTTACCGTCACGTGGTTTCCTCTTCCGTCACTTCCTTTTCCGCATTTTAGGTAAACATAAGCGGTCATCGTTATCCAATACAGGTAATATAATATCAACTTCCGGTGAACGTTGATGGTACACTTTCTGGATAGACTTTACTAGGAGTTATATAATTATTTTTAGATTTTTTCCGGGTAAACTCACTACGTAGCGACTGCTTTGGTTGTGTGTGTATGTATATGTATGTATGTATGTATGTATATATATATATATATATATATATATATATATATATATATATATATATATATATATATATATATATATATATATATATATATATATATATATATATAAGATTGTGTTATTCTATACCTTCTCCACTGTTCGTTACGACAGTCTTATCAACAGGATACAATGTATACACAGGACCACGATAATATATTTTACCATTCAAAAACTCGCGCTAAATTTGCAATGCTATTCTTATGAGAAAAACATGCACTGGATTTAAATGGCAAAATATATTATCGCGGTCCTGTATACAATGGAAACCGCATACACTGGCTGACCTATCTTAAAAATCACCTTTACACTACCTAAGTGTTTTCTCAGTGTACTCAATCATTAGATAAAATAAAAAAAAGTATCAAAATGCTCTGCATAACAAAGTAAAAAAGACCATGATTCATTTTTATTATTTTAAATAGAGATGGGCTTATTATTAATCTTTAAGATACAACACCAGTTATTAACTCTGTAACATTAAGACGATCATCACTATGTAATATGTGTCATGACTTCTTACCAATACTCTCAAGTGAAATTCCTTCTCCATCGTTAGCATTTGGGCATGATGCACGGATGCTTTGGTTCCAGTACCGTGCTGTGAGTTCTTCAAAGAAACGATCTCTTTGAAGTGAAAGAATTCTGAAAACATTTTTTTTAATCGTTATATAATATAAAGAGGTATATATACTGTACTTTCAAAAGGAGATAAAAGTTATATATATTTTCCATCAACTATACCAAGATGGTAGAAAGATTACACACACACATTTCAGTTTTCCTGTGTAATAATGCATTATTATTATACTGCATGCATTAATGCTGCAAAACATAATAATGTAACTATAGTTATATGTTTTATTAAATTATTCCATGTAAAATTATAGTCTAATCTAATTGCTAACAGTAAATTAGACAGGTACATTCAATTGCATCTAAACACTATATTTATGAATATACACATTTCTTATAGCATTATACGTTATATAATATGACAAATGTCATTTTTGGAGGGAATAAAACTATTTTTTACTATAGTGTATATAGTGATCTACGCAGCAATATATTTAAAGTGTGCGATAAATTTGATTGCATATAAAAAATCAATTGTATTAATTGGAGATTGTATATAATATGAAAATTATTGCACATTGAAAATATTGCTCTTTAGGAGCAGGTCTTTAAAATAAACATAATCGGTCAATAATATGTATATGATTTTTGTTTAACCCCCATACCGATGGTGTATATAGAAACTTCAGTTCGAACCAAGGATAGAAGCAATTAGTACGTACGCTCGACTGAATTCTTGTGTTAATGGATGACCGGGGGAGACAGCAAGAGCATAAGGCTGTTCAGCGAACACTTCACCAATTTCTGTAAGATTACAACTTTTTGAAACTTCATAACGAAGCCACGCGGAGTCGTGTATAAACGCAAAAGTACCATCTGTACTTTCAAGTACCTGAAAGGAAGCAAATATTAATTACAAAGTATAGAAAAGTCCACTTATCACCTAACCTTAACCTTATTGGAGTACAATGATTGTGCACAACATCTATACAATTATATTTTTTAATTTTTTTCCTCCCTTTGTTATCATTGAAATCATATTATATTTAAACATAACCAGTAATAACTAATTTTTTTCTAATAAGAAAAACATGATTGAAATTTAAATGATAAAACATATTTATATAAATCCAACTATGTAAGTGCATTACTTCTTATTTTACAAATTTTCAAGCAATTTTGTTATAGTGACGAATAAGTTTAGTGAATGCTTTTTTCTCGAATGGTTTTTAAATTACTGATAAACCAAAGAAATAACGTAATCATAATACTGTTCTTCAGAAAATCAGAAATAGATCAAACTTGTAGCTTTTCAATGAGACATGACAAATCCATATTTTATCATATTTCATGAACTAACTTTTTCAATGCCTTCTTGTGCAGTTTCCATGATTCTGTTGGTTTCTATTGCTTGTTGAAAAATATGGAAATAGATTTCATTAACTGGATAATTCCAAACTCGATATCTAGTTAGATCATCGTCTACGCTTGGCATCAAATTGAAAGTAGTTGCTGTCCATTGCCTGTAAATAAATCAAATAATTATAAATGGCAAATTAATCGTGGCTTAATATAGTTTAAATTAAAAAAAAAAAAATTAAACAATACATTTTTGTCTTTGATATGCAATAGCGAACATGTCAGTAACTTTTACGTCCCATATTATGAAGAAGTTTTGAATTCCTTGAAAAATAAAACAATAAACAGAAATATTACGTTATTATTATTATTACTGCAAGCACTGTAACACACGTTCGCTATCACTATAAAAACGTTAGTGCCTCCCGCCCCTTACCTGTATATACTCTGTTCAGCGTTTTTCATATTTGTAAAATATTGATAGGCGATGGAATTTTTTGCTACCGCATATTTAATACGCGTCTGTTTGGACAGTTGTTCTAAATTTTGCACAGTCACCTACAAAATAAGAACAATCAATTAAATTAGTAAAAAATTAAAATAACAATAAAAATGATTCTGTTATATTTTTATTGAATAAATAAAACACACTCTTTGTAAAACATAACATTAAATGTTTTATTTACCTGTAATCTTTCGACTGTTAAGAAGGCAGCCAAGTTTGCAGTAAAGGTTGCGAGCATAAGCACTACAAAGAGCCAATAGGCTGCCACGAGAGCACGAGCTGATAGTGCCTGGTCAAATGAAAAATTCCACATTTTTAATTAAAAATAATATTGATAAAGTGACCAAAGAATAGCTGGAATATATGAACCTTATACATCAATAATAACATTATAAAAACCTATACGATTGAACCTAAAAATCGTAAATATAGATTTACTGAATCTAGTATTATTATATGTCTGAATTATGAAATCTAATACCATTACATTCAAAGTTATAAGGGGAAAAAATAAACTTAAAGGAATAGCCGACCAGAAGAAAACATTAGCAATTTATATCACAAAACACTTGATGGGACTAAGGGACTTACATAAATAACTTTAGTTTGTCTGAAAACCCAACTGTAGCTCCGTAGCAGTGATCAGAAAATTTTAATTTATGCAACCCGCACAACATTTTTTTCTAATTTTTGCATGTTTCTAACGCCAGAAACATGAATAATCACGCAAATTGTATACTTTACAGTATTTTCACGCTCTCTCGTGGGGCTACATTAGCATTCTAGTAAAAGTTGTCATCAGTTTTGAAGATCCCATTTCCTGTTTATTCATTAAAAAGCACATGCATTTTGTTTTATGTGGTCTATGGCTTTAAAATTGATTAACGATATTTTCTTGTTAAACTTTATAAAAGTTATAAAATAATGTCAACTTTGTTGCAGTCATGTATGGTAACAAATAATACAGGGGTATAAATTAAAGTTGTACAGTATGTTTACTATTGAATTTAATATACTGTTGTACATTTAAAAAAAAAAAAACATTCTCGTGATATTAAATTACGCCATTAAAATATATTATGATATAAAAATATATGCAATTTGCAACTAGATTTAAATTAAACAGCTGATAATGCCTAGGCTATGGATGAATTTTATAAAATGACAAAGAAAAGAAAGAAACAAACTAAAATGCTTCCATATTTAATAATTATTGTATCAATACAACATTAATTCAGTTCTCGTAACAGCAACTTATAATAAGAAAAAAGGGAAAGGAAAATTACTTTTGGATAATCTTGTAACTTATGTAGGATAGATTTTGATTATACCTATACGTTCGTTTAAAATGATTTATTTGAATAAAAAAATGTCAAAAAGTTATGAAAGAAAGCTTATCATTTCATTTTAAAATGTCGTATGTGTTAAAGAAAGCCAAGAAAAACTTTCCTTGTACTTAATTTTTTAATTTGAAATTTTGAAGAAAACGAATAGCTTTTTTAATGAAGTTTGTTTATAACTTTTGTGAGGTATTGCATTATGATGTGTTGACATATCACAAGTTTTAAAAGTCATTAATTTTTAGTTTGAAATGATGAGGAAGTATATTATCAAAAATCTCTCATATCAAATATTTACTTTTTTATTCCTACCTTTGAAAAATAAAAATAATTATTACCTTAGGTGCTTCTCCTCCCCCCTGGGGTGTGAATGATGTCAAAGCAAACCAAAAACTCTCTTTTAGGGAGAATTGCCTACAATAAAATTATGTTAATATTAAGATAGAATTATATTTTAATATTAAAGTTTGTGATTATTTTTTATAATACCTGCAAGGGTAAGGATATCGAGCAGGATCGTTTCGAAAACTGTAAGGTGATAGGCGATCCAGCATCCAGATCATTACACCTGTAGCAACTAAGGCACCAAGAACACTTAACCATACCTCGGGCTGAAGCACTGACATGAATTTGAAAAGAGATGTTGTTTGAACTGGAGTTCTTATTACTAAAACAAAAAATCATTATTTATTAATATACCTCTTTATATATTAAAGTTTATAACAGACACTTTCTTAATTACAGTATAGTTAAGATCTTGGCTTTTTATCTAAACTATAATACCAATACGCCTCTCTGTAGTCCAGAACTTTAATCTCATGTTTAAGAAAGAAGCACATTTGGTGCTATAAATGTCAATATAAAAATGTTACAAAATATACGTTAAAAAAAGTTTGAGGTTATGCGTTTTTAAAGCTAAATAAACGTAAAAAAAAAAGCCAAGTTGAAAAAAAATAATAATAATAATTATAGAATAGTATACAGAAGCTTTTGCGAACTGTTAATATTGGGCACTAAAGTATAATATGAACATCAAAAGACAGGTTTCTATTAAGAACAGCTAGTTTTTAACTTTCATCCAACGTACCAATAGAAATGCCAGTTGTGTCAAAATAAGGGACGATAAAATCAATCACCTCCTCACGTTCCGATGTCATTACCATTGGTGCCACAATTAAATCGATTTCCTAAAAGAAAAATATTATATATTATGCTATATGCAGTTAATTTAAATAAGATTTTAAACTACTTGATGATTGTATTATATTGCGTGTCTAGTAACTGTTTATTATACATTGCTTGACTAATTACTTTGGTTACGTATAGGAGATGTACTTTATTTGTATAATAACTTTTGTTCTCATAATATATAATAATACGTAATTGTTGGAAAATGTAATTTACGAAAAAAAAATTGAATGAGTCTCCTATTTGCTCGTTCTATTGAAATAATTTTTTAAAAAACTGTTTGAAATCATATATTCTTTTGAATAAAAAAAAATCTTGTACAAACACTGTGGTACAACATTTTGCTCAATAGCCTTACACGATTACAATAGTTTACACGATTAAGATAATAAACTTTACCATTCAAATACAGTGCGAGTTTTTCTCATATGAATGAGAATCACATTGCAAATTTAGTGCGAGTTTTTTAATGTTAAAATATATTACTACAATCGCGTGCAAAATGCATCCGTATGGTGACTTTATAATTAACGTGTATATTGCTCCATATTACACGATATTCTCATAAAGCAATAGAGTAAACTTTTGAATCACTGCAGTGTGGGTACCTTCTTACTGAGCTGTCCTATAAATCCATTCCATGTTCCAGATTCTTTGCTTCTTTCACCAAACCCAGTGGAGTTTGGTTTTGAAATATCAAACTCAAAATCCATATTTTCAGCTAGTTTTAATAGAAAATCATAACAGTATCCAGTCCATTGTCCAGTTGAGTCTACTTTGGCCCATGGCTCAGACTAAAAGTAATAAAAAAGTTATTTCAGATTTCTTTTTATAACTTGATTTTATGAAATAATATTATAAAAGTGGCAAAAATAAAAATCTTTAGCTAGACTCATTTTTAATGACATTACATAATATCAATGTTTTTTTTCTTTTATTGTATTTTATTTATTTTTCCATTTTCTTTTCAAGCTTCTTAAAGCATCAAGAGAGTGCACTTTATGTTCAAATAATAAAAATATATTTCAAATAATACATTGCATGATGTGCATAAGAAACAAATAATTTTTTCTATATATAGGGTGTATGCGCATGACGTCATATTGAATGCGCTTGGAGGCCATACTGGAGTAGTGAATAACATTGCTCAGCATAGGACAAACTTCTTTTTAAGCAATTTTCTTTGGGAGATCGGTTAATTTTTTGTTGCTGTTATTTTTCTCACATACTTGCGGTACTAATTCATCATATTTACAGCATCAATGCTCTCAAAAATATTGCATATTGTTTTTAAACTGGCAAAATAAGTTATTTTCCTATGCCACCCATGTTATTGAGTGATCCAACATGGCGTCGACTTTAACATGAATGCATAGGCCCTATACACACTTTGATACCAGCTATTCTTTCTGAAGATCGGAAATATGAAGACCATCCGTTTATGGAGTGTAAGTATTGTAAACTCTTAGGTGTTAAAGAAAATGAGCTAAAAATAACTGACAAATATAATCTACATAATAGTTTAGCATTATTATTACCTTTTTTAATTCAGCATGACTATATGAAATTTAAATATCTTATAGAAAATACTCCAAGTATTATGTAGAGTCATCTATTTTTGAGAGATGCATAATCAAAGTTTTAGAATTGAATGCATTCCCGCTGCATTTTTAATTTTAACAAGAAACTTTTTTTTTTTTTTTTTTTTTTTTTTAGTTTTAGTTTTTATTATCTTTATTGTAACAATAAAGTAAACAAACTTATATAAGGTTTAACTATAAAGATTGCAACCTACGGTGGTATAATATGTAGTATGATATAATAAGTGTTTCAAAGGCAAAGAAACAAAAAGTGTGTTATGTGAGGGACGGAAAAAGTAACAAATTTTATCCAAGATACCTCTATCATTGCAACTTTTAGATTTTTCTTTGGTCCAGCCACTTCACGACCTGACGTCACTGTTAGACCACGATCAGGACTCCAGCTTGCCAAATTAGTACGACCTCCTTTTTTGGAACGTATTACGGACACATCGAGAACAGCACGATACCCCAATAATATTTTGTCAGGATCGTAACGTAGAGCTAAATGTTGAGTTAAAACCTATATCAATGAATATAAATATTATTTTCAATTATTATCCAGTGTTGTAAAATTATAGAATTTGATATATTTGAAATTTGCCAAAGTGCCACTAATATGAAACCTAAAAAGTACTTTGTTCACATTCAGGCAACTTAAACCATAGTAAATTCCTCGGTGGGTATTTGTTGTTTAGGTAACCTAAGCATTTTTGTATTCGAAAATGATTTAATTTTTTAAATAAAATATTACCTGAATCATGAGCTGTGAAAATCTATCACGCCGAGCAGCGATACTAGCATCGTCATCACCTGTGGTGACTGTGGGGTTACACACAAGCTTTCGAGGCTCGTTCAAGTCACTCGCACTATTCACTAAATCGAAGAGGAACTCACCAAGACGTGACAAGAAATTTTGAACCACCTGTAAAACGTCACTGAATCAATCAATCAAGTATTGAAGAATTAAACTATACAATTTATTTGTTTTTAATTTTCAATTAAAAGATTACAAATGTGGTTATAAGATGATATAAAAAAATGCAAGAACCTGCGAAGTGTTGGCGCAGACACAGCCGGCAGATGCTCCTTGTAATGGACAACACATCTCGGGAAGTGAGGGTCGCAGCTCGGACACAGCCACCGGCAGGTCATCCACCCAATCACCAACATTAGCAGAGGGAAAATTGAGCAACACAAGAAGCCACTGTTGATCTTGGGTTACAAGACCTCCACTGATCGCCTGTAGCAAGTGTAGCAGAAATTACACGCTTTCTAACATGAAAATATGGTTGCCAAAAAAGTCATTATTATTATTTTTTTTTTCAATCTTATACTAAATGAAGAGCAATTTTTATGGTAGGGATAATCAAGGCAATGTTAATAATTTCATTAAATGCAAAAAGTTGCAATTAAATATATTTGATAGAAAAATGTATTGTACAGTATTGTAGCAAAACAAATTTGTGGGAACTTACACAAACACAAATTACATTTGATAGTCATTGGTCAGCAAAATGTTTGTGCTGAAATTCTTTTGGTATTACTTAACATTATCTAAATATTTTTTATTTATTGATTTATTTTCCTATTAATTTCTAACATATACAGAGAGCTTACCGCTTTCAATAGAGTTCCAATATTGCTAGAATCAGCAAATAAAATAAACATATCTGGCCAGGGACGTGTATCTCTCAATGTTGCTGCAGTGCTTGTTGTTAGCCGGTTATGAACGGTTATCCGCAGGGGAGTAGTTCCCAATAATGCACTGAGTCCCTGTTCTAATTCTGTAACAATAAATCAGTCAAACATTAGGTATAGTCAAGATTACAACATCGCAAGATCTACTATTTTAGGCCCCCGCAAAATTTAAACCGCTAAACTTCGGTGTGCTATGATTGGTTTGTAAATTAAATTAAATTAAATTAAATTAAATTAAATTAAATTAAATTAAATTAAATTAAATTAAATTAAATTAAATTAAATTAAATTAAATTAAATTAAATTAAATTAAATTAAATTAAATTAAGTTAAGTTAAGTTAAATTAAATTAAATTAAATTAAATTAAATTAAATTAAATTAAATTAAATTAAATTAAATTAAATTAAATTAAATTAAATTAAATTAAATAATTGTTTATTGGGCAAGAATAACATATAACAATACAAAATAAAATTGTTACAGACAAAATAAAGTAAAACCCAATAGGTAAGGAGAAAAAGCAAATGCCCATACACATTGTGATCTCCTACCATGCATAAAACAAGTCAGAATAAACTGCTTCGTCAAAATTAACGTAAATATAACAAAGACATAATAATAATAATACAAATACAAAAAAAAAAAAAAAAAAAAAAAAAAACTTAAATAGCAGGGAGAGGAGTTCTACTTAAGACTGGTAGAGCATTATAGAGAGAAACTACTCTAGGAAAATAGGAAGAGAGATAAGAAGTATCTCCTCTTGTAGTGGTCAAGTGACCTCCAACTCAGCACTGATAGGCTTAGAGTTAGGCTGAGCATTAACTTTGGAGCATGTTGGGGTGACCATGTATCTGTATAATCTTGGGTATAATAAAATTAAAGACCTATTTTAAATAAAAAGATATAAATTTTAATTATAAGGCCTATATAGATTTTAAACTGAAAAAAATCTGATTTTTCTGCTTCATTTCCATACTGAAACAATTATTAAACCAAACATCTAAAAACTCTTGCTAAATATGTGTAAAACACGGAAATTTTACCAGCAACAGCTGAAACTACATTGTAGTAATATCGTACCTGCTTCGTTTTGGAAGACAAGTGCAGCATCCGTTGCATTGAGACGCAGTGCGTAAGCCGCAGCAGCTCGTGCAAATGGTGCAATTGAACTCTCTGCTCTGAAATATGGAATACCAATTGCTTCTGCCGTTAATCTTGCTCTAGGCCAACCTGAAGCTGTCGCGTCAACAACAAGGGTAACTCCAACTGACACCTCGCGGCAAACTGAAAGAATCAACTTAATTATTCACTTAAAAAAAAAAAAAATTATTTACAGATAATGCTCCTATACCGAGGCCTCTTTTCGTTTCACTTACAAAAGGAAGCACGCCATTTTTTATTTCTTCAAAATTTCTGATAAGTGTAAATTTTTAACAACAATTAATTCAATATTACTAATGATCTGGCAAACTTTTGAGTTTATCTGATATTAGCGGAGACAAGAGGGTACATAGATTAGGATGAAAGTATCTATCTATCAGTATAGGGGTAGTTGTGATAATGAAAATACTTTATTTGTTTTTACAATAATTATTCATCTCAATATACTCTTCTATAGTTTCTTACTATAGATAATAAATATTTCAGTTCAGAACTTAAATATTCAAATATTCAGTAAATTTAATTATTTCCCAACAATTGTATTTTATGAAGCATTGCTTTACGTCTCATTATAAATGTGGAAATAGAGTAAAAATTAACATCACAGTGTCTGTACAAATAATATATAAAATGTAAAATAATTAATAAATGATTTGATTTCATAATATATATTTGATATCTGTCTCTGAGCTTTTAGTTTTATCATAATATACCTTTTTAATTACATGTAATCGTATTTTCTATATCTTAAATGCTCAAAAAGAATTTATTTTTGACATTTATATGACAATTTATAATCATGACAATAAAGTAAAGAAACATATAATGATCTCGACACAATCATACTGTACATTTATTGCAGACTTTTCTGACAACTGACAGTTAAAATAAACCAAGTTAATTAACAGATTAAAATAGAGTGATACTTGGGTATATTTCACAGTTAAATATCAAAATACATTTTAAAGCCGATACAACTTTTTACAATGCCAGAGAGCACTAAGTTAATGTATTTTATTTACCATCCATATTTTCTAAAAAAAAAAAAAAAAAAAAAAAAAAAAAAAAAAAAAAAAAAAAGTCCACCCAGTTCATTAAAATTTAATAAGTAATGAATGTGCCAAAAAAGTGTTTCATTTGAAAGTTTGTTACGCAATTATATGCGTTGTTTCAGATCCGATATGGCCATTAAACAATTTCAGTACTCAGACAGAAATGAAAGAGATAAAAAGACCAGAGAAAGAGAAGGAGAGTGGGAGGCAGAGAGGGAGAGAGATAGAAAGAGGCAAAAAAAAAAATGGGAAGAAGAAGAAGAAGAAAGGGAAAGAGAGAAAAATCCTATTTTCTAAGATGCTCGTAATTCTATTATAGCAGAAATTGTTGCTCTTTTTAATGTTTCTTGGTTGTTTGCCTTTTTTATTATCATTTTATTAATATTTTATATAATTTTTGTTTTACTAGAAATACGTAAAATCAAAATATACAGGGTGCCTGAGAAGTATTGCGATTTTAAACATTAATTATATATACGCAATTATGCAGTAAGAAATATACACGTTATTATACATCAACACAACAAACAAATTAGCAAAGGGTCCATTTTCACCTTAATTTCCGTACAAACACAATGACGACATGCCAGAAAAAATTGTAAATAATTAGTCCCGAGAAACACAAATTTTAGTTTTTTTAAGTTACCTTATATGATCCTTCCACATGAACACCGTTTGTAGCTTCTGCATCTGTCTAGGCGGTCCTGCATCTCTCGCCAAACGTTACACAGTGTCTCGGGGGGAGGGATATTCTCCACGACCTCTGTGACACGCCACTTCAGTTCATTCAGGTTTGTAACAGGGGCCACATAAACTTTGATTTCACGTATCCTCTTAGGAAAATGTCAGAAGGTGAGAGGGTGAGAGGTCACACTTGGCGAGAGATGCAGGACCGCCTAGACAGAAGCAGAAGCTACAAACGGTGTTCATGTGGAAGGACCATATAAGGTAACTTAAAAACCTAAAATGTGTGTTTCTCGGGACTTATTATTTACAGCTGTTTCTGGCATGCCGTTATTGTGTTCGCACCGAAATTGAGGTGAAAATGGACCCTTCGCTTATTTTTTAATAACTTCTACAAAAAATTATTTCATAGTTTTATTAAACAAAAAAATGTATATCTTAAGAATAAGGTAACGAAGTGTATATTTGTTAGTACATCATTGCCTAATTAATGTTTAAAATCGGGCAATACTTCTCGGACACCCTGTATTGCATTTTTCATTAGGAATGATTTTATTATTGTTATTATTATATTACTCTTTTTTTTTGATCTCAAAGAATAAAGTATTAAAATATACAGTGTTGTTCTAAAAAAAAATTTTTGAATGAAATAAAATTATAATATAAGCAAAACGAATCAGATTAAGTCGAAGGCTGGCAACTTCAGTAGACAATCTGATTTGCATACGTGTCAAAATATACATTATAGTTTTGAAATTGTAATGAAATACCTGAAGTGTTTTGTAAATAATAATAATAAAACAAACTTTTTGATTATACTTCGAAAAAAAATTATGTTCTCAATATTTTATTTATTATGTTTACTTAAGAATTTGCTGAATTTATTTCGATGTAGAATTATTTGATGTGCTAAACTTCAAAAGAACAATTTTTAGCCGTTACAGTTTACTATACAGAAAAATGTTCCAATATTTTCTATACAATAGTTGTATAGAAATACTTGTAGTTTGAACCATAGAAAAGAAATCATATAATAATAAAACTTCATCCTCATTTTACAAAAGCAATACTAGGGGAAAAAAATACAATTTCTTCTTGCAAGGGAAATAAAATATCTATTGTTTTACTATTGGGAAAACCAATATAATGTATTCATATGCCTCGAGAAATTTCTTATGAATCTTATGTGTTTCTTTTATTTGTTTCATTTCAATAATATTTTATTTTCCATTGAAATATTTGCATATACAGTACATACATGCAAACTTATGTCGTATGAAAATATATAGTAATGCATTTTAGAAGAAATACTTGCGACATTGATAATCATTGTTTAGTACTAAAAATTACAAAAAAAAAAGATGAGGGGGAGTTCCTTATTTCTAACTATTATAAGTTAATCATGAAAAAATATTTTTACTACATAATAAAAATGTTTAAATTAGGAAAAATACTTACAATTACGGTAGGTTTCATTTTCTGTTTCTGGAGAGTTTCTGTTGACAAAAATTGCCTTATATGTGAAGAACTCATGTTCATCCAGACCTTTTTCAAATTCTGCAGGAAGTGAAACTTGGTATGAGTCAGTCACTAGCACTGAAAAGAAGAACATTAGAAATAAATATATAAATTTTATAATATTATAGAGATATATTATTGACTAAGGCAATCATACGCAGGAAAAATGTTTAAATTAAATTATAACTAAATTCATGCATATGGGTGCACAACAATATCTTACGTGACATTTAATTAAACAGTGTGTTCACACGGAGCAATACTTGCATTATTCAATGAATTTAAATGCTTAGGAAAATTTATTATACATAGTCAAGGAAAAATAATACAAATAATGAAATTTAATATTATGGAGATTATAACATGGAAAAAATATAAAATGTAACTTCTGCTGCAGTGAACAATTACAATTTGTTAGAAATCATAAAATATTGCTTCATTGGAATTTCTATACAACACGATTGTTGTGCTTTTTTATTTTTTTATTTCTTTTTTGCTGTGCTACATAAATAGAACTGTAACTTTGCTGTAAGATAGTATGGAATTGTATATAAATCATGTTGTTATCAAATTATTTAAATTTTTGTCAGTGTACCAGTAAACTTCTAGAAAATGAGAAATATTATGTATAATTATTTGGCTAACGATGATAAACAATATATTTTTTTAGAACCAGTTTAAAACATAATAGCAGTAAAAATATTTATTATTTTAATAAATATAGTTTTAATCACGCAACAGTAATTTCCTTCGTTAATTATTATTATATTTTAAATTTTTTTTTATGAAAAAACACAAACAAAAAACATAAAATTATAATAAAAGCTTAATCATTAAATTGAACTTATTTATAGAAGCACACACATTAACTTATTCAACTTAAATTAACTTATTATAGTTAACTTGATGAACTTATTTATTAATCATTCAAACAGCGTACAATTTTTTCGAAGTTGAAAAAAAAAATTTTGTCCCTCTCTTTTGTTTTACATTTTATCCCCTCTTTCATGAACTTAAGTAATTTTAATATTTAATAAAATATTATGTTACTCCTATTTGCATTCAGCTGCGAAGTTAACTTCCAAAGCCAAAACTTTACTTTGCTTAAAAATCTTTGCAAAAAAAAAAAAAAAAAAAAAAAAAAATGAAAGAAAGAAACAAAAGAAAGAAAGAAAGAAAGAAAGAAAGAAAGAAAGAAAGAAAGAAAGAAAGAAAGAAAGAAAGAAAGAAAGAAAGAAAGAAAGAAAGAAAGAAAGAAAGAAAGAAAGAAAGAAAGAAAGAAAGAAAGAAAGAAAGAAAGAAAGAAAGAAAGAAAGAAAGAAAGAAAGAAAGAAAGAAAGAAAGAAAGAAAGAAAGAAAGAAAGAAAGAAAGAAAGAAAGAAAGAAAGAAAGAAAGAAAGAAAGAAAGAAAGAAAGAAAGAAAGAAAGAAAGAAAGAAAGAAAGAAAGAAAGAAAGAAAGAAAGAAAGAAAGAAAGAAAGAAAGAAAGAAAGAAAGAAAGAAAGAAAGAAAGAAAGAAAGAAAGAAAGAAAGAAAGAAAGAAAGAAAGAAAGAAAGAAAGAAAGAAAGAAAGAAAGAAAGAAAGAAAGAAAGAAAGAAAGAAAGAAAGAAAGAAAGAAAGAAAGAAAGAAAGAAAGAAAGAAAGAAAGAAAGAAAGAAAGAAAGAAAGAAAGAAAGAAAGAAAGAAAGAAAGAAAGAAAGAAAGAAAGAAAGAAAGAAAGAAAGAAAGAAAGAAAGAAAGAAAGAAAGAAAGAAAGAAAGAAAGAAAGAAAGAAAGAAAGAAAGAAAGAAAGAAAGAAAGAAAGAAAGAAAGAAAGAAAGAAAGAAAGAAAGAAAGAAAGAAAGAAAGAAAGAAAGAAAGAAAGAAAGAAAGAAAAAGAAAAAAGAAAAACCTTAAACATTATAACCTTGGTAACAAAGTTTTGTTCAAAACACTTTTTCCCCTTTTTCTTTGTCTTTGTCATCTTCTTCCTTCTTCCTTCCTTCCTTTTTTTTTTTTTTGTTTTTTTTTCGTTGTGACATCAGAACATCAGAATAATGAAATTTGAGTTTTAATGCTTGGGAAAAAAAATCTACCTCTTGGACATGAAAACAAAACAAAAAAAAAAAAAGAAGAAGAAGAAGAAAAGAAAAAGGCAGATGATGCTCTTTCTTTACAACTTACAAATCAAAAAACTAAATAATAGTAACTATAAACACAAAAGAACTTCCGTACAATCAGCGTTTTTAATTTAAAATCTATGCTGATTGTACCTTGTGTCATTATTAATCATTTTAGGATGAATGTTATGTGATGGATTTGCTTGTTTGACTGTTGCGTGCATACTACGAGCTGAAATCTGCAAATTTAAAAATTAATTTTTATTTTGGAATTTAAATTTGCTACATTTTTATTTTGTAATATAATTATATAAGAAAAAAATAATAATAACATAAATTGAACAGTACAGTTAAGTACAAATTAAAAAAATTTAATATATTTTTGGAATAAAAAGAAAATGTCCTTGTGCAATATATTTTGTCTCTCTTTCTCACCACGCTTCTTTCTTCTTTCCTTCATATTACGTTCAAATTTTTTTTTTATCTTGCAAAACTTGATAAATTTGATTAATTTTGAAACGACTTACAATTTTACGTATTTAATATACTATACACATTTTTTCCCCTGGATTTTGAAGGAACAAAATGAAGGAAAATGTATATCAATATTTATATTAAATTTGCAGTAAATTTATATAACTTTTAGAGAAGAAAGAATATGGTTTATTTAATATTATAAGGAAGTGAAAATGGGGGCGAGGAAAAGAGAAAAAAGAAATCACCGAAGTGAATATTTATTTTATTACAAACCACTTGCTTTGTGTTTCAAGAGCTTGTTATCCAAGATTTAAAAAAATCAAATCTCCCCCCACTTATTTGACTTAATTCTTACTTCAATGCCAAAAATCAACGTTGTTGAACACAAAATGCTCTGCGCTTTAAAAAAAATGTATCCCTCATAACACACCATAAATTGTAAATTGAGTCAAATTACCTTTTGAAGCACACCACTGCAGATATTTAAACTTATTTGATAATGATAATTAAATATGAGATGTCATTATAATGTTATATTTTAGTATTAAATAGTGTAATAAACAAAAAGGTATCTCCCCCCCCCCCCCCAAATAAAAATCTCTTCATGATTTACTTCTTACATATTATATTAATATTCTCGTATTATACTTGTAAATGTTCAATATACGGAAAATACTTGAAATACGTATATTGGAGTCGTATTATGTCTGAGTGAGTTGTAAATTTATTCCCTTTTTTTCTTTTTTTTTTTTTTTCTTTCTTTCTTTCTTTTTCTTCAATGCCAAAAATCATCGTTGTTGAACACAAAATGCTCTGTGCTTTAAAAAAAATGTATCCCTCATATTAGTATGTCTATTTTTGTTATCGATTACAATTCTAGGTTTACAAAATAAAACTTAAAACGGTTCACGCTCTCTCTCTCTCTCTCTCTCTCTCTCTCTCTCTCTCTCTCTCTCTCTCTCTCTCTCTCTCTTATATATTTACTGTTATAATGTTTTTAAAGATAAGCATGTTACATATTATGAAATATATATGCAAATCTGCTATTCAGATTAACCGCGTGTATGTGAAATTGTAAGCTAAATCTTCATACATGCGGATATGATGGTTTCTGAACTTTTAAATAATAATACCCAGACATATATGCATACATATACACATACAGTATATTATGCGTGCCTGTGTAATATAATATATATATATATACATATATACAGACACACACACATAAAATATACGTACACATACATAATGCTTGACTAAATGCTTAAAAAATTATATTGTTACTAACTTACACGGCGTATGAAATTTATAAAACAAAATGTTATAAAGTTATTTGAATATTATTTAAAATATTTAAAATACAGTATACTTACAAAATCTTGCACTAATTGATAGAGTTTCCTGTAAGTTGATTATTAAAATTAAGTGATAAATAACAAACTTGAAATTATAAAAATTCATTTTGAATCGTATAAAGCATACATATATATTTTTTCTTTTTACACTTGTTGGAATAACGAATGAAATGTAACTAAAAACTATGCTTACTTATCAGATTTATATACGCGTGCTGAGGTTTTTGTTGCTTAGATACAAGTCAACCAAAACATAAAGATTTATATATGTGTAAATAATTTTTATGTCAAAGCACTGACACCTGCTGTTAGAATATTGAATAAATAATGACCTTTTATTTTTCTAGCGTAAACTGTTCATTAAGAATAACTTGTCAAATTATAAATATTGACTTGTTGGTCAAAATAATGAAAAGCAGTATTTATTATGTAGTTTCCGATATAATTATTTAAATCAAAATTTAGTTGTATTAAGTTACATCATAGTATAACTATAATATAGTTATAGTATGGTTACATCTACAGATATATAAATATATACTGTAATTATATTGTTTTCGTGTGTGCTTTCTTTAACATTTTTGCATAATCCAGACCAAGGCAGTAGAAATTTCTGATGACATGATATAACATAATATGTGGTTTTGCATTTATGTAGATGGGAAGAATAAATTACGTAATTTATGTTGCATTTATGTCATTATAGCATAAATTATAATAAATTAAAATTACATAAATAATTACGAAACCGCGAATAAATTGCGCTGAAAATAAGCTAGCATAATTATAACATATCAACTGTGCCTTTTTTAATTATTATTTTTTTTTTTTTACTGTTTACTGTTCGTGTAACATTTAATACTTTTCATTTTTCATCAACACCAAATAATACAACTTTTGTTCGGTGTCAATGTCAATACAGATGTACATGGTACAGTACATACAAGATTGTTTTATAAAATTAACACTGATTCAAACTTTTCCCATCATACGTAGATAGCGAGAAAGGAAGATTGATATATACTTTTTTTTCTCTTTTTTGGTGCTCAACTTTAAACACACTGTGATTGACTGAAATAACTTGAGCTGACCTAATGATCACAACAAAATTACTTAACAAACCCCCACTTTAGTGTAGATACACACTGGCATGTTACGTATTTAAATTATTATATATATATATATTATATATATAGGAATCCGAATCAGCTACAGATATTCATAAAATTTACGGAATGTTATTTATAATTTTAATTATAGATTTTTTTATAGGTTTAGCAATATAGTAATAAAATCAATTCAATTCGGGTAGATTTGACAACCATTATAAATCACTTAAGATTCATTACGTCGTAAAGTACAGTTTTTATCTTAAATCTTGAAGGAGGGAAAAAAAAAACGAAATTAAGAATTGTGAGCTATAAAAACTTTCATTTAAAAAAATAAAAACACATATTCGATTCTTCAATTCAAATCATTTTTATTCAGCAACAGGCCAGTCCTCAAATACGCGGCAAATACATTGAAGATAATAATAAAAAACATTCCCTTACACTCGATAATCAATTTACTTTGGATGTATTGAGTGAGCTCTGCAAAGTCAACTTTCCCGATTTATGGTGATCGATTATGGCTTGTTCGATTGATTAAACATATTTGTTATTTTCAACAGATCGATTTTAAAAGTGCTGCGATTGGTTGTGATCATTTGAGATCACCATGAATAATGATAAAACAAAATACAGAATATGTTAACTTCAATGTAATTTTAAGAAATATACTGTTATGTGATAGTCATGTTTCATGTTTCTATATATAGAAAATGTTTTAATTTGATTTGTTTTATTTTGAGTAAAAACGTATAATCTAATTTCATAACCCATGCATATTTGAAATATTTTACTAACCCTATTTAAAACTTCATTAAATATACAAATTTTACAAATAAATATAAACAGAACATAATTTGAGTAATTTACGTTAAAAACAAACTTTAATGATTTAATTATTATTATTTTGGAATTCCAACAGGTTTACAGAAATATTTGTAAATATAAAAATAATAACACTTAACAAGTGTATGGAAAAAAACAACTTTTTTTAAATTTTTAAGTTATAACAACAATCAGCAGGTTTTTGTTCATTGAAAAAAAAATCGTTTTCATTTCACAATAGTAAAATTTAGAGTTTTCAAATAAACAAATTGTATATTATACATTTTAACAGAGAGTATCTGAAATGAATGCACAGTAAATAATTGAAACTTTTTATATGTTTGAATGGATGATGATATTGAATTGAAATACTATTTTAAAAGTAATTTTATTATTGTATTTAAAAAACATTTTATAAAATACATTCGCATATTTTATTTGAATACATTTTATTTTTATTCCGTAATCAGTATTTTGTATAATAATAAAAATAATAGAAATATTTTTATTGACTCAGGCAGTTCATAGTAACATTAAAGAAAGTGAAACTCTCGAGTATGTAAAAATTGAAGGAGAAATTGTGGAGTTTGTAGACAAGATTAAGTATTTGGGAGTTTTCATTGATTCACATTTAAAATTCAATTTGCACATTAAATTTATGATTAAAAAAAAGTTGGTAGTAAAATAAAATACTTGGCTACAGTTGGTAAATTCCTCACTCCATAGACCAAACTATTAATATACAAAACAATCATATCTAGGGACCGGATTTTCAGTTGCAAATGTCCGCTTGCGCCTGCTAAATAACAAAATATATTTTATAATATTATGTGTGTTGAGTTAAAATGATACATATTTTGAACTCTTTTCTTGGGGATTTTCCCTCTACTTGTGCAACTTATCTTCTTTTCTTATATGATTATTATTCTTACCTCTTACCTAATATATATGATAATTTATGATTAATAATTTGTTACGTTACAGTGCGATTTCTGCAAAGGAATTGATGTGACATTACGAAATGACTGCGAAACACATTATAAATATAATGTAGTATTATTATTTTTGCAATTCCTATGTAGGTTGTAGCTGTATTTATGCTGTAACACGATAGAGTATAATATTTTATTTACTTTTATTCTTTTTATTTTTTTATGTTTTAATTTAACTAAAATGTTGTGAAATAATCTGAAAATAAAATATGTAAAAGCTGTAAATATGATACTACGGTGATTAGACCAAAAAATTGTTACAGAGCACATTATATTTAAGATAAGATTATTATAAGGATAAGAGAAGGCACCATGCAACTTTTTTATTTTATTTTTCTCCTATAAGGCTCCATGTTTATTTAAATAATTATTTGCTCTGTTATCTCCTGGTTACGAGTCCTGAAATTTGTATAGTTAGTTTTCAAAATATAAGGCATTATAGTATTGGTGGGTACTTGGTATAGTTGTTACCACTGACACTCAAATGACAAAAAAAAGTAGGTGACAAACTTTGAATTTCAATTTTTAATTAACGTATGCCATTGGACCATGTAAGTGGGTGAATAGCTTTGTGGCCTTAAAATAGTATTAAGAGTAAATAGTATTATTATTATTAATTTAAAAGATGAAATCTGTAACTGTGATCACTGATCAAAAGTTGTCAAAGGATCTTTTATAAATTTCCATCTCTCATCTGATGGTTACACAATTTATTTTTTTCTCGTATAGCTAAGTTTCATAATAAATAACTAATGAGTGTTAAAACATTTTATTATTTGTAGTTTTATTGAATTCTGGAGATATATACAAGTCTTATTAATGTAATCTTATTTTTTTAAATATTTGATTGTGTAATGACATTGTTTTATATTGTAAAAATACTATTTCAATTTCTACCTTAAATTGAGAGTTTACGACTTGTGGCACTGGAGTCTGCGTTTTGCGGGATGTATAGGCAGCTTTTGTTACGTTAATGCAGAACGGCGCAGCATCACACAAGGAGAGATCAGTCAGTACGCTCTCGCAGCTTGTGCAGTGCACACACGCGATTTATTTCTGCTACTTCGTCTACCTGTACTCACGTATGTATCTTACAATCTTTATAGTTAAAACAATTTATAAATGTCGTGATTTTTTTTTAATTAACAAAATAGTGTTTACATCTTATAGTTTGATAATTAAGATTTTATTTGAGTACGTATTTCTTTTTTCTTTTTTTTTTTCTTTTTTTTGGTGACAAATATGGTTATTATTAGGTATAATAGATTTTTTTTTATTAAGTTGGAATTATTTTTAAAAAATCAGTATTTATAAATTTTTTGTCTAAATTAAAACCTAAACATGAAATTACATATAAGTTTAAAATACACGGAAAACATGAATTTAAGAAATTATTCAGTTACATAGATGTAGCTCTTCAGTACAAGCCAATAACTTGGTTGAAAAAAGTTTAAACAGTAACTCGTTAGTATAAACGTTAATTCTTCACCTGTAAATAGTTAGCGCTTTAAATTAAAAAAAAATATATATGTTTATCTAAGAAGTTTATTATAAAAAAAAGTTTAAATAATAACTCGTTATTTACTTTTTTCCTATAGGAAAAATGAAAAGCAGTTGTTATTAATTTCATCTGATTGTTGTAATATGATTATATACTTGCAATAAAACTGTATGAAGTGCTTTAATGATAGTAATAATAATAGCAAACAGGAAAATTGCAAAGCAGGTTATATTTGATATAAAATGCATTACATCCCTAATAAAACAATCAACAGATGTTTAAGTAGAGAATGTTTACAATTAATTAATTTTCCATTGTGTTTTAATATACCATGTTATATGTGGTAAAAATAAGAGAATAAATTAAAATTACGGTGAAATCTCAATTGTGAACATAGAGAGAGAGAGATAAAGAGAACTCACGTACTTGTTAATGTATCAATTTAACAAAATATCACGCAAATCTATTTACTACAGTATATTAACACGTTCTATTGTTTACAATTTGTCCTATATAAGATTATTTAATATATTTAAGAAGAAGATACCATGTTTTCACAAGATATTTAATTTTGATAGACTTGTGTGCACGTTTGTTACATTTTAACAATCAATATAATTATTTTGCCAATTTTAAATCTGACATCTCTTAAAATAAAATGTTAATAGTTGTGAAAAAAAGGTTCAAAAAGAAAAAAAAATGAAAGTTAATGTTTTTGCTTTAACGTAAGAGTTAGCTTAATTTTAGAAATGAAGAAATATCAGAATTCCATTAAAGAAATTGGTCATTACTTTTTACCTTTGTTCTATACTTTTGTATTAATATAAAACAATAATAAATGCATATTTTATATATATATATATATATATATATATATATATATATATATATATATATATATATATATATATTATAATATAACAATAAAAACTATTATAATGTGTAATGTACTCGTATTTAAGAAGAGTGTGGTCAATTTTATGAAGCCAGGCAAGACCTGCAATCTGGCTGATTCTTCAAAATTTTATAGACGTAGAACACCTTGAACAAAAAACTTGCCTAATATCCTAAAATACCCAAATATCAACATTATTTTGGCCAGAATCATTGATTTCTAATTTATTTTCCATTTACAAAATGTCAGTTGCGGGTTTACTACGTCACAGCTCGCCCGTATCCGCGCGCGTGGACCAGGCGAGATGTGACGTAGTAAACCCGCAACTGACATTTTGTAAATGGAAAATAAATTAGAAATCAATGACTCCGGCCAAAATAATATTGATATTTGGGTATGTTAGGATATTAGGCAAGTTTTTTGTTCAAGGTGTTCTACGCCTTTAAACAATATGTATTAACTAAATTTTAATTGTAAAATTATAAATATTCCTTTTTTCCTTCTTTAATATTATAATAGAAGTAACAATACAAAAAAATAAATATAATGAGTAAAATGCAGGAAAAGTGTGAAAAATAAACAAATGTATATATAATACCAAATTATACGTAAGGGGGTGAGACGAACCAGGGCATATCCATTACTGAATAAGGCGTGCGAGGGGCCTCATTCGTTAATATATATTATGACACACATGATAGCAAACATAGTTACTATAGCATGAATCACAAATTATTAATATTTGAACAATAAATAATAATAAGCTTTTGATAAATATTATCATTTCAAATAAAATAAGACTATAACATGCCATTAAAAATGTTCTTTACAAGCGAATAAGAAATTAAATCTCGTGCACAAAATGTTAAAATGAAATCAATAAAAAATCATGATAACTAATATAGAGTTTTTGTGAATTGAAGAGCAAGAAAAAATAAAAAATATTAAAGCATGTTCTCATAAGTTTTGATTGTAAAAATTAGTCTTATAATAAAAACAAATAAAGAAACAACCTTTCAAGAAGGGGCCAAAAAACTATAGCTGATAAACGAATCAAAGCTTTTACGTACTAAAATAATTAATCAAAAAAACTTTCCTTGTTGTTATGTTAAATCAATTTAAAATATAAATATTTCTTTGATTAATCTTGTATTCTCTTATATAGCTTCATTCGTTAGTAAAAAATAATAATAATGACGTCAATGTCGTATTTACAAAAGATTTGACAGCTTGTATAACAGAGGGAACAAAGCAAGTTTTCTCATTTTACTTCAAAAATACTTCTTCCCAATATTCTTATTTGATATTTCAGAGCTCATTTTATTTCCTTAACATATTTGCGTAAGCATTTCCGTATAAATAATGTTAATGTTTACTTTTAAACGAAAAAAATAAAGAATTCATAACAAAAATATTATTATTTCATAATCATTTCTTTGAATGTTAATAAGCTATTCACAATATTTATTTTGAGATTATTAAAATACAAGAAGCTTATATGTAAATACGAAAAAAGTTTTTTAGTAACCTAATATTTGTAAAATAACAATAATAAGACAAATAGAAGTTTTTTTTTTTAAATTTATGCAAAGAAACATTAGAAATCGTCCTATAATATGTGCATGTGTATGTATTATATATATATATATATATATATATATATATATATATATATATATATATATATATATATATATATATATATATATATATATATATATATATATATATATATATATATATATATATATATATATGAGCCTGTAACATAGAATCCCCTGCTCATAGACTCCCTGGATCATAGGATCTACAATACGCCCCTTTGCTTAAGGGAGGGAATTGTGGGCGGGACAGGGTCTAGCGAATGAAACGCTGGCAACCATGTCGTGTGGATTTTAAAATCAGGGGATTCTATAATCTGATTTTTTATATATATATTTAATTTTATTTACTTTTATATAAGTAAATATATTTTTATAATTAAGTATAATATAGAATTAGACGTAAATGCTTATAGACTCCCCTGCTCATAGGATCCCCAATTATATTAAAATATCATGAATTATAATATTGCATCTTATTCTTATATGGTTTTTAAAAAAAGGTGCATAAGATATGCATTTGGATAAAATTAAACTCACAGTTTGGAATAATTTATAATATTCCAATAAGTACTTTTATTCTGAACTTATACTCATTACTTAATAGCAGAATTGAATTTTTTTACTTTTCATATTGAAAATTACTTTGTTTTTTATACCGCAGAGACATAACAAATTACGTAATTTATGCTGCATATTAAATAACCACTAAAATTTTAGAGCATAATGTTGCTATTTTGGATTATATTGACTGATAAAGGAAGAACTGTTTTGAGGCTGACTAAAAGCGATTTCAGTCACATCCGCTTCCGTTTCTATTTACTACGCATGCCCGCAATAAGTTGAAACGGAAACGGATGTGAGCAAAATCACTTTATAATCGGCTGTTGTTTCTTTATTGTAGTTATAAGTATTTATGCTGAACCATCTAAATTATTATGACGTGAAATCACTACAAAATATAGAAAAAATAAATAATTATAAATGTTGCACTGCATTGAGCTAGCATAATTAATACGTTTGTTTGTTTGTTTGTTTTTGTTTTTTCGAACAAATTAATTTTTCATGCTATATATTCTAAAGTTTTCTCATCTTAAGTTTTCCGTGCGTCTGTGCACAAAAATAATAATACATAAAACTTTAACGTATAAACAATACGGCAAGAAGAAATTACGAAATTTATACCAAATTTATTTCATAGCATAAATCTAATAGCATAAAGTAATAAGACAGTATATTAAATATTGTAAAATAATTTAATGGGTTTTTGAAAATGTTATCATAGGGTATATAGCTGTTACGATTAACTTTCAAATGACAGATCATAATGTCTCGAAGTTTTCTTTTTAGATATAAATATACTATAGCCGGCAGTACAGCCCTATAGCAATGTAAGTTGTTATGCTATGTTTAGCACAAATTGTATTGAACTGAATAAATATTGCTGAGCATTTTTGTCCATGAATGAAAAAATTCTGTGAGAATATAAACTGAATAGAAAAATAAAAGTAACGTAAGACAATAACTTGAGTAAAGTAATTTAATGTATGATGATGTTCTATTCTTTAATCGACAGAAAATAAAAATTACAAATTAAGAGTATTTTATGTAGGCTTGGATCCTTTTTTGTATATAAAATATATTAATATTGGTGTATCAATAACTTTACCCCCACCCCTTAACTTGCATTCATCAGTATATTAGTATTCCGTCACTTAATTAACGTTGCCCGATTACGTAAAAAATAACTAAAGAGTAACTATTTAGACTTTTTTTATAATAGATTTGTTAGATATGCAAAGTTTTTAAGGATGTAAAAAGCTAACTATTTACCGTTGAAGAAATAACGTTTATAGCAACAAAAAAGTTACTATTTAAACTTTTGTCAACCAAGTTATTGGTTTGTACTAAAAGAGTTACATCTATGGAACTGAGCAAATTGTTAAATTTATGTTTTACGTGCTCTTGGTAAAACTTAAGCATAACAAGTCTTCCGTATTCGTATTGCTATCTCATAGTAGAGTTTTTTTTCATGAATCACGAGACATGATCTCTATACTGTAGAGCTCATGATAGCCTCATGACAAAAAACCTCTATATATATTTACAAAAAGATTAACTTCGATTTAATTTAAATTAGGACGCACAGAATATGTAAGTGCTCATGCGCATACTTGTAACTATTAATTATAGCATTCTAACATATAAGCATATAATTAATTTTTTCCTAAAAAAAAAAAAAAAAAAAAAAAATGGAATTGCTATAGCAGAGTGTAAAGTAATTCATTGGAATTTATACCAATGAAATACACAAAATTTGAAAAAATAAAGTTTCAAACTTTTGGCGCTCTAACGGTATAGATCAATTGACTTAATTGTCATAAGTCATAACATTATGAATATTTTAATAAATACATAAATTATGACATGACAATTATAATAAGTATGAAAGGGAAAAGTAATAAAAATTATCCATCTACAGATTAATAAAAAAAATCATAATTATTTGGTATAACTAATTAATGTTAGTATTTTAAATTGATCAAAATGTCTTTGAAAAAACATATAAAAATTAAATAATACTTTATATAGAACCAGCTCGTTTAGTCTACAGATCATACGATCTACAGTATCAAATATAATATTAATGAAAAATAAAATAAATTAAAATAAGTAAAACCAGATCATATAACTACAGATCATACGATCTACAATACTTTGTTGACCAATTGCTTTAAGTACCCGCCCACTTACCTACCCTTCCCATCCCCCTGTACCTTCGCCCCGCCTTTTTGGGGATCCTATGAGCAGGGGAGACTGTGAGCAGGGGATCGTATAATATGACCTCATATATATATGTATATATATATATATATAAGTATATATATATATATATATATATATATATATATATATATATATATATATATATATATATATATATATATATATATATATATATATATATATATATATATGTATAATATATATATATATATATATATATATATATATATATATATATATGTACATGTATATACAGTATATGCTAATTTAGCACCTTAAAGAAATTAATCAGTTGATATCTTATTATATATATTTCTTGTACAACCATCAAGTTTCTTATCATCATTATAATACATCATCTTTCAAAAGAGAATTTATTTTTGGAAAAGCTTGTTAAATATTATATAATTTAACACTTTTAATTTAAAATCTTAAGTGAAAGTTGAATCGAAATCCCATGTTAATAGGTTTTTTATATGGCAAATATCTTAATTGATAATTAGTTTTTTCTTTGGGCTGGTCTAGGTTTGAATAAAAGAACCTAACTTGAGTAAATTTGTAAGTAAGAACAAGTATTTTCTTTAATTGTAAATATAATATTGATATCTTTTTATATATTTTTTTTTTCAATGTATTACATCAAAAGGTAGCGAATAAAACAAAAACATGAAACAAAACAAAAATCAATCAAATCAAAAGATGTTTAAGTCAAGCTTTCAGCAGAAACCCACACATTTCAGATAAATCACGTAAGTTTTAATATAATTATAAACATAATAATAAACACAATAATCAAGAAATAATTGTGTAACATTATTGTAACGTACGAATATATTGTAATTTTTTCGTAAATGCAATAATATTTCAAGAAATCACAAACAACTGCAAATACTCGTCACAGTCAATTATTACGAATTGAAATAAAATTTTATTAAAGAGGAAGTTCAGGGTTTAAAAAAATGGCTTCTTTAAAGTTAGAGGAGAAGAACTGTTCATAAACTCAAATATGATGGCCCAAAGCCCATTCTTAGCCCCGCAAACCCGTGCTCATCCTGCGAGATATATGCAACTTGTCCCGTACATATCTTTTACGTCATAGTTACGGCTTTACTATAGGGTGTATGCGGATCGGATGACATCATATTTAATGAGCTTGGATGACATACTTGAGTAATGAATAGCATTGCTCAGCATAGGACGCGCAAGTTTGCGGGGCTATCATGGGGCTAAGGAAGGACTTTGCTTTGGGGCATCATATGTTAGTCAATGAACAGTTCATCTCATTATCTAAAATTGAAGAAGCCATGTTTTAAACCCTGAACTTTCTCTTTAAGAAGAATGTTCTTTGAAATGGCAATTTTATTTGTGTTTGTATGATATTAAAATAAATAGTTGAAATATAAATTTTGATTTAACGTATGATTATTATTATTGTCTTTCGTGTTACACCGTGTTATATGTAAACTGACATTGACGGAGTTCGGCTCGACCGGGACTCGAACACGGATCTTTAGTTTCCCAGACCACTGCGTTAACCATTACGCTACCGAGACTCACTACCGAGACACACGTAATGGTTAACGCATTGGTCTGGGAAACCAAAGATCGGGGTTCGAGTCTCGGTCGAGCTGAACTCCTTTACAATATCAGTTTACTGCTTATACAACACGTTGTAACACGAAAGACAACCCTTTTCATTAAAACTTCCCGTGTGAAATAGGCGTTCAATTACCAACTTTCATTATATTATTATTATTAAAATCATAATATATTTTATTATTATTGACAGTTTTAATACCGAATTGAATATCAATCTCAACATTTGAAATTATTAGTATTACTATATTTTTTTTTTATTTTTTGTTTATACGTACATTTTTTCTCTAAAATAATATTGTTTTAAAGTAAACTATAAACTAACATAATTTAATTAAAATTTTAAATAATGTTCCTATATTTTTTAAAAATATTTCTGTGAAGAATTCAAATGATCACTAATGAATTATAAATACAAAATATAAATTTTTAATAACGTGGATATTATAAATAATATTTTCAACAACGTAATATATATATTACATGAACAATGTGTTATAAAGGGTATGCATGTACTCTACGTTTGTGCGTATACATAGCACATACTTTGAGGCTTTTTTGCTGTCACTTCTTTTAATGAAAACTCATTATTATGCGGCGTACATACATATAAAAGTTTTTCGTCTCTTCTAAATCAGCTTTTGCATTATTTATAGTCTTACATAAAGTAATGTTTTTTTTGAAGTTTTTAATCTATTACAAAAAAAAAATCATTAAAAAGTTTAATTTTACCATCAAAATGGATTGTCCTAAAATAAGTAAAGATTTACATGTTCATAAAATTTTAATGAATTGTAAAACAACATAATAAAAATAAATATTATTGAATTTGATTTATTATTGCAAGAATTGAGATATTAAAATTTTAATATACAGTAACTTTAATATTATTAACATACATTAAGAGGGAACAAAATGTATTTGATCTAATTAGATCTGATGCTTTTTGTGGATATTCTGTATATAGTTCTCTTTATTTTTGTCTTTTAGAAAAAAATTATATTCGCCTGTAAACTTTACAAGTAATAATTATAATTAATTATGCATAATTGACTACTTTTTGTGTATAACGTGTGTATTTTATACTGTGGGTTATTATGTGTGTTCGTCATATTTATTATACAATTATCAATTTGCATTTATTTATTATTAACTACGTTTTGATTTACTTCAACGCAAAGGTACTTATCAATTTCAAACGTTAATTACAATATTTCCATTTAAACATATAATTATGTACACTTAATTAATGCTATATATTATTTTGGTTCAGAGCTAGAGCATTTTCCTTTAGTTCAACTAACTATTGCCTATTTGTTTTTGCAACAAAGTAAATAAATATATATGGATAGTTTATTTTATTGCGAGGTCACAAAAGATAGAAAACTCACTGCAGCGGTCCTTTGATATTCTTGCTGTTACAGGTTTGTTATTTGTATTTTTTTTAATTACATAATTTTAAGATAATAATTAAACGACAGTACATCACAAATTTGACATAATAAATTTTTAACTTATGGCAGCCATTTATTTTAGAAATTTATAAAACACATTTATTTATTAAAAACGTACGTTCCACTTAAAGTGGAAAATATTGTAAAAACATAATATTAATATTTAAATAAATATTTAAACCATTTCCATTTAGTATATTTTTGTGGTTACTTATAAAACTATTTTTAAATTTGACTTATTATGGATTTTTGGATTTTTTTTTTATATGTACCGTGGATATGCATTTAGATATTACGAGTACCATAGTATTGTGGTAATACGTAAAGCTACTTACACACATTTGTCACAATATTATGCTTTATTTCGAAAAACATCAAAACGTTTTGCGGTTTGTATTTTTAATATTGTTATATTTGGTATGAATACTTTTAATTTGCGTTTAAGAATTTAAAGACAAGTGAAAAAACTATATTATTTTTCTGCTGGTTTTCTTCAAACCACAGCAATGACTGATCAGAGAGTGCGTGACTATAAAAATGTCCACTACTACATTTCTCTGTCTTTAATATCACTTATATCATGTTTTGATGGTCTGCTTGGACTTAAGAGGAAGTTAGTCGCATTAATGAGGTGATGTAAAACATGAAAAGAAGAGAGAGAGAGAGAGAGAGAGAGAGAGAGAGAGAGAGAG
>OX439127.1:35249155-35344155 GCA_949318235.1 Ecdyonurus torrentis
AGCTTTTTCAATTCCATTTACGTATACAATGTAAGTATGACTAGAATTGTTTACTGTGATTATATAACTTTATTAATTAGTATTACTTTTGTTGATGTATCATGTTACCAGTTACGTTTATTATTGCTATGCTACGACTTTGCAATGTTGTGTATTTTTATTTTATACTTCTCATTTAATCAATTAAATTTATTTCTGAATTTATTTAGTATTTTCCATTAAATATGCAAATGAGCTAATTTGCTCATATTACCTAAATAATAAATAAATTATTACAATATTAGAAGATAGTTCATACGCTTACGCAAGGCTTATACAGAATTACAGTTGCGTTATGTATGTATTATATAATTATGTACGACACGTATGTATTGGCTTGCTCTACTCTGTAAAGACATGAAACGCAATAAAATATGTAATCTTTAATCAGCATACTGTGTTCCTCTTTCGTATAGCAAAAATTTTCGAGATTTTTTTTTTTTTTTTTTTTTTTTTTTTGCCATACTACTTATTATTATAATTACTATGTTACGATTAATATCATTTTATGAATTTAAAAAAAAATGCTCACGTAAATATTAATTTTAATTTTAATATTACTAACATTTTAAAATTAAAAGCTCAAGTTTTTTATATTTATATACACAAATATACGTTATGAATTTTCTTATAAACAGCTTATTTATGAAAAAATGCCCCTTCTAACATAAAAAAATTCCATAGAGAATTTGTTGAATGAGGGAAAAAAATGCAATTTTTAATACGAAAGGGAATAACCAGCTTACCAGGCTTTTAATTGGTTTACTAAGCTTTCAAAGAAAGGGTTGTGTATTAGAATTCCTAAAGGAACGACAAAAACACATAAATGACTCATACAGAAAAAATATAAAAGTATGTACATAATCTCAAGTTTGATGATATGAATTTGAAATAAATAACATGGTTTTTAAGTCTTTGACGATGCAATTTATATCATGCTCTCGTATTAAAATTCAATAGCTGTACTTTAGTCATTATTAAAATATGAATGTGGTCAGTTAATACGAATATGTAAATTAGGTTTAATCATAAAGCAACAAAATTCATTTAATTAATTTTCATTATTATTATAATTTTATATCATCACTGCTAACTTCTCATAGTTATAAAATGTAACTTTTACTTTGAAGTATTTTTGTCACATAAAAGCAATTCGTTGCAATGCGCAAACGCAGTTGAAACAAAATGCTTTTTTTAAGACTTAAAATTATGCTGAAATAAAAAATTCAAAGCCTTAATAAAAACACTTTTTATGCATATAAAATAGTGGCACATTCATATAACATGAGTTAATTATTAGTAAATGATCTATATTCTAATACCTGACCTTTTCCCCCTTCTCTTCTATTTTTTAACTTACAGAATACTGGACAATAATAAGCTATAAATATCATACTTGAGTCAATTTACGTATTTAAGTTTTACTTTTATATATATTTTTAATTGTTTGCTTACGTTTTTCCACTTTTCATGACGTAGAAATTAAATTGACAAGCAAAATAAATTTTGGTATTTTATATTGATGATCATGTTTAAATTAAACATATTTCTTCTTAGAATACTTCTATTAATTTGCAATTGAAATTTTGTTTTGTACTTAAATTACTCCAATTCCTTATAAAATTTAATTAACTGCCTCCATAAGAAGTTAGAATGGAAATGATAAAAGCTTTTATTCAAATTTTCAGGATGTTGAAGAGATAGATTATAAATACAATACAAAATATACAATTTCAACTTATTCTTAGTATTTAAGAACAAAATTTTAAAATTTAAAATGTATTTTCGTTGAGTTAAGAATTAAAAAAATGAAAAGAACGGGGGAAAAAATCATGTCAGCAACGGAAACATTTTAAATTTTCTAAACCCGTATAAAATTAAAATATTCAACAATAATTTTATGATATATTTTGAAGATAAAAAAAAAGTATCAAATATGCTATAAAAGATTTATATATTTTCTTTCAACTTTTTAATCAAATTACATCGAATCAAGGGACTGAAGCTTTGTGTTGCAAATAAATATATTTTTCTTATTATCTGTTTCATATCTAAAAATTCAACAAAACCCTGCGTTCTGCTACTAAAATTTTAAAATACAAATAAAATTGAGATATGAATTTTAAATCAAATATATAAAACTATAAAGATTGCTTAAAATTTATTATAATACATTTTTATTATTCATATTTCGTTCAAGCCATATACATATATAAGGTTTTTAAAAATGAAAACACAACATTTATTGTTTCATCTTTATATATGCAATTATAAGTTGTTGTTTTTTTCTTGTTGTTTTATTTTCTTACGAAATTACTGTTGTGTATACGTTTATCAAATTACAGTAAAAAAAAATGTTTTCTGAGGTTGTAGATTTAAACTTGAAACAAACAAAAGAAAACAAAATTACTGCATACTAAAAATATTTCAATTGTATTTAGGTTTATGCTTGGACGTTGGATTTTCCCTCCACAATTGTGCCCTGTTGTGATTTATTTTCAACATCTGTCTGTGCTTGTTTCTGTGTATACTTTGGCTGCCATTGGCATTGATAGGTAAGTAAAAAATGATCGATTTACATATTATAATATATTTTTATCAAGGAGAACTCATATCACAATCCATATTATTATTATTATTATTATATATATATATATATATATATATATATATATATATATATATATATATATATATATATATATATATATATATATATATATTATAACAGCAGCTGGTTTATTTTATGGTTTTGTTTAAGTTTGAAATTCTATAAAAATGAGGATGCATCCTCTTGTTTATTTGCATGATTATTATATGAATACATAACTCACTCACATCACTGACAATTCAATGCATTTTGTTAACAATATCGTATTATCATTATCTGCAATATGTTATTATACTCAAATCTTTTATAATGTATAATCTCGATATATTTATTAAAATGTTATTATCCATACTTCAATTTCAATCACATTAAAAAATTTCTATAATAATGTTTTGCATACAATATTTTGTTATTTAAATTTCTCATATATTTTATTTTTCCTTTGTATATGACAAAGTTTCTATAACAATTATATATTTTATGAATATATTATGTATTACATACCATTCATCATATTATTTTGCTGTTCAGCTTATTTTAGTATCTAATTTATATAAATATATATTTTTCCGACGGAAAAAAAAAGAAAAAAAAAACTTTAAATTGGATAGCAGTAAAGTAATTTAAACTATAAAAACAGCTTTTCTCAAAAGTTTGAACAATTATTCTACAGAACTCGGATTAAAAGTTTTAAAATAAAATATATTCTAAATATTGACGCATTCTTACTTTCTTTGTGTATATACCCTTTGTTTGCTAAATAATTTTAACAATAATGATATACAGTATATATTATAATATGTATATATATATAATAAAATGTATGGATTAGTATAATTGATGCGTTAGTTATAATGATAATGCTGATTGAAGCCCATAATATTGATATGTTGTTTATTATTATTGTTAACTACAGTAATCCTATGTTCAAGAGCCTGTTGGTATTGAGATTAACTTGGAACATAAACATGTCATTTTGACTCTCAAAAATGAATGAATTAATCAATTAATTAAAAATTTCAAAAATCATATCATATATTAAATACATCCATATATGAAATTAAATCATTGCTATTGGATTATTTATGACATTTTCAAATTTATAAATTACTTAAATTTTGAATTTTGATTGGGTTATATAATATAATAACCAACGATGTATAAATACAAACTATTATCGTAAATAACATATGCCTTTTTTTTAATGTTAATTTTATACACGCAAAAAAAATATATATATAAAGAGATTACAAAGTGTAGAACTATATAATAATGTTTTCATATTCAATATTTAAACAAGAAGATTTTATTTACATTTAGTAAATTTAATATTTTAGTTCATTGAGTTGTGGTTTCAATATATCATATTTCATACTTCATACGTCATGCCATATCTAATAAATGTCAATGAAAGTGAATAATATTTTAGCTTATTTTTATTTTGATATTAATTACATCATATTGATATTTATATATCAATAATTTTAATAAAAGACTATATGAAACATAATTGTATGTATAAAAATAAGTATTTTATGTTCTACCAAATTTCTCCTCTCTGATATTATCATAAATTTGATCTAGGATAAATTTTATTCTTTCAAAGGTATAAAGCAATTTTACACCCGTTTGAAAGACAAGTTACCCGGGTACGAAGTCGATTGATATTGGCCGCCATCTGGCTAGTATCTGGGACTGTATCTTGTGGTGTACTGCCCGTGACCCGAGCTGAACGCTTCATGTATGCAAAGGAGTAAGTATCTGATTCTTAAGTTCTTTTTTTTTTTTTTTTTTTTTTCAAATTTTATAGTTGTATAGTATAATGTAATTTAAAAAGTTTACTTTTAAACTATTATTTAAAACCTGTCCTCTTTATATTTTACATGTTCAAAACTATATATTTAGGTCAAAATCAAAGTTATTGTATAGTACAATACTCAATCACTATATTTTTACTGCAAATATACTATTAAATAGTATGCTGAATCTCTCTCTCTCTCTCTCTCTCTCTCTCTCTCTCTCTCTCTCTCTCTCCCTCTCTCAGTTCTAAGCTTAATACAAACTTTACATATTGTTAAAAGTATGCTTTTAGCTTAATAATATAACAATCGTAGTATATTGATTTTTAATATATTATTTATAATATGTTTTACATGTATGATAAATTTATTTACTCTTTTCACGAATCTTGAATTCAGTTTGCCATCACTACGCGTATACTTTAAAAACATTGTTTTGTAACTTTTTACACTAGAATGTCATACACATAAGAGTTTCTAGCTGCATGTTGAGTTAATTGATTTTTACGATACTAAAATAATTTGCTGATTTTTTTTTATTTGTAATTAACGTAAGACAAATTCAACGAATAGGAGCTGCACATTATAGTATAATAATTATATATATATATATATATATATATATATATATATATATATATATATATATATATATATATGGCCTATAGGGTAGTTTCATTCATGTTAAAGTCACTGTCATAAGTGAGTACTAAATAACATTGGCCGATATAGGAAAATGGCACATTTTGCCAGGTTAAAAATACTTCGCAATTTTTTGACAGCATTGATGTTGTTAACAGGTTGAATTAGTACCTCAAGTATGCAAGAAAAATAATAATGACCAAAAAATAGCTAATTTACCAAAGAAAATAGCCAAAAACTATGTTTGTCCTATGCTGAGCAATGTTATTTATTGCTCAAGAAGAGCATCGAAAAGCACTCAAAATGACGTCATGCGTACACACCCTTCTGAAAATTTCAAGTTTACACCTCAACTGTATTGCTTGATATGCACTTTAGTTATACATAAATATACAATAATCTATAGTGACAATTTTAAATTCTGTGACATTATTTTGTGGACTCAAGCAAATCAATAAAAAAAAAAGTTTTTTTAACCTTCTTTTGATTTTTATGAAACTAATAAAATACAGAGTGCATAATATAAAATACATACAATCCGAAGTGTTACTGTTGCTATTGATTTTTAAGTCCTCAAAACCTATGAAAGCATATACGTTGGCTGTTCTATTTATGATAGAGAAAATCTTGTAGTAACCTACATAAAAGATCAATCCTTAACCATAAAAATTATTTGTGAAGGTTTGCAAAGAACCATTTGTTTTCGGTAATGACAAACACAATCCTGACGTTATTTTTAATGGGAAATGAGCAGTACAAATTTTCCAGGTCTATTCAGGGTAAAAAAAAAAAAAAAAAAAAAAAGCAACTTTTAAGTATCAAATTTTAACTTTAAGCATTTGGAAACTAAACTATGCTTAAATTTTTACAAGAAATGAGAATGTACAGTATTGTTACTCTCGATTACGGAACAAAATTCATTTTATTCTTCTCCTTATTCTTCTGTTCATTTCTTCTCGATAAATTTTAGTTTTTAAGTTAATTGTAAACATTCTGATAACAGAGAAAGTTTTGAAAGTTGTATTTTATTGAACAATATGTCTGAATATATAAGAAACAAATTTAAAGACAAATTCTGCATTGAAAGACTTTTAAAATTTCTTTGAAAGTATAAGTACGACACATAAATTCTCAACACGCAATTTTCTTCAGAGTTATATTCTATTTTCTACCCTGTACACACGACCACGATAAGAATTTTTACCATTCAAAAACTCGCGCTAAATTTGCAATGTTATTCTTATGAGAAAAACACGCGCTGGATTTAAATGTTAAAATAGCTTATCGCGATCCTGTGTACACTCCTCCCGAATAAATCTGTACTTGAAAGAACTATTATAGCTTATTAAGTTGTTGTTGTTGTTGTTTTTGAACGCAAGTTTAACTTAAAGGTAATTTTTAATAATATTTTTAATTTTAATATGATATTTTTAGAATAATTTGAGTAAATAATCTACTGACTTTAGACGTATATCTGGATTTCAGTAGTACGACAAATGTTTCAAGAGAACAAATAAATGTTGACAAAGAATTTTTTTAATTTCAATATAATATAAAGCAACTAAAACAAGTAAGAGTATATAATATAAAATCAGTTACAAAAATATAAAATTACATTACATTTCAATTAATTTAATAAGATTATTTAAAGTTCAATGAATTTTCAATCTCTATTGAGTTATATACATTATTTAATTTTATTAATTACTTAAACTGTAGTTATTTAATGCTATCACCATATAGACGAGGACTATTATGCTTAAAACAATCCTGTTGAATTTTTAATACCGATCAATAAGCACTTTCAAGTTTTATTATCATTATTTAGTTATTTTTAAACATCTCTAAGTATTGCTTCAATATAAACGAGTTATACGAAATAAAAGATAAAATGAAGTATATTATAGGAACAAATTTACACCATAATATGTTATCTTAAGTTAATCACTTGATGATTTTTATAAATGTTGAATTTTGTATATAAAAAGAGTAAAATTCACTGAACAAGATCATTGATCAAGATCGTTTCCTTGTAATTTATCAACTTTTAACTTCATCACAAATTCACTATTAATTAATGTATTACGTTTTTTCAAAATAAATCTGCAAATCAAAAAGAGTGTGATATGTTGCAAGTAGCAAAATGCAATAAAAATAAATTAGCAATTTAAATTTAAATTATATCTTTATAGCTATTTAAATTAGAGCAATGCCACGTTAATTACCCTACGTACTGCATAGCACAGGAAAAAAAAAATAGTAATTTTAAAAGTGTAAACTTTAGGTTGTCGAGGAACTTGCATTTGAAATTATGTTTAAATTTTTAATTATATTCTCAAAGTACGAACTATCAATACGCTCTTACATTTTTATTTTATCTTATTTTATTTAAATATTTATCCTCTTTTTATATATACAAGAATTTTTTTTTTCTGCTCTTTGTTTTTATTAAAGCTACTTTCTTTACGCAATAGTTAACATAAACCGCTATAAAGGGCTTTGTTTTTACTTTGAGAGCTCACTTTTGTTTTCAGATGGATTTGGGACTGCGGTGAACAATGGGGACATGATGGGGATGCTGCTAAAATATACACACTTCTAGTATTTGTTATTACGTTTGGAATACCACTGGTGGCACTTGCTTTTACTTACTCAGCAGTAGCTTGGCGTCTTTGGAGACGTTCTTCACCTGGTAACGCTGATCCTGCTCGAGATCAGTTACAATTACGTGCAAAGAAAAAGGTGAGTTATAGAAACAGACGTGATTTTATTATGATGTATAGATATAATTACTATACACTAGACAAGGCATAGACAAGGCATATAGACAAGGCATAGTATACAAAATATATTTTATAAATAATTATTTCATATTTAATTTTCTTTGCACAGTACGTGTAGATACATCCATACTATTATGGGTGTCCGGCTTCTCTAAGAAATCATTGTTGAAAATTAAACAAGATGAATATATCATGATATGACCTACTATAGTGTAACTCTAACTGTAATTAAAATTACACTCTAAGTAATCAATGTTACACATCACGTCTGGTATGTAGGCGACAAAATTACTTGCTGAATTAATTAAGATTTATGTCTTTGTCGTAATTTATATTAAAATATACACAGACTTTAAACGAACTGTTTAATCATTTTATTACGCATTTAGATTATATATATATATATATATATATATATATATATATATATATATATATATATATATATATATATATATATATATATATATATATATACACACACAAGAACAAATTAACGTTGCAAGTTCAATTGAATTGAATTTTATAACCTTTGAAATGTATATTTATACAATAAATAGAAGTAGAAGTTAATCAATGATAGTTTTAATCTGAGAGTAGGAACGTTAAAGTTATTAAGCTTTGTTAATTAACATGAAACTTTAAACTAATTAGTGAATATCTCTTAGCATTAGCTACTACGTTATAGAATATTGTCATCATATTAATTATTGTTGAGGAAGATACATACAATAATAATAATAATAAATATACACTAATAATGGCACAGCTTATAAGTTAGGTTGTATATAAATAGGAAAATTGACTTTATAGATGATAGTATTGATTATGAAGTTTTCAAACATTTCCATGGTTAAGTTAATTTAGTTAATTTGTATTCATAGTTATTTCTTACTTATATTTCTTTGTATTTTAGTAATATTTTCAAAATGTCATACTTCTCTTTTTATAATTGTATGATTTATAATTGGATAAGTTATAAGTTAGATTTAAAATTTCTGTAATTATATTTTTGTTTTGTTTAGTTCATTGGCGTAGTCATGCTATAATGCTTCTGATTCTGTCTCAAATAACTAGCTATATAAAATTACATAATATGGCTACGATAAAAGTAACGTTTTATATTTATATTACCTAAAAAGGCTACAAAGTCAAAGTTTTTCATTTTTTTTTAGTAATTTCTAACCACAAAATACGGATTTTCTTTTACTACAAACCACATTTTCTATCAAAATTGTCTTCAAATAAACCTCAAAAGCTTACTGGTATTTGTGGTAAATTAAGCTTAGGGAATGGTTAGGATTCCAATTTCATTAGACTTATTTTAAAGTTTAGTTTTATGTACATGTGTTTAAGACTGAAGTACTGACATTTTGGTATATTGAAATATGTACCGCATGGCATTGTATTGACATATAACTAAATTAGAAAATTGCAAGCTTAATTATAACACAGGTTTGAAAGTTTATTATTATTAATAGTAATAATTAGTCATCAAGTTGTGACAAGGAAAATAAATTCAATTTCCTATTTTTAACATTATATATTGTTTGGCTACATAGAATCACCCCCCCCCCCCTTCTTACAATTTGGTTGTTTATATCTCATAAGTTACGTTATATTATAAACAGGGTGGCCAGTTTACAATTTTCATGATTTGTTTCATGGTTTTGTACTTTTCCAACTAAATACGTCATTACAGTGTTATGTTATACGTGGTGAGGCAGAACCAGCGCTTTACTTTTAGCGCCTTACATATAGGCAACTTTTTAGCTACAAATGCGTAACAGGTTGCCTATATAGCCCCTTACATGAAATCGGTATAATTTTAGTGTTGTTTTACAAATAACAAAAAAGCTCAATAAAATCTATTAATATTTAATATTTCGTTGGTATTAAATATTTCAAACATATCAACTCATCATTGAAAAACAAAACAAAAATCAATTCAGTATGTAGTACGTACATACAGTACAAGTATTGTAAAAGCTTAATTATTACAATTAAAATATGTTACAAATATTATTCAATATTTTACTATAGTATATTCTCTTCACATTTTGTTTTTTATAATACTTTTTTTTTTTAATCTTGTATTTTACAATATTTTTTTTTAAAGTTTTATGACAAAAGCATGGCTTTTCATAAATATACTTTTCATCTTTAACTTGTAATAATTGTCAACTATGCTTAGAACTCCTTTGAAAATACTAAAAAAATGCAAGAAAAAAAAAATCAATTGAAGAATATTTCTTGAACCCACTTCTTTCAAATTATAAACTTAATTATGTGAATGTTAATAACAATCAAAGAGACAAGTTTATAAATAAAATTGTATAACGTTATTAAAAAGCTTTGAATATACTTTGAAAAATTGTGAAACGGACAGACTTTTTTTCTTTTTGATAAAAAAGGGGGAAAATAAAAACAATAATAATAATAATAAGAAAAAATATATATACAAAAACCACTCGTACTTTTAAGATTAATATTTTGAAACCATATAAATTATATATATATATATATATATATATATATATATATATATATATATATATATAATATGTAAGTTTAACTTTTTTCTTTTTTTCTTTGGGTAACAGAAAAACAAATCTTTCGAGAAGTAAGCAGCTGCGTGACTAGAGTGTTAAACGGGAGGTGAGACAAATTTTTGTTGGCTGATGTTTCAGGTTATCAACATGCTTATCACGATTGTGCTGTTGTTTGCTTTGTGCTGGTTACCACTTCAAGTGTTTTTATTACTCTATTATTTTGTACCTGAGTTTGGAACATTTTTTACTGCACAAGAGCAAAACACGTATGCTTTTGTGTATCTTACTTGCCACTGGCTCGCCTGTGCAAACAGCTGTGTCAACCCTATCGTCTACTGCTTCATGAGTGAAAATTTTATGGTGAGTTTATATTTCTTTATTCTGTATAAAGTTTCTTTTTAATTTTTATTATTATTTGGGAAAAACGTAATATTTTCACAAGATGTTCAATTAAAAAAAAAAAAACTAAATTATTATATAACTTTTTTTGAAATATTGGGGAATTTTTTTTTTTATTCAAATAATGTTATAAGTAAAATCTGTTCTTTTATATGAGTTTATACGTATATATACATAATATATGTCGTCAACTTTAAACTTAAACGCAATGCGCAGTTCAAGCTTTAATTATAATAAATTTATATAGAATAGTAGTTACACATAAGTATAATATACTTATGTGTAACTATTCTATATGAATTTATTATAATTAGTGCTTGAACTGCGCATTGCGCTTATAAGTTTAAATTTGACGGCATATTAACATGTATATATACGCATAAACTCATATAAAAGAACAGATTATACTTATAACATTATTCGAATATAAAAACATTTTTTTCCCAATATATCAAAAAAAGTTATACAATATATATATTTTTTTAATTGAACATCTTGTGAGAAATTTTACGTTTTTCACAAATAATAATTTATACATATTATGTATAAATTTCTTGTGACGTGGATGGATATAGAAGCCACGGTTGTGGTATATTATGATACGGTTGTCGTGGAGATAGATGAATGTTAATTATGCACGTTGATTCAATATATAATACACCATTATTCACTATATATATATAATTATAGATTCACAATGTATGAAGCTCTTGCCTTGGCCAAAGCCAAGACTCTCTAGTGCGTGGCAAATTAGCGCCCGAGCACTACCTAATATCAATGCATAATTCAGTGCCGTAATTCAATGCTTCTTTTTAATAAATTGTTTTTATTAGCTTACAACATAAAAGTGTGTGCATCTTTTAAAATTCTCCGTTCTATCTTATTATTGACTGTATTTTTTTAATCGTTCAAAACATATGAACTTTCAATTGCAAAAGGACAGCAAATTAGACGTCTCCTGCCATGTTTCCGCTTGCATCTGATTTGTTAAACGTCACCATACTGGAGACAAACACTATTACGATGTAACTTTAAGTAAGTCATATTATCTTCATAAATGTTTAAGCCAGTTGTCTGTCATATTATTACATGCATTTTCTTTGATATCTATCAATAGCACACATTTAATTATTTAGATTATTGATTGTGTTTTCAAATTGTTCAACAACACAGAAGCAAAGGAATGAAATATTTATAAATATAACTAAATTACATTGTAGTTACCGTTTCTGGGAACCAATTCTTAGAGTGTTTATTTAACCTTTCAAAAATAGCAAAGTTTTAAATTTATATGTGATCGCTCCAAGGAAAGAGGAAAAAAAAAAAGCTTGAAGCAACAGTTGACTTATTACAGCCATAGACATGGTTACAGCCTCTTGACTTGCACTTGATAGGAAAAAAGAAGCCAAGAAATAAAATCAAAACTATTTGATTCGATTTTTTCCCTCTCAATTTATATTGTTATTTTACACTTTTATTGCACACTTCTCTAAATAAAAATAATAAATGAATATACACATTGTGTGTGTGTATGTTGTGTGTGTGTGTGTGTGTGTGTGTGTGTGTGTGTGTGTGTGTGTGTGTGTGTGTGTGTGTGTGTGTGTGAGTGAGTGAGTGACGTAATTTAAGTTTTAAATTATCAGTATACTGTAGTATATGACCCACTATAATTTTTGCTTTATGACTATATAGGTTTTTAATAATCTTATCTAATTTGAATTATACATTATTTGTGTTGTGGTCATACCACAAATTGAGTTGGTTACAAAAACTTAAATAAATGCTAAGTACATATTATGAAATGTTCCTTTCATCTATTTACTAACAATTACATTATTAATGAAAATTTTAAGTAATTGAGCTTTCCAATTTAGAACCAAAAGTAATTTCAGCTGTGGTTTTAAATGTTAGGTAATTTAGATGGAAAATACAGCAGTGGCATTAAAAAACTAAAAAGAAGTATTAAAAAAAATCAATCAATTATTGTTGCTGACAATTAATAAGTTAGGCAAGTGTTTATTTTTGAGTATTTTCTCATCATTAAACAATTTCTTGGCATTGAAACTTTGTATTTTGAGACCATTCTGTATAATACATCATAGTACATCAAACTGAAGTGAAATATTTGTTTTACAGTTGCTAGCAAAATATCCTAAGGTCACTATTGTTGGTTAACTGCATTGTGTTGTTTATAAAACTTACTCTGATTCGATGGTCAAATTTCAAGGCAAATTGCCACTGGCCTGTAATCCAAAATTTTACATAGTGAACCCATAGTTCATAGTTTTGCATAGTGAATTTTGCATAGTTTAACATTTTTACTATACTTTGTTGTAAAAAATTAAAAAGATAAATATTTACACGCAAATGTAAGATAACATGGAGAAGTATATTGATCGCCATCAAATGCTTCCTTCAGTGCCACATATAATAGTGAATTTATTTGCACCTGTCTAAAGCTTATAACAGTTTATCTACTTACATCAGTTTATATAATTAAATAATCAAAACCATTATGATATAAACAGTAATTAAATTTACTATTATAATTTCAATATGCATACATCTACATAATATTATATAGTGAAAAGAAATATATAAAAATTTTGATAACACTTTATATAATTTAATTTTAAGTTTGGCAATTAAATCTCATGATGAACTTTCATAATTCGATTAAATTTATAGTATATTATAATATAACCAAGCAGGTAGCAGTATAACATCAAATAATGTTTAATGGTCTGTTCACATGATGTAATATTATCATTATATTAAATAAATTTGATGTTATACTATTAAAATACATTTTTCTTTAATCCATATTCATGTAAATCTATCTGCATATTGAAAATTTTGTTCAGCGAGAACTGGACATAATATTCTAGAAATATAATATTATGATTTGAATTAAATTTCTCTGTTTCACTTAAAATGTAAACACATTGATATTGTTTTCCTTTACCTTTGCATCATTTTGATATTACGATACGATTATAAACACTGAACATATTTAGATGTATAAACCATAGTCATGGTAAATAATATGCTTTGTCATATTAGTTACTATGTGTGTGAAAATTATATAGAGAATTTCCTTCTCATCAACAATTGTAACCTAACTTTTGACATTTTACATATAAACCAACACAAAGTATCATATAATATATTTTCTCGGAACATTATTATAATATCTTGTTGGCTATGTCCTTCATCAAAATTTGACGTGCATTTTCAAACCTCATAAAATTTTAAACCTTCTATGTTATACTGTCATATTTTCATTTAGATTTGCGTTTAATTATATTCTTATATATTGCTAGGTCAGAATGTTACTGATATAAACTGGAGAGAGAGAGAGAGAGAGAGAGAGAGAGAGAGAGAGAGAGAGAGAGAGAGAGAGAGAGAGAGAGAAAGTATTATGAATATATACAGTGATTCTTAAACTTTAAAAATAAAAAGTCAGTTTTGTGAGCGTATTCTCATTAATCTTGTGGAAGTTAAATATTGCTCACTATCTGATTAATAAGTTATAGATGTTTGATCATTGACACTTTTAAGCTCTCTCACTCTCACTCTCTTCTATTTTTTTAATATTCACAGTATTAACAACGGCTTATAAAAAATCATTATATTTCTTAAGAAAGAATGTCAAAATTTGCATATTGAATAGACGTACAATTATACTGTAAACTTGGAATATATTTGAAAACTTTTTTTGTCTTTTATCTTTTTTTTTTTTTTTTTCTTATTTAAAAATAAAGTGAGGTTTTTACGATAACCAACGTAGACAGGATTAAAAATGTTGAATATAAAATGTTTTAGTTTTAGTATGTGGTGCTGTTTTAACGATATACTTTACGAATAAAGTAAGGTTTTTGTGTTTGTTGATTTTAGGCGGATTTAAAGGATTTAGTATTATCTGCTCGTGGTCGAAGCAGGAGCCGTAGACCCGAGGCGAAGGACAGACGTTTGAGGAACAGCAGTAGCGCTCGAAGTAGCAATTCTACCAGGCTTACCACTCTAAGTTTTCAGCGTAGCGGACTTACAACAGGTGGGTTCACTGTTTAACACAAATTTTCATTACATTACCTCACAATCCTTTTAACCCAGGTCTTAAATTATATTTGAGAATTTTTTTATGTATTGTTTTTGTACACACTAAAATTATTATTTATTTTTTTGAAATGAATTATTAGTATTTTACAACGCTGATATTGTAGTATTTATTACGCTACTATATTTATGTAGAGAAAATATTAAAATTTAATTGAATTATTTCTGAGGTCAAAGAATGAAATATGAGATTATACCGTAGATAGCTTGAAAACGTAATTAATGAGCTAACGAAAATCAATACTGGTTTCATGTATAAGATATAAAATAATAAATATTTCTTTTTTCAAGAACTCCAAAAAATTTATTTTTTTTAACATCATTGCCATAATTTGACGTAAAAATATGAAACATTAAAATGTTATGTTTGATAGAAAATATACTTTGACATTTTTTTTTAATAATATGTTTTGACGAGTAATCGATAACAAAATATAATATATGATTTCTTTATGCTTTAATATATTTTAAAACCAACTAAAGTAACGTGATTATAATTTAATTTTTGTATAGTGGTTGGAATTATTGTTTTTGTTCAACAGAGCGTCTCTCAGAACCTGCAAAACAACAAGAAGAATCTTTGCTAAATGATTCACCCCCTCCTGGCAAAGCAGCTTTATATGGTGGTAAGAACAGTATTGTTATGAAAACTTTAATACGTGTTCGTACAAATAATGTTGACTCAAGCGACCAATCATTTTCATCAGAGTGTGAATCTAACTGTACCGTTAGAACTCAAGTAATAGAGAATTCATTATTACAACAACATAAATGATGCTACCATTTCATAACTAATAAATAATAGTGTCTGGAATATCTATTATAAATATTATCATTCTTAGAAAATATACTATAATACAGAATATTAATTAAATTTTGATTTACAATCTTTGTAGACGTAATTCCTATATATATTTACTGCATGAATTTGAAAATATATAAATATTAGTAAAGATAAATGAAGTAGAGATCAAAATATTTGTAGGTTTCAAAATTTTTAAAATTATATTATAACTATGGTATTAGACCAATAGATATGGAAATCGTACAAACTTAAAAATAAACAATATTGTGATTTATTGCTGTAATATTGTTTCTAGCGTGTATTCTAAAGTGCTTAAAAATAATAATAATAATATATAGTGAAGATAATTCTCTTTTAACTGTAGTCTAGGAATATTCTAACTTTAAGTATTTAAAAGTTTTATGACAAATGAAATTTCACTGTTAAAAAAAAAAAAAAAAAAAAAAAAAAAACAACCTTTTTTCTTGCTAAAATGATATTTTTATGAGCACAAGTGTTCATTTTTTTTCTGGCTTGCGATTATTAAAATGGAACTTTTAGCTTTTAATGTTACCTATTGAAAAAAGAAATCCTTTCATTGTTTTTTTTTTGTTTTTCTTTTAGCTTTCATGCCAAGAACACAATGCTCAAATTGAAATGTTAAAGTAGACATGTTTTATCTCTTCAATGGTACCAAAATAATAATAATAATAATTAATCATTAGTTTTGATTAATAAAAATATTATTAAAACATATTTAACGTAATAATTATTATGCTTAACCGCAAAGGGAGACTGATCAATAAATAATGTGGAAAACTAAGGAAAAAATAGTATTTATTATTTATTCCATCATTTTTCTTTTCAAATTTTTCTTCTTCTGTTTAAAATAAATATCTCACATTTTTATTTTTGTATTTTTATTTAAAATCAACACATATGAATTGTATCTAAAATATGTTTCGATTAGAGTAATGTTAGAGATTTGAAATTGCATCTTATGAAGGCAAAATAAAACCAGGAATTTAAATTTTCTTATAAAGGAATATATATATATATATATATATATATATATATATATATATATATATATATATATATATATATATATATATATATATATATATATATATATATATATATATATATATCATAAAATCTATGCTTGTTAACACCTATAAAACGCAAGTCCTAAGATTTACAGTAGAGTGCATTAACGATATGCGTTGAGCTAAAATGCTATATAAAATGTATTTTAAGGTATTTACAAAACGTCTACACAATTCTAACTACTCCATCGTTTCGTTTTACTCTTGAGACTAGTACGTTTCTTCAAAAACGAGGCACTTGAAGTTGAGAAGCAAGAAACTCAACGATGCATACTGTTTGATTTGAAAACCTATATGTATGAGCCTACGTTGTATGTACTTTATTATCTATGGGAAGATTTTTTTTTTAACGCACCATTCATCTCCCATGAATATCTTTATGCAATTTCGTATAATGAATGTATGAAAAAATATCTGTGATGTGTGATCTTGAAAAAAATAAGTGTATTATACTGCCATAAATTCTTCAGCTGATTTCTGTATTAAAAAGAATTGACTCTCAAAAAATTTATATATCAACTTAAGCTACCATAGTACACAGTAGTACAGTAGCTATACAGTAGTTTTAGATGCAAAATTCTATATTCAATCATGTAAAGGCATATTATACCTCTCTTGTATAAGAATAAGTGTCAAATGCCATACAATACAATCTTTAATAAAAGTATAATATTATATTTCATTTAACTTTTTTTTCACGCTCTATTTAATGGTTGTTATTAATTTCATAATTAGACCCTAAGATTTAAAAAAAAAAAAAAAGGCATTTTCTGAAAGAGCTAAAATTTTCTTTTTCTTCTTTTTTTTTTTTTTTTTTTTTTTTTTTCATAGCTCTGGAAGTAGTTTTAACTAATTTTTAAAGTTATGATAAGCGGTGTTAAAAATTGACTGCTAATAGTGCTAATGCTTTAATAAAATATGGTATAGTTTTATTACGCAAAATACACTTTTCAAATTTACATTAAAAATTGTTAGTTTTAAAAATCAAACGTATTCAACACATTCAGAATATGCATTTTTTTTATCTTACCAATTTTAATTAATCAATTGATTATAAATTGACTTTTTATTTTTAGTTCACAAAAGAACACAAAATTATAAAAACATTAAATTTCGAGACATAAATTGTTAGACGAAGCAAGAATAAAAAATGTTGTATTTTCTCAGCGATTGCGAAGCAAAATTTGTCATGTAAGAATTTCAGAATTGCTCATGAAGCGTGGAGAGATTTGTTCCTTTAGGAAGATAAGAGACAGCTGTACTGACTGAAAACTTTCTTTCTTATTTTCCTATAGTTTACTTTCCACTCTTTCTTTCAACTATAGCTCTCAGAAAGAGAGACGGAGAGAGAGAGATAGATAGATAGAGAGAGAGAGAGAGAGAGAGAGAGAGAGAGAGAGAGAGAGAGAGAGAGAGAAGATATACACGGACAAAAATAAATAATGTAATAATTATTCTAGTCCATTTTCAAAAAAAAAAAATCATTAGAACATCATTTATGATATACTACATTTTTAAATATTATGTTGTGTATTATATAATTTTTTGATGTTGTTCTAATTTAGCAGCATTTATGCTTTAAAGACATAAATGCATCAAAATTAAGTAATTTCTTCTTTCCTTGTATAAAATAATTATCTGTTATGTAATAATCACATGGTACAACATTTGCAATGTGAAATACATTTGATTGCATGTAATCTACAAATAAAAAAAACAACAACAACATGTAATAAATTTATTGTATAGTTAATTCAAATGTTGTTCCGTGTGAACAGGGCAAATTTCTCATTTATTATTTTATATCTTATAATATATATATATATATATATATATATATATATATATATATATATATATATATATATATATATATATATATATATATATATATATATATATATATATATATTGGAAAAAACAAGGAGTAAAAAATGCTGATTAAATAATATTGTGTAATTAAGTGATGTGTAGTTAACAGATATTGATAGAAAACTTTAAGACTTCGTAATTAGCATGGCAATGATTGTATTGTACTGATTTTGTGTCCATACTTCTATGTATCTTCTGCGATGTGATCAAAAAAAAAAAAAAAAAAAAAGTGAAATATATGTTTTTGGTGTTAATAAAAAACTATAACTATTGTTTACAAAACTAATAAATGATGCATTTTTCCTTTTTCTCCTTTTTCCAATTAGAGTTATAACAAATCTATTTACCATAATAATATATATAATTATAATATATAATTATATTTTTATTTATAAAAATAAAAATAAAAAATTAAAATTGCAAATAATATATATATATATATATATATATATATATATATATATATATATATATATATATATTATATAATTTATTTTGTTATTTATTTATTTGTTGCATCCAAAAACAGGCTTGCGCCCAATACATTGGAATACAGTACATTGATTATAATAAGCATAATTATTTAAGACTATTATTACTATTATTATTACTATTATTATTACTATTATTATTTTAGAACATAAGTTCTAAGAGTTATATCATGCAAACTAAAATTATTTATAGCTAATTTTAAGACATTTTGTTTAATTTTAAACTCTCTTGCATTGATTTTTTAATTGTTTTGAATGAATCATTAAAGATATCAATATTTAAGCTGTTACATAATGTGGTCGTTCTTTTAATAAAAGAATTTTTAGATACATCATTTGAGCATGTGGGGATACTAAACATGCCATGATTTCTTAATACTTTAATAATAATCTTCATAATTTATTAATTATAAAGGCATATAAAAAATGAAATGAAATGCAATAGTATGAATCTATAATTACTTTCCATTTATATCTCCAATAATTATTATGTACATTAATGAACAAATAAAATGAGATAGTAAATTTAATGTTGAACGTCTTGTTTACAAGATGATATTAATAAATATTCATCCTGGCATCAATAGATGTCGTAAAGTAATTTATGAAGTGATCAAACCGTCATTAAGTTTATGTACTTTCAAGGTTCTGTAAGAAAATAAAATATCATTACTTGTGAGATAAAAATACAAGAGAGTAGAATTTGTATAATTAAATTCACAGTAAAAAAAATTCTAAAATATTTTTTTTTACTGATCATAAATATTAATATTAAATATTGATTTGCCACAGTTTGAGCCAGAAAGTTGGTAATTAATTACGAACCGAAGTTATGGAGAAGGTGGAATTGAATTCAACTGAATAATAATTAATTTTCTAAGATATTAAATTCACTAATGTGTACCAGATTTTACTTGGGCATTTCGAGAGAGAGAGAGAGAGAGAGAGAAAGAAAGAGAGAGAGAGAGAGAGAGAATTATTTCAGTTAGTCCTTTTGTAGCTTTAGTAAGAAATCTTAGGCCAACAACTTCAACACACACTTCTACTACAACACACAGTAATAAGAATAAAGAGCTAAAACTTTGATAAGGATACTGATTTTTATTAATAATGTCAAATTTAAGCAAGTTTTCCAAAAGATACAACTCAATATGTTTTTGTATAAATGTGTCAATAAAAGCTGATATTGCCACAGGTCAAAATTATTTTACTCTTTATGATTTCCTCTCTTATGCGTGCTGTTTTAAATTTTTAAATGAAAAATGGACTACAGAATAAATATAGAACATATGAGGATAAAAAAAATGTTTTTTTTTTGTTTTTTTGTTTTTTTTTTTTCCTCTACCAAATAAATAAAATTAAATTTTATATATTTTATTGCCAGCTTTATGAATGTGTCTTTTTCAGCTTTCCATGCGCTAAATCGTTTTAAAGGAACAGTTGCGTGCCATAATTGTAATAAATTGATTTTTAAAAAAGTGTGTCGATTGGTTATACAAAAATAAAATGAGATAGAAAGAGCATAATATAGATTTTTTTTTTTACCCTTCAACAAAGACGAACAAAAAAAAAAGGCTGCAATCAACTTATATTTTACACACACACACATCATATATATAATATATAATATATATATATATATATATATATATATATATATATATATATTTTTTATATATATATATATAATATATTATATAAATTTTAAAAGTTATTTTTGTTGATATATTAAATGATCACTGTGACAACTATATAATATATATTTATATAGATATATAATATATAGGAAAATAAAAATTAAGTTATGGGAAAAGTTTAGGAAAATTCAAAATTTTACATAGATGTGACTCACTAACTCACTATATAGGAAAAAGGTAGAAGGTATTATAAGATTTATGTTCAATTTGTCAAGCTTTAACTGTTCAGGAGCAGGGGCCTCGAGATATATCTTGGGGCGTAAAAATTTCCTGAATCCTGGGGAGCTTTATCTCATCCAACAAAACACACATGAAGAATTAAATGCGCAAGTCTTGTGCTATTCTTTGTTATTCTGCAAAAGTTTGTGTTTGTCATCGTTGAACCCATACAAAATAATAACAAAGCTTTTGGCTTGATATTATTGTGTTAGTCTTTGATAACCATGTTTTCCTTTTTCTTACACTACGAAAAAAAAAAAAAAAAAAAAAGCTTACGCGCAAGTTATATGAAGATGGAAAAAAAACTTGCAGAGTTTCTGCTTCTATTTCTTCATAAAGATTTTGAAAATTGTAAAAATACGACGCATTTCACTCAACTTCGTCAATATCATTGGAAGACTACATAATACTATATATATATATATATATATATATATATAATATAAGCCATGTGAATCCCATACATTATTTCTTCTTTATACGCACATATAGCAACAAGTTATTGATTGACTATAAAGATTGAATTTGATGCATGAAATACTCTAAATTAAAATATATTTAACGTAGCGTTTTTCCTCCATTTTTGTGTTTTTATTGCTTTCAAAGTGACGCTTCGACACCGCGTGATTTGTATCAGCCGCGACAGCACCGTGTTCTCCATTACCTGTCAAAAAGTGCATTCACCTGGATTTTTAAAATAATACTTCCTGATCGCACTAGCCATGTCTTAATAATCGAGAGTTTCTAACAATTTTTTCACGTCTTTTTTCTTTCTTCAATTCATTGCATCATTTCATTATTCATTATTGCACTCTGAGAAATTAAAATTTTACGTACTAATTGTTCCAATATTTTTTTCTTCTTTAATACCTCATAGATTATTATATTTTTCTAAAAAAAATGTGTCAAGTATCTATTATAAAATACTGTAATAAGGATTTATTTTGTAATAAATGATGTAAAATAATCTTGAATTTATGTCGAAGAAAATATGTGAAATTAACTGCAATTTTGCATATAATTTATATTTTATTATAGAATGAATGAGAAACTATCGTTATTTTTCTTGGAAAGTATAATTTCACTCTCTTTGTTTTTAATAAATTAAAATACAGAGAAAAAAACAATTACACAACAAATTTTACGTAAAAAAAAATAAAAAAAATAAAGATTTCTAGGAAAGCAAATAAAAAAATTAGTCCCTTTAGATCGTGGTTATTATAGCAATCTGTGCACCACTGAAAGGCTCGTTGGGTAGATCCAATTAAAAACATTTTACTTCCCGTTGCTTTATGACTCAAAAGCTGTTCTCAATTACTTTTTACCTCTTAACTTAAAAATGTTATATAAATTTTAAGTGCGATAATTGTACACCATAATACCTTTTACTGTACAGTATTTTATTTCTTAATTTGCTAATGAAAGAAAATATTTGAATACACGATTTTGATCATGTGAAAATGCGAAAGTAACAAATGTAGTATAACAATATATATATATATATATATTATATATTATTTTTTGCATCATAGAAACTTAATCAAGCGTGAAACTACTGTATATAGTTTAGATGCTTCTAAAATACATACTATGTTAGAAGTTAAGACAGGAAATAACAATTTCAAAATCCATTTTCATCTATTCATGCAGAAAATAATATATTGTACAGGTACTGTGATATTAAATTGTAATACATAATGCCTTATGGACATACAATTCATTAATACGTTCTCATGATAATTTGTATTTATTTGATAAATACATCGTATTTCTATATTATCAAGCATTTTTTTATAATGATAATGAAACAAAATATCACGTAGTGTAGAGTGTCTGTGTCGCTTATTTACTCGTCTCTCAGTTATCAGTTATTCTCATTATTTTTCAATCTCATTAAAATTATTATTTTCATTTTTATTATTGCACGTACAAAATTTAAAAGTTCTAGAAATGAAAAAAGGTGGGAAACGTAATCATAGTAACATTTTTTTTTTTTTAATTTACCAATTGGAAATTTATTACATTTTAATTAAAAATGATTACTTGTTCATGCATGGTATACCAAGAGTATACATGAGCATATTACTAGAACGTCTCTAAAGAAAATCTATAACATATTGTACATAGTACAACGTATTGTAAACCAATTGCAAAGAAAAAAATAAGAAGGAAATTATGTAAGTAAAGGAATCAAATAACATTGAATTAAAAAAAAAAATACGTCGGGAAGAATCTAAATGAATTGTAATTTTTGTTTTTATTTTATTTTAACGTATAAGATTTATGTATAAGTATCAAAATATATTTTATGTTATTGCATAATGCATACTGACAGAAATTAGTATTGATGGGAGTAAAATGATTTTATATTGTAAAAATATTGTATGTGAACATAATATTTTTATTATTATTATTTTTTTGTCATATTACATCAATAGTCTTTTTTTTTTTTTTTTTTTTTTTTATTATTTCAAACACACAAATATACAAAGTCCAACCAAGGCATAGCCTTATCGGTTGGTTCATTTATTGTTACACAATCATGTCTTATTATATTATATTACTACATATACATATTTTTTATTATATATATTTCAAAAGCAATAAAGTACGTATTTACACAAAAACATTTTTTTTTTTTTTTTTTTTTTTTTTTTTTTTTTTTTTTCATTTAAGAGAAGTATTTTTATAATACAAGAAGCAAAAATTAATCATCATTAATCAATACAAACAGCAAAAAATTGTTCAACATTTTATAAATTATCAAGAAAGAATTTTTTCATATTAAATTTCGTTTCATTTTTATTTGCAAAACTTTTTAATTCTGATGGAATTTGATTCCATAATTTAGGAAGTAAAAATTTTTTTGTCCTTTCAGTGAATCTATTTACAATTTTTGGTACAAATAAAGGATTGGTCACTGCTGTTCTGGTACTATAAATATGAGTTCTCGGTATACCATGAGAATTTTCAAAATAATTTTCACAAATAAAAGAACATTTAAACATTTCTTCTATTGGCAATATCTTAAAGTACTTAAAATATTCAAGATCACTTTTTAGCTTATTTCCTTTTTTTAAAATTTTTAATATTCTTATTTGCATTTTTTTCAATTCCCATAATTTACCTGATTTAGTACAACCATAAGATAATAAACCGTATAATATATGTGGATGTACAAAAGAAAAATATAATTGTCTCATCGTCTGTTCATTCACATATGATCTTACTGTTTTTAATTTAAAAATTGCAGATCTCAATTTATTTAACAGTTGCATAATATGCAAATCCCAATCAAATGTTTGATCAATAATAGCTCCTAAGTAATTATAATTATTTACTTGTTCTACAAACTCACAATTACAATTTAAAGTAAAATTATGTAAACACTTATTAGTATGAGCTCTTAATTGAATATTTTGCATAGTATATATATACTTATTAAAAATGTGCATAACTTTTGTTTTTTTCCTATTAATTAATATTTTCCTATCATGCGACCATTCCAAAACTGAATCAAAATCATTTTGTAACATTTTATTTGCAACTTCAAAGTTACTATGAGCCGCTATCATAAGTAAATCATCGGCAAACATTTTTGCTTTACAATATTTTAGTAAATTAAAAATTTTGTTAACATAAATTATAAAGAATTTAGCACTTAAAGGCATAGACAACATGAAAACATTTGCATTTACATAACAAAACACTTGATGGGACTTACATAAATAACATTAATTGGTCTCAAAACCCAACTGTAGCGCCGTAGCAGTGATCAGAAAATTTCAATTTATGCAACCCGCACAACATTTTTATACTAGTTTTTGCCTGTTTATGACGTCATAAACAGGAATATTCACGCAAATTGCATACTTTACAGCTTTTTCAAGATCTCTTGTGGGGCCACATTTACATTCTGGTAAAAAATATCATCATTTTGGTAGATCCCATTTCGTGTTTAGAACATGTTGTTTCAATGTTTTCTATGCCTTTAAGACCCCTCCTTGTATTATACCGCATTTTATTATTTTAATTTCACTTACAATATTTTTAATTTTGACAGCAACTTGTCTATTTTTTATAATATTCGCAATTAACATTAATGTTGGTCCTCGTATTCCAATTTCTTCTAAATCTTTTAACAATAAGTCATGGTCTATAGTGTCAAATGCTTTGGAATAATCAACAAATAAACAAAGAACATGATGCCCTTTTTCTAATTCTTCATTTATAAAATTGGAAACATCATATAGACATTTTGCTGTACCCTTTTTTTTTTGATAGGCATATTGATTTTTATTTATAATATTGAATTCTTCTAAATAATCAGACAATAATAATTCAATATGTTTTTGTATAAATTTATCAACAAAAGCAGATACAGCAACTGGTCTAAAATTATTATATAGTTTATGATCCCCACCTTTATAAATTGGCCTTATCAATGATAATTTTAGATTATCAGGATATACTGAGCTTTCAATACACATATTTGTTAATCTTATTAAATATTGAATTAATGATTCGCCACCAAATAAAATATCCTGAACACCTATATTATCATGACCTGGTCCTTTTTTCTTACTTAATAAATTAATAATATAAACTGCTCGTTTCTCATTTAATTTTGGTAGATACATTGATTGTAAATTACTATTAAATTTAAGCGAATTTTCACTTAATATTAAATTACAATTAATCTTTACATCTTCAATTGAATTTACAAAATGATTTACAAAATTATTAGCAATATCTTTGATAGAACTTACATCAGACATATATTTAATAATAATATTATCAATATTAAGATTTTCTTTCCCTAATATTTGATTAATAAAACACCAAGATTTTCTTATATCACCAGCAATTTCAACAAATTTAGAATGATAATAATTATTTTTTTCTTTATTTATTAAAAAATTTATTTTGTTCCTTAATTTTTTATATCTAATTCTATATTCAGGCATATGTAATGAGTTTTTAAATTTTTGAAAATATTTGTCTCTATCTTTCATAAGAAATTTTATTTCATCAGTACACCACACATTATTTAATCTTCTATTCTTGCTATTTAATAATTTTTCACTTTCACATTTATCACTTATATTTCGAAAAACTGTTACAATATGATTATATAATTCATTTGGACAATTAATATTATTACATAATAATAATAAGGTTATATGATTATCGACGTAGAAAATGTAAATATTTAAGTCAACCGATAAAGCCTCGGTCTTGCTGAGATGATGTAATTCGATTTAAGACAGTAAAAATATTATTTAATGTAATACAATAGTATTACTATAAAACCATCATAAATTTCATTGCATGTAAATCTTCATATATTATAGAGTGTTTTTTTTTTTTTTTTTTTTTTTTTTTTTTTTTTTTTTTTTTTTTGCGTACAGGCAACTTCTTGGGAACAGTCCATGATGATAATTAAATGTTTTACTAATGATACTTTCTTAAAATTCCACCCTTGTCCAAAATAACTTCGACCACACAGAACTGGTGTGTAATTAAGCTAACCAGCGACTAGAATGATGAAGACAATAAAAAATTATATCTTTATCCACACATTTAATTTGTCACGCTTAGTAATCAAAAGAAGCAGAAAATCAATAAAATAAAAAGAATCATATGATAAAAAATTGAAACGTGACTCAAAAAATAATCATGTAAATATTTTAAAATTGAACGTTGAGTTGGTCATCATTGCATTACTATTCATGCATTTTAGCTTTAGGATATTCAGTACAAAAAGCATTTCAAAGTAGAAGAAAGTATCAAAACGAGTCTGAAGTAAGAATTATTCGACTATGAAGTTAAAATTGTCAACGTTTTATTACATATTTTTTGGGGAGTTAGGTTTCAAAGAAATAATGTAATTTTATTCTATATACTGAAGAAGCAATATTCACATTTTATGTTCTTTTATTTCTTGATCAACCAGAAAACAGACCATTTTATTTACTCAATAGTTTGGTGGTAAACAAAGTAGAGCATTAACAAATTACAAAATTATACATAAAATCAAAAATCATAGATACATTAATACGTAAGCAACCAACGAACGTATATTTTTACGTTAGATAATTTTTATACTGTATAGTTTTTTTTTTTTTTTATAAAATTGTAAGAATCGTTGAACCTGCAATTTGTTACAGAAGTAGTTCCTGAAATAAAATAATTTTTGACCATATAATTAGTATATGTTGATACTGGTTAACTAATTGTTGGTTTCTTCAAGTTTGAAACAGAACAGTTATATTTTTTATTCAATATAATACATTATATTCAAGGTATTTATCAAAGTAAAATAATTTTTTTATAAATTAAAATGCTCAATGACATAATCAAATTTCCTCTGGCTTTAAATATTATCTCTTTGAATACTTTTATTATTAATATTTAAAGGAAAAAACGAGCAAATAAAAAAATAACGCGATGATCAAATAAAACTGTAACAAAAGAGTATGTCTAAAAGAATTCTAATTAATTTATACTCACACACTTTTTTTTTGTAAATTATTATATTTAGTTAGCTTTTTATATCACTTTTCATGCAACTTAAGAATGAAATTACAACAAGCTCATTATTTATAAGTTGTGTTACCTTTTAAAGCATTTTTTTCTAAAAATAAAATGAAAATATTATATGTTCAAGAAGAGTTTAAACAAATTTTGATGTGTGCATGAACCATATTATATTATATGTAAAATGTAACTTTTTTTTTTAACAATCGACTATGCATGAACTGAGAAATGTCGGAGTATAAAAAAGTTAAAGTCACAAGTCACAACGCATTCAAATGTACCAGATAGGATACGTGACAAGCACGGAAAGAAAGAAAGTTTGAAAAAAAAAAAAAAAAAAGAAAGAAAGAAAGAAAGATAATATGGCTGATGTGATTTCAGAATAACCTTTTCGCATATTTATGAAAATCATATCAAATATTTATAAACTAAAGATCTTATACTTTCTATATAATAAAAGATATTTATTATACACGCTAAGAGTATGTATTATACAGTAGGTGTATCATTGTTTATTCGACCTCATCACATGCTAACTGAGGTGGCATCATTTGCTATAAACCACAGTATTGGTTTAACATAATAGTGCTTACTTTGTTTGTTTATTTATTTATTATTATTACTATATATTTTTTTTAATCATGATATGATTATGCTTTCTCTGTATATGCTATACTATTTAGTTAAATGATTGATGTTGGGATTGTGTATTCAAGTATATCAATGATCTCTCATCATCTGTATTAAATTAAAAACCATTGAATAGACTTATTGAACTTAAAGTTTGATATATGCAAAGTTAAAGTTCTTTTTTAATGTAAAAATATGAGAGCACAAGCAAAGAATGAATAATAAATGTGGCTTGTTTGCCTCTGTTTTGCAACTTCTTTTTTTTATTTCACGAACAAAATAAAAGGCATCATTAAACGTGAGTGTAGTGCAAACCATGTCTGAAAACATTATAATGACAGAAAAAAAAATGTTAGTTTTGATTACATTCAATACTATACAGTAGAACACAACAAGGAAAACCTTCTCTGCTTGGCGCTTTATTGATAAAAATAAAAACCATGGAAGTGTTAATGCAACAGGGGACACACACACACACACATAAACTACCTTTTACTTGGCATGTAACATAAATTATTGATTGTAGCATTAGAGACACATCTACCACACACCGTAATGTTGACAACCTTAAAATCACTAATATTGATTCGGGTTTACAGATTTGCCCCACTGCAAAGTTTAGAATAATTAACTTTGATAAACATTGAGTTTGGTTTTATAGTCTTAAAATTGACAATATAGTTCACTTTGCATTATCTCAAAATAATAATAAACAAATCTTGAAGATGCAATGAGGTGATATATAGGTTTGCTCCAAGGTTATTGTCTAATGAATGAAATATAAAGGGGGTCATAATAAGTTATAAAAATGAAACGAACAAGGTATGTAAATTATAGTGAACTCGTATGGAACTATTTCAAATCTTATGTGAGATACTCGGAACCACATCTAAGCAATTTACAAAACCAGTCTTCCCATGAATGGAATAAAATCTTTTGATGCCTTTTAATCATTTTAATGGCTACTTCATTTAAAAAAGTAGTAATTAGTAATTAATAAATCCGAATAATACTATAAATAGAAATATTATTCTTTTTATTATTTTACAGCATATTGAATTTACAACACACATTTTTATATATTATTATAATGTTATAATTCTGACGTGATTCGATAATATTTACTTGTAAAATCAGTCTGATAGTAGAAAAACAGCATCCTTAGACAGCATGAATTTGAAACAGAAAAGTATCAAACAGAAGTTCTTTGATGCAAATACATAAACTTAGCTCTCATATGAGCCTGTATATGAGATAAAATAATAAAATCTCCTTCGCTAATTTTTCCTTATGTTTTTTTGTTTTTGTTTTTTTAATAGAACATTTCATTGATTGAATAAAATTGTAAAAAAAAAAAAATTAATGCCTTTCAATGGTGACTGTGTGAATGTGCTCAAATTCATGGTCAGCTTAATTTTGATGTACCGTGGCTAAAATCCAAATTATTTTACACACACATGCACACACACTCATAAAGAAAAACATCATTGAAGAAAAAGTCATATACATATAAAAAATATGCCAATTTTTCTGCTTATTTGAAGAATTTTGTTATTATTAATATTTCAATATTAAATCTCTCTCTCTCTATTTAAATATATATATATATATATATATATATATATATATATATATATATATATATATATATATTATATATATATATATATATATATATATATATATATATATATATATATATATATATATAATGCATAAAGTATTTTATTAACCATAAAAGCCATGAAAGAGTAACTAAGGGTCACAATGGAATAAAATACTTTGAATTTAAATTATTAAGAATCACATTTTCTTTTTCTCTGATGGAGGAAAAAGTTACGTTAAAAGCAAAATATTTATTTTATTAAACATTCTTGCTGCTTTTTTTTTTTTTTTTTTTTTTTTTTTTTTGTTTTGTTTTGTTTTGTTTAATTCCTGTGCAGCTTCTACATAAAAACAATAAAAACTTAGCCTTTTAACGTAATTGCATTCCAGGAGAACTTACCAACAACCAACAATATTATATTATACGTAATGAATTGTACAACATTTTTATTTCATTTTTTTAATATTGGCTACTTCCCATATTATTCTCATTGTTCTACATTTTAACTTGATTTTGTCTTTACTGTGTATGAATACACAAATGTTATCACGTAATTTTTCGCCTTAATAATATGTTCAATTTATTTAAAAAAAATTCCAAAGTTAAACAAAGCTTTAATGCGTTTTTTTTTTTTTTTTTTTTTTTTTTTTAGATAAAAACTAATTGTATAAGTGTAATTCCATAACATTTTGTTGTTAAAGAATCATATATTATAACGAATAATTATGAAAACTAAATGTATCTAACAATATTATTTTGTTTTTGTTTCTATAGTCTTCAAATAATAATTCAAGTGCAAGGAGCAAGGAGAATGTATATAGATTTATAGATAGAGATGAAGTTTCTCATTGAAACATTATCTGCAATGGAATAGAAACGAGAAAATTTCTTTTTAAAGAGACTGAAAGTGACAGCACATTTTGATTTCAACTCGGTTGCAGACTCCTCTCTTTTAGTTTTGTTATATGTATAATATATTTATTTTATTTTTTTTATACTTGATCAAAAGCTTCTATAACTCTTTAAAGTTTTAACCTTTAACGTGATAAAATAAATGTTTAATACTTTCAATTTTGCTTTCATTTCTTATTAAACAAAAACTTTTAACAGTAAATAAAGCCATTGTTATTGGTTTTATGTATAAGGAAAAAAAATACTTTGAAAAGTTATAATAAAAGTTTAAAATTGTAATATGACGTGTTAAAATACTGTTTTAAAATTTTGAAACAATTATTTTTTTAGTGTGATTGTATTTGATAAAAAGTTACAAATGTTTACCTATATTCTCTATATAAGAAAAAATAAGTTGATTCTTTGTGTAATATATTTTTCATGATAAACGGACTGACATGTCTTATAAATGTATTAATTTGATTACTATAAACATTTACTCCCCCCCACCTTTATTTTTTATTTCAAATAAGAAGAGTAACTAATGTTTTGAGCTTGAGTCATTTATTTACTTATTTATTATTAAAAAAAAAAAATCTTTTGTAAGCATTTATCTGAATTATACAGGCAATTTTTAGTGCTTTTTAACTCTACTTTTTAATTTCTTATTTTCATCTCAATTTACTTTATGAACATCAGAGTATGAAATTCGCTATATATATATATATATAATATATATATGACGTTAAAATCTCCAGTGTAGTTTCTTTCTTTCTTTTCTTTTAAATTTTATATAGCGGTTAAAAAAGAGTATTGAACGTTAAAAAAAGTTTTTTTTAATCGATATTACTTTAATACGTTTGGTATAAGCACATGGGAAAACATTGCTGTGGTATATCAAAATTTCAAAATTGAAATGCCACATGCACAAATATATTGTAGAATAATAAGTAGATTAATACTATATAAATACTTTTATTATTATTTTTATTAAAGTTTGTTATTTATAATGCAAATCTCATGAAGTGGAAAATTATATCTAGGGTTCTCTACTTTTTTTTTTTTAATAAATAAAAATAATAAAATATGTGACTTTTACTCGATCTCGTTAAAATAAAAGTGTTTTTATAAAATAATTGTAAATACCACATTCTCTTATTTTAACCAAATATTTTTTCTCTTCATAGTGAAATTAAATTCATATGAAAAAAAAAAAAAAAAAAAAAAAAAAAAAAAGACTATAGGCAAATAACATTATCGTAAAATAACTAAAATCAACATTGAGTGCTTTAATATACAAACTCGATTATTAAGCATACTTTGAAAAGAAAAATATGCATGGAATGAAAAATATAATAATACGTTATTACAATTTAGATTTATATAAAAAATACTTCTCCTTTTCCTTCCTTCCCCCCATATATACTTATATAGTATATATATATTAACTTGATTTTTGCCACACACATATATATATATATATATATATATATATATATATATATATATATATATATATATATATTATATAAGTGCGGTAATTATTTAAATATATTTGCTATTTGTTCATATTTCATACCCATATACTGTATAATATATATATATATATATATATATATATATATATATATATATATATATATATATATATATATATATATATATATATATATATATATATATTTAGATAGTATATAATAATATAAATAACTCTTTTGACCACAACAGACTAATTTTGTCAAATCTTGACGTATTATTTGCTACGTTAATTTTATTAATATATTTTTCTTTTCATTAATTTGCTTTTATTTTTAACTGACAAATCAGTTCTTATTCTAACTGCGTAACCAGGCAAATTTGTGTCCTAAGACAATAGCTTTTATGTTAGCAGCTTTTAAAGACATCCTTAAGTTATAATTGTTTCTGTAGAATTAACTAAATCCCATAAAGATAATAATATAGTATAAGAAAAAAAAAGTTGTTCAGCATTACTAAAATCGTTCGTTGTGGCTTGAATTTGTCATCTTTCTGAAATCTTAGTCTGGTCAGTAAGAAATAACATTTTTCATTGTGTGAAATAATTCATACTGTTTTTGTTGCGTGTACTCTCTCTTTCTCTATCTTTTTTTTTTTTTTTTCACCACACCTCACTTTTCCTCTCTTCTATTTATAGAAAAATGTTTTTTCAAAGAAGACACAATCTTTAACTATTCAAGATGTGTATTTGATATTTGATAATCTGTTGCTTGCTATACGTAATGTACCTTTTATTTATTTTTTTTTTTAACATAAATAGAGAAAAAAATAACATGAAAAACAAAATCCTGTATCCTATACACGTTTTAAGAAATAAAGTTTCAAATAATGTTTTGCATTATTTGCTTAAAGATCTAGATGAATAGTATAAATAATAGAATAAATTTTATTTTAAACAAATTTAATTAATTATAATTACTTAAAGAAGATAAACATTACATTGCTTTTTCCAATGTTGTGAACCTAAACTCTTTATGTATGTATGTATATTTGTATACACACATACACAAAAAAGGCCACTTCTCACGTCTAGCAGTTTTAAAACGATAGAACCAAAAGTTTATATTAGGGCAATATGTTTCTCTTTTTAGTTCAATAAGAAAGATTTATATACAGTCATTAATAGTAAATAAATTCTTAAAAATAAACCCTCGTACAAGATAAACGAGATATTGAGGCTTTTAGATAGATTAACTAACCCCGTTACTTTATTTATTTACTTTTTAGTATAGTGCATATGTGTTGTTACCTAAAATTTTAATTCACTTTTTTTTTACCACATTTTTTTTTTGTCAGGTGTAAATTAAAATACTACATTTTTACTTTCTATAATTGAAATTATTATTATTACTATTTTTTTTTTGTTATTATAGCAGGTTTGTTATATCTATTGTGGTTAAGATGTGAGATCTTGTGTCTTACATGTAACCTAATTTCTTCTTAAAACAGATTAATATTAAATTTCATTACAATTACTTATAGCAAATGGAGAAATTTTAATTTGAAACACCAAGGAATTTACAATAACTTTATTAATTTTTTTATATATGTTTATTGTTCACTATTATATATTTAATGTGTTTTTTTTTCTGTGTTATTGTATTTCTTAATAATTTATGTATGTTGTACTCATAGCAAAATCAATTAAATTAATACTACAAGGCGACCACGTAGGGTATACAAAACTCAATATTGGTAGCAATTATACATTTTTACTTCAATATATTACAAAATGTAATTATTATTTTTTATGTACTAAAATGACCATGGCATGAGTTTAAAAGAGACCCGAACCCGTCAATAAAACTATTTTAAATATTTCCTATTTCCCCATTGTTTCAAATGAATGATTTAATTAAAGATTACATGCAAATTATAGTGTAATATTATGAGACAAAATAAATGAGGGGGGGGGGGGGAAACTAAACTACTACTGTATGGCTGGTCACGGGGTGACACAACAAAAAGGTTGTAACTGCGAAAGCGAGAGAGAGAGAGAGAGAGAGAGAGAGAGAGAGAGAGAGAGAGAGAAGCATACGCCTCGATGGAGCTAACATTTATACATTTTATATAGTATTCTTTTTTTCATAATATAAAACAAAATAAACAGTTTGAGTTGAGTTGGTTAGGAACCGATTGAGTGAATGCGCCTCGGTGCTTGACGGGGCTGTATATAGAAAAATATATCCACCTCTTGTAATGTTACACTCATTTGTGAGTGGGTGGGTGGTTACTAGAACAAACGACGGTAGAGGGAGGATCTCAAGTCAGGGACGAAGTATATAAAGCAAGACACAACATCAGTTCTTAATAAAAATTTCACTTACTGTGATCTGTGGAGTGCATAAAATGAAGGTACGTGATTTTTCTTTTCCTTCAGTGTTTAATAGTGGATTATAATTTAAGAACAAGTGTGATTTCTATTATTTTAGGTTTTGTTTTAAAAAAATATATATATATATATTTTTTCTATTATTTAGTTCATTTTGTGTTTCCAATGTTAAATTAAATAACAATGAAATTCAATTTATTCTTCCATTATAATTTAGCTGTAGGGCATAAAAATTGTGTTTGAAGCATTCGTGTTTATTGGTGTACTTGTGATTATGATTACAACGTGTTTTTTTTTTTTTTTTTTTTTTTTTTTTTTTAATTAAAAAAAAAATTGGTAGTGTTTACATTCAAGTACCGGAAATGATAATAATAAAAAATAAACATAAATAAATAAAAAAAACGTTATGTGAATACTAATTTCCGATTGACATACTGTTTCTAACACATATTATACCGTTTATATATATATATATATATAATTAAAAAAAAAAAAAAAAAAGAAGAAGAGCAACGCATGTAAAAAATGCTTGAGTTAAAATTTGGCTTAAATAAATAAATTATTACATTAGGTGAATAAAATGTAGCAATTCAACGTTTGTAAAATCAGTAATGTCAAACCGATTAAACACGTGTTTATATAATCTAAATCTTTTAAATCTCTCAAGAATAAATGCTTGTATTTTTTTTTTTTTTTTTTTTTTGAAATATTTAAAATTAGAAGTTGATAAAAATTTAGATTGTATTCGTCACTGAGTTCAAAATTGATTCCTTTGAAAAGTGTTGATTACAAAATACCATAATATGCCAAATTTTTTGTTGGTAGCAGTAAGAAAAGAAAAAAAAATCTAAATGAGAAAACCGCAAAATTGTGAAAGTTTGATTCAAGTCAAGCGTAGAACATTGAAAATAAGCAGAACGATACACTTTTAGTTTCTACATTAAATGACAACACTGCTACTTTTTTTGTTTTTTATTAACTTACTTACTCAAGCTTAACATATTTGAAACTATCTATGCACAGTTTTTGTTTTCTTTAATATTAATGTAATATTGGAAAACATATAAAAAATAATAGTGGGGGGGGGGGGGGGGCGTGAATTCATGTTATATTATATTAGGCAAGCAAATACAGTCTGTAGAACTTGACTTCTACAAATCGTTTTAACAATTTAATTATTCATGTTTCATTTTCTCAAAAAGCTTGTGTGCTTTTCAATTTAAAAAGTACATGTAGCAATAAACATTCATTTTTTTTTTTTTTCCGTTTCTAAACACTTTCATCTAGATTTTTTTTCTTTTTTTGAGTACTTTTGGTACGTGTACTGTACTTAGTTTATCTTCATTAAATAAATAAAAGCATACGAGTCTCTGAGGGTAATACTACAGGATTTTTTATTTATTTATTTACTAGTTTTAAAATAAACACATTTTTTTAATTCAGTATATTCAATAATAGAGACGATAAATAAAGAATCTAGTATTTTAAAATGGTTTCTTGTATTGCAATAAAATAGCTTTGTAAATTCTGATATTTATTATATTGGACAGAATTTTTGTTCATACCAAAAGTTTAAACGTATAACATTCTTTGCTTATTTCTCTTTTATAATAATATTTAATGGAATTCTGATACAATTTTGTTAGCCAGAATTTTTAATATATATTTATAAATAATATAAAAATAAATATGATAATATTAAATTCCTTTAAATAGCCGTAACTCTAAATATTAACCGGGAAAAAAAAGCATTAAAATTACATAGAAAGAAAATTAAGCAAAAGCATAAATTTGATAACGTACGTAATAAATAATGAAATATAAACGGAAGAGACTATAATATAAACTTTATAGAAATGTAATTAAGGAAATATTTCACATATTTACATAAATGCTTAATGTTTACTATGCTCTAAAACAACAATAAACATAATATAATTATAGCAACATTGAGTTCTGATTTTAAATACAATTAAACTCAATTATTTTAATATAGTTATATAAAAAAGAGTTATAAAATAAAAATTTCACCGTCACTATATTTCCGTATCAGTATTTGTTTAAAATAATAATAATAAGAAAATGAGTCTAGTCACAGTTTGATTATCCAATCAATTGAACAAAAGAATATTAAAGAGTAAAAAAAAAAAAATAAAAAAAAAAAAAAAAAGGGAAACAAACTTATTATTCTATTGCCTTGAAATATTCTATATTCATACGATGAATTAAAATAATATAGGTATATTTATTATGCTCCTATAATTTATATATACTCTGTATTTATAAAAACATGATTTCATTATTATAATTTAAATTTTTTTGTTTTGTTTTGTTATAAACTGTTCTATCAGGAAAATGATCATGTATAGATTATAGAAACATACAAAAAAAGAGAATATCTCATATGATGTTTTTGCTTCTAAATGAAAATTATTTAATTTTATGCAAAGAATAATTTATAGTGGACTGATTATAATTTAAAATTAAATAATAATAATAATACAGTTGTATGCCCGATTTAATAAAATGAAAAAAGAGTTGATAGTCTGCTTTTGTATTAAACTCATATGTTTTGTATGTTAAAATTAAATAATCCATTTTTAAGGACAAGTTATAATAAAACCATTACAACTTGTAAAATAATAATAATAATAATAATAATAATAAAGTACGGCATAAAATAGATACAGATTTTAATTAAAAAAATTACAGTTTAGATTATATATATATATATATATATATATATATATATATATATATATATATATATATATATATATATATATATATATATATATATATATATATAATATATGTCACGTAGAGAAATTGCCGCAAGGATAGACGCATTAGGTGGTTTTAAAAAACAAATTAGTAAGTAAGAAGTTGATTCACTATGCAAATGAATCTAAAAAAGTTGCGATATTATTTCAATCAAAATATGTCAAAGTAGAGATTATAAAATAAAATTTTGAACGATGTGGTTTTTAAATCATTTATTAAGCTTCGTTTCTATAGGATCGTAACAATTATAAGCATATAAAGTAACAAGTTGGGTCATTAAGTAAGGGATTATAATTAAAACGTAGATTGCTTTTGTAAACATAATCCTTTTACCGTATCATTATTGAGGAGAAAAAAAATTAATCAATATTATATTTTACGATGCAAGTACATAATATCATATTAAATTCTAAAATATATAAAATATGGAAGACTATATAAAAATACGGAAAAAAAAATGATAATATGAAACTTACTTTTTTTTTTTTTTTTTTTTTTTTTCTATATACTACTCCAAATTTAAACCCAATAAAGAACTTTTATTATTATTATTAATATTAAACAAAAAATATAAACGCTTAAAAATATCATTTCTTAATTCTTAAATCAAATTTAATAAAAAGTTTAACCCAGCCCTTCCTCAACATTTTAATATTTTGAAATAAATTTAATAACAATTTATTGCGTTTTATTTTTATATTATTGTTACATGTTATTATTTTCTCATACTTTTTCTTTTTCTTGACATTGAAAAAAGAAAACATAAACTTCAAATAACACATTTTTATGTATAAGATGATAATATATTAACCACTAATCAGGCATCCCTAGCTCCTCCCCTCCCTTGCAAAAAAAAAAAAAAAAAAAAAAAAAAAAAAAAGAGGTTAACTATGCATGCGTATAAATTTTTATTGATACTTTCATAGAATTGGTGATCAAGTTACAATAAATATTTTCTCCTTTAAACCGATATATTTTTTAAAACATTTTCAAACACAATTACATATAGGAGCTCTCGAATAAATTTAATAGAATAGTATAGGTAAATCCACTGATAATAGAATTTTCATTTTATCCCCTTGAGGATATAAAGTATTTAAACATATCCGTTAATACTTTGAAATCAACATACTAGATATCCATAAAGAAGAAGTGTATGTTTTAAACTGAACATACATAAAAGGTTTTGTTAAAAATAAATGTAGCACGATACTAATTGATGATAACGTGTAATGTATAGCAAGCACTTCAGTTTTTGAACCTTTTTAATGTATTTCATTTTATTTTACACATGAAAATACAGTAAGTTATGAGTTTTAAAAAATAAAATAAGTACTAAAAGCATATTTTAATATTGTTGTTTTGTTTCTTCCTTTAATGATATTTATCTAATACGAAGTATTTGAGATATTTTTATTTTAATTAATTATTTAAATTTCAGTACATTTTTTATATTTATATTGTTAAATTAATCACATTCTTGAAGAACATTCTTTTTTATATTGTAAATGTAATTTTAGTTTAATATAAAAGGATTTTACTGTATATGAAATATAACGATTTACTTTATTGATAGTGGTTGTAATCATTTTATTCACAATTACGGTACACCTTAGTTTTCATTTCTTATTTTAATAAATTTTATGTTTTTAAGGCATATATTTGTTTTTAATAAAAAGTTATAAAAAAACAAAAGTAACAAAGATTAACGATGTGCCAGCAGGTATTTGCGCCGGCTTTGCTGGCTGTGTTGGTCACCCTAACTGGAGTCACAGCACAAAGAGATGGATATTTTGGGACTCGTACATCACATAGAGACACAGGGAGTTACGATCTTGAACCTCCGAGACCAGGAGGATATCAATTCTTTGGTGATTCACCAAGGTAATAAATTGTATTTGTAAATTTTTATGTTTCAAGCATTCATGGATAGACGTAACCTTTTCAACCCTTTTTGCAATAAGGATTAATTTTAAATAAAATGTGGACTTCAATATCATATTAATACAGTGACGATTTACTTTAGTTTCAATTGATTTCATACCAATATATTAAACGTATTTACATCGTCACATTTCTTGCAATTTTATTTTAGTAATTTTTTAAACTTTTAAAAATATAGCAAATGTAGCAAGCTAATGAGTGCTGTTAATAATACCTTTTTTTATACATAATGTGTATAATATATATATTTATTGCCTTTATATTCTAAAATTAATCAGTGGTATATGGTTATATTTATTTAATACAAAGAGGGAAAAAATAACAGTAATAAAGGCAATCAGTACACCGTAAATAAATCAATAATACCAAACAAAAGTAATATTTTGGTTTTTATGATAAATAACTTTTATTAGAATGATTACGATTTTTTTTATTATATGTTTTTTTTATTTAAATTTTAACATAAATAATAACATATAATTTTTATTATTTATATAGAATTATTATTTTCATATATCATATTATATGGATATATGTATAAGTAGGATAAAATAGGTGATTTGCTAACAGAGGAAATTAATTTAGCGAGGAAACTGTTATGACATAACAACCTGCTAAAATGAGCAGGTCTGTTGAGGAACATCGGCGGCAATGTTCTTTGACCGATCTCCTCTATAAATTTTAATTGCTGGCATTTTTTATTTTTATTTTTTCTTTGTCCTTTTTTTATTATTCTGTTTTTGTTTTTATGTTCTTGCAGAAAAATGTACCTTTTTAAAAACATATAAAAATTAAGGGATACTTGATATAAAAAACGTTTTCAAAAAACAGATTTTTTTCCTTCTTAACAAGCGGGGTCGCGTACATTAACCATAAATTAAAGGAGCGAATAAAATTTAGCAACCATTAATAAAACAACTCTATAATACTTATTTCAACTAAAAACATAAAAATGATAAAAAAGAACAAGAGACCAAAAAAACATAAAAATAATTAAAATAAAAAATTAAAAAGATAAAAAAAAATTAAAAAAAAAAAGGACTAAAAAACATCAAAATGAACAAAAAAAAGTGTCTAAAAACATAATCTTAAAAAACGAATAAAAAAAGTGACTTAAAACCATGAAAATTACCACAAAAAAAATGTCTAAAAAACAAAAAAATGAATATAAAAGAGGTAAAAAAAAATAAACAGCAATTAAGGGGGCTAAAAAAAGGGGAATAAAAAACAAACATAAGACTAAAAATGATAAAAAAAAGATGTCAAAAAAACATATAAAGGGTTTTAAATAATTAAAAAAACTTCAAAGTGACAGTAAAAATATCAATAAACATTACAATGATAAAAAAGAGTTTGCAAATCATGAAATTAATAAACAAAAATGTTCCAAAAACATAAAAATTAACTAAAAGGTGTCTAAAAACATAAAATTGATAATAAAATGACAACGAAAAATGAAAATGACCAAAAAAGCGTCTAAAAATATAAAAATTATTTAAAAAATAAGGTCAAAAAATGATTAAAAAAACGCAAAAACTACTAAAATGGGATATATTTTTTAATGGTTTTTTGACTAAAAAACCTCAAAATGATAAAAAAAAAAAAAAAAAAAAAAAAAAAAAAAAAAAAAAAAAAAAAAAAAAAAAAAAAAAAGCGAGTTACATGAAGGTTTGCAAGAACCGACACACCTAAATTTCCAGAAACCGCTATGAAACATAAATGTAATATAATAATAATAAAGATAAATAAATTGGTTCTACAAAACTGCTTAGGAGTTTGCTGCAACTGCAAATACGTAAGAATTGCAGAAATATTGTACGACCAAGCGCACTTTTAGTTTCCAAAAACTGTTAAACCGCAGCGAAGTAAAAAAAAAATTGCCATGAAACTGTTTGGGAATTTCCTGCAATTACAAATACGTCAGAGTTGTGTAAATATTGTACGACCAAGCGCACTTTAGTTCCCAAGAACTATTAAACCGCAACAAAGTAAAAAACAAATGTTAAAAAAAATTCGTAGAAGTTTCATGCAACTGCAAATACGTAAGAATGTTGTATGACCAAGCGCACTTTAGTTTCCAAAAACTGTTGCACTGCAGCAAAGTAAAAAAAGTTTGCTAACAAACTGCTTAGAAGTTTCACGCAACTTCAAATACGAAAAAGTTGCATACAAATTTTCAATAACTAGAGCACCTCATTTCCTAAGCTGCTCAGCACCAAAAATTAAATATAAAAGTTGCTTAGAAGCTGCTTAGGAGTTTCCTACAACTTCTTTCTTTCTTATTTTCTTTCTTTCTTTTTTTCTTTTTTTTTTTTTTCTTCAACCCTCAGCTATCCTTGGCTCTTTTTTTAAATCGATCCACAGCTTTAATTCCTTTGCATTTTCTTTAACGTTTGCCTGCCGTTTTAGTTGCCGGCCATATTTCTGAACTACTAGATCTTTGTTGTATTTTTCAAAACCTTAACTCAGCCCTAATCTTTATAACCATCCCATGGCCTACACTCTAGGCTCGTCAGCTTTATTTGTCAGCTACATTTCTCAGCTGTCAGGCCCTAATTTTTGGTTTCTCAGCTTTTTTTCTCAGCCAGCTAAATTTAATCTCGATCTCGTTTCTCTATAATCTGCTTTTAACTTAAGTTTTTAAACAAATTTGTTCAAAAACTATATTTTTGTTAAATTAACCAAGTATTTTAGCTGTCCATTTTATCAATATTTTACGAATTGCATGTAAAAGAGTATTTCAGAATTTAAAAATGATTTCAATTACAATAAAATAAGCGTAAAAAGATAAATATTTTACTATTATATGTATATTTTTACACTCCGATTTATAAAAAATATGCCACTTTCTTTAGGTAAAGGTTGTTAAATTTATACTTCAGTAACACCTACAGATCAAAAAGAAAAATTTTGCCATCTATTTTCCAAGGAAAGAGGTATCTCTTTGGTGGGTACTTTTAGGATTTACTGGTACAAATATTCTTTATTTTTTTATTTTTTTTATTTGGGTATTTAGGCTTTGCCTATGAATTAAAAAATGTTAAAATAAAAGAAGCAACGCAGAAAATTAGGCATAATATTTAGCTTTATAACAGCTTAAAAAAGAAAAAAAAAGGCATTGCAGCCATAATAAATAAACAAAAATTGAAATAGATAAATAGTTCATAGCAGAAGAATTTTTATTTGTTTATTATTATTATTTCAAAAATTGTAAAAGATTTTGAAGCAATAGATAATCTACAATTTAAAAAAAAAGGAAGAAAATTTAGAAATATAAATTTTTTTTATTTAAACCCGTACAAACATAACACAGTAATAAAACAAATCACAAATTAAACAACTTATTAATACACAATAGTAAATTTAAGCAAAACGCGCCACTTTTCGAGAAATTGTAAATTAAAATTGATGTTATTTGGTTAAGATAAATGTCTCATTAGTGAATTGATTTTAGAGATAAATTTTGTTTGTTTGATTTATTTTTTAAACAAATATATAAATGGGATGCAAAATGCACCAACTAAATACAATATAAATGTAAGTTGTTATAATATTTATTTATTACAAACGAATATCTAAAACATATCTAAGTAATTTTGAAGAAAAGTTGTGATGTAAAACCTTAGAAAAAGAATAAAAAGATAATAAGTTACAATTAGAAATATACCTACAATAAATTTAACAAACAAAAAATATAAAAATAAAATCTATTCCACAGATTTGATTGTCTGATTTTAAGCTGCGGTATGGTAAAAACTTTGTGATCAGGTCACACATTTTTTGAGTACGGTTGCAGCACCTGATTATTATTTTAAGTTTTTTATTTAGTGAATAAATTAAAGTTAAAAATAATTCTTAAGGTGGTGTGGGACCTACTTGGACCGGAAATCGCTAAAAGAAGAACTATATATTTTTTACAATAATTTTGTTGTACATGATTTAATTCCAATAAAACAAACACTATAATTTTCATAAAAAAAAACATGTAAATTTAATATATATTTTTTATACAAAAAAAAAATAAATAAAATGATATTGTTAATTGTAAAAAAGTTTCTAATTTGACTAAACTTTTCTGCTCAAATTTAAATTTCCACATTTACATGTTATCTTTAAAGTGTATAATAACTTAAATTTTTGACCGTGTTTTCACATATTTTACATAACTAAATTTTTATGTAACATTTCTTTCTTCACTTTGTATAATTATTATTTTTCGCAACCGTCCTAGTTTGCGAGATATCAGTCGGTCACCTACCCCCTTAAAATGAAAACCAAGTACAGCTCTGACCATAATAATAAATAAATAAATAAATAATCATCTTTATTCAAAAAAAAAGCATAGAGAAAAAAATACAACTTTTTTGAAATTAGAGCGAGGTTTAAGCCTGACAATATGTCTGGTCCACTCTTACACCTAACCCCAACAGAAAAAATTCATGAAATTATTTGATTACATTCGAAATTATAATAAAAGGGAAATAATAATACTACGTAGCAAGAAAAAAAATAATAAAAACAGTTATAAATATCATAAAAAAAAATAAAACATAATTTTATATCACTTTACAGAAACAATTGTAACTTTGAGAATAATTTGTATACGCAACCCGCATTTTAACACTATGTTATCTTCATGAGAAAATGCTGCGATCGCCGCTGCCCCAGTCTTAAACTTTCGGCAAGAGCTGTACATAATTAAAAAATATCTACTTCTGAAAAATAGAACAATATTGAAATCATTATTATGCAATTAAGTAAATGGATAAACCATAAATGTCTTTGAGAAAAATATTTTCTAAAGAAAAAAAGAAGAATCAAAATAATTAAAGAAAAAGGATAACAAATCTAAAAATTTAAACGGTGGATATAACCACAAAGCTGCAACTTGCAATTTTTTTTAAGTAAAAGATTTTTATTTTGAATTGAATATGAACTTATTTTATGATTTTGGTTATGAGTTTTAATACAATGCAAAACAATGATTTTAATTGAATATACAAATAGTTCTAGGCGCTTCATAGTGATCTGATGTAAAAAATTTTCCTTGGTTTTAAAATTTATATAGTTTGGTTTAGATTTGATTATCTGATTTAAAGTAAAAAGAATATATATTTATGTCTTATACATAATATTTTGTTTATGTTGTATTTTCGATTGCTCATTACACTACGTGTTCGTTAATTTACATAAAAATGTTAATAATATTATACAATAATTCGTAAACAAAAATTATATAAAGTCGTTTAACATTAATGTTTGATTTAAGAAACAACTAAAACAGAAGGAAATTAAAACCATAAAGTTATAAATATTTTGTTAAACGAAACAAAAAAAAAACTTTATTCAAAACTCCTTATAAGCTTGTTGAAAAATCAGTATAAAAACTAATATTGTTCATTGACGTACTCAAGAAAATTAAAAAATAACATAAAGGCATAAAAATAAAAGCATTTAATTTACCATTCTTAAAACAAAATCCAAATCTAAAATTAAATAAAAATAGGTAAAAATTTTAAATACAAGTAACATACAGTACCGAAAAAAATCCAAATGAGAGAATATTAAAAATACACAAATAACTAAAAATGAAAAAGGTTTAACGTAGTACGAGACTTTCTTGGACTGGAAATCGCTAAAAGATCTATATTTCCAAAAAAAAAAAAATAATAAAAAAAAAATATTTCGAACAAAACAAACATTATAATTTGTAAATAAAATCAAGTTATTCTTAAATATATATTTTTTGTTCCGAAAAAAGTTTTAATAATATTATAAAGTTTAAGAAAGTTTCTAATTTGACTAAAATTTGTCGCTTAAATTTGAATTTTACATTTACATGTTATCTTTAAAGTAAAATAACATAAATATTTGATCGTATTTTCACATGTTTGACGTAAATAAACTTTTACACGAGATTTCTTCTTTATTTTGTGTTTATAATATAATTTACAACCGTCTAATTTGCGAGATATCAGTCGGCCACCTACCACCTTAAAATATTACAATTAAATGCTATAATTTTTTTTAAACTAAGATGTGTTTATATAATAAAAAAAGTCATTCAAAGCAAATTTCACACTTCTATTTTACTTAATGAAATACATCTTCATACATAAAGCAGCATAATTATAAACATTTAAGTAAACAAAAGCTTTATTGAAATCTTTTATTTTAACCATATAATAAAGCATTGCAGCAAAAATGCAGTAAAAACTAAATCATCTTAAAACAGAACATGGCTGTTAAATAGAAACATAAAACACAAAAATATTATTCGTATTGAAAAACGTTATAGAATAGAAGCCAAAAATTATGTTTGATTAGTATAAAGTAACATAATTAATTTTTTTTTTATTAAAGAATTGTTAAATTAAATAACTAGCCAACCGACCAATTTACATGTTTAACTTGTTAAACCAAAAGAATCTATATATTTAAAACTACAGAAAAGATATTGAACAATCATTATTAAAATAATCAGTCTTGTAGTCTTTAACGTAAAATCGTTAACGTTAAGTTAACTATAACGTTAACTGATTATTTCTATAATATAGATTATAAAACATTGCAAAAAGTAACGTTATAGTTATAGCTTAACAAAAATTGAAGTTAAAATAGCGATAAATATAAGACTATAACGTTACTTTTTTAAAGAAATTTTGACTTTCTAATGATGAAAAAAATCAAGTAACGAATTGAGAGAAATAATAAATAAAAGTTCTCTTTTATTTATAAATTTGTAAATATAAGTAAAATATGAGCTTTTTAAATTATTAAATTTACGAATAATCATAAAAATACATATTATTCTCTTAAAGCTGTTGACGTTATAGCTAACGTAAGTTAGCGCTATAGTTAAGGTTATAGTAAGTTGGCGACAAATTAGAGTTGACGATATCGTTTAAGTTTTAGATTTATATGAAATTAAGTTAACGTTATAGAAAAATCGGGTAACGACTACAAGACTGAAAATATTAATGATTATTGTCATACGTGAAAACTTTCAAAAATAAAATATGCGTCATTGTAATAAAAACTTTATAATTTTATTGTTGAAAATATCTACACTAAAAAATTAAAAAGCAAGTTATTTAAATGAAAAAAATACAAGTAACATGCAGTACTGAAAAAAAGGAGACAAATAAAAAACAAACAAACAAATTTGAAAAAAATATTTCAAAATAATACAGTTTTAAAAGACATTATTTTAAATTGCATTTAGCCATTACAGATGTGCTTATAAATTAAAAAAGTCAATGAAAAGTAAATTTCTAAGTGTAGTAAACCAAGTAAAATAAAGCGTCATGCATAAATCAGTATGGAACCATAAACCAATCCTAACAAGTAACAAGCCCTTACTATTAAAATTTTTAAGATGTGTTTTGTAAGTTGTACTGTAAAACAAAGAAAAATGTTGTGAAAGAAAGAAAGATCCAGCTTAATTATAATAAGTAACTTCGTGTTACTTTATGTTACTCATAGTAACACATGTTACTATGAACTGCCTGGGTCAATAAAGAAATCTTATTCTTATTTTTATTAACAAAACGACTAGTTCAGAAAACAAACAAATTATGAGTAAAAATAATAATATAAATACCAATTCTTTGTAAAATATTTCAAAAACGATTTAAAAAATTTATAAAAGCTGAAATACTTGTACAGAAATATAAAACTATAGAAAAATGTTTCAAAATCTAAGCTTTATTGATAGATAGGAATTGATGATAGTAAATATGCCGTATTTTTTTTAAACTATTATCACGCAAAAGTGTGGGGTCAAAAGATTTTGAATTTACGTAAAAAAATAAAGGAATTATAGTATTAAAAGAGGTTAAGGAATAAGAATTATAGTATAGTGAATAAATTTTACAACACTGCAAAGCCTCAAATTGTAGCTAACATCCCCCCCCCCTCCCCCTGCTTCTCTCAACGCCACCCGCAATCACCGCCTGACGCCACCCACCGCCGCAACCCACCGCCGCCCGCGGCCGCCTGATTCTAAGGTCTAAGTTTTAAAACTCGGCCGATATTAAATGTTCCCACGCCGGTTCTTAGTTTTAAAACTCGGCCGATATTAAATTTTCCCACGCCGGTTCTTAGTTTTAAAACGCGGCCGGTATAAAAATTTCCTGCGCTAGTTTTAAAGTTAAAAAACGCGGCCGGTATAAAAATTCCCCGCGCCATTTTTAAGTTTTAAAAAGCGGCCGGTATATAATTTTCCGCACAGATTCTAAATTTCGAAATGCGGCTGAAACGTTAAACCGATGTGGGAAAACTTTGTTCCGGCGGCGGGCGGCCGCGGGCGGCGGTGGGTTGCGGCGGTGGGTGGCGTCAGGCGGTGATTGCGGGTGGCGTTGAGAGAAGCAGGGGGAGGGGGGGGGGGGATGTTAGCTACAATTTGAGGCTTTGCAGTGTTGTAAAATTTATTCACTATACTATAATTCTTATTCCTTAACCTCTTTTAATACTATAATTCCTTTATTTTTTTACGTAAATTCAAAATCTTTTGACCCCACACTTTTGCGTGATAATAGTTTAAAAAAAATACGGCATATTTACTATCATCAATTCCTATCTATCAATAAAGCTTAGATTTTGAAACATTTTTCTATAGTTTTATATTTCTGTACAAGTATTTCAGCTTTTATAAATTTTTTAAATCGTTTTTGAAATATTTTACAAAGAATTGGTATTTATATTATTATTTTTACTCATAATTTGTTTGTTTTCTGAACTAGTCGTTTTGTTAATAAAAATAAGAATAAGATTTCTTTATTGACCCAGGCAGTTCATAGTAACATGTGTTACTATGAGTAACATAAAGTAACACGAAGTTACTTATTATAATTAAGCTGGATCTTTCTTTCTTTCACAACATTTTTCTTTGTTTTACAGTACAACTTACAAAACACATCTTAAAAATTTTAATAGTAAGGGCTTGTTACTTGTTAGGATTGGTTTATGGTTCCATACTGATTTATGCATGACGCTTTATTTTACTTGGTTTACTACACTTAGAAATTTACTTTTCATTGACTTTTTTAATTTATAAGCACATCTGTAATGGCTAAATGCAATTTAAAATAATGTCTTTTAAAACTGTATTATTTTGAAATATTTTTTTCAAATTTGTTTGTTTGTTTTTTATTTGTCTCCTTTTTTTCAGTACTGCATGTTACTTGTATTTTTTTCATTTAAATAACTTGCTTTTTAATTTTTTAGTGTAGATATTTTCAACAATAAAATTATAAAGTTTTTATTACAATGACGCATATTTTATTTTTGAAAGTTTTCACGTATGACAATAATCATTAATATTTTCAGTCTTGTAGTCGTTACCCGATTTTTCTATAACGTTAACTTAATTTCATATAAATCTAAAACTTAAACGATATCGTCAACTCTAATTTGTCGCCAACTTACTATAACCTTAACTATAGCGCTAACTTACGTTAGCTATAACGTCAACAGCTTTAAGAGAATAATATGTATTTTTATGATTATTCGTAAATTTAATAATTTAAAAAGCTCATATTTTACTTATATTTACAAATTTATAAATAAAAGAGAACTTTTATTTATTATTTCTCTCAATTCGTTACTTGATTTTTTTCATCATTAGAAAGTCAAAATTTCTTTAAAAAAGTAACGTTATAGTCTTATATTTATCGCTATTTTAACTTCAATTTTTGTTAAGCTATAACTATAACGTTACTTTTTGCAATGTTTTATAATCTATATTATAGAAATAATCAGTTAACGTTATAGTTAACTTAACGTTAACGATTTTACGTTAAAGACTACAAGACTGATTATTTTAATAATGATTGTTCAATATCTTTTCTGTAGTTTTAAATATATAGATTCTTTTGGTTTAACAAGTTAAACATGTAAATTGGTCGGTTGGCTAGTTATTTAATTTAACAATTCTTTAATAAAAAAAAAATTAATTATGTTACTTTATACTAATCAAACATAATTTTTGGCTTCTATTCTATAACGTTTTTCAATACGAATAATATTTTTGTGTTTTATGTTTCTATTTAACAGCCATGTTCTGTTTTAAGATGATTTAGTTTTTACTGCATTTTTGCTGCAATGCTTTATTATATGGTTAAAATAAAAGATTTCAATAAAGCTTTTGTTTACTTAAATGTTTATAATTATGCTGCTTTATGTATGAAGATGTATTTCATTAAGTAAAATAGAAGTGTGAAATTTGCTTTGAATGACTTTTTTTATTATATAAACACATCTTAGTTTAAAAAAAATTATAGCATTTAATTGTAATATTTTAAGGTGGTAGGTGGCCGACTGATATCTCGCAAATTAGACGGTTGTAAATTATATTATAAACACAAAATAAAGAAGAAATCTCGTGTAAAAGTTTATTTACGTCAAACATGTGAAAATACGATCAAATATTTATGTTATTTTACTTTAAAGATAACATGTAAATGTAAAATTCAAATTTAAGCGACAAATTTTAGTCAAATTAGAAACTTTCTTAAACTTTATAATATTATTAAAACTTTTTTCGGAACAAAAAATATATATTTAAGAATAACTTGATTTTATTTACAAATTATAATGTTTGTTTTGTTCGAAATATTTTTTTTTTATTATTTTTTTTTTTTTGGAAATATAGATCTTTTAGCGATTTCCAGTCCAAGAAAGTCTCGTACTACGTTAAACCTTTTTCATTTTTAGTTATTTGTGTATTTTTAATATTCTCTCATTTGGATTTTTTTCGGTACTGTATGTTACTTGTATTTAAAATTTTTACCTATTTTTATTTAATTTTAGATTTGGATTTTGTTTTAAGAATGGTAAATTAAATGCTTTTATTTTTATGCCTTTATGTTATTTTTTAATTTTCTTGAGTACGTCAATGAACAATATTAGTTTTTATACTGATTTTTCAACAAGCTTATAAGGAGTTTTGAATAAAGTTTTTTTTTTGTTTCGTTTAACAAAATATTTATAACTTTATGGTTTTAATTTCCTTCTGTTTTAGTTGTTTCTTAAATCAAACATTAATGTTAAACGACTTTATATAATTTTTGTTTACGAATTATTGTATAATATTATTAACATTTTTATGTAAATTAACGAACACGTAGTGTAATGAGCAATCGAAAATACAACATAAACAAAATATTATGTATAAGACATAAATATATATTCTTTTTACTTTAAATCAGATAATCAAATCTAAACCAAACTATATAAATTTTAAACCCAAGGAAAATTTTTTACATCAGATCACTATGAAGCGCCTAGAACTATTTGTATATTCAATTAAAATCATTGTTTTGCATTGTATTAAAACTCATAACCAAAATCATAAAATAAGTTCATATTCAATTCAAAATAAAAATCTTTTACTTAAAAAAAATTGCAAGTTGCAGCTTTGTGGTTATATCCACCGTTTAAATTTTTAGATTTGTTATCCTTTTTCTTTAATTATTTTGATTCTTCTTTTTTTCTTTAGAAAATATTTTTCTCAAAGACATTTATGGTTTATCCATTTACTTAATTGCATAATAATGATTTCAATATTGTTCTATTTTTCAGAAGTAGATATTTTTTAATTATGTACAGCTCTTGCCGAAAGTTTAAGACTGGGGCAGCGGCGATCGCAGCATTTTCTCATGAAGATAACATAGTGTTAAAATGCGGGTTGCGTATACAAATTATTCTCAAAGTTACAATTGTTTCTGTAAAGTGATATAAAATTATGTTTTATTTTTTTTTATGATATTTATAACTGTTTTTATTATTTTTTTTCTTGCTACGTAGTATTATTATTTCCCTTTTATTATAATTTCGAATGTAATCAAATAATTTCATGAATTTTTTCTGTTGGGGTTAGGTGTAAGAGTGGACCAGACATATTGTCAGGCTTAAACCTCGCTCTAATTTCAAAAAAGTTGTATTTTTTTCTCTATGCTTTTTTTTTGAATAAAGATGATTATTTATTTATTTATTTATTATTATGGTCAGAGCTGTACTTGGTTTTCATTTTAAGGGGGTAGGTGACCGACTGATATCTCGCAAACTAGGACGGTTGCGAAAAATAATAATTATACAAAGTGAAGAAAGAAATGTTACATAAAAATTTAGTTATGTAAAATATGTGAAAACACGGTCAAAAATTTAAGTTATTATACACTTTAAAGATAACATGTAAATGTGGAAATTTAAATTTGAGCAGAAAAGTTTAGTCAAATTAGAAACTTTTTTACAATTAACAATATCATTTTATTTATTTTTTTTTTTGTATAAAAAATATATATTAAATTTACATGTTTTTTTTTATGAAAATTATAGTGTTTGTTTTATTGGAATTAAATCATGTACAACAAAATTATTGTAAAAAATATATAGTTCTTCTTTTAGCGATTTCCGGTCCAAGTAGGTCCCACACCACCTTAAGAATTATTTTTAACTTTAATTTATTCACTAAATAAAAAACTTAAAATAATAATCAGGTGCTGCAACCGTACTCAAAAAATGTGTGACCTGATCACAAAGTTTTTACCATACCGCAGCTTAAAATCAGACAATCAAATCTGTGGAATAGATTTTATTTTTATATTTTTTGTTTGTTAAATTTATTGTAGGTATATTTCTAATTGTAACTTATTATCTTTTTATTCTTTTTCTAAGGTTTTACATCACAACTTTTCTTCAAAATTACTTAGATATGTTTTAGATATTCGTTTGTAATAAATAAATATTATAACAACTTACATTTATATTGTATTTAGTTGGTGCATTTTGCATCCCATTTATATATTTGTTTAAAAAATAAATCAAACAAACAAAATTTATCTCTAAAATCAATTCACTAATGAGACATTTATCTTAACCAAATAACATCAATTTTAATTTACAATTTCTCGAAAAGTGGCGCGTTTTGCTTAAATTTACTATTGTGTATTAATAAGTTGTTTAATTTGTGATTTGTTTTATTACTGTGTTATGTTTGTACGGGTTTAAATAAAAAAAATTTATATTTCTAAATTTTCTTCCTTTTTTTTTAAATTGTAGATTATCTATTGCTTCAAAATCTTTTACAATTTTTGAAATAATAATAATAAACAAATAAAAATTCTTCTGCTATGAACTATTTATCTATTTCAATTTTTGTTTATTTATTATGGCTGCAATGCCTTTTTTTTTCTTTTTTAAGCTGTTATAAAGCTAAATATTATGCCTAATTTTCTGCGTTGCTTCTTTTATTTTAACATTTTTTAATTCATAGGCAAAGCCTAAATACCCAAATAAAAAAAATAAAAAAATAAAGAATATTTGTACCAGTAAATCCTAAAAGTACCCACCAAAGAGATACCTCTTTCCTTGGAAAATAGATGGCAAAATTTTTCTTTTTGATCTGTAGGTGTTACTGAAGTATAAATTTAACAACCTTTACCTAAAGAAAGTGGCATATTTTTTATAAATCGGAGTGTAAAAATATACATATAATAGTAAAATATTTATCTTTTTACGCTTATTTTATTGTAATTGAAATCATTTTTAAATTCTGAAATACTCTTTTACATGCAATTCGTAAAATATTGATAAAATGGACAGCTAAAATACTTGGTTAATTTAACAAAAATATAGTTTTTGAACAAATTTGTTTAAAAACTTAAGTTAAAAGCAGATTATAGAGAAACGAGATCGAGATTAAATTTAGCTGGCTGAGAAAAAAAGCTGAGAAACCAAAAATTAGGGCCTGACAGCTGAGAAATGTAGCTGACAAATAAAGCTGACGAGCCTAGAGTGTAGGCCATGGGATGGTTATAAAGATTAGGGCTGAGTTAAGGTTTTGAAAAATACAACAAAGATCTAGTAGTTCAGAAATATGGCCGGCAACTAAAACGGCAGGCAAACGTTAAAGAAAATGCAAAGGAATTAAAGCTGTGGATCGATTTAAAAAAAGAGCCAAGGATAGCTGAGGGTTGAAGAAAAAAAAAAAAAAGAAAAAAAGAAAGAAAGAAAATAAGAAAGAAAGAAGTTGTAGGAAACTCCTAAGCAGCTTCTAAGCAACTTTTATATTTAATTTTTGGTGCTGAGCAGCTTAGGAAATGAGGTGCTCTAGTTATTGAAAATTTGTATGCAACTTTTTCGTATTTGAAGTTGCGTGAAACTTCTAAGCAGTTTGTTAGCAAACTTTTTTTACTTTGCTGCAGTGCAACAGTTTTTGGAAACTAAAGTGCGCTTGGTCATACAACATTCTTACGTATTTGCAGTTGCATGAAACTTCTACGAATTTTTTTTAACATTTGTTTTTTACTTTGTTGCGGTTTAATAGTTCTTGGGAACTAAAGTGCGCTTGGTCGTACAATATTTACACAACTCTGACGTATTTGTAATTGCAGGAAATTCCCAAACAGTTTCATGGCAATTTTTTTTTTACTTCGCTGCGGTTTAACAGTTTTTGGAAACTAAAAGTGCGCTTGGTCGTACAATATTTCTGCAATTCTTACGTATTTGCAGTTGCAGCAAACTCCTAAGCAGTTTTGTAGAACCAATTTATTTATCTTTATTATTATTATATTACATTTATGTTTCATAGCGGTTTCTGGAAATTTAGGTGTGTCGGTTCTTGCAAACCTTCATGTAACTCGCTTTTTTTTTTTTTTTTTTTTTTTTTTTTTTTTTTTTTTTTTTTTTATCATTTTGAGGTTTTTTAGTCAAAAAACCATTAAAAAATATATCCCATTTTAGTAGTTTTTGCGTTTTTTTAATCATTTTTTGACCTTATTTTTTAAATAATTTTTATATTTTTAGACGCTTTTTTGGTCATTTTCATTTTTCGTTGTCATTTTATTATCAATTTTATGTTTTTAGACACCTTTTAGTTAATTTTTATGTTTTTGGAACATTTTTGTTTATTAATTTCATGATTTGCAAACTCTTTTTTATCATTGTAATGTTTATTGATATTTTTACTGTCACTTTGAAGTTTTTTTAATTATTTAAAACCCTTTATATGTTTTTTTGACATCTTTTTTTTATCATTTTTAGTCTTATGTTTGTTTTTTATTCCCCTTTTTTTAGCCCCCTTAATTGCTGTTTATTTTTTTTTACCTCTTTTATATTCATTTTTTTGTTTTTTAGACATTTTTTTTGTGGTAATTTTCATGGTTTTAAGTCACTTTTTTTATTCGTTTTTTAAGATTATGTTTTTAGACACTTTTTTTTGTTCATTTTGATGTTTTTTAGTCCTTTTTTTTTTTAATTTTTTTTTATCTTTTTAATTTTTTATTTTAATTATTTTTATGTTTTTTTGGTCTCTTGTTCTTTTTTATCATTTTTATGTTTTTAGTTGAAATAAGTATTATAGAGTTGTTTTATTAATGGTTGCTAAATTTTATTCGCTCCTTTAATTTATGGTTAATGTACGCGACCCCGCTTGTTAAGAAGGAAAAAAATCTGTTTTTTGAAAACGTTTTTTATATCAAGTATCCCTTAATTTTTATATGTTTTTAAAAAGGTACATTTTTCTGCAAGAACATAAAAACAAAAACAGAATAATAAAAAAAGGACAAAGAAAAAATAAAAATAAAAAATGCCAGCAATTAAAATTTATAGAGGAGATCGGTCAAAGAACATTGCCGCCGATGTTCCTCAACAGACCTGCTCATTTTAGCAGGTTGTTATGTCATAACAGTTTCCTCGCTAAATTAATTTCCTCTGTTAGCAAATCACCTATTTTATCCTACTTGTATATTATCGCTTTATTGACTAATACTGTATAATGTTTTTCTTGCTTAGAGATAGAGAGAGAGAGAGAGAGAGAGAGAGAGAGAGAGAGAGAGAGAAATCAATGCAGAGTTTAACTCTTTATTAGAGTTTTACAAAAATTGTGTTTCATTGATTTAATTATATTGCGATTATGTCCACAGTTCTTCCGAGTACGTCAGTCAGAGTAAACCCTCTGAGGACTCTTCATTTTTTCCCTCGGAACGTTTCTCGAGCAGGTTCACACCTTTAACCACAACCCCATCACCAATCAGGGAATCTAAAAAATCTTCAGGAGTAGGAGGAAAAACACAATATTTCTCAGAGGCAAAAAAGGTGCCAAATTTTAAACCAATTTTTGATGCACAAGCATCTGAGAAAAAAGAAACTAAACAAGAAGATGATGATAGTATAAAATGTGTTAAAATTGATAAGAAAAAGATCTCTGTTGATGATGTTTTCAAGGGTAGATTTAAACGCGATACACCTATGACATGTTATAAATGTGAAGATATAAAAAATGGTGGATCTTATGAAAAATGTTCTTATGGCACAGATCCAAAAAATAAAGCATTCTTTGTATCACATCAAAAATCCTACAGTAGTAATGATAAACCAGTACGTTTTAAGTTTGGAAGTGATAGAGGAGAAGAAGAAAAGGAAACACAAACCAGCCCTGTACGATTTGATTACAGTCATGGTCCAAGCAGTGATTATCTTGCTTCTGCTGCCTCTATTGGTAGGGATTATAAATACGATGGACCATCATTCTCTAGCTCAAATAATAACGAACATAGATATGGTGGTGGCCCTTCATATTCCAGTTCTGATCATAAATATAACTATTCTCCTGAATCTAGATATGATTCTGGAAAAGATAGTTCAGATTATACACCCAAATCTTCAGACTATAGCTTTTCCTCATCTAAACAAGATCCAACAAATTCATATTCATATCATACTACTGATAAACCTGTTAAATATTCATATAGCTCATCAAAGGAGGATGGTTCTGAAGAACCACAATCAAAATATGAAAGTTATGAACCAAAATCTACAAAATATAGCTATAAAGCTACTAAAGTTGAACCAACAAGGTCATATTCTTATGACACTACAAGTCCACCTGAATCTTATTCTTATAATACTAGATCTAGTAGTGACGATGAAACTCCTAAACATGGTGCTGCAGATGATTCACACGATAGATATTCATCTAAACCAGCAGAATACAGCTTCTCAAGTTCTAAAAAAGAACCAACAAAATCTTATTCTTATGAAACTACTGATAAACCTGTATCTTATTCCTATAAAAACTCTAAAGATGATAAACCAGTACAAGAAACTAATGAAAGACACGTACCAAAATCATCTGAATATAAATTTTCCAAAACAGTTGAAGATCCATTAAAAACTTATTATCAATCATCTAGTTATGGTGACGATGAACCTAAACAAGGTAAACAAGAAAATGGAGATAAATATGCACCAACCGAATATTCTTACTCACACAAAGAACCTGAACCTGAAAAATCTTATCGTCAATCCGCAAGTTATAATAATAACGATCAAGTAAAACAAAAGAAACCTAAACAACAACAACAACAACAACATGCTCCTCAAGTAAAAGAATACACAAGTTCTTCAAGCTATGCTATTCCTGATACATTTATTGCAGAACCAAGTGAAGAGCTAAAAAAAGCTTTAGGAGAATTCCATCAAAAAGATCGTAGTCATTGTAAAAAAATTCAAAAAGATAAAATGACATGTTGGCAATGTGTAGATAAATCTGGAGCTCAACAAGAGGAATGTATGTACGTCGCAAGTAGTGAACCCAAGAAACATCAAACAGCTTACAGTGATGTCAAAGAATATACTAGTAAACCAGAAGCACCTACTAATAGGAGACAAGTAGTTGCTGAAAAACGAAGTGATCCCATTGTTCCACCTCCTCATGTGGAATTAAAAGAGGTATGAAAAACTATGTTCTTGTATTTTTTTAAGTAAATCATTTAGAAATAATTGTATTAAGAACTACATGATAAACATAGAGAATATTACAAGTATGATAGTTTTTAAATGTAAAAATACTTAAAAATATAAATTTAATTATGAATAAATTAATTAATAAAATAGAAATCCTTTGAAAATATCCTGCTTTTTTAATTCAATTGTTACTCAACATCATCTATTTTTAAAAAAAGGTCGAGCTCAGTTTTTATTAAAACTTAAAATTGGAGGGAAAAACAAGAATAATAAACTTGTTAAATTATTCAGTGCTACAAGAAACATAACATTTGAGATATTCATTACTTTATTTATTATTATTAAATACAGTACACGTTCATATATAATCACTTAATCTTAAGTGCGTAGCCTCATGTATTCCGTTTACATATGAGGTGAAAATAACAAAAGTAAATGGAAACAACGTCTGATGAAAATCTCATTTAAAAACAAAAGAATAACGATGCGTGTATAATCATCATATAAATAAAACAAGTATGCAAATAAATATACCAAGGAAAGAAAAAGTTAGTTTAATATATTATTACGTTACCCTTGCATTCTTGTGTACTATCTTAGTCATGAATTCTATGCTATTTTAGCTCATTATTTTCTCATATATATATATATATATATATATATATATATATATATATATATATATATATATCAAGAAACATAAATTAAACTTAGTAAGTAATCATTTTACATAAAGTTTAGAAAGATAATTATGCTAATTTGAAGGTAATTAAATTCGAAATGAAGTAATTACAATGAGTTTGAAATTATATATGTTCTCAAAAATTGATGAGTTTGCAAGTACAGTATACTGTGAACATTTTAAAAACAATCAATTATTCAACGATTTTAAAATAAAACTGATAACACTCTATTTTTTAAAAAAAAGTATATAAAATTATAAAGAATGTAAAATGGTACATTATTATTTACAAAATAGTCTTTAAATATTTTAAATTCCTTTCATTTTTATCTAGGTGTATTCTATTCTCCAATAAAGAATTCAAACTTAAAATTTCATTAATTTATTTGCAATAATTGTTCAGAAGATGAAAGAAGAAATATTTTTAAATTCATATGTCATGTATAAAATGAATGCTGGATATAATGTTATGTATTATGCGTGTGAAGGAAAAAGAGGATATTATTATATTTTTTTTTACCATAATTTATCAGGAAAATTAAAATAAAAAGGTAAATTGAAATTCGATATCACCTCATTGGAAAATCCATTTTATTTATTAAAAATAACAATAATGGTAACGAAATTATATAATTTGCTTTTTTCCCTCATAATGTTATAATATATGGCTTTAAACTTCATTCAACTCCCCTTTTTTTTTCGTTTTCTGGTGATGTGTCATGCATAACTTCTATTAAATGAAATTCATTAGTATTTATTACGTATAAAAGTACACTATGCGCAGTTCTTTTTGTACAGCAGTTACCATTGTAGTCCGCGTGATTATTTATATATTATAGTTTAAATGATTTCACTTATATCATGACAAAAAATCAGTTATTATGTGTTAAAAAAGACATGATTTTAAATACTTTAGTTATTGTGCTTTCTTGTGTTAAATTATATACATCGCTTTGACTTAACAGGAAATTACATTCTCTTGGGGCGATACTTTTGCTCTCTGTTTGACCTTTTATGTTAAACGTACTTCTATGCAATAATGAACCTTAAGATTTATGTCTATTACAAGTTGCTTTAGACATTTATATTATTAAAAAAAAAGTAGAACAATAATTTTAAAAGAAGCAATCTTATATACTAATGCTTTATATACATTGTGTTCAATAATTTAGGATTAGATTGTCATTCCCATACAAGTGCTCCTTGAAATATAATGATTGCACGGTCATCAGGTTTTGGTGTTTCTGAATGTGCACGTAATTTAATTGTGATAAATATTAATTTATGACTGCAGGTGTCAAGTCCTCGCCCCGTGAGACGTCGTGCAAATACCACCCCTGAACCTGAAGCAACTTCTACCACCACGAGTTCACGCCGCGGGTCACGTCGTGATCGCGACTCACGTCCAGCAGATACTTCAGAGGAACCCATAAAGCGCTCCAGCCGCCGCGGTGAGGAGAGAGGACGTGAACCAGGTGGCAGCACCAAGCATCATGCAGAATCCAATAGACGTCACTCTGCAAACCCTAATGAACAACCAAAGAAAGAGGAACCAGTAAATCCACCTAAACCAAAAGAATTCCAGGTAAAACAAGCAAGTTTTAATTAGAGCACAATAGGAACATGGGTAATTTTTTTAAAACGAAATAAATAAATAACGCATATTATAATAAATTGAATATAAAATTAATAATTATAGATTAAAAAAAAAATCATTGATACGTAATTTGCCACAGTATATGGTATATATCATATATACTGAGGTAATTTGCTATCTTAATTTTCAACTTTATTTCCCGGCATAAGTTGTAGCATATGAATGATATTTCAAGAAAGTAACAACTGTGTAACATCTATGATTTTACTCGTACTTTAAATAATAATTATCTAATATTACCTAAGATCAAAGAAGAAAAAAAATTATTACAACGCAATAAGGTAGTTGGCAAGGGCAGTTTCATCTTCTGCCGGGCTCTTGTGGTTATCTTTTCACTTTCTAATATGTATATTTCACTGGTTTGACTTTGAGAGTAACAGGCACTGAGGTTACACGTGAATGTCGATGAACTGGATACCATCTTGATTACTATAATATTACAGTGTAAATTGTTTTTCTTGCAAAATAATTTTTTATCCTAAATGAAAGGTGAATATTTGAGGTTTACAAACATACCAGAAATTACCCTATTATCAATCTTCATTATTTTTTTTTTGTATTTTTTTCGTAAGTTTAAATAGGAGAAAATTTCAAATTATTTATATACGATCTTTATCAAACTTTTTTTTATGCAAATTAATCATCATGATATATGAAATCAATTTATAAACTTATGATTTAAAATTTACAGAATATTGAAATGTTTGAGTCTCTTTCTTGTTATTCATTTTGATTTATTAAAAGGCATGATCTGATTGTGTTTTATGTGGTCAGTGAAAATAGCTTCACTTATTTGAGGTTAGAAAAGAAAAGAAAATACACAGTCCTAGGAAATTCGATTTTCGATTTCAAAGAGATTTTCTTATAAACATAAAGATGCATCTCTTCTATACAGCCAGCTTCGAGAGTTCAATTACATTATTTCAAATGAAACATGAAACTTTTATATATATATATATATAATCTTAACAAAGCAATGGTCTAATTTCATTATTATATTTTTATATCTAGTAAACACATACTTCAAGAGAATCACAGTAAAACGTCATTTAATATAACCTACGAGACCTAATTGATTTTTTTTCTTTCTTTTTTTTATCACATTATATAGGAAATAAAAGTTTCTTTTTACCTCTTGAATACCAAATTAAAAACTCTTGCGAAAACAAATTGAGTTAATTGTTTAATTATATTCCATATTAATAGATTATACGTTTAATTACTTGCAATAGGTATTTTTAACGTGTTTTTTTTTTTTTTTTTTTTTTTTTTTTAATATTACTATTGTCATATTTTTGGGACCGTTTTCTAAGAATACTGATGATGATATCATTACTGAAATTTTATTATTTCTTTACGTTCTTTCTCCCCTTATTGTAACAAATGTATAATTTAATAACTTTTTTTTTTTACTAAATCTTCCTTGAGGGGGATATGTTCATATCAAAAAGTAAGGAAATTTAGTATTCAGTAAAACAACAACGAAACAAAGTTCAGTACTTTTTATTATTATTAATTTATTTTTTTCATATTTCGGAAACAGGTAACACTGAAAGTAATTTAAAAATGTAAAAGCAAAGGAATTTAAGCATGAAATATATTTTGTAATAAATTAAAAATTGTTATACATAATTGAAAATGCATTTTATGAAGTGTATAAATACTTTTTTCCTTTTATTAAGCTAATATATATATTATATATTAAAATTAATTTAATTAATTACTTTTATATAGTTATCTTATTAAAAGTTTGCTGCTGTAAGCACAATAATAATTATATTTATAAAAATCCATTGTATTTTAATGATGATATTTATCACAACGTTACAACAATTAGTAATTTAATATAATATATATTTTTTTAATTTATTATATATATTATTATTAAACTGGCATAATTTACTTACATATATTAATCATGATGTTTAACATTTCATAAAAATTTAAACAATTTACTTTCGTACATGATTACAAAAGTCCTTGACTTTAACTTCCTTATGTATAGTTATTTATTAAATTATTACCTTGAGATTTTTTTTTTTTTTTTTTTCAGTCTCACATTACTATATTATTATTATTTTAAAGTATATTATGGAGGGCAAATATTAATACATGATATTTGATTACAGAAGGATGGACCTGAAGGAGCTTTCAGTGAAGACACAATAGAACGTTTTGACCCAGTACGTGGTGTCACATTACCATCGTACATGCTTTCTCGTTCTATTTTAGAACAACAGTTTGATGAATCTGTACGTCACGGACGTTAAAAACCAATAAGAGTATAAAACAATAATATAGTAATAATAATAATACTATATTCGTGACTCTTGACCACAAAACAAACGTTTTCGTAATAATAATGCATGCATAAACTATATGTACTAGAGTCATGAAATGTCTATATTATATAATCCATTTACATATAAATTGAAGTATCTATAGATTTTATTTTAGAAGGATTATATAAATCAATATAAATAACAAAGAATCAAGCTCTAAATATATTATATTTGAATTGCAAATAAAATCAATCATACTCACTTTTTTTTTCCTGACGTTATATAAATTTTATGACAATTACATTGTTCTTTTACTGGCTTTGTGGTCAAATTTAAAATATAAATATATATTTTTTTGTTATCTCGTTTTAATCCTCATAAAAATATAGTTTTTTTTTAAAGTCAATAAAGGGTACATTTTTTTCTCTCTGTACTTCAATAATTTAATTTCAGTAAATAAAAATATATGTAATTGAATTGATTAGTAATGAAAGACAAATCAATATTATACCTTCACCGTACATATTCATCAATTATTTTGTTACAACCATGTCTGCACTTTTTTTTTTTACCATCCTATTATTCTATATAATATTCATCCTTATCAGATAAATCTAAGCCAATAGAATAATAATTATTCCCACCCCCTACCCCATAATGAGACTGGATCATTTAAAAAATATAATATTCTACGTAACATTTATTCAATTTCATTTTACATAATACAACATCAATATTAAAGACTTGAATACAATACATAAAATATTATTATTATATATATATTTTTTAAATAATATCGTCAAAATTTAATTTACGAGTATTAAAAAAACTATTCTTCAATATATGTTATTTGCTTATCCTAGATTCCGTCCCATACTTTTAAATTACTGTGTATAAGCATCAATAATTTGTTTTTAATCATATTTTACCATAGCTTAGATGATTATTTAATTTGCATAAATATTATTTATAACGTTGACATACTTATTAAATTCTTGCTTCATATATTTTTAAATTAAAGATCTACTTTTTGTTAAATGCTAATTACATTAAAATTTGTTATTACATAAGACATAATACTCTCTCTCTCTCTCTCTCTCTCTTTCACACACACACACACACACTTTACATCTCATTATAAAAGTTCATTATATCCATTTAAAATAAATAAAAATACTGGATTTCAAATAATGTGGTGATAAATTTTAAAAATCGTATAAACGTAAATTATATATCTTGTAATTTTAGTGTCATAATTTATCGTTATATAATTTATCAACCAAAATAATAATAATAATAAAAACCTGAATCACTTTATATTCATTACAGATATTATTGTTGTATTATTTTAAACTGTAATAATTAGACTGATGACATTATAAATTTCCTCCTTGTCATAATATAATATAAAGCAACAAGATCTCGTTTTTCTGAAAGTAGTAAAGACACTATAAACTTGAACTGAAATTTGTATCGCATATTTTATCTAAACTTGATTTTACAATAATAATAATAATAATTCTATCTTATGGTCTGCTTATATGGAATAATATTTACATTGTGTAATAAATTTAATTCAATGAAAATTTAATGGTTTTAAATGAAGATCACATGCAGTCAACTTTATTGCATATTGAAAATATTGCTCTGTGTGAAGAGGACTTTAGGGACCTATTAAATAAAAAAACTTCAAATTTGATTACAGTAAATATTTATTTTCAAAAAGGATTATGTACAGTACTGTATGCAATCCTTGAGTAAAATAAGCATGCATAATTTTTATATTAATTACAATCATATTTCTCTCATAAAAATACGGTGTAACAATTCATTTGACTTAAACAGTAATTATAATACATGATATATTTCCTATAGATATTATTTACACAATTTTGTATACATTTCAGCTACACTACACGTTAGAATTTCAAATTTTCCACCCACATATAGAAATTTTCAACTTTTTGTTTTTTTGTTTTCCTCACAAGTGTTTACTAGATCGATAGAACAAAATTTATGTTACTTTTGTATAGAGTGTTGAGAAATTCTTTATAAATATGATGCTTTATAAGAATGATTAAAAAAATGTTAAATATTTTGTATTGTTATAAATTTAAAATGTCATCGCAGAAAGTTAAAGCTTTACTCATGTCATAACTACATAAAACGTTATAACATTATGTAACAGTTAATTGCAAAATATTAAAATTTTCATTTATTTTAATGAAAGTTTCTAAATTTTAAAGTACAATAAGCATATTTACTTCTATTTTTTTAAAGCCTTCATTCTTGAACTCATATTATTATACTGTTTTTAAAATTAAAAAAAAATTATATAATTTTAAGTATAATTTTTAATGTTTTAGAAATATTTTAGTGTTTATATATGTTATCAAATTAATGAATTAATTTGATGCATAAAAATGTTGTTGATTATGTAGGTTACTGTTGTTATTTTTTAGAATAAGTTGTTAACAATAAATCACTGCAATTGAAAATTTATTTATTTTTCTTTAACCTATATTTTTTATCCTTTTCAAATCTCGTTATTAAACATTAATTAGATAAATCCTATATGTAGTGACAATAAAAACTTTTTTAAGGGAGTAAGGTGCCGACCTTATATCTCAAAAACTAGAACGTTTTTTGGGTCTAAATTTGGTGTCATTGTGTAGCTAAGGATCAAACCTAGCCGTGATAAAAATGTCAAGATGTTTGACCGTTCCGAAAAAAAGAAAAAAATTATTAAAATTAACATTGGGCCGTATGGGTTTAGAATTTCGAAAAATCATATAACATTAATTTGCACGATGACCCCCCAAAATTTTTATATATTTGAAATTGTCTCAAGCTGAAGTATCATTATGCAAAATTTCAAATTTTTTTGACACTAAAAGTTTAATTCTAATGGCCGACGTCGGTACCCTACTCTCTTTTAAGTTCAATAATAACCAGCAAAAAGCAGTCTCTACGTGTACCAAACGTTCACCAGCACCCAGAAGTAGGAATTATTGTATTTCTCTTTATGAGTCAATAAATGGACGCAATAGATCTATAGATACGTAAACAAAATCATACAATATACTGTCAAATTTGTATTTATTAGCATGAAATATGTGAAAACAATTTTTTTTAAATGAAATTTTATTAAACTGGGGCATGTACTCGTCAGTAACGTTCATGCTTTTATTACAAAGTTGCTAATATTGGCAAAATAATTCTATATTGTACGGCAATCTAATTATAAATTTATTAGTTTTCATGTATATAAAATTAAAATTTATAAAATATTATCATGAACGCTAGTTTTACTATAAAAAATCATATTATACAAATATTATACATTTTTTAAATATTTTGTTTTAGCTAACAAGTTTTGATTACAGTTCAATAAAAAACTGGTGTTAATATTTATTTTTAATTTTTATAAAGCAACATAATATGTAGTCACATTAATGTGTGTAAACTGTAGACAAATTGTATTATTTTATATTATAATAATGTTGTTTTTATTTCATTAGAAAAAAAAAATGACGAAGTTAAAATAGACATTAAAATTTGCCTCAGAAAATTACAAATATTTAAGTAAAAATGTAGATTATATTTAGTCCATTTTACTTTTTTTTTTTTTTTTTTTTTTTTTTTTTTTTTTTTTTTTTGTAAAATCAGGAATATATTAATAATGACCTGTCTACACGTAGTAATATTTTCATGACGTAATAAATTTGAATGCATGGAAATTTAATGGGTTTTAATAGAGGTTACATGCAATAAAATTCATTACCCGTTAAAATCATTACACCGTATGAAAGATCGTATAGTTAAATAATAATGATATTATTGCCTCTTTTTTTTTTTTTTTTTTCAAACATTTATTTGACAGAATTAATGCTTAAATAGCAGTATGATATTCATAAAAATTTAATGATTAATAACATTTGCTAGGAATTATTATTTATTGTTATTATTCTGAAAATCTTAAAGTTGGTAAGAAAGCAATAACAAAAGACATGAGAAGTAAAAATGAGGTTATACAGAAAAATCTGCGCAGCAGAGATAGGAACACGCTAAGCCTTTGATATGGCTATAAAAATCTTCTATGACTGCACTTTAAAAATGAGCCGATTTTACTACAAGTGCAAACTACCGTTTGTGAAATAGAACGCCAATAAAAAGTGGTAATATAAAATAAGTTAAGTGTCGGCGAAACGACGAGTTGTTCATGTAACAAAGAAGGTATATCAAAATGAAAAAAAAAAAAAAAAAAAAAAAAAAAAAAGAATAATAAAAAAGCTGTGTGCATAATAATAATAAAGTTGATTTTGTTTTCTGTAAGAACAAAAAATAAATATTTTATTTTAATTGTAAGTTTTTTTAAAATTTTATAAAATTATCAAATTATAACGAAAAGTAAATGTGAGTTTCAAAATGTATACGAAATGTTATGCTCTTCCAATATTTAAAAAGCTAAAATTACAAAACAGAATAAATAACATGTTTTTATAAAACGTTTACATACACACTCTCAAATTTAGTTGAACGAAATTAGATAACATATAACATTAACCATACTTGATGTTTTGTTTTATGTATGGTACCTTACTAAAATAGCTTTCAACGATATTCATTAGTTTTTTGAAAAAAGAGGGTTAATTAACTTTGTATTATTTTTAATTTATCTAGCTATTCTATAGTTTGAATTTAAAACCCATTAAACGCTTTAAAACTGTACAGAAAAATGTGGGCGTAAAAGTTAAGTTAATTTTTGCACAAAAGTAAACTTTTTTTTTTATGCATGTATCAAATTTACAAACAACATTATTAGGACAGCGAACGAAAGGAACAAAATCTCCCTGTGGCAGAAAATTTATAGAAAAATGTAGTTTTATTTTTTAAAACATACATAATTTTGTTATATAAGTTGTACTATAATATATTATACTATAATAATATAAAATCTGCTATTATTTTACAAAATTCTTTATACTTCGGACAGGTACACAGAGTCAATTAATTATACAAAAAAAGACAAACGAAAAAAGAAATTGTATTTAACTGAAACAAGGTGGCGGCTGCAAGTGACAGTTTGTACAATTTGTTGAAATACAACGTTGACAAGTGTAGAGCTGGAAAACATGAACTATGTCAATTTTAAAACCAGCATAACATCAAAATGTTGGCCACAGATATATTAACACTGAATAATTTGATATTAATTGTATAATTTCTAAACTAAAAATTTTAAATTTCATAAATACCTGTTTGTACTGCATAAGCATTATGATCGATTATTTTATGTATTCAATTTATCCCCTTATTCATGATACTAATGATTATTATCTAATTATATTTTCAAATATTTGTAATAAGTATTCAATCAATATACTCCATAGTTGAATATTACATTTTTGTATTGTATGTTGCCTGTTATTAGGTTCAGTGATAGAGTTTGTGGCTTCACCAAACATTGCAAAAATTTCAAATTTCAATTTTTTTTATATTTTTTTAATTTCCTTCATTTTATAGTCATGAAACACAATTAAAATGCATTAGATTAAATTATTACCTCAAAATGAGAAAATATAGAAATGATAGTCAATAAATAATTACAAGCACATACATAATAAAACGACATGAGTTAACAAGTATTAACAATAATTCAGATTTCATGCAATTTCATATGTGTCATCAATGTCATCATTCATAAATTCGTTGAGTAATATTGTTTATTTAATAAGAAAACTTTTAATTCTTTTTTTAATGTAATTAAATTAGTTTTTTTTTCTTGTATCCACAGGCAAATTATTATAAATATTTAGATAACCACAAAATTGACCTTTATTGTACAATTCAGTTCTTTAACATACTTTTAATTTTATTTCTGGTATTATGGTTAATGGATTATTTCGTGACTTTTGAAGAATTCAAAACAATATTTTACTTTCTTTGTACATTCCATGATAAACACTATAGCTATACACTTCAAATGTTTAAAATTTTGAAAATATCTCTACACTGCTGCTATGCAATAAAAATTTAATTGGATTTGTTTATTTTATTTTATTAATATTATATTGATATAACTATCTAATTAAATCTTCTCTCTGTCTCTTTTCCTCATTTCTATAAATATGTTCTGTATAATGTAAATAAATAAGCAATTAAGGCTGAATATTTAAATTTAAGACAAATATTACAAATAACCTTTAGGGGTGTATTATAACAGGAATAATTTTTAAGGCTGAAAGTGAGATACTGCGGTGATGTGATTTGGATTAAGTTTTATTTATTTATTATTATTTTTTGTTGTGCTTAATAATACCATGGTAATAATAATGGAGAATTCATTAACTCCAAAACTGTAAATTTTAAGAGATTTAACATTTAAAATTTTTGAATAGTTTTTTTTTATTATTATTATGATTTTTTTAATTTAAAGCCCTCAAGGCAACATAATAATTTCAATATAGGTTTTCTCTCTCTCTCTTTCTCTCTCTCTCTCTCTCTCTTATTATCAGATAATCACGGATCATTAAATTTTTATTATTAGTAGTTGTTATAATTGTTTTTAAATGACACAAGGAGTTGGGGCTCATCTGTTGAATTTCAGAGATACGAGTCCTCTAAAGACAACCCTTATAATGTAGTGTGTATTATTTATTAATGGCTGTAATGAGTGCATATGTGCCTCGATTTTTTCTAAAATCTATATAATATATATTATGTATATTATATATATACATATTACATATTATATATTATGATATATATATATATATATATCAGTGTTGTAGTCCTAAAAAAATGCCAGGTGGGACGCACCAACACAGGCCAGGAACACATTTCGGGGGGCAAGGGGGGCGCAGCCCCCCTTATGCCCGCCGCAGGCGCGAAATTTTTTAATGCCACGCCCACTTTTTAGAAAAATAATACAAAAATTACGTTAGATAAATATAATTTTTTCTGATCAAAACTTTATTGATAACGCATCAAAGTCGACACGAAAGTTACGATTAAAATTTTTTTTCCTACTCAAAGATTTATTATTATTATTTGAATTTATAACTCAGCACACGATGATGTGGGGGGCTATTCTCGACTTGCTCATACAGCGCCACCATGGTCCGTGGCAAAAAATAGGGCCACAAGTTAACATGTAAGGTATAGGCCAATCCAGCTATTTTCGCTATTTTTTCTGCCTCAATGGTTAAATCCTGTAATTTTTTTTACTGAATAGTCAGTTTGAGGGCTTTGTGCATCTTTTTTATTAAGAAAATTTTTTCCTAGCGGCAAGAATTATAGCAGAACTAGCCGTATTGGCCTATACCTTACATGTTAATTTGTGGGCCTATTTTTCGCCACGGACCATGGTGGCGCTGTAAGAGCAAGTCGCGAATTGCGTTCACGGGTTCATACTGAAGCCAAGATGCACACACTGTGTTACTACCCAAAGTTTCGTGACTATATTTTGTTAGGAGGTGAGTTGATGGCTATTTAAAATAACCCCCCTTTTTAGTATTTAGGCACTCGGCCCTGACCGTTTCCATCGGGTTGACGTCCACTCCTGGGCGCAGTAGGACACTTTTCCGCAAGCTCATTGGAGCCGGATGCCCATAGTTACTGAGGCACGTAAGGGCGGAGTGGCTCTTGGCCTCCCAAGCCCATGCCTCGGCCGCCTCGCGTCCGAAAACGAGAGCTAGGCTAAGGGGCTTCAGAGGACGAGGCCCATGACCCTCACACAGGTCCTCTCCTAAGCGGTGACTGACGCGACCTCGGGCCCTGGATTCGTACGCTACCGCACGATTCGGAGCTGGATGCCCAATTATTATTAAGATACTTTGTCGCAAAACATGACATTGTTTTGCGAATTCTGTTTTTGGGCGCTGGATATTCATACATTTAGGATTGAGGTTAAATCATAACGAAAAATGTAGTTAAGAAATAAGAACGTTATAATATAATATATTTCTTTTTCCAATGAAAAAAAAAAAAAAAAAAAAAAAAATGAAATGCATAAAAAATATGAAATATATTATATTATATTATAACTTTTCAAGATTTAACACGCAGAAATATATTATTTTTTTTATTGTGCGTTGAACATTGCTTCGTATGAACTGTTTATAAATGCCGAAGAAAAACACCAAAATCTAAGAACAGTACTATTCATCAAATCAATAATTTTTACTTAATGATTACATATCCATAGTTCAGCTCAGAGAACAAACCGTCTGTCCTCTTTTCCGATTTGCACGCTGTAACTATTTTCTATTTAACTTGACATTAAAGGCTTATTCTGAGAATAAAAAAAAAATGAAAAATAAAGTCAAATAACTTATGCGAAAATTCTGGATAAACCTAAATTGAATAATAATAAAGTGATGAAAATAAACTTTGCTATAAAAGGAAGTCGCGAGCGTAGCGAGCGATTTTTTTTAGTAATTTCAGCAAAATAAACGGCAAAATTAGTCAGGAATTTTACAAATTAGGGCATATTTTGCCAAGATATCCGTCCCACCGCGTTCCCCTGGAAATTTTCCAGGTGGGACGGTCCTGGCTTTTTTTTTCGCCAGGTAGGACGCCGTCCCACCGCGTTCCCTTAGGACTACAACCCTGATATATATATATATATATATATATATATATATAATATAAGATTACATTAATATTTGTATGCTGTAAGATTTTATTAAAAAAAAACATGAATTAAAATTACAACATAAACATGATTTGTTTTTCTTCAGTTAATTTGTAATCATTTTAATGGTATAGATAAAATTATACTTTAAGATAAAGAGTATATTATCTAATATCTCAATTTATAATTGTGTTCAGACGGTAATAATTAAATAGAGGTTTATTTAAAAGTAAGGTGTATAAAACATAGATTTTAAGTTTACCAACTGTACCTAACTATTATAGAATGATGTTAATTTTGTGCAAATTGTTGCTGCAATTTATAATTAAATAAGTAAACAATGAATATAATTGTAAATTTAAATATTCAAGCTAAACATTCTAAATAATGAAAAAGTTATGTCAACACTTCTCTGCATTTATAAATTATACGGCTATGCAAAAGTAAATTAACTTTACTTTTTGAATGAAAAAAATAATAAAATACAAATATGTGAGTAAAATATTTAAATAAAACTTTACATAAGAGACTTCCATATTGAATTTTAAATACACCTACATTAACTGAGATATAAATATAGCATTTATATATATATATATATATATTAGTATTTAAGAGCTTTGATATAAAATTACGCAAGATTTTGATTAATGAACTGTTGAATAATTGCATGCAATGTATTGCACAAAATAGTGCATACAAACTGTGTTTGGTTAAGTAAGAAAAGTTGAAAAAAAATGTAATTTGTAAGATTGATTAAGGACATTTTAACGTAAATTGTCACGTTACTGTTAATGTTTTTTTGTTTTTCTAATTATTTATGATTTTTTTTAAACAATATATAAGTGTGTGACGTCACTTGCAGTATAATGACATTTTTTATAACATAATCAATTTGTATAGGCATATTAAAAGAGAAGGCAATTTGAAATGCATTAAAAATAACAATAAACAAGTTCTTTACTTCAAATAAAAATTGTAACAAATTTGAAAAATAGTTTTTTTTTTTTTTTTTTTTTTTTTTTTTTTTTTTTTTTTTTTCCTCATCTTTCCTTAACTTTATTTTGCATCATTTCAGTGTTACATAGTTCCAGTTATCAAAATTCTTGTATTTCTGTGTTTATTTATTTTCCACAGAAAATCCAAATTTCGTAAATTCGATTGACTTTGCAAAAGCTTGAATGGGAAAATCAATATTGATTTCAAATTACTGGTGTTGCAGCACCCACATGAAATAAATTTAACATTGCGTTAATGCCTTGAACGTAATATATATAATATATATATATATATATATATATATATATATATATATATATATATAATATATATATTATAATATACATACACACACTCACACACAAATAATTATGCTGATTAATTTTCACTGCAACTCTAAAAATTAAGAAACATATAATATATATATATTTATAGAGCAATTAAATTATTTTTCAAAATTTAAAATCAATTTATTATAGTGACCATATTTGTTATAGTATTTTTTTAATGAGATACAAAAAATTAAATACTTTATTAAGCCTGCAAGATACATAATAAAAAAGTGTTATAAAATGAAACTATATCTCCAAGGTTACTATATATGGGTGTATCTGTAAGTCAGCCAGTCTGCTTGATAGTGCATTATTTCATCAATATAATATTGCGTTCTCAATATAACCTTGACAGTAAAATATTGACTGACAATCTTTTAAAAGCAAATAAAAAAAATATTTCCATTAATATAATAATAATCAAGTTCATTATCAACTAATTAAAAATAAATTAAAGTCTTGTAAACAAAAATATTAAGAAATAATTAAAAGATTTCTAATTATTAGTTTTTTATTGGATGTTTACATTACAGATAAATTTATGAAAAAAAGATTGATTTTTTTTTTCATTCTTATTATATAAGTATTATTTATAGATATTATATATTTGCCTTTTGATAAATTTTGTTAGACAAAAAATGTAATCATTTTAAATAAATTAACTTGTAATATTTTATATAATATGTTTTTATTATTATTTTTATTTTGTTTATTATAAGATTCAAAAAGAAAAAATTTCAATATATAATATTTCAATGGTGTAATTTAATATGACATGTAACCTTGTTGAATTGAAGCAAATTAACTATGTAAAATTTTAGCCTTAATTGGAATTCTATTTTTATTTTCAACATTAATGTATGGCTTATATCTATATACCTATATCATAAAATTATTCTACCATAAGTATAAGGTTCATTAGCATAAACTATACAGTTTAATCTTATTTTTAGATCAAAGTAATATATTTTTAACATAATATATTTTATACTGTTTGTATTTTATAGTATGAAGAACTGTTGAAAATTTTACTTACTTGATGAAGTCATACGGTTTTAACGAAAGCTAAAGTCGACTACCATGAAACAAATTTCGTATACAAATCAATTCTTTACTCTCTTATGAATAAAATTTTAATTCAATTTGATATGAAAACTGAATCATGCTTATATAGTTTTTTTTTTTTTTTTTTTTTTTTTTTTTTTTTTTTTTTTTTTTTTTTTACAAGCCTTAAAAGGTTTATCTTGTAATAGAGTTATAGCGTCTTATGTTACACCTATTTCAAGCAAACTAGAACGTTTAATAATAAAGCTATTTATTTAAAGAAGAAAAAAAATGCATAAAATGCTTAACATAAATAGTGCTGGACTGGGAGATATTTTCATTGTGTATTCAAAGTCAATACCTATACAGTTAAAATATAAAAGTAAATTACTTTTAATGACTCTTTCATTTTATTTCATTTTCATTTGCTATATTATGTTACTCATATTACTTTATCATTGAACTACTTTACGTATACAAGTATTCTATATAAACTTTTTTTTTATCTGGTTCTTCAACTTATATACACAGTAAAACTTTCATGCGGGTGTTACATGGAAAAAATATTATATATATATATAAAATATATAACTTGAAATGGAATATGTATTGTACTGTACGAATAAGTTTTATTCATATTATATTTAAAAATAAAAAACTTTATAATGGTATTATGTTTACCTCTACAACAAGTTTAAAAGAGAAGAAGTTATATGAGATATACTTTATAACAAGTGTATAAACGCTCATTTTAAAATTATATGTAAAAGGAAAAAAGAATCAGACTTCATCTTTAAGACGTGAAAATGACGTATATGGAATGGAGGTTAAAAGAAAAAAAAAAAAATTACGTGATGAACTGTACGTCAAATATATTGTAGGGAAAAAAAACTACATGAATCTACTACGCAATAAACCAGTATTTAGACAACTTTTTTTTATTCTTAGAAATTTTAAATATGTCGTATTGATATTGGATATTATACAATTATCATTAACGTCCTTGATTTTAATTTTTAAATAAGTAAAATTAATTCCGTTTTGTTAGTGATGTAAATACAATTTGGTCGTGCGAAAGAAAATGTTAAGAATATTTACAAATTTTAAAAGACAATAGAAATAAAAGCGAACATTTAAAATATTTTAACCTCAATTTTTTTTTCTATATTTTGCATGTCTTGGATTTTTAAAATTTAATCTTTGAATGGAATTGCTGTCATTCACGGTGCCTTTTTTAACAAAAGAAAACTTTAGTTTACCCTTGAATTGCTATTGTCAAACCAATGTCACAAAATGGATTTCTATACAACACAATTTTTTTCTCCGAGAAAAAGCAATTAAATTTATAAAAAGTTTGCAGCTCTTTGTGTTATTTTTATTATTTCTTTATTATTTTAAATTCAACTCAATTAATTTTTACATAAAACTATTATATATACCTATGTACTTCAATTAATTTTGAATCATTAATGAAAACAACAGTTTTTATTTACTGCAAAGCTCGCTACTTGAAGTGGATTTTAAAAATACATATTATATAAAACAAGAAAATTGTATATCTTTAGCATTTCTCTTGGGAATTCAAAGCATTATTTATGTTTAGAAAAAAATAATAAAAACAGACAGCAAATTTCACTCCCTAATGCAAGGTAAGGTGTTTTGTGAAAAAATAAGTAATCCTTTATACATGAAAACAAAATATAATAGTACAAATTTATTATTATTATTTCAGTTTTTTTTTTTTTTTTTTTTTTTTTTTTTTTTGACGTTATCAAGAAAGGTTTTTAAAGAAACAGTACGTTAAAACAAAAACATTAAGGTTGAAAATAAAACGTCGTATAGTTTATATTGAAACAAATTACCCATAAAGGCTAACAACGAGCCCCTTTGTACTGAAACATTTATTTTGCGTCAAATTTACGCTAGAGCTACAGGCTAAATTAACGTTTTACATTAAATGAAAATGTATACTTCTTGAGCTTTATTGTAAGCTATAGTATGTTATATGACGCAACTTTATGTTAACTAATGTTTAGCTACAGAAACTGAAATCCAATCCTTGTTTTGTTATGCACACAATATTTTTTTTTGTTAAGATTTTGTAATCTGTTTTAATTAATTACAAAGTTCTTACAAGCGTAATATTTAGAGTTAGTTATATTATAGTAGATAATATGTTAAATGTCACGTTTTTGAACGTTTTTCTACTATTAATATTAGTCTGACAAAAATTTGCTGTACTGGCTCAATATTTTACTTTTTTTTTTTTGAACATGTTGAGCATTGCACAATAAAAATTTAAAAACTCGGTCTCTTTCTTGTTGTTAATGCCAATTCTTTTGAAAGATAGAATCCATCTCACAGCTATTTCATATTAAATTAGAACAATTAAAATAATACTATAACACATCATTTTTACGTTCTCCAAGAACCTTTAAGGCATACACCCAAAATAGAAGCTTTCAATAAATCTGCATCCAACCTATATAACAAAACTCTCAGGACCCAAGGCAACGTAACTGTATGGTAATATGAATATATTATTATTTATTATTTTGCGTCGAAAAATATTTTCTGTTAGATCTTTATTTCAATTTACTATTTTAAGAATTTGTAATTTTTTAGCTGAATAGTTTTGAAGGAATTATATAATAAATAATTTTGAATATTTTATTTTCCTTTCTTATATATTATTTATTGTACAAAATTTCAATGCATATTATGAAAGTGAAAAATTATTTATTGTCTTTTTTTGAAAGTAGATTATTTATATTTTATATAACCTTTAATAAATAAGTTTTCAATTTAAAATAATTAATACAGATATGAAATTTTATTTTTTGAATAATGACCTTTTCGTTAGTTATATAAAAAATTATGATGCTAACACTTGTATTTCATAGATCATTTTTATTTCTAAACTATATAGATAATTTTGGTATAGATATATTTTTATATAAATAATTACCTCTATATTTTATTGAAATTTAAAACAAGCTAAAACAAAATATGGTTACGTCTATCCTGGTCTATCAATCACAAAATAATATAGACAAAAAAATATATATAAATAATAAACAGATGATTGAAAAATAATAATAGTCTAATCTTTAGCTTTTATTTTAAAACTTCTGAACTTTCTTTTTACTATGAACGAAAAAACGAAATTATCTTCCCCTCAAAAAAAAAAAAAAAAAAAAAAAAGCTTTTTTGTCTGTTGTAAGTAACACACGCACATTTTTTTTAAAACATGTTATCACAAACAAACGACCAAAACCTGCCAAGTTAAAGTTATTGCATACTGTAACAATAATATATTATAAAGCAGGAATACGTGAGATGCGCAACTAACAAGTCAAAATTTAACGTTTTCTTATATCACATACGTAAGAACAAAGAAGAAGCAACCAATGAAAATGAAGTATACAAAAAAGAAATAATATCATATTATGAATTTTAAATGAGAATAGATGTCATTCATATAATATACATAATATAGTAATACAGTATTCTTGTTTCAACATTTTATTACACCCAACTTATTATTTTATTGCAATTTATTTAGATAGCTGCATTATCCTTTTGTTTTCACAGGAGTATAAAAGATTACGTTATAAGAAGTTTTCCTGCTGATGTGCCAAATCAAAGTCATACATACATAAAAAAAAATTACATCAAGTTTTTATGTATTTCTATATTATATGAACACATTCAACCTACTTATATTTAAAAATGAAAAGTGCATTACAAGATTAATATTACATAATAAATAAAATTCAATTGATTTTTTTTTCTTCTATACTTAAAGCAAATGGTTATTGTTATCTTACTATATATCAATACTTATTATAAAGTATCAAAATATTATAACTTTTTTATTACTTTTTATTTAATGATATTATATATTGGTATGAGTTTTATTTTACAACTCATAAGTAAGAAGACATAAACTAAAACATGGTGTAAATATTAATAAAAGTTATATTTTTATTATTATTTTTTATAATCAATCATAAAAATCATAATAAATTTTACACTATATTTCAAAAGCATATTATTTTTTTAATAGGATTTATGGTGTCTTATTTTCTTTCCTCATTTATTTTTATAAAAAGTTAATGAAATTCGTAGAACAATAGCTCATAATTTTTAAAAAGTTGATCTAATATCTTTTAATATCAAACTTGAATCAGTAAAAATATTTTTGGTTTAATTTTATAACTTTCAAAAAAAAAAATAATAATAATAATAATAATAATAAAAATCCTATATATTTAGTTTCATATAGTACAGCACCTGATCTTAACATTTTGTATTGTGTTTGCTGTTTTTGTTACTTTGATATCTCGTAATTATCGTCAAAAATATTGTACAAATTAAATAGCCCAGAGCGATCCCAAATTATGAAACAAATTAGAGACTCAAATATTGTTATTACTGATACAAGGATGAAAGATAAGACTTTCTGAAGGCATTTCCGAGTATATACTTTTACAGTACTTGTATAATTATTGTGATGCATTTTACTTTCTTACCGTAATTAACGATTGCATAATTTAAATGGAAGCATAAACGACTGCATAAGAAGGAAATTTAAAAATATTTCTTTATAATTCTCAAGTTAATTATTCCCATTGAAAATAAAAAGTTTTATTGTCTCATATAATTAGATGTGATTCATTTTGTTAATTTTTCTTTTTAATTAGTTTGTATAGTTGTATCAGGTAATTCACAAGGAAGACAAATACAAATAAATAATAGTAATATATTTCCAACATAAACGTGTACACGGCATTGTATTATGTAGGTAGTAGGTACGTATCAGCGTCAAAAATGCAAATCCATGCGAGGTCAAATGTCCGGGATTCGTTAATGTAGCTTCCTTCCTCCCCCGCCATCACGAAGGTGACGTGATTATATTTTTATTCTTATTTTGCTTGTGGTTTTTGCGCTCCATCCATATACCTTTAATGTTATAGCAGTACACGGTTTGCCTCAGGCTGCGAGGAGCGCATAAAGAGTGAAGTGAGTTGAGTGAGTGAGTCGGCCACTGAAGGCACCAAGGTCGCTCTGACCCCCGCCCCTGCCCCGCACTCGCGCGCTCACAACAGTGAAGGCAGTTTGTGTAATTAGTAGAACTGCTAACAATCTTAACTTGTCTATCGAAGCGATCACATATACAAAAACAACAGCAGTGTATTGTAGCTGAATTATTGTTGCCTACGATCCCCGCGGTATCAACACGACTCAGCGTAGTACACCTTCTGTACTCTTACGTGAAACAACATCAAAGCTCGCACTACCATGGTAAGTCCTCATTTACATCTTATATCATCTTATACTATTTATTCATCGTGCTTACTTTTATCTGAAATTTAAATAAGTAAATTTAATAATGAATAGTAAAAGTTAATTTATTTTTAATTGTTTACGTTGTATCCTTGATACAGTATTCGTAATTGTTTTTAAACTTGCATGTCATTCGTGAATGTTATTATTGTTTTTCGTATGACTTTTTTTTTCTTTCAGTGATTCAGTTATAAATTTGTCGTTTTTATAGGGTCTGGGGTAAGTTTTCATAATTTTATGATTTTATTATTGATTTAATATACATACAGTACATATAACTATAAATATTACTAACAATTATTATATTTTACGTATTAAAAAATTACAGAAATATATAACAGAAATTGAATGTAAACAAACGGAGCTGGAGGGCTTTCAACTTTCAATATAATATATTATTTAACATTCGATATTTGCTCTAGAACTATATTATAAATTTATTTGTTTTTATAATGACATAGTTATTAAAGCGTTGTATCCCCCCCCCCCCCCCTCTAATACGTTAACGCAATTTATGTTTTACTTCATAGTGTGTTACCACTTTTCATTTTCCTAATCTTAGTTTTGAGTTACATCAAATCTTAATATTTTTATGAATATTTATAAAGAATAATATTTTCAACCTTGTTATAAAATTATAGGAATTCTAAGTAAGTCATTTTGGGTGCGACCATATCGATAAAATATGTAAAGTTTTTATTTTATTTTTTTTTTTTTTTAAATATTCATGATTAAAATTAAGTTATTTTGTTAGTAAGTAGTTGCACTAACTCTCCTCTCATGCATGTAATTATAATTCAAAACTTGTTATCCATTCACATGTTGTGTCTTAAAGCAATAATAAAATTTTAATTTAAATAAAAAATACTTTGTTTACAAACTTCATGCTTTATGCATACAAAACTCATATAATGCGAATGCAAGTGTATAGAGGAAATTTTATGTTAAATAAAAGTCGTAATATTATATAAGGAAAAAAAATTGTTTCCTAGATTTGCACCTATTAAGAAATTATGTTTTAAATTATTGTCACGAATATCTACATAAGAAAGGTGAAGAAAAAAGCACGTGTCTTGCAAATTTATGGTTATCATTAAAGTAAATTGGTTGAGGTTAATATAAACTATTAAATTACACCTCATAAAAATCATACTTATTAATTATTTTATGTTGATTTCTTTTCATTTAATTTTTTCTTTCTGTGAATTATTATTTTTTATTTATAAATTTATAACTAAAAAAACTTAAATGAATTACTTTTTTTTTCTTTTTTTTTTTAAATTTAAGGAAGTTTATCTTAGAGTCTTGATGCAATATAAGAAATATTTTATACATTAAGCAATATTATAATATTACACCACACATTGTTTTAAAGATCATATATAAGGATAATGTATATTTACATTATTGTTAAATGCAGTCGTTACGGTACAACTGCCACAATAAAACATTTAAGATTATTACCTTTCAAGAAGGTTAACATATGTGATGAACTATAGGTTTATAAGTTATATAAATATGATACATAATCAGGCCATCTTATATATATATAGCCAAGGAAAACGAGATTACACAAGATTATTTAATTCAAATTAAATAATGAGAAAGTTCATCTTTAACCTTCATATCAAAAAAATTATATATGTCACGCTTTGTTGAACCAAAAATTAATATAAATTGGAATTTTAGTACTGCGAGTCACACGCGATTTTATGTATATATTATAATTATGCATATTTTTTTTATAAAGAGACATGTTTAATTAATTGATGATTTTGCAGCTTTGGGTGGTAGCATTGTTGAGCTGGTGCTATTGGATGGTACCATGTTACGGAATACTTGTAAATCCTCGGACTGGAGAAACAGGAAGTTCAGCATTTTTACGTCCATATTACCCTCCAGCTCCTCGTACTGAGGCCCCACTTAACCCTAACCCTGGTCACTATGAAGTCACCGAGCCCACCACTTTTGACTACACAACTCGCTCAACACCAAGAAGTAAGTTTTATTTATTTATTTTATATTTCAAGGTTGGCAAAATTGACACATACGGAAATTAGAATAATTATTTTAAAGAGTTATACCATTGCATGTGTATTGAAATTATAAAGTACAGTAAGTGTCTTGTTTTTATCTGATGTTAACTGAAATTAAGGTTAATAAATTGTATATATATATATATATATATATATATATATATATATATATATATATATATATATATATTTTGTTAACGATAGTCATTTGCAGCTCAAAAGAGGAGCTTCAGCATTCTGTTTCACTTTCATTCCACAAGCAAAGTTGATACAAAGAATTTTTTATATTAAATTTTTTAAATTGTTGGAAAAACAAAAAATCTTTTTGTGTAGCTTCGAGGCTTATATAAAACTCAATTTTTTTAGGGAATACATTTGCAATTATCAATATATTAATATGCATGGATAAAAACTAATAGCCCAAAATATATAATTTTCAAGGTTGATTTTAATTAAAACATCACACCTATGAATTAATTTTGAAAATAATTAATCAACTGTATTAGTAGAAAAGAATAGTAATTAATTTTAAAAGGCGTAGGATATATTTAATTATCTTGAAAAACTTATAAATAATGGTATTTTAAAAACATAATTTATATTGGGATCATTTTGAAACATAATTTTGATTATAAAGCTTTTGATTTTATATAAATATCATAAAGAAATGAAATTTAATATATTAATGAAAAAATTGTCAATTTATTCGCACTGATGTATGTTAAGGTGATTATTATTTGGGTGTAGGCGTTATTCATCCCTGTTGACTGGGAATAAATCATTGCTGCCGCAAGCAACATGCATGCGAAATTTATGTTTTGCTAAGAAATAATAAAAGTTAATCAATATATTAAAGTTGCGGCCAGATCATTGTCATAAATTAAAATAAAATCTTTAGCACTTAAGCTTAATTATGTTTGATTTTTCAAATTAAATTTCATAATTTACGATAATGGAACCTTAAAAGTTGTCTGTAAATAATGAAACTAAGTTTCGTTGCATTTTAATTACTTGATTTATTTGATGAAATCATTAAATGTTAATTTCCTTTTATTATGATTTTATTTTAAAGTTTCACTATATACTTGCTTTTATCAAAATTACAGGGAAAAAATATTTTTCTTTGTACATTTTGTGTAAGCTGCATTACATCATAAATTATAATAAAAACTGTTCAATGTAAATATGGTAGTAAATGGAAATGGAAAATTATTCAAAAGAAAACCTAATAAGCAGAAAGAAATACGTATAATACTTTTGTTTATTCATAATGTGGGCATTCAATTATTATATTGTTTAGCATAATAACACGATTTTACATGTTGTTACACAAAATCTATATTGACACAATTTCATGTTTAATTATGCAATGTACAGAAAATGCATTCACGAGTTTCAATACTCAATGAAATGACATAATATCTTCTGCATTAGTAATTTCAGAATGAAATGCATTTATAATATTTCAATTGGAATAATACAAACTGTATAATATGAATAATATTAAAGTATATTATATATAATGTTTTTTTTTTTTTTTTTTTTGTTGTTATTATTATTATTTTAAATTGCACTTTATTTTTAATTGATTTATTTAAAAAAAAATTATATTATGAAAGTTCATAAATTTTCGTAATCTTAAATACATTTGCACATGAGCACGATATATATTATAACATATTAAATTTCATTGGGTGTGGGCATTACGCAATACAAAATCATTCGGATTGTTATATTATACTACACTGTATATAATATATATATAGCGGTGCTTGCATAAGAATAAAGATTAAGGTTAACAAAACATCGATTCATTTTGTTTTGAATAATTTGAATACGTCAACATATATATCATTATAAATTATTATTTATAAAGTACGCATAGAAAGCTTATACTCACGTAAAATATAATTTAAAATAATACGTTACAATTTTATTTCGAAAAATATATTATATATATATATATTAACAAACGAATGACTATAATATGATAATTTTAATTCATGACAGCCAATAATAACGTAATATTTACAAACTTATGATTGTAAAATAACTCACTTAAATATAAATACCAAACCATAATCAATTAATTTAATATTTATCAGAATGTTAAATATAATATCTGAAATGTTATTAAAATTATATATTTTAGTAGTTACATTCCATTCTTTAGAAATATTACATCTTCAATTCCAATGAATTGCTTTTAACAGAGCGATTTTAGTAGTCATATTGTATCGTCGTGATCATTCGTCCATGATTTTATGTAAAATATTCTTTAGCATGATTTTAATAGCAATTTACTGCTTCATTTCACTCCCTTTTGTAACGTAAGACTCCAATTAAATATTAAAAAATAATAATAAATTTGAGAGCTTTATAATAATGAAAGGTTGGGTGACTTCAAAGAAATAAAGTCTTAAATGTTCCTGATAAATTTAATCTTGATCACTTTAATTTTTCAAGAACATCTGGTGGCAATTATGACAAAGTTTTGTTTAAATATATGGATTTTTTTTCAGTATTCTTTATACTTCATTAATTTTTATCTTCTTCTTCTTTTATTTTATATATGGATCATGGATCACACAAATTTAAACAATATTTCTCAATTTCCTTTTTTTTTTTTTTTTTTTTTTTTAGTTATTAAATTATATTCTTTTTATTTATGATTATATGCTATTATTAATAATGTTTTGTGAAAAATATTGCAAACTAGATTTTAAGTCAGAAGAGTGAATCTCTAACTTGAAGGCTTAACAAATTATATCAAATTTACAATAATAACAAAAACTTACATTAAAGATTGCATTTCTATTTCTTTTATATTTCAAAAACTTTTATAATATAATAATTTTTTTCTTGTTTTCCTTCTTTTTCTTTCTATTTTTCTTCTGTGTATGATATATAAAGTTTTATTAAAATATTTAATTTTATTTTCAGTTCACTATGATCCAAGAATACTTCCAGAAAATAGAAATCCTAATCTATATCGTCCAAGTGCCAATGCTATTCAACAATGGCAAAATGCCGTAGCTGATGAGAGAGAATTTCAACTCTCAAGGCAACAACGATTGCATCGTAATCTGCAGCAGCAAGCTCAACTTCTAGCGCAACAACAACGTTACCAAGAAGCTCAACGTCTTCAAGAACTGCAAAGACGTGCACAACTCGAGTCTTATAAACGTGGATATAACAAGAAGGTGCTCTACTACAAATATTACTTCTGATCCATTTAAAAGAAATGGATCAATTAAAAAAAAATTTATCATAATACTCAAAATAAGATGGCATATCCAACTAAACTTAAAACGCTCATTATTTTTTTTAATAAATAAGTGTGGCATAATGTAAAATGTGTGTGCGAATTTGTTATAACGTATTATAAAGCCATCTATATAGTTTCAAAACGCTTACTTAATGAGATTATCAATGAATTGAATACCAATGTTGTTGAATAAAAAATATATGTAATATATTCATCTGCCATAAAATTATATAGTTTATAACTTAATGGTGATAGTAGACATAAAAAGTGAGGCTTTTTATCGTATTGTTATTGTGGTTTCAATTCTCTCAAGTTTTAAAATCCCATTTGTATAATTTTTATTAAATTTATATGTCGTTTGTTATATGAATTCACAAACACAACTTTTTATAATATAATAACCATCCTGAGACATTTATTTAAAAATTAGGTTTTAATGTACCTGTTGTTCGTAAATTTTTTTTTTTTTATTATATATATATTTTACGTCTTATCCCATTGCGAGTAAACAAAGTAATCAATGATATAAAGTTGTATAAAGTTTTTAGAGACAGACTTATTGTGTAAAAGTCAAGAGTATTATTATTACTCTATTCAACTTATGTCAACTTCAGTATATAAATGAGTACCTTAGGGTATTTCTTTAGGGTCACATTAAGGTTTTTAACTTGGGACTTCAACGTCCAGAAATGATTTATTATTACTTTTTTTTACCCCCACAATTTTTTTTTCTACTGCCTTATTATATCCTTGAGCAAAGTGTTTTTTTTTTTGTTTTTTTTTATAAGTAAAATAATTCATAACAATTTTTTTACGTGTTTTCAACTGTAATTTACCCGAATTAAAAATTAGTTCATTCACTTCTAATTGACATAGAAGCAATATTCTCTAAATAAGACCTTTCAATATTTCATGGCTTTATATAAATATAGATGTCAGTACAATCTTCTAGTGACGCTACTCCTCTATCTCTTCAGATTATCAAAGAGATTAGACTGAGATATGACACCTTTTTTTTTCTCTCTTTAATGTAACTACACATTTTTAATTAACAGTATTATTATGATTTTGATCAAAATGAAGTAAAAGTTTTAACATCTGGTACCGTTGATCAGTATAGAGGATTTCCAACTGAAATTTATGAATTATATAATTTATCGTAACAGTATTGCAAACATTCCATTTAGAAAAATAAAAATTCCTATATAACTTTAATATCATTTTGTTAATAATGGTTATTGTTTTGTTTTTTTGTTTTTTTTTTTAAATGCGCACTTTCTTTTGTTTACTATATAAAAATCTATAACCTTTGTTTTTATTCTAAACAATTAGATTTAGTATCAAAGTATGAAGGTAGAATTATGTTACAGCATTTTATATAAAAGTAAAATTGGCAATTTTACAAAGCATTAAAGTTAAAAAATAAAAAAATAAAAAATCAACACACACACAGCAGAATGTATTCTAGTCTGTATGACATATTTTAAATGAGAGAGTTTTGGCTGATTAACTGCGACTAACTTAGCGTACAAACAGGTAAACGTGTATTATTATATGATTGTATTGTTTAAAATGCTATGCACCGTACCGCCTATGGTGTTAAAAAGTGAAAGGAATTGTAAATACAGGCGTATAGACAAGTATGTATGCAGGTAAAGGCAAGCAGCCAAAGCATTACAAAAAATATTAAACTTGAAAAAGTCGTGCAATGATGTTATAACGACCTTGTAATGACGTCATATATTATGGTGCGTACGAAATTCACAGGGATTCCGGAATTACGAGAACCGGGAGGATTGGGGAACGCGTAAAGAACAACATTATGGTTTAGAAGACCCAAGGCTACAAGCAGGTTATCAAGAATTTATGAGATTTTTTGGGGACTTCTCGACAGGAAAGGTATCAATAATTTCTAAATAATAATAATAATAAATGCTCTGTATTGTGGGGAATGGAAATACACACGTATTATAGTATTGTGTTGTATTTAGTATGCACATTATGTAATCTGTAGTTACTAGTTACTAGCGGTGATCCAGGTGTAGTTTATTCGTAGTTTAACAACACACTGATGCCTTTACGCACAATATAATATTATATAATTTTTTTTTTACAATTTTATTGTTTTCATGATTTATGTTTTCTTATTTAACTTGTAATGCTTCCTTCTATGCACTTTGAAACGTATTTCTTTACATTAATAACCATGTTCTGAACTTTACTAGATTAATTCCTGGTGTCAGTATTTCTAAAAACTTGTCTTGTCTTTATACAGTTATAAGCGTTAAAATCTTTATTCTATTGATTTATACCATGTGGAGACTTTAATTTTTGCAATTACAAATACAAAGTATCTTATAAAATAATAGAATAACGATTTTTATGATATACGTTTTTTTCCCCCTGTTATGCAAACTGTACTGTATATTATTTTTATTTGTTCAAGTGCATAGAATGAATGGAGACAATAATAGCGCAATGACAATTTAAAAAAAAAAACAATAATTAAAATTTAAAAAATGCCGTTTTGCATTTAATTGATTTTAATTTCATTGTTTTTGGATTGCTGAGTAAATAAATAATTTGAATAGCACAAACAACATTTGGAGACAAGAAATTTAAAATTTTCTTTTATAAAATATTGGAATGCCATTTTCATATTTTATGAAACTATTAATATAATAATAACTGTGAACAAAATTCTTGTATTTTACAAATAACAAAAAATGTCAGCACATAGTAAAAAAGAAAAATATAATATATTCTTGTCATTGCGGTATTAATCAATTTTTGAATAAGAAAACTTTTGAGCGTGCATTCGCTGACCGTGTTCTAGGGGACTTTCAGCAACTTGGGGTCAAATGATAGTGCGGACAGTTTATTAGGCCAAGGGTCCGGATTGTCACTCCGCTATGGTGCATATGGGATGCCCCTCTACGCTCCTACTTTTGAATTTGATTATAATAATCAAATCATACTTAGATAAAATATTTATTGGAATAATATTTTATGTATTATGTATTATAACATGACCTAATCTTATTATTTTTTTTATGTATAATAAAGTAATTTTTATAGTAAAATTTGTAAATTCTTATTTTAAAAGTTCATCTTTAAATGCGTTAATTTCTTATTACTGGTAACGCTTTAAAATGAAATCCATTAATTTGTTAGCACTGCAGAAATGTTGTCTAAATTATATTTTATTTTGTACAAATGGTAAATATTCTTGTATAAATTTAATTCAAATTTAAATTAGAATTGTCTGTAAAAATATAGTTTCAAGAAAAAGAAACTTTACAAACTCAAAAAGAATTGAAAAAGAAAAAAAAGTTATGCCAAGCAATTAAAGATTAATCTTAATAAGATGAAATTCTAAAATATTCTGTCTTACCCAACTGATACTTTGTAGACTATTAAAAAAAAAAAGAAGAAGAAGAAGAAGAAGAAGAAGAAGAAGAAGAAGAAGAAGAAGAAGAAGAAGAAGAAGAAGAAGAAGAAGAAGAAGAAGAAGAAGAAGAAGAAGAAGAAAAAACTTTGTATAATGTGATATTTTTCAAATATTTGATCCTAATTAAGTGAAATTTTAAAACAACATTTATAAAAGCTAAAACGCAGCAAGACATCGGGCAGTACATTTTGCTTTGATGTGTCTCCTGTACACCAATTTTCAAATAAAGTATTGGAAAAAAAAATTAAAATTTAATCTGTTAAAAAGTCTTACATTCTGCAATATATATATATATATATATATATATATATATATATATATATATATATATATATATATATATATATATATATATATATATATAATAATAATTGTTAAGAAGTTTGTATAAAAAATCAATGAACAAATTAATATTCAAACTGAAAGAAAAATTTTACTTTTTTTTTTTAATTAAAAAAAGAGCGAGGCTTTACATCATCCTGTATACAAGCATTTTCTGTTGTGAAATTTGAGTATATAGTACACAAGAATAATGCTACAAAATAAAGTAGAGCCAAAACAAGAACCAAAAATTAGAACTTGTTTTACTTGAAAGGAATTAAAAAAAAAAAAAAAAAATGATAAAAAAGCACAAAAAGACTCGTCGTTGGGGAAAAAAAGTAAAAACAAAGACTGAACTTTTTTTTCTTCTGAAGTTAAAAGTGCTATGCACCTACGCTCTCTCTCTCTCTCTCTCTCCGATTTTGTTCTTTTTTTGTTATTTGATTTGTTCTTTAAATAAAGAGAAATTTTAGCGTATATTCTTGTATACACGGGCAAAATAAAAGATTAAATTTAATAACGGCACAAACATTTAATATTGTACCACTAATCTTAAAACCAATGATTTTGATTCCTTTTTTACTTTGTTATATATACACTGTATATTAAAGAGAGATGTTTCATAGTACTTTATGTTGTACTGATACACTCTTGCAATTAACTAATAAGTAAAGCCTTTGATCTTACATCACACAATCCAAAATCTATGGTCTTTAATACCTATAATGCTATACAAAACGACTAGAACTAAGAAAAAGAGTTTATAGTGGTGTGTGTATACTATATATATATATATATATATATATATTTATATATATATATATATATATATATATATATATATATATATATATATATATATAAATAATATATATATATAGTACACACACACGCTAAAAAAATGGTGCATTACTTTAGTTACGAATCCTAACTTATTTAAGATAATCACTTTTAAGTTATTATAAGTAGCTAAAATAATGCATTTTAGCAAGTTATTAAAAATAGCTAATTTAAGTTGTTTGAAGTTGTTTTAAGTTTATTTAAGCTATTGTTAATAACTTGCTAAAATGCATTATTTTAGCTATTCATAATAACTTATAAGTGATTATCTTAAATAAGTTAGTATTCGTAACTAAAGTAATGCACCATTTTTTTACAGTATTTGTGTGTGTGTATGTGTGTATATAATATATATATATTATATATATATATATATATATATATATATATATATATATATATATATATATATATATATTATATATATATATATATATATATATATATATATATATATATATATATATATATATATATATATATATATAATATTATGGATGCAGTTTCTACATTATACACAATCGAATCTACAAAATACTACATTACATTATATTATAATACACAAATACATAACAATTATATTGAGGTAGTATGTACTGTACAATCTGTGTCATTGCCTATTGACACTGCTTGATGTGTCATTCTATTGCCTAATGGAAAATCGATTATATACTGGCCATTTATATCATTAATTAAAGTCTCCGTATAAAAGTGCATGCTATTTTTACAAGTCAAAAAATTGAAGAATTTAATGTCAGTATGTGTACCTCCAGGAACTATTTTCACCTGTTTTGACCACTAAATTTTAAAGCCAAATTTATTTATAAGTGAGTTGTAAACCAATTATTTGATATATAGTATTATGTATATAATTTAATAAATTATTTAATTTCAATCTAAAATAGTCACTTTTAAGTAGTTCTGATTAAATTCTATTAAAACCAATATCAAAATTATAAGAAGAATAAAAATCATTAATTTAATAAGATTAGAAGTCAACGGTTATCAAGTAAAGATAAAATTCAATGAAAAATTCACGATTCCCTGATCCCACAGTTTCAAAATTAAATTTCATAAAAATATATCATTAAATTAGTTTTTCTATTTTTTTAGGAGTAATACGAATAAAAAAAATAAATATACATATTACATTAAAATTAAACACAAAGAATTTTTGATTTGTACAAATTTTTCATTCCAAATAATTATATTTATTCTTGTTTTCTACATTTTGTTTATAAACTAAAAGAAACATTATGCATTAAATATTCCATTATTCATATTCAATGATAGTTTGCTAATTGTGTCCTAACTTGATAATAAAGAAGTTCAATGTTGAAAGATCAAGCCAGCTAAAATCAGTTTTTTTTTTTTTTTTTAAATAAACTTGTTACTCGAGTTAAGCAAACCTTGCTTAACTCGTCATGAGAGTAGAGTATAATGTAGAGTACCTGTATAATATGTTTATTTACTTTCTCAAGTATAATTAATACTTTCTGCTACGTCACAATACACATTTACCTGAGAACCACAAGATTTTCATCATTTATTTGGCCATTTGACTAATTAAAAGTAAGTGGATGATTTTTCGGTATTTAATTCAAAGTTTTGCAAAATCTTGCAAGCAATAAAATAGATTAAATGAATGCTTAAATTTGACTCGTAGACTTGATACTAACACACAGAATGAATATAGTCTGGCGGACTATATATGTACAGTACATAATTACTAGACTAAACATACCTCATTATAGAATAAAGACTCTTGGTTATCTAAATTCTAATGAACATTAAAAATTAAAATTTACCTGCCACTATTTATTGTGTGTATAGTACACCTCACTAATACAGTATAAATAATCAACTTGCCGTGATTCATTAAATAATTTTGTAACGTTTCTCACAATCTTTACCAAATTATATCTCTATTCATCATATCATATTAACTCACAACGTTTAAGTTTAATTTGTAAATTAATTGCGTTACTTTTGTATTCAACACGTGCTTTTCAACTCTTTATAATTATTATAAATTTTATTTTCCTTTAATCTTATCTTTTACTTTTATAGTAACATTATAGTGTTAACAGTAGTGTTTTATTGTTAATATATTATATTTTAATTATAATATGTAATTTTAAATCTGATTAAAATTTAAGAAAATTAATTTTTAAGAAATGTAAGTAGTAAGTAATGACTAGTGATATAAAGAGAGAGGGAGAGAGAGAGACGCACAGACACAGACACACACTCACACACAGACACACACACACACACACACACACACACACACATACATACATACACACAAACACAGATACATATAGAGTGACAAAGAGAGAGAGAGAGAGAGAGAGAGAGAGAGAGAGAGAGAGAGAGAGAGAGATTGCACAGGAATTCGTATTTGTGCCTTAACAAGTTTACTGTATTATGTTTTAATTTTATTTACATGACTACTTAAATATCTATTTGAAGAAGAGCGATTGAAATTTATTTCTTACCATTGAAATAATTATTGATTAATTTTTGTTGCATATTTATTTTGAACAGAATCTGCAGTTTTTTAATTATTTGTTAATTTAAATTCCTATAGTGACTATATTAACATTTGAAGTTATATATTTATGCAGCATAATTTTCTGTTAGTTTCAAAAGTGCAATTGCAATACACGTAATAATTTTTGTAACTCAACTTGCAGTATTACAATAAATTTTTACATAGAACAATTAGTATACAGAAGATGTTAACATTCAAAGAAGATACTTTTTTTTTTTTGCAAGAATAAATTATTCTAATTAAATTTAAAGAAATCAATGAAGAAAAATTAAATCTGCAATTTCAACGATACTTCATTGATTTTCAACATACATAAGCGTTAGAAAAATATTGTTAGGATGAAATGTAGTATAGGGAAAAAGAATAAATAAAGTTTCCCTTTAGGGAACGTTGGTTGATATTATAATAAAATATTTTTTGATAAAAATATAATATTACGTGGTTATAACGTGGTGAATTTTAAAATATGTTTTTTATACCACTTTCTTTTCGATATTTTTATACTTTATATAATATTTGTATGCATACACCATAAAAATAAAAAAAATATATGTTTTTTTACGTCATCTATATTCCTCGAGCTCGAGTATATAAACAAAACTATAGTACACTCATTTTACTAAAAAATGAATTTGTATTGGTATATGGGAATAACATGTATTTAGTAGAGATAGAGTTTTGCGTCAACTGAAATCTCTATCTGATTGCATTGAATGGTCATGAGGCAATATAAAAATTCATTTTTTAGTAAAATGACTGTACATTCTTAATTGCATTAATATTTTGTACCTGAAATTTACGCTTATATTCTGAAATATAAATTACAAGATAAAAAAAAGTAAGTGTGCATATTATGTATGTACTGAATCCAATAGAATAAGCTGCCTTATACATTATAGGCTTTCGAGATCATCATATACGGCAGCATTTTCATTTGGATTCGGTACATATTAACATTATACTTATCATGTATTTACTCGACGTAGCAAAAACTGTCCGTCCTTTAGTCCGCAATATACATAATTTATATCTAGCTGGTTGCACCTGATCAACATTTCTTAATGAGTAAGGTGTGCTTATAATTTGGGGTTCTGTTAGATCTATTTACACTGCGCGTTCCATTAATTTTAAAACGGTATTTTTTTTTTTTAATTTCCCCCCCTTTACTGTTAATTATTCTTTATATTGGACTGAACTTAATTATACTGTCTATGAAATAAATAAATATAATATGTGTGTATATATATATATATATATATATATATATATATATATATATATATATATATATATATATATATATATATATATATATAATATAGATAGATAGATTTATATAAATTTATATTTATTATTATTTTATAATTCTGAACGATGCTTAAGGGGTAAAAGCCTAAATAGCCTAAAATATTGACAAAAAATAGTATAGAATAATCTAACATACGCCCCAATCTGTTTCTTAAAATCTATAATGGTACAATTTTTGAAGAGATGCGAGTTCAATTTAGATATCACTTAAAACTTTTAGATTTGAAGTATTCACTTGACTGAGTAAAACACTTTTTATTCTAAGAATAAAATTCTGAAATATACTTACATTAAAACTTAACAATTTCTATACCAATCACTATAAATCATTTTTAATGGAATTTAGATAAATATAATAAATTATTTGTGTATGATTAAATGAGTAACTATTTGAGCGACTCTGAGTAAAATAATATAGTATTAAAATTTCTTTCCGCATTTTACATTTTTCCAGATTATTGATGTTAAATGATAATTATAGTTATCTTGATTGAAGATATACGGTTAGTAAAAATACGAAATATATATTTAGTTCTTTTTTTTTATTAAATATAATTTGATAAGACTTTACCAATGTTCGATTATATTGTTAAATAATCATTCATTTAATTAAGAAATGCCATTTGATATGAACGATATCTATAGGTGATAATGCAAACTAAAATGCTCTTGTAAAATTGCATTCAAATCCTATACTCATATCAGCTCTTATCGTTATACATTGCAATATGTAATATATATTTTTCACACCTTTTTTATATTATTATTCAGATATATATATATATATATATATATATATATATATATATATATATATATATATATATATATATAAAAACTAATAAGTTAAGTGCTTATTTAAATGATAATGATTTAAAACAAATAATAAATTATTTATAGAATAAAATATTCTCGAATTCAATAAAATACGAGCTACCATAAATAAACTGTATAATCACTAATCAGTATTATGGTTTTAGTTAATTGTGATATGAAAAGCATCAGATCATAATACTGATTAGTTTCATCCTGATATATTTTTCTAGAAGGGCCATCCATTCTAATCTAAATGTGTAAAAAAAAAATAATAAGATAATAGAAGTCTCAGGTGGAAAAATACTTTTTTGTTCTTCATAAATTGCAGCCTTACACCAACTATATCGCACATAAGTAAAACATTATGGAGTTTACCAATACAGAATAGAAAATATTAATATAAAAGTCAAAGCCATTTGTGAGTACTAAATAGCATAGGCCGGTATGGAATAATGAATCATTTTGCCACTTTAAAAATACTTATCAATATTTTTGAGAGCATTGATGCTGTAACTACGGCTTGTTTGTAAATATTGGTTTTTCAAGTATGCGAAAAAAAAAAATAACAAAAAATTGCCCGATTAATTTGGAAATTTCCCAAAGAAAATAGTAAAAAACGACGATTGTCCTATGGTGAGCAATGCTATTCTTTTCACAAGTATGGCGTCAAAGCGCATTCCTGCGCGTTTTCATGCACATACTCTATAATATGTTGTTAAGTGACCGTGTAGTGGAGTTTAATTGTTTTGTGTTAAAATGTATACCTTGGCTGTACAGCATACTATCAAGTTGATACAATAGTTAACTCCTTCAGTCTCAGTAGAGCAATTTTGAAAATACGAGCTACTAAAATTGTAAGCGTTATTTTAGCATTTCAACTTAATATTTTTATTTATCCCTTTTTATCCTTTGGTCAAGCACTTTGAAATTTTTATTGTAGGTGGCTCTTACAATATTGTTTATTTAAACTTTAAATCGGGGAGCAGGTGCAGAATAGTTAAAAAAAAAATTAACCCTGAAGCATGACTTAAAACAATGTAAATTGCGTATATTTAATTGCCAACGAAGAATAAGAAGTGCGTAAAATAGATAACAATTAGCGGTCATGCAGTTATATGTTTACAATATTTGGCAATCAAAAACAAAGGATATCCTTTTCAACTCTGTTGGGCTTTTAGAAGTATTACATACATATAACCCTATTTTCATAGTTGCAAGTTAATAGAAAAACAAGAAGAGCCTAGGAATAGATAAGAGTTATAGTGGGCAGTTTTACGTTTACATTATAAAGCAATAATAAAAAAGAACAAAGAAGCTGTTTTAATAAGCTCCACAGGCTTCTGTTATCATAATCAGTCTTACCATTACTTTTAAAATATAAAAAATATATATTTTTATAATAAAAATAATAATAAAAACAACTTAATATATGTCATATATAAAAAATAATATTTTCATAATTATGTAAATTGGAAATAATTAGGAGAAAAGACATAAAAAAAATATAAACAGAGAAAAAGCTCGTAGTCCATTAATCAATGATAAGACCTCTTGACCTGGCAAACAGTTTTGATAACCTCTTGGTGTTACCGGCAGGGATAAGCTATGGACGTGCATAGGCTGCAGCAAATGTCGAGTTCATACCAGAGCACTTTTTATCACTACACCAAGGTTATTCATATATAGTCAGCTTATAAGGTCAAATTTTTTTTCTTCTTCTTTTATTTGCTGCGGAAATAGCAAATATTGAATTTATCCTTGAAATTCTAAATAAAAATTATCACAGCCAATAAGTTCATTATAATTATATTGATAATAATATTATTGTAGCATATTATCATTATTGATTCATTTTTTTTTTTCAATCCATGCATCTTAAATATTTAATTGCAATATCTATACAGTTAAATTTCAACGGTAATGTCATGGTGCAATATTTCCAATGTGCAACATATTTAATTGCAAGCACCCTTCATTTAAATTTTCATGCAATCATAATTCTTGCAAAATGTAAATATTTCTCCATGTAAATAGGCCATTATCAATACATAATAATTATAAGAATAAAATAAAGTTCCCTGCTGAGCAAGTTATGACGCAAGCTTTATTAAAAAAACAATAATATAAGAGATTCCGTACTGTCATGCATTGCTAATTGCTACTTTTATTAAACGATATAATATGTTGTTATATAATAGCTATTAATGTTTTTTCAATTGAAAATCCCTCAAATTTTGCTCTAGGATTTAAAAGAAATTATTTTTAATGTTTGTTTTTATTGAAAGGGATCGAGGGG